>LR738714.1:772008185-772031943 GCA_902687465.1 Secale cereale | reverse complement strand
GTCCTCTCTTTCTTTCTCCCTCCTTTTCTTTCTTCGCGGTCTCCCTCATCTCATCTCCCTGCCTCTATCTCTCTCTCAACAGGATGTACGCCATGGCCGCTGCCCCATGGAGTCTCACCGGTCCGGATCCAGACGAGTCCCTCCCCACTGGATCTGCCTGTCCCGGGCCTCCTCTGCATCTCCCTCGCGTCCAGCTCGCCGGACCTGCCTCTCGCCAGGAGATCCAGGCCATGGAGGCGTCGCGCCTCTGCTTCGAATGAGAACGACGACCACACGAGCGAGACGAGCGCTGCCCGCGTTGACCGCTCCAGCGAACGGGGCACGATCCAGATCGTGGCCAGCCGCGCCCGTTAAGCCTGTTTCGCCCGAGGCCCGCCCCGCGTGGACTGCTCCAGCGCCATCGTGGACGAGGCCAGCGCCTCCACTTTTGTCAGGCCCAACTGCGCCCCCTGCCAGGCCTGCAAGGCCTCTTCGCCAGCCGGGCTAAAGCCTGATGTGAGCAGCCCCCTGACCCCCCTCTGCACTGTTGGGTCAGCCAGTTTTGGCCCAACATGTTTTTTCCCTTTCTGCGAATTTAGCTATTTTCCAGTGACAACAGTTTTACAGTTTAGTCCTCCTACTTCATTCATTTAATAACTCACAAACCCTGCATCATATGTAAAAACTTTAGATATGTAAAATGCTCAGAATTTTGTCTAGTTTCATAATATGCTAATTTCATCCATGATAAAACTTATTAAAATTGATGTTTGCATTGTTTTGCATAAATGCCAGATTTAATTCATAACTAAATAATCGTAGCTCCAAATTTAATAAACTTTATATGTATTTGGGGTAGGAAAATGTGTAGAATAACAAGATGCACTTTGTTTTGCTGTTTAACAACTTTAAAATGTGGTTATAGGCAGAACAGTACCAAATTCATAAATATGCACATGAGGAGTTTACGGAATCGTTGTTGTTATTTCCGGACTCATTTAAAATGTCTAAATAGGTAGTTTGTTTTGCTTCACCTCTTGCCATGTTAACAAACATTTAATCTTGTCTTGTAAATAAACGAGAGTCAACTAAATAAATAAATGTGGTGTTTCGTCAATATGCAACTCGTTGCATATTGAGCTCCACTAAACTTGTAGTACTTGTTTGTGCACTTTGCCTTTGCCATGCATATTTAAACCGGACATGCATCATATTGGATGTGCATCGTATGCCATGTTTATGCATGTGTGTTTACCGTGTTGCTTGTTTCTTTCCGGTTTGCTTCCATCGCTAGCTTCGGGTTCATTCCGGAGTTGTGAGGTTCTGTTAGATTGCTTCATGGACCCGTTCTTCTCCCTTGCGGAATCCCAGGCAAGATGATCATACCCTTGGATACCTTTACTACCATTGCCATGCTTAGTTGTCTCGATGCTATCGTTACATGTCGCGCTACCCATGTTTTATTGTCAGCCCTCTCCTTGTTGCCATGAAACCTCTAACCTTTGACACCTTCCTAGCAAAACCACTATTTGGCTATGTCACCCGCTTGCTCAGCCCCTCTTATAGCGTTGTTAGTTGCAGGTGAAGATGAAGATTCGTTCCAGGAGGGAACTTGTTGTTGGAATATCACAATATCTATAATTATTATTAACACATCTATATACTGGGCATGGGTGGAAGGCTTGGCCTTTTGCTCGGTGTTTTGTTCCACTCATGCCACCTTAGGCGCCGATAAACCGGCATTATGTTCCTTGATTTTGCGTTCCTTACACGATGAGTGGATGGGGACCCCTTGACAGTTCGACTTTGAATAAAACTCCTCCAGCAAGGCCCAACATTGGTTTTCAATTTGCTCATAATAATAACTTAATTAATTAATTAATTGCATAGGGGGTCATGTCCCCGGGTTCTTAATTCTACATAACAGGGGGGGGGCAGTGCTGATGGTGTTGGTCCCAAACTAGAGCCACTTGCGGTGCCACCCAGTTATCTGGGGTCTTCGGTTACTGTACGTAGCGCTCATCCGGACGTGGCCTGAGACGAGATGCGCGCGGCTACCATCAGGGTGTCGGCACGCCGGGAGGTCTTGCTGGACTAGTTTTACCATTGTCGAAATGTCTTGTGCACCGGGAAGCCGAGCCTGGTCGGATTTCCCTAAGATAAGGGGTGATGATATTATATTTATCACTTCAGCTAATCGTGAGAGCTTGTGATGGGCTAAGTTGGGACACCCCTGCAGGGTTATGATCTTTCGAAAGCCGTGCCCGCGGTTATGAGGCAGACTGGAATTTGTTAATGTCCGGTTGTAGAAAACTTGACAGAGGATCCGAAGTAAAACACACAACTGTGTGAGTAATCGTGACTGTCTCTTTTCACTTTGAGAAGAGAACACGGTGGGGTTATGTTTGACTCGTATGTAGTTTAGGATCTTTAGCGATCACTACTAGTTGCGACCGTTTGCGTAGATGCTCATCTTATTCTTGTACTCGTAAGCTAGCCACCATATTATGCTTAGCCGCTGCTGCAACCTCGCCACTTTACCTCTTCCTACCCATAAAGCTTTGCTAGTCTTGTTACCCATGGTTATGGGATTGATGAGTCCTCGTGGCTCACACATACTACAACACCAGATGCAGGTTCAGCCGAGAATGATGCAGGAGCTGGTTCAAGCACTTCACTGGGAGCTCGATGAAGAGAGTGGCCGTATGCTTGTGACGTTTTCGACGATCAGTAGTGGTTTCTACTAGGGGCGATTCAGTCCTGTGGCTTTATGTTTTGGTATCTTTCTTTTGGATCTTCGCCCGTAGTCGGGTTGTGATGTTTAGAATGATGTTCTGCTTATGTAATGTATTGTGTGAAGTGGCGAGTGTAAGCCAACTATCTCCTTTTGCAATTCATACCTGTTTTTACATGAGTCGTGCAAAGATACCAAACTTGAGATCATTCCAGAATGGGCTTATACCTTTAAGTCGTGCTGGTGGTGGTCGGATCGATGCAGACGGGCCTGCGACCTCCGAAGCTTTCTTCTTCGGGGCCATGTTGTTGCTGATGAAGTTGACGAAACTGGAGAGGTTGATGAAGAATGCGCCCGCGTGAGCGCCGGATCAGGTTCGCACAACCTCGACGCCCCCTACCTGGCGCGCCAAAGATGTCGGGGGAAACTGTCCTCCCACGAGCACCTATGGGACCGGAGCCCCTTCTACGTTGCGGTAAGGGAGCGGAGGGAACACGAAGAGCAGATCGAGGAGAGCACGCGGGCAGTTTACCCAGGTTCGGGCCGCGCGGACGCGTAAAACCCTACTCCTGCTTGGATTGTATTGAGTTTTTGGGCTCGGGAGCTTGAAGAACTAGCTACACCGAGCAAGAGAGCTGTCTAGGTTCTGAACCCCTTCTACGTTGTGCATGGGCCTCCTTTTATAGCCCAAGGGGTCACCGACAGGTGTCAACGTAGAGGAGGGCAAAAATGTAACTGTGGTGGTAGTTGTAACAGTGCGGGAACAGTGCATGAATAGTGGTTGAACAGTGGTATTCACCTAACTTTGACAGTGGGGGACAAAGGACTTTAAATGCCCGTCACCGTCGACCCCAAAAGCACCCGTCCATGCGTCTCCTTTCGCCACGGCGGCAGCCTCGTCACCGTGGCGTGCCACCGTGTCCCCCAGGCTGCACAGCCATCCGCCACGCGTCCCTGGAAGGGCCCCAGGGCGACGCGTGGGCCGATGAGCTGGAGCGCGGGCACACAGCGCAGGCTTCCCCCGGCAAGCACCTTGCCGGGGTCTTGATCTTGCCGGGCTCGGAAGCTTGTCGCTCACCGGGTCCTGCCGGGGCGCAGGGTGCGCCGAGGCATGTCTTCTGAGATGCAGTCTTCTGGTCTTCCTGGCAAGCTCCTCTTGCCAGGGTCTTGTGTTGATGTGATAATCTTGAGCCTGGGACGGCCTTCCCGGCAAGCTCCACTTGTCGGGGCCTTGATCTTCTGTCTTGTATACTTTGTTCTTGAATGGCTTAATAAGGACCGGAAAGGTTTCCGGCAAGCACGTGGTAAACCCCGCCGCGGGAAGCTGCTACTTCCCGTGCACAAGTTGGGGTACTAAGGTACCCCTACCTTAGTACACCGACAGGAGCCCCCGGGCCTGGGCCACACACGGTGCCGAGCGCTGTTGGGCCAGGCCCAAAACAGTGCACGGGCACGCGCGGCCCATGGCGAGCCGTAGATTCCCTTCCGCATCCGCCGCGCCCCTTCCTAACGGCACGCGTCGATTGCGGCGTCATGGGAGAGATCGTGGCCTCGTTCTTTAATGGGAAATGCGGAGCGTCCCCCACTCCCCCCTTAAAAGCAGAGGCAGCAGGGGCAGTTTCCCTCCTTCGTCTTCATTGCGTCTTCAACCTCCAGAAATCTTCCGCTGCTCTTTGCCTCCACCCCTCCTTCGCCGTCTTCCGCATCCGCGGTGCCGTTGAGCTCCTCGCCCCTTTCCTCGCCGCCCCCGCCATGGCTTCGAAGAGCGAGAAGGCGAAAGCGGAGAAGGCCAGGAGGGAGAAGTCTGAGCAGGCGGCGAAGCTTGCCGCCCTGCGGAAGAGGAATGTGGTCTTCGCGCCGAGGCTCAGCGCGAGGGAGCTGTGGAACAAGTACTACCTCTTCTGGTCCGGGGAGACCAAAGCTCATCCCCGCACCAGAGTCTACCCCGCCGTCGCCAGAGATCTGTTTCCCGACGGGTATTTCTTTTTTGCTGTCTTCTTCCATTGTGGATTGTGCCCTCCGTACTCGGAGTTTTTCTGTGACATTATGAACACATACGGCCTCCACCTCCTAGACTTTACCCCCAACGCCATCCTTACGATGGCGGTTTTCGCACATCTATGCGAAAACTATGTGGGGATCCATCCCAATGTATCGCTCTTTCGCCATTTCTTTATGCCTAGAGTAGAGGCTGGCGCTCCCCTCTCCGGCGGCATCTCCTGGATCTTCCGATTGAACAAGAAGGATTCATATCTGAAAGGAGAACTCCGCGGCAAGTGGGAAGAATGGCGCGCAGATTGGTGTTGGGTAGTGGAGGACCAGCAGGAGCCTTTCACTGCGCCGCGCACAACAGCCATAGTGCGCGGCAGAGACTGGAGCGAATTGGCCCCGGAGGACGGCAAGCTCAATATTGCCCTTATCAGGATACTTCGTCTCCGGGTAGCTAAAATGACCATCGGAGAGGTAGGGGCAGATTTCCTCTGCCGCTGCATTGCCCCTTTACAGGAGAGGAAAAGGCCAGCATGGGAATTTGGCAATGCGGCGGATATTATGAGCCTGCGCCCGGGATTGAACTTCAACTTCACGGCTTTGGAGCTGAAGGGGATGGTCCGGGAGCTTTTCAAGCACGACCCGGCCCACCCGGAGTGGTTTAGATCTCCCCGGGGAGTGGTGCCGTTGTGCAACAGCACTGCCCGGGACTCCTTGCGCGCAATGATGCCCGCGTGTGACTCTCACGGCGTCGACCCCACCTGGATAGTGCCTCCGCCAGACGCAATTCTGAGTTTCTTCGATAATCTGGTCGAGGTGCCCAAGAACACCGAGGAGAACAAGGGTCTCACCCGGGCCACCACAGAGCGGGATATAGCCTATATTGCTTCCCGGATGGAAGAGGCCGCCGTAGCTGCAGCAGCGGGAGACTTCGGATTCACCGTCGACGAGGCGCAGGCCGCGGACGAGGTATGCCAAGCAGAGGAGGCAGAGATCCGCAGACTGCTCAAGCTTCCGCCCGACGAGCTTGCCGGGGTTCCTTCCCTGAGGTATGCCGGGATTCCCGGGATTGTGAGCGAGGCCGCCGCAGCAGGCGAGGTTGCTGGAGGGAGCAGAGGTGCCGGAGGGAGCGGAGCCGCCGGAGGGAGCGAGGCCGTAGGGCAGGATGCTGGACCCAGCGGGCCTGCTGGGGAGGAGGAGGAAGACGTCGAGGCCGATGAAGACACCGGCGGATCTCTAGGACTCGACGACGACGCCTCCTCGTCGTCGGAGAACTCCCCACCTCCGGCAAGTCCCAAGCAAGCGCCGGGGAAACGCCTCCGCAAAGCGGCTACAGCGACGAGGACGCAGACGCCTCGACAGCAGCCTGCTCCCCGGGCGGCGCGCGCCACCAGAGCGAGCCAAGCCGCGGCGGAGGCGCCCCGCGCACCAGCCACGGCGGAGGCGCCCCGCGCACCAGCGCCAAGCGGAGGGGGATCCTCCCGGAGCGAAGCGGCCGCTCCGCCTGCTCCTCGGGCCTCGGCGTCAACGGAGGCGGGGTCTTCGCAGCCCCCAGTCCCGGAGACCGCCAAGCGCCCGAGGGAGCCTTCTCCTCCAGCCCCTCGCACGGGAGCACCTCAGGTGGAGTTCGATTTCTCCGCCCTCAGCTCCGACGACGACGAGGAAGAGGAGTAAGCACTTGTAATTTGTAATTTCTTCGATTCTGTCTTGATCTTTCTTTATGATTCTGATCTTGTTCTTGTTTTGCTCTCAGGACCCTGGCCCAGCGGACGGCGAAGAGGGCCAAGATCCTCGTGGTCGAGGTCGAAGACGACTCGCCCGTCGCGCTGACAAGGGACGTGCCGGCGACGAACTTGCCGGATCAACCCGCTGCTCCGAGGAGCAGCCCCTAGCGCAGCCCCCAGCGTAAGTCTGGTCTTGGGCTTTCCGTTCGTCGGGCGCGCTTGAGGTTTTCGCTTGTACTAATATCTTGTTGCCTTGTTTGTCTTGACTGTCTTGTGCAGATGTGGAGCCGCAGCCGCAGGAGAGCCCGGAGACTGCCTCCGACGAGCCACAGGTTCCACCCTCCCCGCCAAGGGTGAACTCCCCGGCGAGGGAGAACGCTCCGCCAAGGACGGGCACCCCGCCAAGGGTGGGCACCCCGCCAAGGGTGGCCACCCCGCCAAGGGAGGGCATGGGCGGCCCTCCGCCAGCAGGGGCCACTGCTCCACCGCCGAGGGAGGACTCCCCGGCGAGGGAGCCCGTCGTCGACGAAGTTCGTGAAGGTAAGTCTTGCAGCTTTATCTTCTTGAACTTGTCTTTTTGGATATTTGCTTGATCTTTTCTTTTCTTTCTCTTCTGCTAGATCCTCCTGCGCCGGACCGGATGGAGACCGAGGCCACCGGCGAGGAGGGCGCGCAAGGCGACGGCGGCAACGCCACTGCCACTGAGGGCATGGCAGGAGCCGACGAGCCTGCCGCTGAGGAGACTGCTCCCACCGCAGAGCCGCGGCTGGGGAGGGGGACGGCGACCACACTGCCGGCCCGGAGGCAGCAGGAGCGTCAAGCGCTCCACCGGCCGCCGACCCCTCCGCCGCTAAGGAGCAGCCAGGCATTTATCTCGAGGCCCCCAACGGAGTCTTCATACAGGTCCCGTGGGGGTCCTCGTCGCGAGCCCCCGTGGAGGGAGAGACCTACGACGGAGAGGTCCTCGCCTCCGCGGGGTTGAAGATTGTTGAAGCGCCTGGTGGAAGCGACGAGCCCGAAGAGGAGAAGCTGCTTCGCCGGCTCCTGGCCCTTTACCGGGCCAGGCAGGCGAAGCTGGACTCCCGAGAAGCTCTTGCCGCCAAGGCTGGAGTCGATTTGGAGAAGCGCGCTGCCGAACTCCGCGCCGCCAACCAGGCAGCTCTCCGCAACTTGGCGGAGGAGCGTGAAGGGCTTGCCGAGGAGCAGCAAGCCTTCCTCCTGGAGAAGGCTGAGGCAGAGGAGCGGCAGCGGCTGGCCGCCGAGGAGTTATCTCGGCGGGAAGGGGCGCTCAACCAGCGGAAGGTTGAGCTCGATGCCCATGACGACGAGCTCACCGCCCGGGAGCAGGCTCTTGGCGGGGCCCTGAAGGAGGCCAAGGAAGCTGCTGCCGCCGCGGAAACCGCCAAGAGGGACCTGGAGCTCAAGGTGGAGCAACTGGAGCAGTACCTGAAGGCGAGCAAGGACAGGGTCACCGCGCTCAACATAGAGCGCGAGAAAGACGCCCATACCAACTCAGACTTGCAGGTACGCTTCTCCAAGAAAGGCGACGAGCTTACTGCTGCCAAAGATTCAATCGCTGACTTGGAGTTGAAGGTCTCCGCCTTGACTGGTTCACTTGACGCTGCCCGGGACTGTGAAACGAAGCTGAAGGACGAGCTCCGCAAGGAACGAGGCCTGGTGGAGAGCGCCGCCACTTCAGCAAACAACTTCAGCCGGGCTGTGGAGCAGTGGACCGACGACCTGGTCGCTTCTGCTGCTAATATCGACAAGGAGTAGATGGCGCTGAGGGTGGAGCACCTCGTGTACTCTCCGGACCCGAATCTCCCCCACAGCGCCAAGTTAAGTCTTTTCTTCAGAGGAGTCGCGCCGGTGCTTGGACGGCTGCAGGAGAAGCTCCCCGCGCAGCTGGCCGAGGAGTCGCGCCAGCTCTGCGCGGGTACCTTGGAGCGCGTCTTGACGAAGATTGTCTACCGCAACCCTGGCATTAATCTCGTCAACGTCCTCCGCAGCTTGCCGGCCGACGCAGATCTGGAGGCGCTGAAGGCGCAGGTCGCCCACATCATCGCCAAGGTGAACAAGATCTCCAGGCATGAAGGCGATCGCGTAGATTAGGCCTCTTTCTTTCTATTTCCTTTGCTGCTGCAAAGTGTGCCATGAACATGAATCTTATTAGTCATTGCAACAAGTCATCTCTGTAATATATTATCTTATTTCTGAGCAATCGATGCGGTGTTATCTCCCTTGCTTTTGGTCCTCCACTTTGTATGTTTTCAACCCTACGGTTCTAGGGGACTTGCCGGCAAGGGGCCCTTGCCACGAGCGCTGAGTGCTGGACTCTTAGCAGCCTGCCAGCAAAGGCTTTACCGGCAAGTAACCTTGCCGCAGCTAGTCGCAACGCACTTAGCTTGCTGAGCGAACTCGAAAACGAAGCAAGGGCGCGACACTTGTCGCAGCTCACTTAAGTCGTTGAGTGTACTCGAAAACAAAGTAAGGGTGCGGCTAGCCATGGGTAGGTTCCTCCGCGCACAGGTTTTCCATACAAAGTGTGGTTGTTCAAGGAAGATAACTAAAACACGATTTCTATATTAGCATTGATGATAATATATTTACAATGATATGAAGAAAAGAAATCATCCTATATGAAAAATGCACAATACCACTTGCATTCACTACCTATATGAACTTCACAATACCTGACTTCACAATTAAAAATTTGCATGTACATCAAATTAAACTTGTGCATAATTCAAAACAGCAAGATACATTTATACCTACAAAAGGATTACAGAGTACCTAACTCAATTCGCAACTGAAACTATAATATCAACTAATGAATAAATAACATAAGTAATATCCCACGGTAATAAAAGGATTTAATAGCAACTAATACATTTTAATAAAAGGATTCATCAATAAAAACACCCAAAATAATAATTTCCTAAAATGTAACTTTCATTTAAGTGAATGAAACCAACAACATGAAATGTAGAGTAACACACAGTAATCATAACCATAACTAATCTTTATCGAATTGATCAATAATGAATAGTAAAAATAAAGTACAACTATACATACATCAAACACATAATTCAGAGATTGGAAAAAATTTTGCATGATCATCATACTAGGGTTGCACACAGTTTACAACAGCAACATTAATATCTACTAGAGAAAATATAAAGATATGTGCAAAGGACTTCAACCTACATAAATTTTAACTACACTAACATCAATATCAACTAGAACCTAGTACCTAAAAAAATTCCTAAACTTGCATTTTAATAATACTAAAGTTGCACACCTTACACAACGAGAAAGGTTTATAGTGGGCTCAATGATAATATATATATATATATATATATATATATATATATATATATATATATATATATATATATATATATATATATATATATATATATATATATATATATATATATATATATATATTGAATAACAATAACTGCACCAAAAAACCTGATACCTAAATTCAAAACAATGAAACTAGCATACTCATGATACTAAACTTGCACACATTTCGCAACAGCAAAAAAATCATATTAAGCCTATGTGACGCCCCAAGACCGACGCTCTAGAAGATTTCCAGATATACCGGGTTTCGCCGTGTGTTTCTTTTGCTTGCTCTATGTTATTTTTGCATTGCATCATGTCATCATGCCATCGTGTCTTTTAATTTTACAACTCAACTAAATAAATCGTATGGATCTTCGATCCATTTAAATCGAGGGATATTCACATGGTGAATTCTCTTTAAAACCTATACAAAGCCTCCTAATATTTTTAAGGAGCTTTAACAAAATATTACATTGCTTTGGAATCATCGAAACACACTTGCAAATATTCCCCATGCCTTTTCACTCCAAGTTTTCGCTCTCAAACCTTGCCAATAATTCTTATCCATTTTATCGAGGTTCCTCCAAAAATCCGAGCATTTTTGGACACTTCTGAAACCTAGTCCTAGTTCAAACTATTTGAATTTAATTCAAATGAGTTTGAATTTAATCTTGCAATCTTGCCACTTCTGTTTTTCCTGGTTAGGGCTCATTTTTATGAGTCCGGGAAAATTACCTGCTTGCGCAAAATCTTTCCCTAAGCCTCCCTTTCTTTTCCATCTTTTTTTCTGTTAAAGAAAATTAGAAGAGAGAGAAGGAGAAGAGCCCAGCAGGCTTTGTTCCTTTGTGCAGCCCGCGACCTCCGAGGCCAACCATCCATCCCCGGCTTCTTGGGCCTGACCACCGCTCCGGCCCAACCATCCCTCCCAGCCCACCTAATCCTCTAACCCTAGCTACCCGATCAACCGTCCTCTCCCTCACCCCTCGACCCTTTTCTTCCTCAGCGTCGCGCCGCTCCTCCCGACCTCGATCCCCAGCCCTCACCTCGTCCTCCTCATGCCCCTCACCTCTCCTCCACCTTGCGCCCGCATCTCCTACTCCCTCCTACCGTCGGGCGCAGCCGCCGCTGCCTCCCCGCCGCCAGCGATGACCACCGCCCGCGCCTCCGCGCCGCAGTGCACGGCCACTTCTTCTCAGTCCCCGCGCCCCGATCCGCCTCTCCCCGAGCCGCCAACCTCCTCGCCGGCCACCCCATCTCCTACTCCGGCCACATCACCTCGCCGTCTCGGCCTCGCCGGCAGCCACCAGGAGCTTCGCCTCCTCCGCAGCTCCTCCGACCGGATCGAGCCGACCACCACTAGCGCCACGCCATGGCACCCCAGGGGTCCGTCCGCATCGCCCCTGCCCCTCCAAGTGCAAGACCTGCTCCACCAGGACCAGCAGCCGCCGGAGCTCCATCCTGCCGGCGACCATCACCAGGACCTCGCCTCGCCACCTCTCCTTCGCCGGCGCCCTGCATCCTCTACCCGCGACCCCTCCTTCATCCGTCGTGGGAGCAAAGTCCATAGACTACTCTGCCGTGTGCAACATCTTTGTTGCTGCCATGTTCGCTTGCATCGACCCGAGTCTCGGCCTCGTGCTGCTGTCACGTTGCCTGCCCAAACCGAAGCAATTTTGGATCGCGAGTACGCTTCGGATTCATCAAGACCCTCATGTACGACTACACGATGTGACGCGCCAAGTACCACTACGTCCGACGACGCGACAAGTACCTCTACCGACGACATGAAAATCTATGAAACGTGTACGACGACCGTCGCCGAAGACTCGTGTACGACTACCGTCGCCGAAGACCATCGACATGTAAAACTACCGTCGACCGTGGATGTCAAGTTCCTCGCCATGACCCCGAACGTCTACAAAAACGTGAACGACTACTTCCACTACCGCCATGAGAACGTCTACTTCCTCTGCATCCCATCGAACTCGAACCACCCCGAACCGCATGCTTCAAAGGTATACCGCGAGACGATGACCCGTGGACGAATGTTGCTTGTGTTGTATGAGATGAAATACTTGTTTGCACCCTGCCCGAATCGTCGCTTGCGATGCCCCTCGTTTCCCTCGCCACTGACTCATGGGAACCCAGTAACAGGAACACCCCACCGTCTTTGCATGACTCACTCACGCCACCTTTCTTTTGCACCGGCATCTCGACGTGTTGTCGGATCATTGGAACATTGTCGTGGCCCCATTTACATTCATCGCCGTCGTGGCCCCTTTTCTTCCACCACGGTGACGAGTAACTCCATATCTTGCTCATGTCAACTTTTAATAAAATTGCATAAAACTTGCATTTGTCATCCACATCATGATAACAACATTTAAATGGTTAAAGTTGTTGTTTGCTTTAATAAATGCTAAATATGCACATGGGGAGTTTCCGGAATTGTTGTTGTTATTTCCGGCCTCATTTAAATGACTAGATAGTGTAGTTTGGTTAAGCTTCACCTCTTGCCATGTTAACAAACATTTAACCTTGTCTTGTAAATAAACGAGAGTCAACTAAACAAATAAAATGTGGTGTTTCGTCAATATGCAACTCGTTGCATATTGAGCTCCACTTAAATTGTAGTGTTGTTTGTGCTTTTGCCATGCCCTGCATAATTAAACCGGGCATGCATCATATTTGGTTGTGCATCATACCATGGTTATGATATGTGTGTTTACCGTGTTGTTTGCTTCTTTCCGGTATGCTTCTCTCGTTAGCTTCGGTGTCCTTCCGGAGTTGTGAGGTTTTGTTCGAATTGTGAGACTATCTAGGCATGAGAATTTCCATTGATGAATGCAAAGAAAGAACCGTTAGAATGCGAGCTAAAAGAGAAGATTATATTAAATCGTGTTCTTCTAGTTATCGTGAAAATAAAGATGAAGGTCTGAAAGTTATTGATGTGTCTCCTATTAGATCCTTGTTTTCTAGTATTAATCTTTATGAGAATAGGATTGGAGATGATTCTGCTTTAAGGTGTCCCAATGATTCGGAGTTTTTAGATCTTGATGCTAACATTGCTAAAAGTGGGATTGAAGAGATTAAAACTTTGCATAGTGATGAACCCACTACTTTGGATTTCAAGGGATTAAATTATGATAATTGCTCTTTGATTGATTGTATTTCTTTGTTGCAATCCGTGCTAAGTTCTCCGCATGCTTGAAGTCAAAATAAAGCTTTCACCAAACATATAGTTGATGCGTTGATGCAATCTTATGAAGAAAAACTTGAGTTGGAAGTTTCTATACCTAGAAAGCTTTATGATGAGTGGGAACCTACTATGAAAATAAAAATAAAAGATCATGAATGTTATGCTTTGTGTGATTTGGGTGCTAGTGTCTCCACTATCCCAAAAACTTTGTGTGATTTGCTAGGGTTCCATGAGCTTGATGATTGTTCTTTAAATTTGCACCTTGCAGATTTCACTATTAAGAAACCTATGGGAAGAATTAATGATGTTCTTATTGTTGCTAATAGGAATTATGTGCGCGTATATTTCATTGTTCTTGATATAGATTGCAATCCTTCATGTCCTATTATTCTTGGTAGACCTTTCCTTAGAACAATTGGTGCAGTTATTGATATGAAGGAAGGAAATATTAGATTCCAATTTCCATTAAGGAAAGGTATGGAACACTTTCCTAGAAAGAAAATCAAATTACCATATGAATCTATCATGAGAGCCACTTATGGATTGCCTTCCAAGGATGGCAATACCTAGATTTATCTTGTATCGTGCCTAGCTAGGGGCGTAAAACGATAGCGCTTGTTGGGAGGCAACCAATTTTATGTTTTTTTGCTTTTGTTGCTGTTAGGGAATAAATATTGCATCTAGCCTATGATTAGATGTGTTTTCATGTTTTGTTTAGTGTTTGTGCCAAGTAGAACCGTTGGTAAGACTTGTGTGAAGTTTATATGATCTTGTTGTGAAAAACAGAATCGTTAGCGCTCGCTAAAGTAGACTTCAGATTTTACTGGAGAGTGATTTTTAGTTGATTCTTTTTTCTGTTGATTGGTAGACAAATTTCGCAAATTTACCAATTTAGTTTGAAGTTTTTGGAGTTCCAGAAGTAGGCTAACCCAGCAGATTACTAAAGACTGTTCTGTTTTTGACAGATTCTGTTTTTCGTGTGTTGTTTGCTTATTCCGATGCATCTATGAGTAATATTAGAGGATATGAACCATAGAGAACTTGGAGTACAGTAGGTTTAACACCAATATAAACAAATAATGAATTCCTTGCTGTACCTTTGAGTGTTGGTTTGCTTTCTCTTACTAACGGAGCTCACGAGAATATTTGTCTAAGTTTTGTGTTGTGAAGTTTTCAAGTTTTGAGTATTGCTTTGATGGACTATGGAACAAGGAGTAGAAAAGGCCTAAGCTTGGGGATGCCCATGGCACCCCAAGTAAATTCAAGATAATCAAAAGCCTAAGCTTGGGGATGCCTCGGGAAGGCATCCCCTCTTTCGTCTTCATCCATCGGTAACTATACTTGGAGCTATATTTTTATTCGCAATATGTTACGTGTTTTGCTTGGAGCGTCTTGTATAATTTGAGTCTTTGCTAGTTAGTTTTCCACAATCACCCTTGCTGGACACACCTATTTGACAGAGTTAAAAATGGCCTAGAAATTGTTAGAACACTCTATGTGCTTCACTTATATCTTTTGAGTTGAATAGTTTTTGCTCTAGTGTTTCACTTATATCTTTTAGAGCATGGTGGTGGTAATATTTTGTAGAAATTGTTGAACTATCATGCTTCACTTAGATCTATTTGAGAGTCTATTAAAACAGCATGGTAAAGTGTTTAGGCTAAAGAAACTAGTCTTCACATGATAAACATCCAATGTCAATGTAGTAAAAAAATCACACCAAGTGCATTGAATAGAAAGAGATGTTGGATGCTTGATAATTGTTTTGAGACATGAGGATAGTGATATTAGAGTCATGCTAGTGGAGTTATTATGAAATTGAGAAATATTTGTGTTAAGTTTAGTGATTCCCGTAGCATGCACGTATGGTGAACCGTTATGTGACTAAGTTAAAGCATGAGGTATTTGTAGAGTGTCAACCTTTGTGTGGAGGTCGGGGCGCGCGATGGTTAACTCCTACCAACCCCTCCCCTAGGAGCATGCGTTGATTGCTTTGTTTTGATGACTCATAAATTTTTGCAATAAATATTTGAGTTCTTATGACTAATGTTGAGTTCAGGGATTATATGCACTCTCACCCTTCCACCATTGCTAGCCTCTCTTGTACCGCGCAACTTTCGCCAGTGCCATAAACCCACTATATATCCTTCCTCAAAACAGCCACCATATTGTTCCTCAAAACAGCCACCATACCTACCTATCATGGCATTTCCATAACCATTCTGAGATATATTGCCATGCAACTTTCCACCGTTCTGTTTATATGACACGCATCATATTGTCATAATTGCCATGCATGATCATGTAGTTGACATCGTATTTGTGGCAAGGCCGCCATGCATAATCTTTTCATACATGTCACTCTTGCACCGCCGGAGGCATTCATATAGAGTCATACTTTGTTGTTGTAGTATCAAGTTGTAATATTGTGTTGTAATGAAAGTGTGATGATCATCATTTTTAGAGCATTGTCACATGGGAGGAAAGGCTAAATCTATAAGGCCCCTCCGCAAAAAAAGGGGGAAAAAGAAAGAAAGGCCAAAGAAAACAAAAAAGAAAGGCCCAAAAAAAGAGGAAAAAAAGAAAAGAAAAAGGGACAATTGCTACTATCTTCCTCCACACTTGTGCTTCAGAGTAGCACCATGTTCTTCATTGTAGAGAGTCTCATGTTTAGTTACTTTCATATACTAGTGGGAAATTTTCATTATAGAACTTGGCTTGTATATTCCAACGCTAGGCTTCCTCAAATGCCCTAGGTCTTCGTGAGCAAGCAAGTTGGATGCACACCCAGTAGTTTCTTTTGTTGGGCTTTCATTCATATTTAGCTCTAGTGCATCCGTTGCATGGCAATCCCTACTCACTCGCATTGATATCTATTGATGGGCATCTCCATAGCCCGTTGATACGCCTAGTCGATGTGAGACTATCTCCCCCTTTTGTCTTCTCCACAACAACCTCTATTCCACCCATAGTGCTATATCCATGGCTCACACTCATGTATTGCGTGAAAGTAGAAAGGTTAGAAAAGATAGAGCATGAAAACAAGTGCTTGGCTAAAATCGGGGTTGTGCATGATATGAATATTTAGTGTGATAATAAGGGAGCATAGCCAATACTATATGATTTTGTAGGGATAACTTTCTTTAGCCATAGTATTTTGAGAAGACATGATTGCTTTGTTAGTATTGCTTGAAGTATTGTTATTTCTTATCTCAATATAGACTTTTGTCTAGAATCTTTCAGATCTGAACATTCATGCCACAATTAAGAGAATTACATTGAAAAACTATATTGGTTAGCATTCCACGTCAAAAATTCTTTCTTTATCATTTACCTACTCGAGGACGAGCAGGAATTAAGCTTGGGGATGCTTGATACATCTCCAACGTATCTATAATTTTTTATTGTTCCATGCTATTATTTATGAAGTCTTGGATGTTTAATGGGCTTTATCATTCACTTTTATATCATTTTTCAGACTAACCTACTAACCCAAACGCACAGTCCAGATTGCTGTTTTTTGCCTATTTCAGGGTTTTGCAGAAAAGGAATATCAAACGGAGTCCAAACGGAATGAAACCTTCGCAAGAGATATTTTTGGAGGAAATCACGCTCAGGAGTCTTCGAGGCCAAGTCAGGGGACGTGGGACCAGCCATCGAGGGTGGGGGCGCGCCCCCCTTCCCAGGGCGCGCCCCCTGCCTCGAGGCTGGCCCACACGGCCCCCGGTGCCCCCCTTCTTCCTATATATACCTACATACCCCAGAAACTCCATACGCAGAGAGAAAACCCTAATTCCACAGCCGTAGCTGCTGTTCCCGTGGAGATCCCATCTTGGAGCATGTTCCGGGAGGGGGATCCATCACGGAGGCCTTCATCATCATCATCATCATCATCGCCCTCACCATGAGTTGTGAGTAGTTTACCACAGACCTTCGGGTCCATAGCTAGTATCTAGATGGCTTCTTCTCTCTCTCCGGATCTCAATACAAAGTTCTCCTATGTCTTCGAGGTGATCTATTCGATGTAATCTCTTTTTGTGGCGTGTTTGTCGAGATCCGATGAATTGTGAGTTTATGATCAAGGTTATCTATGAAAGATATTTGGTTCTTCTCTGAACTTTTTATGTGTGCTCATAATATCCTTGCAAGTCTCTTCGAATTATTGGTTTGGTTTGGCCTACTAGATCTATAGTTCTTGTAATGGGTGAAGTGCTTGGCTTTGGGTTCAATCTTGCGGTGTCCTTTCCCAGTGACAGTAGGGGCAGCAAGGCACGTATTGTATTGTTTCCATCGAGGATAAAAGTATGGGTTTTCATCATATTGCTTGAGTTTATCCCTCTACATCATGTCATCTTGCTTAAGGTGTTACTCTGTTCGTATGAACTCAATACACTAGATGCATGCTGGATAGCGGTCGATGTGTGGAGTAATAGTAATAGATGCAGAATCGTTTTGGTCTACTTGTCTCAGACGTGATGCCTATATACAATGATCATGCCTAGATAGTCCCATGATTATTCGCTTTTCTATCAATTGCTTGACAGTAATTTGTTTACCCGCCATAGAATACCGCTATGATGAGAGAATCCACTAGAGAAAACTATGGCCCCCGGGTCTATCTTTATCTTATTACTTTCCCGTCAACTAGCCAATTTCTGTCGCCGTTGTTTATTTGCTTTCTATACTTTCTGTTTCTATACCAAAAATACCAAAAATATAATTATCATCTCTATCAGATCTCACTATCGCAAGTGACCGTAAAGGGATTGACAACCCCTTATTGCGTTGGCTGCGAAGTTCTTATTTGTTTGTGCAAGTGCGAGCGACTGGCGCGTGATACGTCTCCAACGTATCTATAATTTTTGATTGTTCCATGCTATTATTTATGAAGTCTTGGATGTTTAATGGGATTTATCATTCACTTTTATATCATTTTTGGGACTAACCTACTAACCCAAAGGACCAGTCCAGATTGCTGTTCTTGCCTATTTCAGGGTTTTGCAGAAAAGGAATATCAAACGGAGTCCAAACGGAATGAAACCTTCGCAAGAGATATTTTTGGAGGAAATCACGCTCGGGAGTCTTCGGGGCCAAGTCAGGGGACGTAGGGCCAGCCCTCGAGGGTGGGGGCGCTCTCCCCTTCCCAGGGCGCGCCCCCCTGCCGCGAGGCTGGCCCACACGGCCCCCGGTGCCCCCCTTCTTCCTATATACCTACGTACCCCAGAAACTCCATACGCAGAGAGAAAACCCTAATTCCACCGCCGTAGCTGCTGTTCCCGTGGAGATCCCATCTTGGAGCCTGCTCCGGGAGGGGGATCCATCACGGAGACCTTCATCATCATCATCATCGCCCTCACTATGAGTTGTGAGTAGTTTACCACAAACCTTCGGGTCCATAGCTAGTATCTAGATGGCTTCTTCTCTCTCTCCGGATCTCAATACAAAGTTCTCCTCGGTCTTCGAGGAGATCTATTCGATGTAATCTCTTTTTGCGGTGTGTTTGTCGAGATCCGATGAATTGTGAGTTTATGATCAAGGTTATCTATGAAAGATATTTGGTTCTTCTCTTAACTTTTTATGTGTGCTCATAATATCCTCGCAAGTCTGTTCGAATTATTGGTTTGGTTTGGCCTACTAGATCTATGGTTCTTGCAATGGGAGAAGTGCTTGGCTTTGGGTTCAATCTTGTGGTGTCCTTTCCCAGTGACAGTAGGGGCAACAAGGCACGTATTGTATTGTTGCCATCGAGGATAAAAAGATGGGGTTTTCATTATATTGCTTGAGTTTATTCCTCTACATCGTGTCATCTTGCTTAAGGCGTTACTCTCTTCATATGAAATCAATACACTAGATGCATGCTGGATAGCGGTCGATGTGTGGAGTAATAGTAGTAGATGCAGAATTGTTTCGGTCTACTTGTCTCGGACGTGATGCCTATATACAATGATCATGCCTCGACAGTAATTTTTTTACCCGTCGTAGAATATCGCTATCATGAGAGAAGCCACTGGAGAAAACTATGGCCCCCAGGTCTATCTTTATCATATTACTTTCCCGTCAACTAGCCAATTTCTGCCGCCGTAGTTTATTTGCTTTCTTTTTTTTCTGTTTCTATACCAAAAGAGTACCAAAAATATAATTATCCTCTCTATTAGATCTCACTATCGTAAGTGACCGTAAAGGGATTGACAACCCCTTATCGCGTTGGCTGTCGAGTTCTTATTTTTTTTTGTGTAGGTGTGAGGGACTGGCGCGTGGTCTCCTACTGGATTGATACCTTGGTTCTCAAAAACTGAGGGAAATACTTACGCTACTATGCTGCATCCCCCTTTCCTCTTCGAGAGAATACAAGGCAAGCTCAAGAGGTAGCAGCACGTGGTCTCCTACTGGATTGATACCTTGGTTCTCAAAAACTTAGGGACATACTTACGCTATTGTGCTGCATCTCCATTTCCTCTTCGAGGAAATGCAATGCAAGCTCAAGAGGTAGCACTACTTTATGGACTGATACGTCCAAAATGCATCACTATTTTGTATTATGATTTATCCTTATTCATTGATATATTTCACGTTATGATGATGTTCTTATGTTGTTTTGGTCTATTTTACACAGTTTGCAACTTTCCGGTGCCGGAACAGCAGACGCAGGATTCAGCAGGAAAAAGTGGATACTGAGTTGCTGAAGAAGAACACCTCCAAATTACCTGAAAATTGACGGGAGGTATTTTTCAGACGAAAAACGAAGACACGCAAAAGGGGAGTCAGAGGGGGGCCACAGGGTGCCCATTCAGCCTGGGGGCGCCCCCCCCCCTGGCCGCACCGGGAGGGCGCCTGGAGCCCCTGGCCCACCTCTGGTCGCCCCCTTTTGCATATATGTTCTCCGTCCCCCGAAAACCCTAGGCACGGGACTTTTTACGGAGCTCCGCCGCCGCTTCGAGGCGGAAACCTACAGAGAAGAAAAGGGCATCTCCGGTGGGCAGATTCCGCCGGGGAGATCACCTCCCGGAAGGGGAGATCGTCGGAAGGGGAGATCGTCGCCATCGTCATCACCATCGTCACGGGCATCATCGAGATCATCATCAACATCATCCCCAACACCAGCACCATCTCCATCTTCATCCAAATCTCATCTTACCATCGCAACTCGTGTTGTAACTCGTACTACCTATCCTCTCTACTCCATTGGTGTTGATTACTACTTTGTGGTGAATGCTATTGAGTTTTGTTGGAGAAATATTATTATGTCCAGATTGTTTATCACATATTTATCCCCACTGATCATGATTTCTTTTATGTCTTGTGAGTAGTTACCTTAGTTCTTGAGGACATGGGGAAAGTCTTGTTGTTAGTAGTCATATGCTGTTGAAGTAATATGTGTTGTTTTATACTTAAGTTGCGTTGCCATTCTACTAGTGGTGTTGAGTGAGTCGAACACCCAAAACTTCGCCTTATTAAGGACCTAGGAGAATACATTGTGTATAAAGAATGCTTATGGTGGGTTGCCGGAGTGACAGAAAACCTGAACCCCAGTTCGCACGCTTTTGCATAAGGGAATAATGGATCCTCGATCGTATTGCTATGGTTAGGCTTTTGCCTTAAATTCTATCTTGTATTTGCGGATGCTTGCAAGATGTTTAATCATAAGAGTGCATTCATCTTAGTCTAGAGAGTGCACTAGCATAGATCCACCCACTCAACACTTATCAACACATATCATAGTATCGATACGGAATATGGCGAAAGCACATGACTACCTCTCCCGTGTGTCCTCAAGAACGCTTTAGTCTTTATAAGTTCAGTTGCTAGGCCTCTCCTTTGCTAAGAAAGGATTGGGCCACTTGTTACTCTCAGTACCTTTTACATTACTTGCCTTTACATTCCCGTTGCTTATATCGAGAAAACCCCTAAAAGTTATCTTTCAGTGCTTGCAGTAATTTCTTGCTCAGAATCGCTTATCAATACCTTCTGCTCCTCGTTGGGTTCGACACTCTTACTTATCGAAAACGCTGCAACAGATCCCTTACGGTTGAGGGTCATCAAGTACCGTTTTCTGGCGCCGTTGCCGGGGAGCGTAGCGCTATTGGTAAAGTGAAACTGGTAAGAAAGTCTTTTTATAATTCTGTTTTTAGTTTTGCTATTGCTGCTTTTTGTCCTTATGGATAACCCTATTATTGGAGCATTGCTTGCGGGAAGACGCCCCACACCTGTGGTGGTTGATCCTCCCCATACTGAAATTGTGCATTATAAAATACCAGCTGGCATTATCAATTATGTTTTGGCTAATCGTTATGCAGGAGACAGAGATCCCGGTGAACACTTGCTATATTTGTCACGACTATGCTCATTATTTAAGCTTGCAGGTGTATCGAGGGAGTTTGTCATGAGGAAATTGTTTGTTGTATCACTTATAGATAAAGCTTCAGATGGGTATGGGCTTCTCGATAACTCACACTTGCTGGACTGGCAGGAGCTTATGTCTCTCTTTTATACTAAGTTTTATCCTCTTCATGAAATTCATCGAGACAGGAATTATATATATAACTTTAGGTCTCGTGACGGAGAAAGCATTGCTCAAGCTTGGGGGAGATTGAAGTCTCTAATGCTCAAATGCCCAATTCATAAGCTTCCCAAGGAAATTATACTTACAAATGTTTATGCCAGGCTTTCTCGTCAGGATAAGGAGATGCTGGATGCCTCCTCTAGTGGGGTATTTCAGAAGAAGAGTCTTGAAGAAAGGTGGGATCTCCTTGAAAGAATCCAGAGGAATACTGAAGATTGGCAAATTGATAAAGGTATTGAACCCGCTATAAATTATGAACATGATTATATTGAGAGCAATGTGGAAACTGATTACTTCAATACTTTTTGCTCTAAGATTGGTCTTGATTCCCATCTAGTGATTGATTTATGTAAGAATTTTGCCTCTCACGTTGATTCTCTCAAGAAGAATAGAGACCAGCACCATGCACCTTTTAAAGAACCACCTATTGATATTTATGTTGCCGAGCCTATTTTGCCTGCAGTCATATATGAAAAGCCTCCTTTTCCCACGAGGATAAAGGAACACTCTCTTGTGACAGGCATAATAAATAAAAGTGAGAGAAGAGTTGATGAACCTGAGGACCAGATCAGAGTCGATCCTCAAGTTGCATTGATTAAAGACCTTGCTACTGATGATGTTTTGGATTCCAATATAACTTTTTGTGCTGTTTCCACTAACCTTGTCACAGCCAAGAACAAAGGCCCAATTTCAGGTACTCCGGTGGTATCTGTTAAAATAGGAGATCACAATTATTATGGGCTATACGATTTGGGATCGAGTGCAAGTGCTATTCCTTATTCACTCTATGAAGAAATCATCGGTGAGATTTCCCCTTGTGAACTTGAAGAAGTTGATGTTACTATTCATCTTGCAAATAGATCAACTATCTCTCCTATCGGAATTGTGAGGGACGTTGAAGTCCTATGTGGAGAGGTAAATTACCCTACCGACTTTCTGGTACTTGGTTCAGCCAGGGACAATTTTTGTCCCATCATTTTTGGTAGACCTTTTCTTAGAACTT
Source organism: Secale cereale (assembly GCA_902687465.1). Taxonomy (NCBI): domain Eukaryota; kingdom Viridiplantae; phylum Streptophyta; class Magnoliopsida; order Poales; family Poaceae; genus Secale; species Secale cereale. Next base: position 772,009,401 of record LR738714.1, on the reverse strand, counting down.
GTGGAGCTATAATAGATTGCAAGAAAGGTAAAGTTTCTGTTGAATTCGATGGTGAGCCATATGAATTTAATTTTTCTAAGTTCTTTAAGCACCCTCGTGGTACTGATTTACCTAGTGATGATAAGATTATTGAAAGTATTGCCTCTATTGCTATTCCCCCTGATGATCCTTTGCAGCAATACATGGAGGACCACGAGAATGATTTGCATATGCAGGAAAGAAATGAACTAGATGAAATATTCTTGAGGCAACCTGCTATCCTAAAGCACAACCTTCCGGTTGAACCTTTGGGAATTTTATCAAAACCAAAAGAAGACCCGGTGTTCGATCTTAAACCTCTTCCCGATACGCTCAAGTATGCTTATTTAGATGAAAAGAAAGTATATCCTGTTATTATCAATTCTAACCTTTCAGGATATGAAGAAGAGCGATTATTGGAAGTACTTCGTAAACACCGAGGCGCAATTGGCTATACCCTTGCTGACCTTAAGGGGATTAGTCCATCTATCTGTCAACATACTATCAACCTTGAGCCTGATGCTAAACCAGTTGTTGATCATCAACGACGGTTGAACCCGAAGATGATGGATGTCGTGAGAACTGAGATTCTCAAGCTTCTAGCCGCAGGTATTATCTACCCTATAGCTGACAGTAAGTGGGTAAGTCCGGTACATTGTGTTCCTAAGAAAGGAGGTACAACTGTGGTTCCTAATGATAAAAATGAACTAATACCTCAGAGAATTATTATTGGATATAGAATGTGTATTGATTACAGGAAGTTGAACAAGGAAACCAGGAAGGATCACTACCCATTGCCGTTCATCGACCAAATGCTTGAAAGGTTATCCAAAAATACCCACTTTTGTTATCTCGATGGTTATTCTGGCTTCTCTCAAATTCATGTTAACACTGCCGATCAAGAGAAGACCACTTTTACATGTCCTTTTGGTACTTATGCTTACAGACGTATGCCTTTTTGTTTATGTAATGCCCCTGCTACTTTTCAAAGGTGTATGTCTGCTATCTTTCATGGTTTCTGCGGGGATATTATGGAAGTCTTCATGGACGATTTCTCCGTCTATGGAACTTCATTTGACCATTGTCTTCACAACCTTAATAAAGTTTTGCAGAGATGCGAGGAGACAAATTTGGTACTCAACTGGGAGAAGTGCCACTTTATGGTTAATGAAGGAATTGTTCTTGGTCACAAGATTTC
>LR738714.1:771977829-772007090 GCA_902687465.1 Secale cereale | reverse complement strand
TAGAAATTATGTTTTAGCTTGTGATAAATGTCAGAGAGTTGGTAACATTAGTAGAAGGAATGAGATGCCTATGAATTACTCACTAGTGATTGAACCTTTCGATTGTTGGGGTTTTGATTTTATGGGTCCTTTTCCTTCTTCGCACAAGTACACTCAGATTTTAGTAGCTGTTGATTATGTGACCAAGTGGGTTGAAGCAATCCCCACTGAAAGTGCTGATCACAAAACATCTTTGAAAATGCTTAAAGATGTAATTTTTCCTAGGTTTGGTGTACCAAGGTATCTCATGGCCGATGGAGGATCACACTTCACGCACGGAGCTTTTAGAAAATCTCTGGCTAAATACGATGTTAATCATAGAATTGCTTCACCGTATCATCCTCAAACTAGTGGGCAAGTTGAGCTCACCAATAGAGAGATTAAGTTGATTTTGCAGAAAACAGTAAACAGAAATAGGAAGGATTGGTCAAATAAATTAGGAGATGCTTTGTGGGCATATAGAACTGCTTACAAAAACCCCATGGGCATGCCCCCCTATAAGATGGTATATGGCAAGGCTTGCCATTTGCCATTAGAGCTAGAGCACAAAGCTTTCTGGGCTGTTAGAGAGCTTAACGCTGACCCAAAACTAGCTGGTGAGAAGCGTCTCATGAACTTGACTTCTCTAGATGAATGGAGAAGTGAAGCTTACGAGAGCGCTAAAATGTTCAAGGAAAAGGTAAAAAGGTGGCATGATAGGAAGATTCTGAAACGTGAATTTAATGTTGGTGATAAAGTTTTGTTGTTTAGATCCCGTTTCAGGTTTTCTCCAGGTAAACTACTTTCCAGGTGGGAAGGACCATTTCATATTGAAGAAGTTTATCGGTCTGGTGCAATTAAGATTAATAATTTTGAAGGCACCAAACCTCAAGTTGTGAATGGGCAAAGACTTAAACATTACATAGCAGGAGACCCTGTCGATGTTGATGTGAATATAATATACACAACAACCCACGAAGAACATGTTGCAGCCCTGTTTCAGACGCAAGCAGAAGCAGAATAAAGAAAAGGTATGTAGTACGATAAGAAAACACCGCAAACCATCATAAAAGTTCCGCATTACCATTTTTTGTAAAATTAGTAAAATTCCGAGTCGAAGTGGAGCCGGAGACGACCACCAGGGAGTCCAGGCGCCCCCCTAGCGCCCCCCCCCCTGGACCGTGCCGGCAGGCCGCCTGGACACCCTGGAGCCCGTCTCCGACCCCGCTTTGGTCCGTTGCCTTCCTTTCTGTGCATAAATTTTTCCTATATATTTGCCCGGGTTGTTCCGGCAACGTATCTTGCGATTTCGCGTGTTTTCTCTTCGATCTGTTTCTGCCAGGAAATCTTTCAGCTAAATTTAGGTGCCATGGCTTCTCCAAGTTCCCTCGAGGACACGTTCGTCGTCAACGTCATCAACCCTTACCTCGCTGAGGTGAAGAAGCACCCTCAGGTTGTTCAGATAAAGGAAGGCGTCCTTCATCAAGAAGACCTGAAGGGACCTATCAAGGAGGGGAGCGTCCAGGCCAGGCTGGAAGAAGTGGAGCAAGAAGTCTTCAAGTACAAGAAGATGACCGAGCGTGGTGTCGAAGCTAACTTTGACATCACCAACGAGCTGAAGAACTACTTCCTGAAGGAGATGAAGGAGATGTGGGAAAGAGTCGCCGCACCTGAAGACAGAATTATAGAGCTACAAGGGAAAATTAATGATCTACATAACCAGAACTGTGAGTATGAACTAAGGTTTCTACGCATGGGTTTGGGTGCTGAATGCAGGATCCAGGAGACGAGCTTCTCATATGATACTGGAGAACCCCTTCCATGGAAGAGTTTTGCCAAGAACTACTTGATCAACGCCAATAAGGATGATGAGTGAAATCTCCGTGGTAATGGCATTCCCTTGGTTTTTCCAAGCTTGGGGGAGTGCCCGGTATCTTTATCTTTTACCTTTTGTCTTTCAGAAGTCAAGTAGAGTCGTATCATGTCTAGGGAGGTTATTATATGAGATAGGTGTGTGCATTGAGGTCTATCGCCCTTTTGGTGAAGAAGTGTATCCGAGAGTGTGGAGTCGTTTATCGGTTCTTTTTGCTGCACTCGGTATTCTCTTCACGCAATCGACCTTATATGATGATTCTTATGGGGAGTATTCACCTTATGTCAGGTATAGCTATGAAACTTTATTTAATCTTGGCAAACATAGCTTTGGTCATAACAACAAGCATGATTTTCTTAAAGTATCAACATAGCCAAAACCTTTATGTTATTATGCTTGAAGTGTCATGTTGACAAGGAAGACAACTTGATGTGTTATGCTTATTTCAATGTTCATGCTTTATATTGCTTTGCATCTTAGTCATCATCAATTGTCTGCCCTTTCAAAACCTTTGCTAGCCTAACTCTGTACTAAGCGGAATTCTGCTTGTGCATCCATACCCTTAAGCCAATACCTTCCATATGAGTCCACCATACCTACCTACTCGTGGTACTCCACTACCACCTCCTAAAAGTATATAATTTATGTGTTATCCTTAAATGTTCAAAATCTTTTATTTTGTGCCTCTGCTTTAGCTCATGAGGCAGTAGTAGCTAATTCATGACCTTTTTGAGTTGGACAAGCTTCACCCCGGGATTGCATGTATAATGTGCAAACCCATAATACGAAAGGAACTGGCATTGAGTGCGCCCGGCTTAAAATAATGTAACAAACAAACTCTCCTTCACACTTTGTTCATGAGAAATCAGAAAACTTTGGCAGTGATAAACAAAGGATAATAAGAGGATGTTATCGTCCTCATACGGGAGCCGTTCCTCGAAACTTGTCCAGTTCAAGAAGCAATTGAGTTATCTATTAGCATTTGTTGACGAATCATGCACCTCTCAAAACTTGTTTTCATTCTGTTTGATTTGAGGATAGCACATGAGTTTTCCCTACTACCCTAGAGCAGGGCCTATCTTTTAATTTTAAGATGAGACAGTTATTCCTACTTTCCTCTATTTCCCAAAGAGAGCAGACGTTTGATGTTGATAAGGATTCATTCATATAAAGCTGCATTAAGATTTGTCATATCATATCCTTGTTGACATTATCATCTGATAAGTAAGTTGTTTGCCATACCCAGCTAAGGCAAATATCTTCCTTTGTGTTAAAACTTTCACCTCTTGCCTATTAACATGTTATTCCAAAAAGCTTCAATTAATCCCATCAAAATATAAGAGCAAAAGTTAAAATTATTTGTTGTTCTTTGACCAAAGGACATGTTTGCCATGATATAATGAGTTTCCATTGGTCCTACTTTCGAATATAAGTGTTGACACTCTTTCATAAGAGCCTTATGAGTTGAAGATTGCTGCTGAGGATATTTGAGTTGGGGAAGAGACTATGATGCTTCTTGTCCGTATTCTATTTATCGACACTTCACTCTCTAAACTTGTGGACAGGTTTACCGAGTTCATATTCGCTTGGGGACAAGCGAGGTCTAAGCTTGGGGGTGTTGATACGTCCAAAATGCATCACTATTTTGTATTATAATTTATCCTTATTCATTGATATATTTCACGTTATGATGATGTTCTTATGTTGTTTTGGTCTATTTTACACAGTTTGCAACTTTCCGGTGCCGGAACAGCAGACGCAGGATTCAGCAGGAAAAAGTGGATACTGAGTTGCTGAAGAAGAACACCTCCAAATTACCTGAAAATTGACGGGAGGTATTTTTCAGACGAAAAACGAAGACACGCAAAAGGGGAGTCAGAGGGGGGCCACAGGGTGCCCATTCAGCCTGGGGGCGCCCCCCCCCCCTGGCCGCACCGGGAGGGCGCCTGGAGCCCCTGGCCCACCTCTGGTCGCCCCCTTTTGCATATATGTTCTCCGTCCCCCGAAAACCCTAGGCACGGGACTTTTTACGGAGTTCCGTCACCGCTTCGAGGTGGAAACCTACAGAGAAGAAAAGGGCATCTCCGGTGGGCAGATTCCGCCGGGGAGATCACCTCCCGGAAGGGGAGATCGTCGGAAGGGGAGATCGTCGCCATCGTCATCACCATCGTCACGGGCATCATCGAGATCATCATCAACATCATCCCCAACACCAGCACCATCTCCATCTTCATCCAAATCTCATCTTACCATCGCAACTCGTGTTGTAACTCGTACTACATATCCTCTCTACTCCATTGGTGTTGATTACTACTTTGTGGTGAATGCTATTGAGTTTTGTTGGAGAAATATTATTATGTCCAGATTGTTTATCACATATTTATCCCCACTGATCATGATTTCTTTTATGTCTTGTGAGTAGTTACCTTAGTTCTAGAGGACATGGGGAAAGTCTTGTTGTTAGTAGTCATATGTTGTTGAAGTAATATGTGTTGTTTGATACTTAAGTTGCGTTGCCATTCTACTAGTGGTGTTGAGTGAGTCGAACACCCAACACTTCGCCTTATTAAGGACCTAGGAGAATACATTGTGTATAAAGAATGCTTATGGTGGGTTGCCGGAGTGACAGAAACCTGAACCCCAGTTCGCACGCTTTTGCATAAGGGAATAATGGATCCTCGATCGTATTGCTATGGTTAGGCTTTTGCCTTAAATTCTATCTTGTATTTGTGGATGCTTGCAAGTTGTTTAATCATAAGAGTGCATTCATCTTAGTATAGAGAGTGCACTAGCATAGATCCACCCACTCAACACTTATCAACACATATCATAGTATCGATACGGAATATGGCGAAAGCACATGACTACCTCTCCCGTGTGTCCTCAAGAACGCTTTAGTCTTTATAAGTTCAGTTGCTAGGCCTCTCCTTTGCTAAGAAAGGATTGGGCCACTTGTTACTCTCAGTACCTTTTACGTTACTTGCCTTTACATTCCCGTTGCTTATATCGAGAAAACCCCTAAAAGTTATCTTTCAGTGCTTGCAGTAATTTCTTGCTCAGAATCGCTTATCAATACCTTCTGCTCCTCGTTGGGTTCGACACTCTTACTTATCGAAAACGCTGCAACAGATCCCTTACGGTTGAGGGTCATCATGGACTCGTTCTCCTTCTTTGCGGAATCCCACGCAAGATGACCATTCCCCAATATCACCTCTATCTTTGCCTATGCAAGTTGTCTCTCTCTTTAGATATGCCTCGATGCCTATTCCTGTTTGTCAGCCTCCTATTGTTGCCATGAAACCTCTAACCTTTGACACCTTCCCAGCAAACCGTTGTTTGGCTATGTTACCCGCTTGCTTAGCCCCTCTTATAGCGTTGTTAGTTGCAGGTGAAGATGAAGATTGCTCCATGTTGGAACTTGTTGTTGGAATATCACAATATCTCTTAAATATATTAACACACCTATTTACTTGGCAATGGGTGGAAGGCTTGGCCTTTTGCTCGGTGTTTTGTTCCACTCATGCCACCCTAGGACCCGATAAACCGGTGTTATGTTCCTTGATTTTTGCGTTCCTAACACGGTTGGGGTTTATGGGCCCCCCTTGATAATTCGCACTACTTAAAGCTTTTCCAGCAAGACCCAACTTTGGTTCTACATTTGCCTAACAACTAAGACTTGCCGTGGGAGTAATTAACCCGAGGATTTATTAATCAACAACCTGGGCCAGTGCTCGTTTTGAGTGTTGGTCCAAACTGGGGGTCCTGAGGGCTGGTTTTACCTGTAGCATCGCCCATCCGGTCGTGGCCTGAGACGAGATACGCGCGGCTACTATCAGGGTGTTGGCCGCCGGGAGGTCTTGCTGGATTAGTTTTACCTTTGTTGAAATATCTTGAGCACGGGATTCCGAGAATACTCAGGTCTTCCCACTTTGGAGTTGCAACTCCGCAGATCGTGAGCTTGTGATGGGCTAAGTTGGGACACCCCTGCAGGGTTTTGAACTTTCGAAAGTCGTGCCCGCGGTTATGTGGCAGATGGGAATTTGTTAATATCTGTTTGTAGATAACTTGACACCTTATTCATGAATACACTACCTGCATGAGTAACCGTGATGGTCTCTTTCTGAAGGGCTTCGGGAAGTGAACACGGTGGGGTTATGTTTGACCGTGAGTAGTTAGGTTCACTTCTTGATCAACTTGGCGACCGTTGGCACATTTCTCTTCTCGCTCTAAACTCATAAGCTAGTTGCTTAGTGCTTGCTGCAAACACTTTATTACCCCCCTCCTCACCTATAAGGCTTTGTTAGTTTTGATACCCGAGAATGAGATTGTTGAGTCCTCTGTGGCTCACAGATTCAACACACACCAGATGCAAGTACTGCCGAGAACAATGCAGGAGATGGATTAGAACTTCAATGGGAGTTCAATGAAGAGCTTGGCCGTATGTATGTGACGTTTTCGACGATCAGTAGTGGTTCCTACTAGGGGCGATCCGGCCTTGTGGTTTTATGGTATCTTTCTCATTTGGATTTTGTCCGTAGCCGGACCTTGTGTTATTTGGATGATGTATGTTATTGTATTCATTGTGTGACATGGCGAGTGTAACCCAACTATCTTTTCTATTTCATCCCTGAATTTTACATGAGATGTGCAAAGATACCATACTTGAGATCATTCTAGTATGCGCTTATGTCTTTAAGTCGTGCCTCGACACGTGGGAGACATAGTTGCATACTGGGCATTACAAGTTGGTATTCAGAGCCTTCTCCGACCTAGGAGCCCCCTGATTGATCGAATCGTTGACGGTTGAGTCTAGGCACACACATAAAAATGTTTTGGGTCCTATATATATCAGAGAGTAGGATTTCTTTTTACTCCTCATCCCTTCATCGCTCTGGTGAGGACTCTTGACGTTGTTCTATCTCCTCTACTCTCAACATTTCACCAAAAAAAAATTAGGATCACGCGAGTATTGTTTGGATTGTTCCAATATCTTTCTGACGAGAACATTGTTCTTGATGCCTCCTGTCATTTAGGGGTTGTGGCAGTGTCCCGGGGAGTTGAGCTCCGAGGTGTTGTCGTCACAAATGTATCGTAGCGATTCTAGAATACTTAAGACGGCCGACATTGAAAACTCTTCTATGCGGTTAGTGGTGAGATAACCCCGACGTCACCCAGTACTGGTGGGATAGTTCGGGAGTATTTCCACAGCTAGTATAGCGGACGCGTTTCGAAGGTCCGAGGTAAACGGTTTCCGAAGATGATTGGTTATGTGTTGACGGATGGATACAGCTGGATGTAGGTTTAGAGTTGAGTGAGCGGTGCTTCCCCTGTATCCCCAACACCAGATTGCATAACCGGAAAGCTTCGGGAATTAATAGGTGGGTTTCAAGTAGCTCGTAGGTAATCTTGCAATGGGTGCATGATATGAGGTTTGGGGTTCAACATCTAGTGAAGAGGTTTCATGGGCGTTGTTCCAATTGGGAGTTGCATCTTAAAGGATCCTTGGCTATGCTGATCCGGGGATTGCAAGACCCTTTGTAACACGTACCATGGGGCATTCAGCACGAACATGTGGGACGAAACTTCTATTATGTATTTGTTCCATCTGTACCTTGTTGTTTTATTTTATCATTTTGTTCTCCCAATTGGCTTCTCGTCTAGTTGAAGTACCATTAAGCTATGGAATTCATTCGTTCAATTCTCTGTTCGAATGATATTGTGAAGATTAATGTTGCAACATGTCTATCCGTTGTTTTCGTTTTTATTCTTGTATTCAAGTTGCTTCGATGTCAAGTGTTGATTCCATACCTTTCCTAAGCGGTGTTCTCATATTTCTATGGGAGTGCTAGTCCTTCTTAATCATCGAGATTGTCATGTAAATTCTTTTCAACCGGCGTGCTTCGCTTCAAGTTAATCCGATCTTTTCATCATCTGCAAGATCAACTCTCAATCTTTTCTCAATGGTGTTTGTTTCATTCATCCCAAGTTGTCTTTGTTTTCCCCACCCTCCCACCCTTCTTCTTCTCGAAGCCAGAAATTCTCAAATGAAATATCCATTTTGTTCACGTGATGTTTCTTCATTCTTTTCTTTCAATGTCCCTATCCAGTGATTTCTCGTGAAGATGCTCAGGAAGATTCAGTTTATCATTCTCTGCTTCTTGTTTCTTCTCCGGTGGATTTAATTCAAGCTTCGGTGTTGATCATATCTCTTCCTTTTTGTTTCACATGTTTTCACATGTTGAAATTTCTTATCCGAAGTCTCTCTTGCTTATTCAACTCTCTAATTCTTCTCCGGAGTGCTGAAGATATCTCGGAAGATTCGTGTTTCAATTCTTAACCCATTCAAGCTATTTTGAGATTGTTATCTCATTCAAGCCATTTAATTCAACCGGTGCAATATCTCTTAAGCAATCTTTTTCAACGGTGATTTCTTTTGAGTGGGCCCTAACCCACAGGTCTTTTTCCAGGATCTTACCTAACTCTTCTATTTTTCCGGAGTTATTCTAAAATTCTTTTCAAAGTGTGATGTAAGTATGGATTCCATCAGTCATATGCCTTCTCCCAGATCCCTTTCAAATTATTTTCATGTTTGGTTAAACCTTCCATCTTTTTATTCTTTCGGAGTATTTCAAATTCTTCATGGTATTCTCTTCGTTCTTCTCAAGATTTGAAGACCGGAGAAGAGTTTCTCTCAAATCTTACCCGTTCTTCTAAAGATTCATGGTTCTAGCTTCATGCCATCCTCATTATTGATCCGATTGTGAGCAATTCTTTTTATACCCATCCGAAGAATTTTATGAATTCTTTCCATTGTGATCCTCCGAAGGCCATCATTTCAGAAGATTTCCTCGTTCTCAGTTTTCAACTTCGTCCTCCAAATATTCTTCATTGATGCCTCTTCGTTCGTCTCCATATTCTTCCGGTGCTTTGTAAAAGTATTCTTTAATCAGTCTGCGATCTCTTCGTTCTCTTGTATCTAAATTTCCTCAAGTGCTTATTCTTCCCGGTGGATTATTCTTTTCCATCACCCGGTTTCAATTCTTATGGTGGTTCGTTCAAAATTCCTTTTCCTTTGTTATTGTGTCATTTCACTTGTTCCTTCCAAATCCTACCGGTGATTCGTTGAATACTTTCTCAAGTTTGTGCGAGATCTCTCTTTAATTCTTTGCAACAAGAATAAGTAGTATGACAAATCCATTGGTTGTCATCAATTTAAATTGGTGAAGGATAAGCATGACATAATTCCTATTCTTATTCCTTCAAGGTGATTTAATTCCTTTGTCTGGAGTTCGTTCATGATATCAAATTATTGGTTGGTCATCTTTTTCTTTCCGGAGTTCCAAACTCTCTCAATTATCTTGTCACAAAGCTCTATCTGAATCATCACACGCTTCAATCTTATTCTTTCATCCTTCACTTCTCATCCTTTTGTTACCGGAGTTCTTCTTGGTGGTTCATCATGATTTAATTCATAATCGAAGTCTTCATCAAGATTCTTGTTGGAGCTCAAGCATTCTTCATCTTGCATTTTGAAGTGCAATTCCATCTACCTTATCGTTTGAGATGGTGGTATGTCATTCTTCACACTTTCCTTTATGTTTCATGATTCACAAGTTGTCAGGTATGAGATATTTAAACCTGTCAATTTCTTTGTTGGAGTTATCTTGGTATAGATTTCACCTAAAGCCTTCCATTGGGATTGTTGCTAATTATGGTGCTATAAATGACCCAAGTTCTTCATTTATCATTCCGGTGAAATAAGTTTTTCGTCTCCTTGTTGACCTCAATCCAACCAATTGTTTTCTGCTAGTGGACGGGTGTCACCTCATAATTTTGAGATGTTTTCCATAACCCCACAACAAACTTATTCTTTTTGTTGTTGAATTTCCAACAACTCCGTTCAACCCTTCTTCGTAAGGATGATTTTTCAAAATTCATTCGTGGGAGAAGTTGTCATTTTCTTCTCCGTTCTTTTCTTTCCAATGACCTAGCATATATTCTTTCATTCTGGAGGCATTGTGATGTTGCTCTCTCCAAACCATCATCTCGTTTTATCAAGATCATGTTCTTTCCTTTGCTTGTCCATTTAACTTGAGTGTTGTGTCCTCGTTCAAGTTCTCTCATCTTATCAAGTTTTGAATCTCTGTTAACCGGTGTATTGTCTGAAATCTTTCTTACCCATTATGCCATTCTTTCAATTGTATCGGAGGCAATGTGTTGTTGATTTCATCAAGTATCATCCAATCTTCTCAAGCTCATGTTCAATTCTTCCATTTACAATTGGAGTGTTGTCCAAATTCTTTCGTTCTTATTCCTTCTCTACCTTGTTTTAACCGGAGTGGTTTCATTGCCTATCTTGTCACCTAAGCTCTTCATTCTCGTAATGTACCTGTTCCTCTTTTCTAACGGAGTGTTTTCATCTTCGTTCATCTCCGTTGTATTCTTATTTCAATTTGTTCAACCTCAAGGTTCATAGTTTCACTCGTTTGTCGAAGAAGCATCTTTGTTTTACCTCTTCCTTTTCCTCTTCTATCCAGTGCCATCTCCAGGATCTCAGGTCGAGATCCTCTGTTAGTGTGGGAGAGTTGTGACGCCCCAAGACCGATGCTCCAGAAGATTTCCAGATATTCTGGGTTTCGCCATGTGTTTCTTTTGCTTCCTCTATGTTATTTTTGCATTGCATCATGTCATCATGCCATCGTGTCTTTTAATTTTATAACTCAACTAAATAGATCGTATGGATCTTCGATACATTTAAATCGAGGGATATTCACATGGTGAATTCTGTTTATAACCTATACAAAGCCTCCTAATATTTTTAAGGAGCTATAACAAAATATTCCATTGCTTTGGAATCATCAAAACACACTTGCAAATATTCCCCATGCCTTTTCACTCCAAGTTTTGGCTCTCAAACCTTGCCAACAATTCTTATCCATTTTATCGAGGTTCCTCCAAAAATCCGAGCATTTTTGGACACTTATGAAACCTAGTCCTAGTTCAAACTATTTGAATTTAATTCAAATGAGTTTGAATTTAATCTTGCAATCTTGCCACTTATGTTTTTCTTGGTTAGGGCTCATTTTTATGAGTCCTGGAAAATTACCCGCTTGCGCAAAATCTTTCCCTAAGCCTCCCTTTCTTTTCCATCTTTCTTTTTTTTCTGTTAAAGAAAATTAGAAGAGAGAGAAGGAGAAGAGCCCAGCAGGCTTTGTTCCCTTGTGCAGCCCGCGGCCTCCGAGGCCAGCCATCCATCCCCGGCTTCTTGGGCCTGACCACCGCTCCGGCCCAACCATCCCTCCCAGCCCACCTAATCCTCTAACCCTAGCTACCCGATCGACCGTCCTCTCCCTCACCCCTCGACCCTTTTCTTCCTCAGCGTCGCGCCGCTCCCCCCGACCTCGATCCCCAGCCCTCACCTCGTCCTCCTCGCGCCTCTCACCTCTCCTCCACCTTGCGCCCGCGTCTCCTCCTCCCTCCTACCGTCGGGCGCAGCCGTCGCTGCCTCCCCACCGCCAGCGACGGCCACCGCCCGCGCCTCCGCGCCGCAGTGCACGGCCACTTCCTCTCCGTCCCCGCGCCCCGATCCGCCTCTCCCCGAGCCGCCAACCTCCTCGCCGGCCACCCCATCTCCTGCACCGGTGACCTCGCCTCGCCGCCACAGCCACGCCAGCGGCCACCAGGAGCTTCGCCTCCTCCGCAGCTCCTCCGACCGAATCGAGCCGACCACCACCAGCGCCGCGCCATGGCACCCCAGGGGTCCGTCCGCATCGCCCCTGCCCCGCCAAGTGCAAAACCTGCTCCACCAGGACCAGCAGCCGCCGGAGCTCCATCCCGCCGGCAACCATCACCAGGACCTCGCCTCGCCACCTCTCCTCCACCGGCGCCCTGCATCCTCAACCCGCGACCCCTCCTTCATCCGCCGTGGGAGCCAAGGCCACAGCCTGCTCTGCTGTGCGCAACCTCTTTATTGGTGCCATGTTCGCTTGCATCGACCTGAGTCTCGGCCTTGTGTTGTTGTCATGTTGCCTGCCCAAACCGAAGCAATTTTGGATCGCGAGTATGCTTCGGATTCGTCAAGACCCTCATGTACGACTACACGATGTGACGTGTCAAGTACCACTACGTCCGACGACGCGACAAGTACCTCTACCGATGACATGAACATCTACGAAATGTGTACGACGACCGTCGCCGAAGACCCGTGTACGACTACCGTCACCGAAGACCATCGACATGTACAACTACCGTCGACTATGGATGTCAAGTTCCTCGCCGTGACCCCGAACGTCTACAAAAACGTGAACGACTCCTTCCACTACCGCCGCGAGAACGTCTACTTCCTCTGCATCCCATCGAACTCGAACAACCCCGAACCGCACGCTTCAAAGGTATACCACGAGACGATGACCCGTGGACGAATGTTGCTTGTGTTGTATGAGATGAAATACTTGTTTGCACCGTGCCCGAATCGTCGCTTGCGTTGCCCCTCGTTTGCCTCGCCACCGACTCGTGGGAACCCGGTAACGGGAACACCCCACCGTCTTTGCATGACTCACTCACGCCACCTTTCTTTTGCACCGGCATCTCGACGAGTTGTCGGATCATCGGAACGTTGCCGTGGCCCCGTTTCCATTCATCGCCGCCGTGGCCCCTTTCCTTCCACCACGGTGACGAGTTACTCCATATCTTGCTCATGTCAACTTTTAATAAAATTGCATAAAACTTGCATTTGTCATCCGCATCATGATAACAACATTTATATGGTTAAAGTTGTTGTTTGCTTTAATAAATGCTAAATATGAACATGGGGAGTTTCCGAAATTGTTGTTGTTATTTCCGGCCTCATTTAATTGACTAGATAGTGTAGTTTGTTTAAGCTTCACCTCTTGCCATGTTAACAAATATTTAACCTTATCTTGTAAATAAACCAGAGTCAACTAAATAAATAAAATGTGGTGTTCCATCAATATGCTACTTGTTGCATATTGAGCTCCACTTAAATTGTAGTGTTGTTTGTGCTTTTGCCATGCCCTGCATAATTAAACCGGACATGCATCATATTTGGTTGTGCATCATGCCATGGTTATGATATATGTGTTTACCATGTTGTTTGCTTCTTTCCGGTATGCTTCTCTCGTTAGCTTCGGTGTCGTTCCGGAGTTGTGAGGTTTTGTTCGACTACTTCATGGACTCGTTCTCCTTCTTTGCGGAATCCCAGGCAAGATGACCATTCCCCGGTATCACCTCTATCTTTGCCTATGCTAGTTGTCTCGCTCTTTAGATATGCCTCGATGCCTATTCCTGTTTGTCAGCCTCCTATTGTTGCCATGAAACCTCTAACCTTTGACACCTTCCCAACAAATCGTTGTTTGGCTATGTTACCCGCTTGCTCAGCCCCTCTTATAGCGTTGTTAGTTGCAGGTGAAGATGAAGATTGCTCCATGTTGGAACTTGTTGTTGGAATATCACAATATCTCTTAAATATATTAACACACCTATATACTTGGCAATGGGTGGAAGGCTTGGCTTTTTCCTCGGTGTTTTGTTCCACTCATGCCACCCTAGGACCCGATAAACCGGTGTTATGTTCCTTGATTTTTGCGTTCCTAACACGGTTGGGGTTTATGGGCCCCCCTTGATAATTCGCACTGCTTAAAGCTTTTCCAGCAAGACCCAACTTTGGTTCTACATTTGCCTAACAACTAAAAATTGCCGAGGGAGAAATTAACCCGAGGATTTATTAATCAACAACCTGGGCCAGTGCTCGTTTTGAGTGTTGGTCCAAACTGGGGGTCCTGCGGGGCCACCTTGGGGAAACCGGAGGGCTGGTTTTACCTGTAGCATCGCCCATCCGGTCGTGGCCTGAGACGAGATATGCGTAGCTACTATTAGGGTGTCGGCACGCCAGGAGGTCTTGCTAGATTAGTTTTACCTTTGTCGAAATATCTTGAGCACGGGATTCCGAGAATACTCGGGACTTCCCACTTTGGAGTTGCGACTCCGCAGATCGTGAGCTTGTGATGGGCTAAGTTGGGACACCCCTGCAGGGTTTTGAACTTTCAAAATCCATGCCCGCAGTTATGTGGCAGATGGAAATTTGTTAATATCCGGTTGTAGATAACTTGACACCTTATTCATGAATACACTACCTGCGTGAGTAACCGTGATGGTCTCTTTCCGAAGGGCTTCGGGAAGTGAACACGGTGGGGTTATGTTTGATCGTGAGTAGCTAGGATCACTTCTTGATCAACTTGGCGACCGTTGGCACATTTCTCTTCTCACTCTGAACTCGTAAGCTAGTTGCTTAGTGCTTGCTGCAAACACTTTATTACCCCCCTCCTCACCTATAAGGATTTGTTAGTTTTGATACCCGGGAATGAGATTGCAGAGTCCTGTGTGGCTCACAGATTCAACACACACCAGATGCAGGTACCGCCGAGAACAATGCTGGAGATGGATCAGAACTTCAACGGGAGTTCGATGAAGAGCTTGGCCGTATGTATGCGACATTTTCGAGATCAGTAGTGGTTCCTAATAGGGGCAATCCGGCCTTGTGGTTTTATGGTATCTTTCTCATTTGGATTTTGTCTGTAGTCGGTCCTTGTGTTATTTGGATGATGTATGTTATTGTATTCATTGTGTGACGTGGCGAGTGTAAGCCAACTATCTTTTCTATTTCATCCCTGAATTTTACATGAGATGTGCAAAGATACCATACTTGAGATCATTCTAGTATGCGCTTATGTCTTTAAGTCGTGCCTCGACACGTGGGAGACATAGTCGCATACTGGGCATTAGAGCCTAGTTCAATATATATTGATATCCTGGCCTAGAAGTTACTTGGACCATTGATATGGACAAAAGTTATTCGAGCTACATGAATTACAGGAATATATGACTCAATTCACTATTATAATTACACTATCATGGATTCATCAATATCAACTATAATCCTAGTTCCTAAAAGATAAACTTGCACACATTACATAACAGGAACATTTATAGAATGTGACGCCACAAGACCGACGCTCCAGAAGACTTCCAGCTATTCCGAGTTTCGTCGTCTGATTTATTTGTTTGTTGCATTCTTCATAGCATCATTTGCATGGCATCATGTCATCATGTGCATTTCATCAGCATGTTTTCAAAACATGCATTCGTTCGGGCTCCCCAGTTCTCTCCGTTGTCCGTTCTGAGTCCATACACACTCGCACGCGCCCGTGGCACCTCCGGATATTTATTTTATGAGTGGCCGAAAAACGTTTTCGGAATGGGGTGAAACTTGGCGTGTGGTCTTATTATAGTGTAGACAGCCCGCCTGCCAAATTTCATCGCATTTGGAGTCCGTTGATAGCCTAACCGTTAGACATATAGCGGCATTATAGCCGATTTAAACGTCGGCCGTTTCAGTGCTCTGAAACCTGTTGCTGGGCTGCCATCTCTCTCTCTCTCTCTCTCTCTCTCTCTCTCTCTCTCTCTCTCTTCTCAGCCTCACATTCTACATAGCCCACTTTTACCCCTCGACTGCACGTTCGAAACTGCCCCGAACCCGACCCGGGTTTTCGTTACCGATGTGTCCGGATCAACCCCAAACATCACTAAAACATCTCCGTTTTTCTTATTTGAACTCCCTAGCTACTTATTCTCGACCATCCGATTAAAATCGGAGTGTCCGATCTAGGCTTGTTTTGGACCTCCTATTATATATAGACCCAAACCCTAGAAATCCTCCACCAGTCCCATCACCGCCGCCACCCACTTCCCTTGTTTCTCGGGAGCTAGTCCCGTCGCGCCGCCGCCACCCCACTTCTTCCTCGGGATCCAGTCCCGCAGCCAACCTCTCTCCCTCCCTCGTTTTCAGCATCAACCAACGAGAGCCCCGCAATCCTCTGTCCAGTGCGCCCGTGCCCAAGGCGTCCTCCGCCCCGGGCATCACCTCTCCTCCGTTCCCGTCGCTGCCGGTGACGGGCCGCAGCTCGCCGGAGCATCCGAGCGTCACCGGAGGACCACCTCACCCCTCGTCGGTCCTCTCTTTCTTTCTCCCTCCTTTTCTTTCTTCGCGGTCTCCCTCATCTCATCTCCCTGCCTCTGTCTCTCTCTCAACAGGATGTACGCCATGGCCGCTGCCCCATGGTGTCTCACCGGTCCGGATCCAGACGAGTCCCTCCCCACCGTATCTGCCTGTCCCGGGCCTCCTCTGCATCTCCCTCGCGTCCAGCTCGCCGGACCTGCCTCTCGCCAGGACATCCAGGCCATGGAGGCGTCGCGCCTCTGCTTCGAATGAGAACGACGACCACACGAGCGAGACGAGCGCTGCCCGCGTTGATCGCTCCAGCGAACGAGGCACGATCCAGATCATGGCCAGCCGCGCCCGTTAAGCCTGTTTCGCCCGAGGCCCGCCCCACGTGGACTGCTCCAGCGTCAGCGTGGACGAGGCCAGCGCCTCCACTTTCGTCGGGCCCAACTGCGCCCCCTGCCAGGCCTGCAAGGCCTCTTCGCCAGCCGGGCTAAAGCCCGATGTGAGCAGCCCCCTGAACCCCCTCTGCACTGTTGGGTCAGCCAGTTTCGGCCCAACATGTTTTCTCCCTTTCTGCGAATTTAGCTATTTTCCAGTGACAACAGTTTTACAGTTTACTCCTCCTACTTCATTCATTTAATAACTCACAAACCCTGCATCATATGTAAAAACTTTAGATATGTAAAATGCTCGGAATTTTGTCTAGTTTCATAATATGCTAATTTCATCCATGATAAAACTTATTAAAATTGTTGTTTGCATTGTTTTGCATAAATGCCATGTTAAATGATTTAATTCATAACTAAATAACCGCAGCTCCAAATTTAATAAACTTTATATGTATTTGGGGTAGGAAAATGTGTAGAATAACATGATGCACTTTGTTTTGCTGTTTAACAACTTTAAAATGTGGTTATAGGCAGAACAGTACCAAATTCATAAATATGCACATGAGGAGTTTCCGGAATCGTTGTTGTTATTTCCGCCCTCATTTAAATTGTCTAAATAGGTAGTTTGTTTTGCTTCACCTCTTGCCATGTTAACAAACATTTAATCTTGTCTTGTAAATAAACGAGAGTCAACTAAATAAATAAATGTGGTGTTTCGTCAATATGCAACTCGTTGCATATTGAGCTCCACTAAACTTGTAGTACTTGTTTGTGCACTTTGCCTTTGCCATGCATATTTAAACCGGACATGCATCATACTTGGATGTGCATCGTATGCCATGTTTATGTGTGTGTGTTTACCGTGTTGCTTATTTCTTTCCGGTTTGCTTCCCTCGCTAGCTTCGGGTTCGTTCCGGAGTTGTGAGGTTCTGTTCGACTGCTTCATGGACCCGTTCTTCTCCCTTGCGGAATCCCAGGCAAGATGATCATACCCTTGGATATCTTTACTACCATTGCCATGCTTAGTTGTCTCGATGCTATCGTTACATGTCGCGCTACCCATCTTTTATTGTCAGCCCTCTCCTTGTTGCCATGAAACCTCTAACCTTTGACACCTTCCTAGCAAAACCACTGTTTGGCTATGTCACTCGCTTGCTCAGCCCCTCTTATAGCATTGTTAGTTGCAGGTGAAGATGAAGATTCGTTCCAGGAGGGAACTTGTTGTTGGAATATCACAATATCTATAATTATTATTAACACATCTATATACTGGGCATGGGTGGAAGGCTTGGCCTTTTGCTCGGTGTTTTGTTCCACTCATGCCACCTTAGGCACCGATAAACCGGCATTATGTTCCTTGATTTTGCGTTCCTTACACGATGGGTGGATGGGGACCCCTTGACAGTTTGACTTTGAATAAAACTCCTCCAGCAAGGCCCAACATTGGTTTTCAATTTGCTCATAATAATAACTTAATTAATTAATTAATTGCATAGGGGGTCATGTCCCCGGGTTCTTAATTCTACATAACAGAGGGGGGCAGTGCTGATTGTGTTGGTCCCAAACTAGAGCCACTTGCGGTGCTGATACGTCCAAAACGTATCTATAATTTCTGCTTGCTCCATGCCACTTTTGGGTGATATTGCTATGATATTCATACACTTCCATACACTTTTGATCATATTTGGACTAACCTACTAATCCAGTGCACCCCGGTGCCAGTTTCTGTTTTCGGCTGTTTTTGTATTCCAGGTTTTCACATTACGAGAACTGCCAGGAAAAATCAAGAAAAAATATATAAAAAATCAGCGTTCCAGGAGCTACCGTGCGGCCAAAGTACAGCCGGGGGGGACCCACAGGGGCTCCAGGCGGCCTGTGGGCGCGGTCCCCCTGGGCCGCGCCGGGGGGCGCCTGGGCACCCCTGACCCCCTCTGGTGACCCCCTTTGGCATATATTTAAGGTCCGTCGAGGAAACCCTGATTCCGGACCCCTTTTCTCCAGACACGATTCCGATCTCCGCCGCCATCTCCATCAAGCTTCGGCGGACCAGAATTCCTGCGTCGGCACCCTGCCGGGACGGGGAAGTGCCCCCGGATCCATCTCCATCGACGTTGCTTCCTCCCTCCATGATGCGGGAGTAGTTCCTCCTCGGGGCTGAGGTTCTTACCAGTAGCTATGTGGTCAATTCTCTCTCCCATGATGTGATCTTCATTGTGATCATAGGCTATGTTAATCTAGGGTGATCCCATGATATTTCCCCTTCCTCTATGTATTGGATCGATGTACTCACTTGTCTTTATCTAGTATAATCCCCGAGACCAAGGTGACAGCGGTCTATTGGACATGGATTAGAACAATATTTTCATGAGTGATTTCCTCTCTTGTGTGTTGATTGAAGATTGAGAGTCTCTTGGTGCTTGTCTTTGACTATCCTTTAGATATGTTGTGGTGATTGTGGGACTCTCTTTGGATGGCCGCGGTGACATTGGGAAATCCTTAGATTGAGAACTACGAACTTTGAGGTGTGCTTTTGTAGCCCTACATAATTCTCGTCCTCTCTTGACCACGAAGGAATGACCTCCGAGTGTGTCCCCTTTGCATGTTTTATGGGAAATATCATGTGATTCGATTATGTTAATGTTGTTGGGAGTTGCCACTAGTGAAATTATGAACCCTAGGCCTCGTTTCCACCATTGCAATACCGTTTGTGCTCACGTTTACTACTTGTTTGCTTTCTGCACTTTTTATTACATATTTATATTACCTTGTTTTGCCATCCATATCACTTGCCATTTAACCTCTCTTCGCCGAACTAGTGCACCTATACATCTAACAAGTGTATTAGGTGTGTTGGGGACACAAGAGACTTCTTGTATCTTAGTTGCAGGGTTGCTTGAGAGAGACCATCTTCAACCTCTACTTCCCTGAGTTCGATAAACCTTAGGTCATGCACTTGAGGGAAATTGCTGCTGTCCTACAAACCTCTGCGCTTGGAGGCCCAACATAGTCTACAAGAGTAGAAGCGTGTGTAGACATCAAGCTATTTCTGGCGCCGTTGCCGGGGAGGTGAGCGCTTGAAGGTATATCTTTAGATCTTGCAATTAAATCTTTTTGTTTCTTGTTTTTATTTCACTAGTAAGTTTATGGAAAACCTTGTTATTGGATCGTTGCTTGCGGGAGGACGCCCCACACCTGTGGTGGTTGCTCCTCCTCCTACTGAAATTGTGCCCTATAAAATACCGGCTGGTATTATCGATCATGTTTTGGCTAATCGTTATGCAGGAGACAGACATCCCGATGAACACTTGCTATATCTGTCACAACTATGTTCATTATTTAAGCTTGCAGGTGTATCGAGGGAGTTTGTCATGAGGAAATTATTTGCCTTGTTACTGAAAGGAAAAGCATTGGAATGGTATAGGCTACTAAATGACTCTCACCTGCTGGAGAGGGAAGAGATCCAGTCTCTCTTTTACTCCAAGTTTTATCCTCTTCGTGAAGTCCATGAGAATAGGAATTATGTTTATAATTTTTATCCTCATGACGGAGAGAGCATAGCTCAAGCTTGGGGGAGACTGAAAACGTTAATGCTAAAATGTCCTAACCATGGGCTCCCCAAAGATATTATTATTACTAACTTCTATGGGAGGCTCTCTCGACAGGATAAAGATTTGCTCGATGCTTCCTCTATAGGTTCTTTCACAAACAAAAAGATTGATGCTAAATGGGAACTCCTTGAAAGAATTCAACGCAACACTGAAGATTGGGAGATCGACAAAGGTAAAGAGTCAGGTATAATTTATGAGTATGATTGCATTAAGTCTTTTGTTGAAACTACAAGTTTTAATAAGTTTAGTGCTAAGTTTGGGCTTGATTCTCAACTCCTTGTTGATTTCCTCAAATCTTTTGCTTCACATCTTAATATGCCTAAGGAGGATTGGATCAAGCATCATAAACCTTTTAAAGAGACTTGCATAGAAAATGAAATTGTTCATGATGATTGCAACATGCATGATCCAATTCCTAAAAATGAAGTTTTATATAAGCATGTTAATTTTTGTGGAGTGGATAGACCTTGTGAAAGGCCTATGATTGAAGAAGAGAAGTATTGTAAGCAACATAAGCATGAAAGAACAATCACTTGGGTCAAAGATTTAAATGAAATTGCTAGAGAATTGTGTGACCTTTATCCTTTTAGTTGTGAACTTTGCCGTACAGAGGGTCACTTTAATTTTCAATGCATGAACTTTCGAAACATAACTGTTAACCGGTTGTGTGATGACATGATCACCTCTGATCTTTATGATGAGCTTATGTTATTTTTGATGTGTGAAGAGTTATCAGAAAAGACTTCTTGGCTGGATGATAATGCCATAGGAATAAAAAACACTTTGCAAAATTGCCATCTCTATTGTGTTGTTAATTGCCATGAAAATGATTACATAAGTAAGATTAGAAAGGAGGGAACTTTACCAAAGTATAAAAATGTCTCTTATATTTTTGCTAATAAAAAGGAGAGTATCTCCCAAGTTTCCCCTATTGTTTCTAATGATAAACCGGGATATGTGGAGAAGCTTCATCTCCTACCACCCCCTCCTAAGGTGAAGAAGAAGAAAAAGAAGAGGAGGAGGAAGAGGAGCAAGAAGGAAGAAGAATGGGTATCAACCTGGCCTGAGCATATTCCTCCCATCAACTTTTATCCTAACGGTTGTAAGTTTAAAGAAGAAGGTGAAGTTTATTGCCTTAATTATCATCTTGATGATACGTCCGTAGGTACTATTGAAGATGATTTTGATTATGATATTCATGTTACTTATTGTGATTGGGAAAATGATGATAATGCTACTTATGATCTTGAAAATCTTTTTGTTACCAACTCTGAAAGTAAAGATATGGGAAGCTCTAAGCTTGGGGATGATAGGATTGCAAATCCTATCCCCACTAGTGATGTGATAATTGATTCTCTTGCTAGTAAGAATAAAGACAACATGTTTACAAATATAGTTGCTAGCAATGATAATGCTCTTCTCTACCATGTTGATGTTATAACTCCAATCTATAGTGATTATAAAGGTACATATGACATAAGGAGAAATTATCCTTATGAAACTTGTCATAATCATGAAGGGAATTACTCCCTTGTTGAACACCACCCTCCTGATATACAACTCATCTATAGTGTTCAAGTTGTTTATGATGGTCCTACTCCCACTATTACCAATGAGAAAAATTATGCTTATGTGGGGAATGAGAGTACCTTTTTGCATGTGGATCATGGTAACAATGCTTTATGTGATGCTTATATTGTTGAGTTCATCCATGATGCCACTGAAATTTATAATGAGAGAGGGAGGCTTGGTTCTAAATATCTTAATAATAAGAAGTTCCCTCTCTTTATGTTGAAGGTTTTGAAGCTGCACTTGTTTTGTCTTCCTATGCTTATTGCTTTGTGCTTCAATGAATTATTCTATTGCAATATTCCTATGCATAGGAAGCATGTTAGGCTTAAATGTGTTTAGTATTTTCTTCTTGATGCTCTCTTTTGTTCTTCAATTCTTATTCCTACAAGAGAATCCTTAAAGTCTTATGCCTAGCTTAAAGGCATAAAAAAAGCGCTTTTGGGAGGCAGCCCAATGAATAAATTTATGTTGCTTTTGTTGTGTCTTGATGTTTTTTACTGCTGTAGCATCATCATTGTATCTTTGCTTTTCATATTTGTGCCAAGTATAGCTTCTGATTGCTAGAAAGTTCAAAAGTTGTGAGGTGCTGTCCAGGAAACAGATTCTGTCCTTGGATAGAAAAATCCGTATAAAATCACCAGGTCATCTTTTTGGTCTGAATTTTTTCGACAGCGTTCTCTATATAATTGTCTTTTGTGCGTCTGTTCTGAGTTTTTTGATTTGAGTTGAAGAAGTATCCTGAACAGATCGATTACTGCCTGCTGTTCTGTTTTTCACAGATTCTGTCCTGTTTTGCCTTTCCTTCACTTTGCAAATTAAGAACTTGTTTTTTCTTTGCAAAAACCTTTTGGCAATCTTGAGAAACAGTAGAACTTCAAGAATATCTTTATTTTCCGCAAGGTATCATTATTTTATTAAGGGTACTAACCTCGCTAATCAGATTATGATGAGTTATGTATGAAGGGAGTTTTCAAGTGTGCGAGGGAAGATGATAAAAAAGATTCAGGAGTGTCAAGCGCTCAAGCTTGGGGATGCCCCGTGCACCCCCAAGGAATATTCAAGAAGACTCAAGCGTCTAAGCTTGGGGATGCCCCCCGTGCATCCCCTTCTCCATCAACATTATCAGTTCGTCTTTCGTTTCGCTATATTTTTATCACTTCATGTGTTATGTGCTATGCTTGGAGCGTCTTGCTTTTAGTTTTCTTTTTAGTTTTTCATAACGAGTCGGAACCCAGCATTCCTTTATGTGGGAGAGAAACACGCTCCACTTCTACCTAGAACATAACATAGGATTTTCATGTCTATCTATGCTGTGTGTGTTCTTTGTCTTTTAATAGCTACTACCATGCTCTGCTCTTAGTGTTCATGCTTATCTTTTCAAAGAGCTTTTGTTTAGTTGGATGCTTGAACTCTCTTTAATTACCATGCTCACCTTATTAAGAGAGTTTGCTTCCGTTGCATTGGTTAATGTGTCTATGATAAAGATGCTACTTGCATGATGGTGCTTAGTAGTTCAGGTTTTCTTATGGTTAATCTCAAATAGCTGGAGGGTTCCCAATGTGTTATTGGAGTACCAACTTGATTTGTTTGCCTATGATGTGGTATGGTTTAGTAATATCTTCCTTCGAGAATTTATTTTGATTGACTTGGCGTATGCTCACGCATATTTAAGACTGTAAAGAAAGTCTATCAAGCCTTGATGATCTTTTATTTCTGAGTAGCGATATAACTTCCATGCCCGATTCAATATTGCTTTGTCGCTCTGCATGATTATGACCGTCATTGCTCTCTTAGTTGGTCGCTCCCAGTCTTTTGCTAACCTCCACCGGTACTAAGCAAACTAACCACGCAATACATAGCTCATGGGAAAGTAGCTTAAAAACTATTGTGGTAAAGAATATGTTGCCTATGTATCTTATTTCTTATGAGTTGCTTGCTGAGCGGTAACCATGTTTCTGGGGACGCCATCAACTGTCACACTTTTGTTGAATATCATGTGAGTTGCTATGCATGTTCGTCTTGTCTGAAGTAAGGGTGATTTACCGTGGGTTGAATTAATATGCCTATTGTTAGAGAAGAACATTGGGCCGCCAACCAAAGCCATGCATCATGGTGGAAGTTTTAGCTTGGACCTTAATCCTCAATCTCTCATGAGAATATTCTTATGCATTAAAGAGGAGTCCATCATCTATTTTCTATGTTGTCCCGGTATGGATGTCCTCAAGTTGAGATCTATCAAAAACGAGAAATCAAATGCGATCTATCTCCTTGGACCTTTGTACAGGTGGCATAGAGGTACCCCTTTGTGACACTTGGTTAAAACATATGCAATGCAATGATAACCCATGGAAATCCGAGCTAATTAGGACATGGTGCGAGCACTATTAGTATTCGATGCATGAGGCTTGCAACTTATAGGATGTCTTATGCATGACACATATGAAGTACTACTACCGTTGACACAATTGCTTCCATGTTTTCAAAATAAAAAGCTCTAGCACATAACCATCCTTTTACTTTTATGTTGAAGCACCAACTACTGAGAGCATGATTGTCATTCTGAGTGTAATGTGCATTGTCCCAAAGTAGCATTGTCTTTTGCATGATTGTGATATCGTTTATTCTGAAATGATAGTATCTAGTCATCACTTAAACCTTGAAGGTGCCCCTGCATTTATGTTTTGCTTCACTTAAGGGGGCAAGCTAGATATCACTTTGTCATATTTGCACATCATGTTCATTGCAAATCTTTTTGATGTTTCAGTTTCATATTGTAAAACTTTCAGTCATTTGTGATTTTCTCATGAGGCAACTTAATTACTATAGAATCATTGTCTCAGTAAGCTTTTGTCATATGACTATGAAAAAGTCCTATATGGTTAATAGCATGTCACCATAGAAATTATTCTTGTTATCATTTACCTACTCGAGGACGAGCAGGAATTAAGCTTGGGGATGTTGATACATCCAAAACATATCTATAATTTATGCTTGCTCCATGCCACTTTTGGGTGATATTGCTATGATATTCATACACTTCCATACACTTTTGATCATATTTGGACTAACCTACTAATCCAGTGCACCCCGGTGCCATTTTCTGTTTTCGGCTGTTTTTGTATTCCAGGTTTTCACATTGCGAGAACTGCCAGGAAAAATCCAGAAAAAATATATAAAAAATCAGCGTTCTAGGAGCTACCGTGCGGCCAAAGTACAGCCGGGGGGGCCCACAGGGGCTCCAGGCGGCCTGTGGGCGCGGCCCCCCCTGGACCGCGCCGGGGGGGCGCCTGGGCACCCCTGACACCCTCTGGTGACCCCCTTTGGCATATATTTAAGGTCCAGCGAGGAAACCCTGATTCCGGACCCCTTTTCTCCAGACGCGATTCCGATCTCCGCCGCCATCTCCATCAAGCTTCGGGGGACCAGAATTCCTGCGCCGGCACCCTGCCGGGACGGGGAAGTGCCCCCGGATCCATCTCCATCGACGTTGCTTCCTCCCTCCATGATGCGGGAGTAGTTCCTCCTCGGGGCTGAGGTTCTTACCAGTAGCTATGTGGTCAATTCTCTCTCCCATGATGTGATCTTCGTTGTGATCATAGGCTATGTTAATCTAGGGTGATCCCATGATATTTCCCCTTCCTCTATGTATTGGATCGATGTACTCACTTGTCTTTATCTAGTATAATCCCCGATACCAAGGTGACAGCGGTCTATTGGACATGGATTAGAACAATATTTTCATGAGTGATTTCCTCTCTTGTGTGTTGATTGAAGATTGAGAGTCTCTTGGTGCTTGTCTTTGACTATCCTTTAGATATGTTGTGGTGATTGTGGGACTCTCTTTGGATGGCCGCGGTGACATTGGGAAATCCTTAGATTGAGAACTACGAACTTTGAGGTGTTCTTTTGTAGCCCTACATAATTCTCGTCCTCTCTTGACCACGAAGGAATGACCTCCGAGTGTGTCCCCTTTGCATGTTTTATGGGAAATATCATGTGATTCGATTATGTTAATGTTGTTGGGAGTTGCCACTAGTGAAAGTATGAACCCTAGGCCTCGTTACCACCATTGCAATACCGTTTGTGCTCACGTTTACTACTTGTTTGCTTGCTGCACTTTTTATTACATATTTATATTACCTTGTTTTGCCATCCATATCACTTGCCATTTAACCTCTCTTCGCCGAACTAGTGCACCTATACATCTAACAAGTGTATTAGGTGTGTTGGCGACACAAGAGACTTCTTGTATCTTAGTTGCAGGGTTGCTTGAGAGAGACCATCTCCAACCTCTACTTCCCTGAGTTCGATAAACCTTAGGTCATCCACTTGAGGGAAATTGCTGGTGTCCTACAAACCTCTGCGCTTGGAGGCCCAACATAGTCTACAAGAGTAGAAGCGTGTGTAGACATCAGGTGCCACCCAGTTATCTGGCGTCTTCGGTTATTGTATGTAGCCCTCATCCGGACGTGGCCTGAGACGAGATGCGCGCGGCTACCATCAGGGTGTCGGCACGCCGGGAGGTCTTGCTGGACTAGTTTTACCATTGTCGAAATGTCTTCTGCATCGGGAAGCCGACCCTGATCGGATTTCCCTAAGATAAGGGGTGATGATATTATATTTATCACTTTAGCTAATCGTTAGAGCTTGTGATGGGCTAAGTTGGGACACCCCTGTAGGGTTATAATCTTTCGAAAGCCGTGCCCGCGGTTATGTGCCAGATTGGAATTTGTTAATGTCCGGTTGTAGAAAATTTGTTAATGTCCGGTTGTAGAAAACTTGACAAAAATAGCTTGATGTCTACGCACGCTTCTATTCTTGTAGACTATGTTGGGCCTCCAAGCGCAGGGGTTTGTAGGACAGCAGCAATTTCCCTCAAGTGGATGACCTAAGGTTTATCGAACTCAGGGAAGTAGAGGTTGAAGATGGTCTCTCTCAAGCAACCCTGCAACTAAGATACAAGAAGTCTCTTGTGTCCCCAACACACCTAATACAACTAGGAGTTGTATAGGTGCACTAGTTCGGCGAAGAGATGGTAAAATATGGATAATAGGAGTGGCAAAGAAAAGTAATATAAATCTGTAATAAAAAGTGCAGCAAGCAAACAAGTGGTAAACGTGAGTACAAATGGTATTGCAATGGTGGAAACAAGGCCTAGGCTTCATACTTTCACTAGTGGCAACTCCCAACAACATTAACATAGTCTAATCACATGATAATTCCCATAAAACATGCAATGAAGACGCACTCGAAGGTCATTCCTTTGTGGTCAAGAGAGGATGAGAATTATATAGGGATACAAAAGCACACCTCAAAGTTCGTAGTTCTCAATCTATGGATTTCCCAATGTCACCGCGGCCATCCAAAGAGAGTACCACAATCACCACAACATATGTCAAGGATAGTCAAAGACAAGCACCAAGAGAATCTCAATCTTCAATCAACACACAAAAGAGGAAATCACTCATGAAAATATTCTTCTAATCCATGTCCAATAGACCGCTGTCACCTTGGTCTCGGGGATTATACTAGATAAAGACAAGTGAGTACATCAATCCAATACATAGAGGAAGGGGAAATATCACGGGATCACCCTAGATTAACATAGCCTATGATCACAACGAAGATCACATCATGGGAGGGAGAATTGACCACATAGCTACTGGTAGAAACCTCAGCCCCGAGGAGGAACTACTCCCGCATCATGGAGGGAGGAAGCAACGTCGATGGAGATGAATCCGGGGGCACTTCCCCGTCCCGGCAGGATGCCGGCACAGGAATTCTGGTCCCCCGAAACTTGGTGGCGATGGCGGCGGAGATCGGAATTGCTTCTGGAGAAAAGGCTTCCGGAATCAGGGTTTTCGCGACGGGAGAATAAATAGGAGGCCCAGTAGGGCACCAGAGGAGGTGGGAGCACCCCAGGCGGCCCCCCAGCGCGGCCAGGGGTGGGGCCGCGCCATCAGGGCGCCTGGGGCTCCTCTGGCCCCCCTCTGGCCCCACTTCTGGCGCATGGAAGCTTCTGAAGCGCTGATTTTTTATATATTTTTCCCGGAATTTTTCTGGCAATTTAAGTAATGGGAAAACCTGAAATACGAAAACAGCAGAAAACAGAAACTGGCACTGGGGTGCACTGAGTTAATAGGTTAGTCCAAATATGATCAAAAGTGTATGAAAGTGTATCAAAAGCATAGCAATATCACCCAAAACATGCATGGAGCAAGCAGAAATTATAGATACGTTTGGGACGTATCAACATCCCCAAGCTTAATTCCTGCTCGTCCTCGAGTAGGTAAATGATAACAAGCATAATTTCTGTGGTGACATGCTACCAACCATATAAGAACGTTTTAAGTAAAGCAATCAAGGCATGTAATTCAATTCAAGTCATAACAAGCAAGAGTCTATATTAGCATTTTAACAAGCAACATAAGAACATAAAGGTGCAAGAGCGCTCGCTATCCGTGACCCGAATGTCTCCAAATGGTGTTTGCGTGCAAGAAAGGGGATAGGGATATACGAGAGAGTAAAACATAGTTTTTGTATTGTTGAGAACTTAATCTACTAAAGTTTCACACTTGGTCTTCTTTGGAATCTTATCTTGACTCATCCCCAGACCACTAGCCAGGTACAAG
Organism: Secale cereale; assembly: GCA_902687465.1. NCBI lineage: Eukaryota > Viridiplantae > Streptophyta > Magnoliopsida > Poales > Poaceae > Secale > Secale cereale. The sequence goes on along the minus strand of LR738714.1, from coordinate 771,978,978 downwards.
TCAAAATGATCCACTCCCTTTTGATATTTTCAACACTCATGCCATGGATGAGCGTAAGAAAGAAAATTGACACTTAGGATGGCAAAGAGAGAAAAATGATGAAGGGGGAAGACAAAAAAGGTGTGAAAGGCTCACATCAATGAGGACAATCATAGGCGAGAGAAAGCCAAATGATAGATATGATGTGAGGAGTAGGGATTGCCATGCAACGGATGCACATATGAGATAAGGTAAGCTCTCCAATGGAACTAGTGGGGGTGCATCCAACTTGCTCGCTCAAGAAGACCTAGAGCTCTTTTGAGGAGGCTCATCATTGGAATATACAAGCCAAGTTCTATAGTGTGAAGGTCCCCACATAGCTATATGCATGAATGATAATCTCTATGGAGTACAAGGTATAAGATGGAGTACGAGTGTGGATCTCTCAAAAGGAATAGTAGTGTGCCCCCTTCTCTCTTTTTATTTCTTTTTCTCTTTTTTTTATTTTTTTGTGGCCTCAATGGCTCTTTCTATTTAACTCTCATTTGTCCTCTTTGGGATCTTTTGATTTTGTCCTCTTTGGGATCTTTTGATTTTGTCCTCTTTGGGATCTTTTCCTCACTTTAGGGGCAACACTCTATATATTACAAGAAGTATAGAAGATCTTTCACACTCAACATAAAGAAAATGAAATTATCATGATGTATGCAAATGTATGCCTCTGCCGGTGTAGCAGGATATGCAATGATACTAGTGCGTCATGTAGCAATGATTAGGGCAAGGCCCAACTAGCATGCGGCTCATCGATCAAGCAAAAAGCATGTATGACATGAAGATCAAGTCATGAGAAGATGGATGTTGCATGGCAATGTATCTCGGAAAGGCTATGGAAATGCCTTGATAGGTAGGTATGGTGGCTGTTTTGAGGAAGGATATAATGAGGCTTATGATGACAGAGCGTATCGTGCCAAGGATTTGGATGCACCGGCGAAGTATGCGCCAACTCTCGAGGTGAGAAAGGGCAATGCACGGTACCGAAGAGGCTAGAAAAATATGGCTAGGTGGAAGTGTCAACTTTCGAATACTCACATTAGTCCGAAGAACTCATGCACTTATTATCGGTAACTCTCAATCTAATTAGGAGGTTCACAAAGAGACAAGTACCCCGAG
>LR738714.1:771924425-771967058 GCA_902687465.1 Secale cereale | reverse complement strand
TTCTCGGGAGCTTGTCCCGTCGCGCCGCCGCCACCCCACTTCTTCTTCGGGATCCAGTCCCGCAGCCAACCTCTCTCCCTCCCTCGTTTTCAGCATCAACCAACGAGCCCCGCAACCCTCTGTCCAGTGCGCCCGTGCCCAAGGCCTCCTCCGCCCCGGGCATCACCTCTCCTCCGTTCCCGTCGCTGCCGGTGACAGGCCGCAGCTCGCCGGAGCATCCGAGCATCACCGGAGGACCACCTCACCCCTCGTCGGTCCTCTCTTTCTTTCTCCCTCCTTTTCTTTCTTCGCGGTCTCCCTCATCTCATCTCCCTGCCTCTATCTCTCTCTCAACAGGATGTACGCCATGGCCGCTGCCCCATGGAGTCTCACCGGTCCGGATCCAGACGAGTCCCTCCCCACTGGATCTGCCTGTCCCGGGCCTCCTCTGCATCTCCCTCGCGTCGAGCTCGCCGGACCTGCCTCTCGCCAGGAGATCCAGGCCATGGAGGCGTCGCGCCTCTGCTTCGAATGAGAACGACGACCACACGAGCGAGACGAGCGCTGCCCGCGTTGACCGCTCCAGCGAACGGGGCACGATCCAGATCGTGGCCAGCCGCGCCCGTTAAGCCTGTTTCGCCCGAGGCCCGCCCCGCGTGGACTGCTCCAGCGCCATCGTGGACGAGGCCAGCGCCTCCACTTTTGTCAGGCCCAACTGCGCCCCCTGCCAGGCCTGCAAGGCCTCTTCGCCAGCCGGGCTAAAGCCCGATGTGAGCAGCCCCCGGACCCCCCTCTGCACTGTTGGGTCAGCTAGTTTTGGCCCAACATGTTTTTTCCCTTTCTGCGAATTTAGCTATTTTCCAGTGACAACAGTTTTACAGTTTAGTCCTCCTACTTCATTCATTTAATAACTCACAAACCCTGCATCATATGTAAAAACTTTAGATATGTAAAATGCTCAGAATTTTGTCTAGTTTCATAATATGCTAATTTCATCCATGATAAAACTTATTAAAATTGATGTTTGCATTGTTTTGCATAAATGCCATGTTAAATGATTTAATTCATAACTAAATAATCGTAGCTCCAAATTTAATAAACTTTATATGTATTTGGGGTAGGAAAATGTGTAGGATAACAAGATGCACTTTGTTTTGCTGTTTAACAACTTTAAAATGTGGTTATAGGCAGAACAGTACCAAATTCATAAATATGCACATGAGGAGTTTACGGAATCGTTGTTGTTATTTCCGGACTCATTTAAAATGTCTAAATAGGTAGTTTGTTTTGCTTCACCTCTTGCCATGTTAACAAACATTTAATCTTGTCTTGTAAATAAACGAGAGTCAACTAAATAAATAAATGTGGTGTTTCGTCAATATGCAACTCGTTGCATATTGAGCTCCACTAAACTTGTAGTACTTGTTTGTGCACTTTGCCTTTGCCATGCATATTTAAACCGGACATGCATCATACTTGGATGTGCATCGTATGCCATGTTTATGCATGTGTGTTTACCGTGTTGCTTGTTTCTTTCCGGTTTGCTTCCATCGCTAGCTTCGGGTTCATTCCGGAGTTGTGAGGTTCTGTTAGATTGCTTCATGGACCCGTTCTTCTCCCTTGCGGAATCCCAGGCAAGATGATCATACCCTTGGATACCTTTACTACCATTGCCATGCTTAGTTGTCTCGATGCTATCGTTACATGTCGCGCTACCCATGTTTTATCGTCAGCCCTCTCCTTGTTGCCATGAAACCTCTAACCTTTGACACCTTCCTAGCAAAACCACTATTTGGCTATGTCACCCGCTTGCTCAGCCCCTCTTATAGCGTTGTTAGTTGCAGGTGAAGATGAAGATTCGTTCCAGGAGGGAACTTGTTGTTGGAATATCACAATATCTATAATTATTATTAACACATCTATATACTGGGCATGGGTGGAAGGCTTGGCCTTTTGCTCGGTGTTTTGTTCCACTCATGCCACCTTAGGCGCCGATAAACCGGCATTATGTTCCTTGATTTTGCGTTCCTTACACGATGAGTGGATGGGGACCCCTTGACAGTTCGACTTTGAATAAAACTCCTCCGGCAAGGCCCAACATTGGTTTTCAATTTGCTCATAATAATAACTTAATTAATTAATTAATTGCATAGGGGGTCATGTCCCCGGGTTCTTAATTCTACATAACAGGGGGGCCAGTGCTGATGGTGTTGGTCCCAAACTAGAGCCACTTGCGGTGCCACCCAGTTATCTGGGGTCTTCGGTTACTGTACGTAGCGCTCATCCGGACGTGGCCTGAGACGAGATGCGCGCGGCTACCATCAGGGTGTCGGCACGCCGGGAGGTCTTGCTGGACTAGTTTTACCATTGTCGAAATGTCTTGTGCACCCGGAAGCCGAGCCTGGTCGGATTTCCCTAAGATAAGGGGTGATGATATTATATTTATCACTTCAGCTAATCGTGAGAGCTTGTGATGGGCTAAGTTGGGACACCCCTGCAGGGTTATGATCTTTCGAAAGCCGTGCCCGCGGTTATGTGGCAGACTGGAATTTGTTAATGTCCGGTTGTAGAAAACTTGACAGAGGATCCAAAGTAAAACACACAACTGTGTGAGTAATCGTGACTATCTCTTTTCACTTTGAGAAGAGAACACGGTGGGGTTATGTTTGACTCGTATGTAGTTTAGGATCTTTAGCGATCACTACTAGTTGCGACCGTTTGCGTAGATGCTCATCTTATTCTTGTACTCGTAAGCTAGCCACCATATTATGCTTAGCCGCTGCTGCAACCTCGCCACTTTACCTCTTCCTACCCATAAAGCTTTGCTAGTCTTGTTACCCATGGTTATGGGATTGATGAGTCCTCGTGGCTCACACATACTACAACACCAGATGCAGGTTCAGCCGAGAATGATGCAGGAGCTGGTTCAAGCACTTCACTGGGAGCTCGATGAAGAGAGTGGCCGTATGCTTGTGACGTTTTCGACGATCAGTAGTGGTTTCTACTAGGGGCGATTCAGTCATGTGGCTTTATGTTTTGGTATCTTTCTTTTGGATCTTCGCCCGTAGTCGGGTTGTGATGTTTAGAATGATGTTCTGCTTATGTAATGTATTGTGTGAAGTGGCGAGTGTAAGCCAACTATCTCCTTTTGCAATTCATACCTATTTTTACATGAGTCGTGCAAAGATACCAAACTTGAGATCATTCCAGAATGGGCTTATACCTTTAAGTCGTGCTGGTGGTGGTCGGATCGATGCAGACGGGCATGCGACCTCCGAAGCTTTCTTCTTCGGGGCCATGTTGTTGCTGATGAAGTTGACGAAACTGGAGAGGTTGATGAAGAATGCGCCCGCGTGAGCGCCGGATCAGGTTCGCACAACCTCGACGCCCCCTACCTGGCGCGCCAAAGATGTCGGGGGAAACTGTCCTCCCACGAGCACCTATGGGACCGGAGCCCCTTCTACGTTGCGGTAAGGGAGCGGAGGGAACACGAAGAGCAGATCGAGGAGAGCACGCGGGCAGTTTACCCAGGTTCGGGCCGCGCGGACGCGTAAAACCCTACTCCTGCTTGGATTGTATTGAGTTTTTGGGCTCGGGAGCTTGAAGAACTAGCTACACCGAGCAAGAGAGCTGTCTAGGTTCTGAACCCCTTCTACGTTGTGCATGGGCCTCCTTTTATAGCCCAAGGGGTCACCGACAGGTGTCAACGTAGAGGAGGGCAAAAATGTAACTGTGGTGGTAGTTGTAACAGTGCGGGAACAGTGCATGAATAGTGGTTGAACAGTGGTATTCACCTAACTTTGACAGTGGGGGACAAGGGCTTTAAATGCCCGTCACCGTCGACCCCAAAAGCACCCGTCCATGCGTCTCCTTTCGCCACGGCGGCAGCCTCGTCACCGTGGCGTGCCACCGTGTCCCCCAGGCTGCACAGCCATCCGCCACGCGTCCCTGGAAGGGCCCCAGGGCGACGCGTGGGCCGATGAGCTGGAGCGCGGGCACACAGCGCAGGCTTCCCCCGGCAAGCACCTTGCCGGGGTCTTGATCTTGCCGGGCTCGGAAGCTTGTCGCTCACCGGGTCCTGCCGGGGCGCAGGGTGCGCCGAGGCATGTCTTCTGAGATGCAGTCTTCTGGTCTTCCTGGCAAGCTCCTCTTTCCAGGGTCTTGTGTTGATGTGATAATCTTGAGCCTGGGACGGCCTTCCCGGCAAGCTCCACTTGCCGGGGCCTTGATCTTCTGTCTTGTATACTTTGTTCTTGAATGGCTTAATAAGGACCGGAAAGGTTTCCGGCAAGCACGTGGTAAACCCCGCCGCGGGAAGCTGCTACTTCCCGTGCAAAAGTTGGGGTACTAAGGTACCCCTACCTTAGTACACCGACAGGAGCCCCCGGGCCTGGGCCACACACGGTGCCGAGCGCTGTTGGGCCAGGCCCAAAACAGTGCACGGGCACGCGCGGCCCACGGCGAGCCGTAGATTCCCTTCCGCATCCGCCGCGCCCCTTCCTAACGGCACGCGTCGATTGCGGCGTCATGGGAGAGATCGTGGCCTCGTTCTTTAATGGGAAATGCGGAGCGTCCCCCACTCCCCCCTTAAAAGCAGAGGCAGCAGGGGCAGTTTCCCTCCTTCGTCTTCATTGCGTCTTCAACCTCCAGAAATCCTCCGCTGCTCTTTGCCTCCACCCCTCCTTCGCCGTCTTCCGCATCCGCGGTGCCGTCGAGCTCCTCGCCCCTTTCCTCGCCGTCCCCGACATGGCTCCGAAGAGCGAGAAGGCGAAAGCGGAGAAGGCCAAGAGGGAGAAGTCTGAGCAGGCGGCGAAGCTTGCCGCCCTGCGGAAGAGGAATGTGGTCTTCGCGCCGAGGCTCAGCGCGAGGGAGCTGTGGAACAAGTACTACCTCTTCTGGTCCGGGGAAACCAAAGCTCATCCCCGCACCAGAGTCTACCCCGCCGTCGCCAGAGATCTGTTTCCCGACGGGTATTTCTTCTTTGCTGTCTTCTTCCATTGTGGATTGTGCCCTCCGTACTCGAAGTTTTTCTGTGACATTATGAACACATACGGCCTCCACCTCCTAGACTTTACCCCCAACGCCATCCTTACGATGGCGGTTTTCGCACATCTGTGCGAAAACTATGTGGGGATCCATCCCAATGTATCGCTCTTTCGCCATTTCTTTATGCCTAGAGTAGAGGCTGGCGCTCCCCTCTCCGGCGGCATCTCCTGGATCTTCCGATTGAACAAGAAGGATTCATATCTGAAAGGAGAACTCCGCGGCAAGTGGGAAGAATGGCGCGCAGATTGGTGTTGGGTAGTGGAGGACCAGTCGGAGCCTTTCACTGCGCCGCGCACAACAGCCATAGTGCGCGGCAGAGACTGGAGCGAATTGGCCCCGGAGGACGGCAAGCTCAATATTGCCCTTATCAGGATACTTCGTCTCCGGGTAGCTAAACTGACCATCGGAGAGGTAGGGGCAGATTTCCTCCGCCGCTGCATTGCCCCTTTACAGGAGAGGAAAAGGCCAGCATGGGAATTTGGCAATGCGGCGGATATTATGAGCCTGCGCCCGGGATTGAACTTCAACTTCACGGCTTTGGAGCTGAAGGGGATGGTCCGGGAGCTTTTCAAGCACGACCCGGCCCACCCGGAGTGGTTTAGATCTCCCCGGGGAGTGGTGCCGTTGTGCAACAGCACTGCCCGGGACTCCTTGCGCGCAATGATGCCCGCGTGTGACTCTCACGGCGTCGACCCGACCTGGATAGTGCCTCCGCCAGACGCAATTCTGAGTTTCTTCGATAATCTGGTCGAGGTGCCCAAGAACACCGAGGAGAACAAGGGTCTCACCCGGGCCACCACAGAGCGGGATATAGCCTATATTGCTTCCCGGATGGAAGAGGCCGACGTAGCTGCAGCAGCGGGAGACTTCGGATTCACCGTCGACGAGGCGCAGGCCGCGGACGAGGTATGCCAAGCAGAGGAGGCAGAGATCCGCAGACTGCTCAAGCTTCCGCCCGACGAGCTTGCCGGGGTTCCTTCCCTGAGGTATGCCGGGATTCCCGGGATTGTGAGCGAGGCCGCCGCAGCAGGCGAGGTTGCTGGAGGGAGCAGAGGTGCCGGAGGGAGCGGAGCCGCCGGAGGGAGCGAGGCCGCAGGGCAGGATGCTGGACCCAGCGGGCCTGCTGGGGAGGAGGAGGAAGACGTCGAGGCCGATGAAGACACCGGCGGATCTCTAGGACTCGACGACGACGCCTCCTCGTCGTCGGAGAACTCCCCACCTCCGGCAAGTCCCAAGCAAGCGCCGGGGAAACGCCTCCGCAAGGCGGCTACAGCGACGAGGACGCAGGCGCCTCGACAGCAGCCTGCTCGCCGGGCGGCGCGCGCCACCAGAGCGAGCCAAGCCGCGGCGGAGGCGCCCCGCGCACCAGCCGCGGCGGAGGCGCCCCGTGCACCAGCGCCAAGCGGAGGGGGATCCTCCCGGAGCGAAGCGGCCGCTCCGCCTGCTCCTCGGGCCTCGGCGTCAACGGAGGCGGGGTCTTCGCAGCCCCCAGTCCCGGAGACCGCCAAGCGCCCGAGGGAGCCTTCTCCTCCAGCCCCTCGCACGGGAGCACCTCAGGTGGAGTTCGATTTCTCCGCCCTCAGCTCCGACGACGACGAGGAAGAGGAGTAAGCACTTGTAATTTGTAATTTCTTCGATTCTGTCTTGATCTTTCTTTATGATTCTGATCTTGTTCTTGTTTTGCTCTCAGGACCCTGGCCCAGCGGACGGCGAAGAGGGCCAAGATCCCCGTGGTCGAGGTCGAAGATGACTCGCCCGTCGCGGTGACAAGGGACGTGCCGGCGACGAACTTGCCGGATCAACCCGCTGCTCCGAGGAGCAGCCCCTAGCGCAGCCCCCAGCGTAAGTCTGGTCTTGGGCTTTCCGTTCGTCGGGCGTGCTTGAGGTTTTCGCTTGTACTAATATCTTGTTGCCTTGTTTGTCTTGACTGTCTTGTGCAGATGTGGAGCCGCAGCCGCAGGAGCGCCCGGAGACTGCCTCCGACGAGCCACAGGTTCCACCCTCCCCGCCAAGGGTGAACTCCCCGGCGAGGGAGAACGCTCCGCCAAGGACGGGCACCCCGCCAAGGGTGGGCACCCCGCCAAGGGTGGCCACCCCGCCAAGGGAGGGCATGGGCGGCCCTCCGCCAGCAGGGGCCACTGCTCCACCGCCGAGGGAGGACTCCCCGGCGAGGGAGCCCGTCGTCGACGAAGTTCGCGAAGGTAAGTCTTGCAGCTTTATCTTCTTGAAATTGTCTTTTTGGATATTTGCTTGATCTTTTCTTTTCTTTCTCTTCTGCTAGATCCTCCTGCGCCGGACCGGATGGAGACCGAGGCCACCGGCGAGGAGGGCGCGCAAGGCGACGGCGGCAACGCCACTGCCACTGAGGGCATGGCAGGAGCCGACGAGCCTGCCGCTGAGGAGACTGCTCCCACCGCAGAGCCGCGGCCGGGGAGGGGGACGGCGACCACACTGCCGGCCCGGAGGCAGCAGGAGCGTCAAGCGCTCCACCGGCCGCCGACCCCTCCGCCGCTAAGGAGCAGCCAGGCATTTATCTCGAGGCCCCCAACGGAGTCTTCATACAGGTCCCGTGGGGGTCCTCGTCGCGAGCCCCCGTGGAGGGAGAGACCTACGACGGAGAGGTCCTCGCCTCCGCGGGGTTGAAGATTGTTGAAGCGACTGGTGGAAGCGACGAGCCCGAAGAGGAGAAGCTGCTTCGCCGGCTCCTGGCCCTTTACCGGGCCAGGCAGGCGAAGCTGGACTCCCGAGAAGCTCTTGCCGCCAAGGCTGGAGTCGATTTGGAGAAGCGCGTTGCCGAACTCCGCGCCGCCAACCAGGCAGCTCTCCGCAACTTGGCGGAGGAGCGTGAAGGGCTTGCCGAGGAGCAGCAAGCCTTCCTCCTGGAGAAGGCTGAGGCAGAGGAGCGGCAGCGGCTGGCCGCCGAGGAGTTATCTCGGCGGGAAGGGGCGCTCAACCAGCGGAAGGTTGAGCTCGATGCCCATGACGACGAGCTCACCGCCCGGGAGCAGGCTCTTGGCGGGGCCCTGAAGGAGGCCAAGGAAGCTGCTGCCGCCGCGGAAACCGCCAAGAGGGACCTGGATCTCAAGGTGGAGCAACTGGAGCAGTACCTGAAGGCGAGCAAGGACAGGGTCACCGCGCTCAACATAGAGCGCGAGAAAGACGCCCATACCAACTCAGACTTGCAGGTACGCTTCTCCAAGAAAGGCGACGAGCTTACTGCTGCCAAAGATTCAATCGCTGACTTGGAGTTGAAGGTCTCCACCTTGACTGGTTCACTTGACGCTGCCCGGGACTGTGAAACGAAGCTGAAGGACGAGCTCCGCAAGGAACGAGGCCTGGTGGAGAGCGCCGCCACTTCAGCAAACAACTTCAGCCGGGCTGTGGAGCAGTGGACCGACGACCTGGTCGCTTCTGCTGCTAATATCGACAAGGAGTTGATGGCGCTGAGGGTGGAGCACCTCGTGTACTCTCCGGACCCGAATCTCCCCCACAGCGCCAAGTTAAGTCTTTTCTTCAGAGGAGTCGCGCCGGTGCTTGGACGGCTGCAGGAGAAGCTCCCCGCGCAGCTGGCCGAGGAGTCGCGCCAGCTCTGCGCGGGTACCTTGGAGCGCGTCTTGACGAAGATTGTCTACCGCAACCCTGGCATTAATCTCGTCAACGTCCTCCGCAGCTTGCCGGCCGACGCAGATCTGGAGGCGCTGAAGGCGCAGGTCGCCCACATCATCGCCAAGGTGAACAAGATCTCCAGGCATGAAGGCGATCGCGTAGATTAGGCCTCTTTCTTTCTATTTCCTTTGCTGCTGCAAAGTGTGCCATGAACATGAATCTTATTAGTCATTGCAACAAGTCATCTCTGTAATATATTATCTTATTTCTGAGCAATCGATGCGGTGTTATCTCCCTTGCTTTTGGTCCTCCACTTTGTATGTTTTCAACCCTACGGTTCTAGGGGACTTGCCGGCAAGGGGCCCTTGCCGCGAGCGCTGAGTGCTGGACTCTTAGCAGCCTGCCAGCAAAGGCTTTACCGGCAAGTAACCTTGCCGCAGCTAGTCGCAACGCACTTAGCTTGCTGAGCGAACTCGAAAACGAAGCAAGGGCGCGACACTTGTCGCAGCTCACTTAAGTCGTTGAGTGTACTCGAAAACAAAGTAAGGGTGCGGCTAGCCATGGGTAGGTTCCTCCGCGCACAGGTTTTCCATACAATGTGTGGTTGTTCAAGGAAGATAACTAAAATTTAAAAAAAATTGAACTGCTCAAATTCTGGTAACTTAGCTTTCATATATCGCTTGCCCCCCGACAAGGCTCTTCTTTCTTGAACAGCACTTGGTTCATCCTCCATCTCCTCTTCCCCCCCCCCAGCAAAATTGTGCGCGAGGAAGTCTCCTTCTGCTTAAGAGGGAAAGAAAAAGAGGAGGGAAAACAAGTATATGGCCTGATGGCTCGCTAGTGCTTACCGGGGATGTGCGTTGCACAAATTGCCAAATAATGCATGCTAATAACCAAAGAAAAGCACGGAAAATGGCAAATAGGCGCGAAGCACAAAAACTTTACTGATGCACGGGATCTGCGCCCGGCTTTGTACAAAGGTTTACATGCAACAGCGGCAAGACTCGTACAAAAGGTGGTTGCTGGAGCGGATCACGGCAACCGCGCCTTATGGGTGAAACTTGCGAAGATGCTCTATATTCCAGGAGTTGCTCACCGGTAAGCCTTCTTCGGTCTCAAGGCGGACAGCGCCGGGCCTTGTGACTTGTCTCACCCGATAAGGGCCTTCCCACTTCGGCGTCAACTTGTTGGAATTCTTGGCGGACTGAACACGCCGAAGAACAAGGTCGCCTTCCTCGAGACTCCTGGCCTTGACCTTGCGGCTATGATAGCGGCGCAAGGCTTGCTGGTATCGAGCAGCTCGTACAGCAGCCTGGAGACGTTCCTCCTCGAGGAGCAATGCATCATCTTGACGCAGTTGCTCTTGCTCGAGCTCATCATAAGCGAGTACTCGAGGAGATCCGTATACGAGTTCCGTGGGGAGAACTGCCTCTGCTCCATAGACTAGAGCAAAGGGTGTCTGTCCGGTGGCTCGACTTGGTGTCGTCCTGATTGACCAAAGAGCCGCCGGTAGTTCCTCTATCCAGTTTCTTCCGCACTTACGCAGCCTGTCAAAGGTTCTTTTCTTGAGTCCGCGCAGCACTTCAGCATTGGCCCTCTCCGCTTGACCGTTGCTCCTCGGGTGAGCAACAGAAGCGAAACAGACCTTGGCGCCAAGGTCTTGGACGTACTGCATGAAGGTGCGACTTGTAAATTGTGTACCGTTATCGGTGATGATCCTGTTAGGGATCCCGAAACGCCAAACAATCGACCTGAAGAACCTGACTGCTGACTGTGCTGTCACCTTTCTCACCGGTTCCACTTCTGGCCACTTTGTGAACTTGTCGATTGCAACGTACAAGTACTCAAAGCCCCCGACAGCACGGGGGAAGGGGCCGAGGATATCGAGCCCCCAGACCGAGAAGGGCCAGGACAAAGGGATCGTCTGGAGAGCTTGAGCTGGCTGATGAACTTGCTTGGCATGGAACTGGCACGCTTCACACTTGGTTACTTGTGCAGTTGCATCCTGGAGGGCTTCTGGCCAGAAGAACCCTTGCCGGAACGCCTTCCCAGCAAGTGCCCTTGCGCCAATGTGGTGGCCACATATGCCTCCATGTATCTCTGCCAACAGCTTCTGTCCATCTTCTCTGGAAATGCACTTCAACCTGACACCATTGAGTCTTCTTCTGTACAGTTCATTGTCAACGAACTGGTACATACTTGACTGCCTGGTTATTTTCTCTATCTCTTCTGGGTCGTCGGGAAGTTCTCCAGTTTGCAGAAAACGGACGATCTGCTGTGCCCACGCCGGAGCCCGGGGCTCAACGGCAAGGACTAAAGGCGTAAGGGCTGCTGCGGGAACCTCAGCTTCTACGGCAACAACCTGTGGTTCCGACGGAGCTGATGGCCCCCCGGCAAGCCTGCCGGGGCAAGGCTTGTCGGGAACTCTTGCTTCAACTGTACAGACCCTAGGATCTGCAGGAGCAAATTAACTGTTCCTCAGCATTTTGGTTGTTGACCTTGGGGATCTTGGCGGAAGCTTCGGGAAGATCCGCCGGCAAGTAGTCGCCGGAGACCAGCTTTCTCTTCTTACTTTTCCCAACTGATGGTGTAACGGATGGTTGAGTTAGCTTGAGCAAGAAGGTACCTGGTTCCACAGGTAACTTCATCGCAGCACACTTTGAAAGGCCATCTGCAATATCATTCTGAGCTCTTGGAACATGCTCCATTTGCAGACCTTCAAAGTGTTCTTCAAGCTTCCTCACTTCATCAACATAGGCTTCCATCAAAGGGCTCTGGTAACTCTTGTTAACTTGTCGGACCACCAACTGAGAATCTCCCTGCACAATCAACTTCTTGATCCCAAGTTCGGCCGCAATCCTTAGGCCGGCGAGCAAACCTTCATACTCAGCAGTATTGTTTGTCGCTTGTTCCCTGGGAAAGTGCATTTGGATAACATACTTGAGGTGCTCCCCGGTGGGCGCTATGAGTACCACGCCGGCACCGGCGCCTTGCAGCGAGAAGGCACCATCAAAGTACATTACCCATTCACTGTTTGCTTCTTGTACGGGGACACTTGTCTCTAGAGCTTCTTCATCGGGCGTCGGGGTCCATTCTGCTATGAATTCCGCCAAAGCTCTGCTCTGTATAGTTGAAGTACTCTCAAACTTGAGACCAAAGCTTGACAGCGCCAGTGCCCACTCGACGATCCTGCCTGTTGCCTCTGGATTCTGCAATATCCTCTTCAACGGAAAGCGAGTGACCACTGTTATCTCATGTGCCTGAAAGTAATGGCGCAGCTTTCTCGAGGCCATGAGGAGGCCGAAAAGCAACTTCTGCACCCCAGAGTATCTTGATCTAGCTCCCTGCAAGAGGGAACTTACAAAATACACTGGGCGCTGCACCATCTTCTTCTGCACTTCTCCTTGTTCCTGCGCAGACTTGTCCTTGTCGGGGCCAGAGCTTGTCGGGGAGGCCCCCTGCTTGTCGCTGGGTTCGCTTGCCGATGGTGCAGACTCCTCATCTGCCTCCCTCTCCGCTACTAACGCAGCACTAACCACTTGATTGGTTGCTGCTAGGTACAGCAACAACTTCTCTTGTGGCTTAGGTGCGACAAGTATTGGAGTGGAGGATAGGTATCCTTTCAAGTCTTGCAGCGCTGCCTCCGCTTCCGGAGTCCATTTCATAGGACCTGCCTTCTTCAAGATTTTGAAGAAAGGCAGGGCGCCCTCTGCACACTTTGAAATGAACCTACTGAGGGCAGCTACACAACCTGCAAGTCTCCTTACGTCCTTGATGCGCTTCGGGGCTTCGATCTGCTCGATGGCTTTTATCTTGTCGGGATTGGCTTCAATCCCCCTCTGGGACACAAAGAACCCGAGAAGCTTGCCGGAGGGGACTCCAAAGACGCACTTCTCGGGGTTCAACTTAAGCTGGATCTTGCGCAGATTCTCAAACGTCTCTTCCAGATCTTGTATGAGGGTATCTTTGCTCTTGCTCTTGACCACTATGTCATCCATGTAGGCTTCCACATTTCTGTGAATCTGTGGCTCAAAAGCAGTGTGCACCACCCTTGCAAAGGTTGAGCCTGCATTATTCAATCCAAAGGGCATGCGTATGAAGCAATATGTGCCGCATGGAGTGATAAATGCAGTCTTCTCTTCATCTTCCTTGGCCATGAAAATCTGGTGGTAACCTAAGTATGCATCAAGGAAGGAAAGCAGCTCACATCCGGCGGTGGAGTCAACAATCTGGTCAATACGCGGCAAGGGAAATGGATCCTTGGGACATGCTTTATTCACATCAGTGAAGTCTATACAGAGTCTCCACTTCCCATTGGCCTTGCGTACGACAACTGGATTTGCTAACCACGTTGGATGGATCACGCCTCTAACCAGGCATGCTGCTTCTAGCTTCTTGATCTCTTCGGCGATGAATTCTTGGCGCTCCACGGCTTGCTTCCTGACCTTCTGCTTGACGGGCCGCGCATGAGGACAAACAGCAAGCTTGTGCTCAATTACCTTCCTGGGAACGCCGGGGATGTCAGATGGTTGCCACGCAAACACATCGACATTCGCCCGCAGGAAGGCAACGAGCGCGCTTTCCTATTTGTTGTCAAGTGTAGCACTGATGGTGAAGGTACCACCAGTGCCGTCCTCCTTGGCGGACACCTTCTTGGTTGCCGGTGGAGCGGCCATCCCATTCTTGCACTTGCCGGTGGAGCTCGATGGAACGTCCTCGACGGCAGCGCAGCACTCCGAAGAGGTGCGTTTGCCGGAGTGGGCTCCAGAGCACTTGCCGGACTTGGTCTTGGTCTTCTTCCCCCCGGGAGCTTCAGCAGCAAGTGTGTTGGTCTCCGCTGCGGCTGCTGCATCCCGGTATATCTTGTCGGCGCAGATAAGCGCGTCCTTCTTGTCGCCAGGGACAGAGATGACGCTTATCGGCCCCGGCATTTTGAGTACGTTGTAGGCATAGTGGGAAGCTGCCATGAACTTTGCGAGGGCAGGACGTCCAAGTATCCCATTGTATGGCAATGGGATATCGGCCACGTCAAAGGTTATCCTCTCCGTCCTGAAGTTAAGTTCCCCGCCAAAGGTCACTGGCAGAGTGATCTTCCCCTTGGGCTTGCTCCTTCCCGGGTTTATTCCTTGGAACGACCCGGTTTCTTCGAGCTCGCCGTCTGGGATCTGGAGCTTCTTGACACAGCTGAGGAGATCAAGTTCAGGCCGGCCCCGCCGTCAACCAACATTTTGGTGACCTTGAGGTTGCGGATGGTGGGTGAGACCAACATCGACAAGCACCCGACCGCAGTCGTGCGGTCAGGGTGATCCTCAAGATCAAAAATGATGGGCGTGCTGGACCACTTCAGGAGTCTGCGTGACTCAACGGGCGGCGCAGCTGCGTTTACTTCCCGCACCCACTGCTTGAGTTGGCGGTCGGAAGTGTGCAGAGAAGCACCCCCGTCGACACACAGGACTTCTGTGGCCTTCTGGAACTCCTGCTCGCTGTTATCACCTTCCTCCATGTCGTCGTCGTCTTCCTCCTCATCCTTATCGCGGCCCCGGGGAGGTCGATCTCCTTGCCGCTGCTTGGCCTTGCCGCGGCGTCCTCCCCGGCCATTGAATGGCCGCTTCTTGCTTGGCTCTCCTCTGCCACCTTGGGCCTTCTCCTTGTCGCGACGCTCGTATTCAGCTTTCTGCTGTTCTACGAGGTACTCGACCCGCTTGCAGTTCGAAAGGTCGTGACCCTTGGGGCGGTGGATCTTGCAATATTGCTTGTCGGAGCCGTCCTGCTTGTCGGCTGCCGCTACAGGGGCAGGCTCCTTGCCGGAGCTGCCAGCCTGTGCCTTCTTGGCGGGAGCCTCCTTGCCGGACTGCTCGACGACCAGCACTTCCTTGCTCTTCTTTCTTCTGTTGTTCCGCCGCCGGCTCTTCTTTGCCGGGGCGACGTCCTCACTGTCGCTTCCCCCTGCGCCAGTATCCTCTCTGGGGAGTCTCCTCCCCTCTTCGGCGCGCGCGCACTTGTCAGCCAGAGCGTAGAGCTCGCTGACATCCCGAATCTTGGTCATGGCCATCTCTTCTCGCATGCGGCGGTTACGCATGTTCTGGTGCAACGCGCTGATAACCGCAGCAGGGTGGACATCGGGAATGTTGTGCTGCACGCGGCTGAACCGTTGAATGTACTTGCGCAGGGGTTCTCCTTCCTTCTGGGCCAAGATGTGGAGATCGCTCTCCTGGCCGTGGGGTTTGTGGCCGCCTGTGAAGGCGCCAACAAATTGGTGGCACAGATCTGCCCACGAAGAAATGGAGCCTTCCGGCAAGTGCATAAGCCAAGAACGAACATTTGTCTTAAGCACCAGCGGGAAGTAGTTGGCCAATATCTTCTCGTCGCGTCCCCCGGCAGCTTGCACCGCGATGGTGTAGATGCTGAGGAACTCCGAGGGGTGCGTCTTGCCGTCGTACTTCTCGGGTATGTCGGGCTTGAAGTTTTTCATGCTGGGCCACTGGACACGCCGTAGCTCACGGGTAAACGCAGGGCAACCTGCCGCGTACGGCAAGTCGCCTGGCTCACCGGGCGCGTGCGTGTCAACAGCGGTCCCAGCGCGCTGATCTGATTGTCGCCTGGCTTCTCGTCGGCGCTCGATTGTTGTCCGAGCATCCTCTTGTCGCCGATCGTCAAGGACTTGGCACTGGTCCCGACGAGCTCGCGGATCCGACGACGCCGTGGAGTCGTTGTCGACGTTAATCCGGCGGGGTGGCGTCTTCTGCTTCCGCGGCAGGGAGTGCACGGTGGTTGCACCCCCGGCGGTCTTGTCGTCGTCGGCCTTCGTCTGCTCGACTTGCCGTGGCCGCGATGTCGCCGGCTGCTGCGGCGTGTCGTTGTTGGCGAAGGCGATGAGGCTTTGGATCGTTGCCCTCCAGTCTTCGGCTTTGTCTGCCGCTGGAGGGAAATCGAGGAGCAGTTGCGCTCTTGCGAGAGCTTCTGCTGGAGAGGAGGGGAGCGGCGGCGAGCGGTGCGAGGAGCGGGATATGCTTGGACTTCTAACAGGGTTAGAAGGAGCAGTCTCTCGCCCCGGCGACCGCGCCTTGCTCGTGCCAGGGCGATGGCCTTGAGCATCCCGTGATCCTCCGGTTTGTCCTTGGCCCAGCAAGCGTATGGTACCTCCTGTGCCACGGCGCTGCTGGCCTGTCGTCTGCTGAGATGGACGTGGTGCATCTACGGACACCGAGGCTCGGTCGTCCGTCTTGTCCTTGGATTTGGTGGTGCCGCGAGTTTCCTCGCCGGCGACCACCCTTCCGCCAGCATCTCCTCCACCAACCGTTGGTTCTGGTGGTGGTGGGATCGATGCAGACGGGCCTGCGACCTCCGAAGCTTTCTTCTTCGGGGCCATGTTGTTGCTGATGAAGTTGACGAAACTGGAGAGGTTGATGAAGAATCCGCCCGCGTGAGCGCCGGATCAGGTTCGCACAACCTCGACGCCCCCTACCTGGCGCGCCAAAGATGTCGGGGGAAACTGTCCTCCCACGAGCACCTATGGGACCGGAGCCCCTTCTACGTTTTGGTAAGGGAGCGGAGGGAACACGAAGAGCAGATCGAGGAGAGCACGCGGGCAGTTTACCCAGGTTCGGGCCGCGCGGACGCGTAAAACCCTACTCCTGCTTGGATTGTATTGAGTTTTTGGGCTCGGGAGCTTGAAGAACTAGCTACACCGAGCAAGAGAGCTGTCTAGGTTCCGAACCCCTTCTACGTTGTGCATGGGCCTCCTTTTATAGCCCAAGGGGTCACCGACAGGTGTCAACGTAGAGGAGGGCAAAAATGTAACTGTGGTGGTAGTTGTAACAGTGCGGGAACAGTGCGGGAACAGTGCATGAATAGTGGTTGAACAGTGGTCTTCACCTAACTTTGACAGTGGGGGACAAGGGCTTTAAATGCCCGTCACCGTCGACCCCAAAAGCACCCGTCCATGCGTCTCCTTTCGCCACGGCGGTAGCCTCGTCACCGTGGCGTGCCACCGTGTCCCCCAGGCTGCACAGCCATCCGCCACGCGTCCCTGGAAGGGCCCCAGGGCGACGCGTGGGCCGATGAGCTGGAGCGCGGGCACACAGCGCAGGCTTCCCCCGGCAAGCACCTTGCTGGGGTCTTGATCTTGCCGGGCTCGGAAGCTTGTCGCTCCCCGGGTCCTGCCGGGGCGCAGGGTGCGCCGAGGCATGTCTTCTGAGATGCAGTCTTCTGGTCTTCCTGGCAAGCTCCTCTTGCCAGGGTCTTGTGTTGATGTGATAATCTTGAGCCTGGGACGGCCTTCCCGGCAAGCTCCACTTGCCAGGCCTTGATCTTCTGTCTTGTATACTTTGTTCTTGAATGGCTTAATAAGGACCGGAAAGGTTTCCGGCAAGCACGTGGTAAACCCTGCCGCGGGAAGCTGCTACTGCCTGTGCACAAGTTGGGGTACTAAGGTACCCCTACCTTAGTACACCGACAGGAGCCCCCGGGCCTGGGCCACACACGGTGCCGAGCGCTGTTGGGCCAGGCCCAAAACAGTGCACGGGCACGCGCGGCCCACGGCGAGCCGTAGATTCCCTTCCGCATCCGCCGCGCCCCTTCCTAACGGCACGCGTCGATTACGGCGTCGTGGGAGAGATCGTGGCCTCGTTCTTTAATGGGAAATGCGGAGCGTCCCCCACTCCCCCCTTAAAAGCAGAGGCAGCAGGGGCAGTTTCCCTCCTTCGTCTTCATTGCGTCTTCAACCTCCAGAAATCCTCCGCTGCTCTTTGCCTCCACCCCTCCTTCGCCGTCTTCCGCATCCGCGGCGCCGTCGAGCTCCTCGCCCCTTTCCTCGCCGCCCCCGCCATCGCTCCGAAGAGCGAGAAGGCGAAAGCGGAGAAGGCCAAGAGGGAGAAGTCTGAGCAGGCGGCGAAGCTTGCCGCCCTGCGGAAGAGGAATGTGGTCTTCGCGCCGAGGCTCAGCGCGAGGGAGCTGTGGAACAAGTACTACCTCTTCTGGTCCGGGGAGACCAAAGCTCATCCCCGTACCAGAGTCTACCCCGCCGTCGCCAGAGATCTGTTTCCCGGCGGGTATTTCTTCTTTGTTGTCTTCTTCCATTGTGGATTGTGCCCTCCGTACTCGGAGTTTTTCTGTGATATTATGAACACATACGGCCTCCACCTCCTAGACTTTACCCCCAACGCCATCCTTACGATGGCGGTTTTCGCACATCTGTGCGAAAACTATGTGGGGATCCATCCCAATGTATCGCTCTTTCGCCATTTCTTTATGCCTAGAGTAGAGGCTAGCGCTCCCCTCTCCGGCGGCATCTCCTGGATCTTCCGATTGAACAAGAAGGATTCATATCTGAAAGGAGAACTCCGCGGCAAGTGGGAAGAATGGCGCGCAGATTGGTGTTGGGTAGTGGAGGACCAGCCGGAGCCTTTCACTGCGCCGCGCACAACAGTCATAGTGTGCGACAGAGACTGGAGCGAATTGGCCCCGGAGGACGGCAAGCTCAATATTGCCCTTATCAGGATACTTCGTCTCCGGGTAGCTAAACTGACCATCGGAGAGGTAGGGGCAGATTTCCTCCGCCGCCGCATTGCCCCTTTGCAGGAGAGGAAAAGGCCAGCATGGGAATTTGGCAATGCGGAGGATATTATGAGGCTGCGCCCGGGATTGAACTTCAACTTCACGGCTTTGGAGCTGAAGGGGATGGTCCGGGAGCTTTTCAAGCACGACCCGGCCCACCCGGAGTGGTTTAGATCTCCCCGGGGAGTGGTGTCGCTGTGCAACAGCACTGCCCGGGACTCCTTGCGCGCAATGATGCCCGCGTGTGTCTCTCACGGCGTCGACCCCACCTGGATAGTGCCTCCGCCAGACGCAATTCTGAGTTTCTTCGATAATCTGGTCGAGGTGCCCAAGAACACCGAGGAGAACAAGGGTCTCACCCGGGCCACCACAGAGCGGGATATAGCCTATATTGCTTCCCGGATGGAAGAGGCCGCCGCAGCTGCAGCAGCGGGAGACTTCGGATTCACCGTCGACGAGGCGCAGGCCGCGGACGAGGTATGCCAAGCAGAGGAGGCAGAGATCCGCAGACTGCTCAAGCTTCCGCCCGACGAGCTTGCCGGGGTTCCTTCCCTGAGGTATGCCGGGATTCCCGGGATTGTGAGCGAGACCGCCGCAGCAGGCGAGGTTGCCGGAGGGAGCAGAGGTGCCGGAGGGAGCGGAGCCGCCGGAGGGAGCGAGGCCGCAGGGCAGGATGCTGGACCCAGCAGGCCTGATGGGGAGGAGGAGGAACAAGTAACTTCATTGCAGCACACTTTGAAAGGCCATCTGCAATATCATTCTGAGCTCTTGGAACGTGCTCCATTTGCAGACCTTCAAAGTGTTCTTCAAGCTTCCTCACTTCATCAACATAGGCTTCCATCAAAGGGCTCTGGTAACTCTTGTTAACTTGTCGGACCACCAACTGAGAATCTCCCCGCACAATCAACTTCTTGATCCCAAGTTCGGCCGCAATCCTTAGGCCGGCGAGCAAACCTTCATACTCAGCAGTATTGTTTGTCGCTTGTTCCCTGGGAAAGTGCATTTGGATAACATACTTGAGATGCTCCCCGGTGGGCGCTATGAGTACCACGCCGGCACCGGCGCCTTGCAGCAAGAAGGCACCATCGAAGTACATTACCCATTCACTGTTTGCTTCTTGTACGGGGACACTTGTCTCTGGAGCTTCTTCATCGGGCGTCGGGGTCCATTCTGCTATGAATTCCGCCAAAGCTCTGCTCTGTATAGTTGAAGTACTCTCAAACTTGAGAAGAAAGCTTGACAGCTCCAGTGCCCACTCAACGATCCTGCCTGTTGCCTCTGGATTCTGCAATATCCTCTTCAACGGAAAGCGAGTGACCACTGTTATCTCATGTGCCTGAAAGTAATGGCGCAGCTTTCTCGAGGCCATGAGGAGGCCGAAAAGCAACTTCTGCACCCCAGAGTATCTTGATCTAGCTCCCTGCAAGAGGGAACTTACAAAATACACTGGGCGCTGCACCATCTTCTTCCGCACTTCTCCTTGTTCCTGCGCAGACTTGTCCTTGTCGGGGCCAGAGCTTGTCGGGGAGGCCCCCTGCTTGTCGCTGGGTTCGCTTGCCGGTGGTGCAGACTCCTCATCTGCCTCCCTCTCCGCTACTAACGCAGCACTAACCACTTGATTGGTTGCTGCTAGGTACAGCAACAACTTCTCTTGTGGCTTAGGTGCGACAAGTATTGGAGTGGAGGATAGGTATCCTTTCAAGTCTTGCAGCGCTGCCTCCGCTTACGGAGTCCATTTCATAGGACCTGCCTTCTTCAAGATTTTGAAGAAAGGCAGGGCGCGCTCTGCAGACTTTGAAATGAACCTACTGAGGGCAGCTACACAACCTGCAAGTCTCCTTACGTCCTTGACGCGCTTCGGGGCTTCGATCTGCTCGATGGCTTTTATCTTGTCGGGATTGGCTTCAATCCCCCTCTGGGACACAAAGAACCCGAGAAGCTTGCCGGAGGGGACTCCAAAGACGCACTTCTCGGGGTTCAACTTAAGCTGGATCTTGCGCAGATTCTCAAACGTCTCTTCCAGATCTTGTATCAGGGTATCTTTGCTCTTGCTCTTCACCACTATGTCATCCATGTAGGCTTCCACATTTCTATGAATCTGTGGCTCAAAAGCAGTGTGCACCACCCTTGCAAAGGTTGAGCCTGCATTCTTCAATCCAAAGGGCATGCGTATGAAGCAATATGTGCCGCATGGAGTGATAAATGCAGTCTTCTCTTCATCTTCCTTGGCCATGAAAATCTGGTGGTAACCTGAGTATGCATCAAGGAAGGAAAGCATCTCACATCCGGCGGTGGAGTCAACAATCTGGTCAATACGCGGCAAGGGAAATGGATCCTTGGGACATGCTTTATTCACATCAGTGAAGTCTATACAGAGTCTCCACTTCCCATTGGCCTTGCGTACGACAACTGGATTTGCTAACCACGTTGGATGGATCACGCCTCTAACCAGGCCTGCTGCTTCTAGCTTCTTGATCTCTTCGGCGATGAATTCTTGGCGCTCCACGGCTTGCTTCCTGACCTTCTGCTTGACGGGTCGCGCATGAGGACAAACAGCAAGCTTGTGCTCAATTACCTTCCTGGGAACGCCGGGGATGTCAGATGGTTGCCACGCAAACACATCGACATTCGCCCGCAGGAAGGCAACGAGCGTGCTTTCCTATTTGTTGTCAAGTGTAGCACTGATGGTGAAGGTACCACCAGTGCCGTCCTCCTTGGCGGACACCTTCTTGGTTGCCGGTGGAGCGGCCATCCCATTCTTGCACTTGCCGGTGGAGCTCGATGGAACGTCCTCGACGGCAGCGCAGCACTCCGAAGAGGTGCGTTTGCCGGAGTGGGCCCCAGAGCACTTGCCGGACTTGGTCTTGGTCTTCTTCCCCCCGGGAGCTTCAGCGGCAAGTGTGTTGGTCTCCGCTGCGGCTGCTGCATCCCGGTATATCTTGTCGGCGCAGATAAGCGCCTCCTCCTTGTCGCCAGAGACAGAGATGACGCTTATCGGCCCCGGCATTTTGAGTACGTTGTAGGCATAGTGGGAAGCTGCCATGAACTTTGCGAGGGCAGGACGTCCAAGTATCCCATTGTATGGCAATGGGATATCGGCCACGTCAAAGGTTATCCTCTCCGTCCTGAGGTTAAGTTCCCCGCCAAAGGTCACTGGCAGAGTGATCTTCCCCTTGGGCTTGCTCCTTCCCGGGTTTATTCCTTGGAACGACCCGGTTTCTTCGAGCTCGCCGTCTGGGATCTGGAGCTTCTTGATCACAGCTGAGGAGATCAAGTTCAGGCCGGCCCCGCCGTCAACCAACATTTTGGTGACCTTGAGGTTGCGGATGGTGGGTGAGACCAACATCGGCAAGCACCCGACCGCAGTTGTGCGGTCAGGGTGATCCTCAAGATCAAAAATGATGGGCGTGCTGGACCACTTCAGGAGTCTGCGTGACTCAACGGGCGGCTCGGCTGCGTTTACTTCCCGCACCCACTGCTTGAGTTGGCGGTGGGAAGTGCACAGAGAAGCACCCCCGTCGACACACAGGACTTCTGTGGCCTTTTGGAACTCCTGCTCGCTGTTATCACCTTCCTCCATGTCGTCGTCGTCTTCCTCCTCATCCTTATCGCGGCCCCGGGGAGGTCGATCTCCTTGCCGCTGCTTGGCCTTGCCGCGGCGTCCTCCCCGGCCGCTTCTTGCTTGGCTCTCCTCCGCCACCTTGGGCCTTCTCCTTGTCGCGACGCTCGTATTCAGCTTTCTGCTGTTCTATGAGGTACTCGACCCGCTTGCAGTTCGAAAGGTCGTGACCCTTGGTGCGGTGGATCTTGCAATATTGCTTGTCGGAGCCGTCCTGCTTGTCGGCTGCCGCAACAGGGGCAGGCTCCTTGCCGGAGCTGCCAGCCTGTGCCTTCTTGGCGGGAGCCTCCTTGCCGGACTGCTCGACGACCAGCACTTCCTTGCTCTTCTTTCTTCTGTTGTTCCGCCGCCGGCTCTTCTTTGTCGGGGCGGCGTCCTCACTGTCGCTTCCCCCTGCGCCAGTATCCTCTCCGGGGAGTCTCCTCCCCTCTTCGGCGCGCGCGCACTTATCAGCCAGAGCGTAGAGCTCGCTGACATCCCGAATCTTGGTCATGGCCATCTCTTCTCGCATGTGGCGGTTACGCACGTTCTGGTGGAACGCGTTGATAACCGCAGTAGGGTGGACATCGGGAATGTTGTGCTGCACGTGGCTGAACCGTTGAATGTACTTGCGCAGGGGTTCTCCTTCCTTCTGGGCCAAGATGTGGAGATCGCTCTCCTGGCCGTGGGGTTTGTGGCCGCCTGTGAAGGCGCCAACAAATTGGTGGCACAGATCTGCCCACGAAGAAATGGAGCCTTCCGGCAAGTGCATAAGCCAAGAACGAACATTTGGCTTAAGCACCAGCGGGAAGTAGTTGGCCAATATCTTCTCGTCGCGTCCCCCGGCAGCTTGCACCACGATGGTGTAGATGCTGAGGAACTCCGAGGGGTGTGTCTTGCCGTCGTACTTCTCGGGTACGTCGGGCTTGAAGTTTTTCATGCTGGGCCACTGGACACGCCGCAGCTCATGGGTAAACGCAGGCCAACCTGCCGCGTACGGCAAGTCGCCTGGCTCACCGGGCGCGTGCGTGTCAACAGCGGTCCCAGCGCGCTGATCTGATTGTCGCCTGGCTTCTCGTCGGCGCTCGATTGTTGTCCGAGCATCCTCTTGTCGCCGATCGTCAAGGACTTGGCGCTGGTCCCGACGAGCCCGTGGATCCGACGACGCCGTGGAGTCGTTGTCGACGTTAATCCGGCGGGGTGGCGTCTTCTGCTTCCGCGGCGGGGAGTGCACGGTGGTTGCACCCCCGGCGGTCTTGTCGCCGTCGGCCTTCGTCTGCTCGACTTGTCGTGGCCGCGATGTCGCCGGCTGCTGCGGCGTGTCGTTGTTGGCGAAGGCGATGAGGCTTTGGATCGTTGCCCTCCAGTCTTCGGCTTTGTCTGCCGCTGGAGGGAAATCGAGGAGCAGTTGCGCTCTTGCGAGAGCTTCTGCTGGAGAGGAGGGGAGCGGCGGCGAGCGGTGCGAGGAGCGGGATATGCTCGGACTTCTAACAGGGTTAGAAGGAGCAGTCTCTCGCCCTGGCGACCGCGCCTTGCTCGTGCCAGGGCGATGGCCTTGAGCATCCCGCGATCCTGCGGTTTGTCCTTGGCCCAGCAAGCGTATGGTACCTCCTGTGCCACGGCGCTGCTGGCCCGTCGTCTGCTGAGATGGACGTGGTGCGTCTACGGACACCGAGGCTCGGTCGTCCGTCTTGTCCTTGGTTTTGGTGGTGCCGCGAGTTTCCTCGCCGGCGACCACCCTTCCGCCAGCATCTACTCCACCAACCGTTGGTTCTGGTGGTGGTGGGATCGATGCAGACGGGCCTGCGACCTCCGAAGCTTTCTTCTTCGGGGTCATGTTGTTGCTGATGAAGTTGACGAAACTGGAGAGGTTGATGAAGAATCCGCCCGCGTGAGCGCCGGATCAGGTTCGCACAACCTCGACGCCCTCTACCTGGCGCGCCAAAGATGTCGGGGAAACTGTCCTCCCACGAGCACCTATGAGACCGGAGCCCCTTCTACGTTGCGGTAAGGGAGCGGAGGGAACACGAAGAGCAGATCGAGGAGAGCACGCGGGCAGTTTACCCAGGTTCGGGCCGCGCGGACGCGTAAAACCCTACTCCTGCTTGGATTGTATTGAGTTTTTGGGCTCGGGAGCTTGAAGAACTAGCTACACCGAGCAAGAGAGCTGTCTAGGTTCCGAACCCCTTCTACGTTGTGCATGGGCCTCCTTTTATAGCCCAAGGGGTCACCGACAGGTGTCAATGTAGAGGAAGGCAAAAATGTAACTGTGGTGGTAGTTGTAACAGTGCGGGAACAATGCATGAATAGTGGTTGAACAGTGGTCTTCACCTAACTTTGACAGTGGGGACAAGGGCTTTAAATGCCCGTCACCGTCGACCCCAAAAGCACTCGTCCATGCGTCTCCTTTCGCCACGGCGGTAGCCTCGTCACCGTGGCGTGCCACCGTGTCCCCCAGGCTGCACAGCCATCCGCCACGCGTCCCTGGAAGGGCCCCAGGGCGATGCGTGGGCCGATGAGCTGGAGCGCGGGCACACAGCGCAGGCTTGCCCCGGCAAGCACCTTGCCGGGGTCTTGATCTTGCCGGGCTCGGAAGCTTGTCGCTCCCCGGGTCCTGCCGGGGCGCAGGGTGCGCCGAGGCATGTCTTCTGAGATGCAGTCTTCTGGTCTTCCTGGCAAGCTCCTCTTGCCAGGGTCTTGTGTTGATGTGATAATCTTGAGCCTGTGACGGCCTTCCCGGCAAGCTCCATTTGCCGGGGCCTTGATCTTCTGTCTTGTATACTTTGTTCTTGAATGGCTTAATAAGGACCGGAAAGGTTTCCGGCAAGCACGTGGTAAACCCCGCCGCGGGAAGCTGCTACTGCCCGTGCACAAGTTGGGATACTAAGGTACCCCTACCTTAGTACACCGACACGTGCCTCGACATGTAGGAGGTATAGTCCCATCCTGGGCATTACATAGAACCATTGATGACAACATATTTACAATGATATCAACAAGAAGAAATCAACCTATATGAAAATGCACAATACCTCACGGCATTCATAACCTATATGAACTTCACAATACCTCACAGTACAATTAAAAATTTGCATGTACATTGAACTAAACTTGTGTACATTTTACAACAGCAAGATATATTCATATCTACAAGAGTATTGTAACCTACATGAATTAAAAGGAATTCAAAGATTGTTACTAAAAATGAATCTAGATTAAAATACAAAGTACTTCACTGTAAAAGACACGAAAACATGCACATAGCCATACATGCATCACTTGGTCATAGCATACACATAAATTAATCAAAAGAAAAGCAATGCCTCAGTAAACACATACACATAAACTGATATCTACATAAAATAAAATGATCCCATAAATGAAAAGATAAATACAACTCACCGTCCTCATGAAGCAATCCTCATCAAGGACAACATCAAAAACTTTAGGGATTTCATGAGGAGGTAATAGTACGCAAGGAGCACCACGGCAACGACAAACAGGGCAAACCATACCTACAAAATTAGAAAGAAACACAGGGTGAATAAAAAGGAAAATTTTATGTAATTACCAAAAAGGGCATAAACAAGATGAGCAACCTAAACTAACTATAAAAATATAAAAACTTATAATCTAATTATACTTCAAAAAAAAAAAGAATTCCTAACCTAGATAGGTAACCTAAAAGAAGATCAAATACATAAAGAACCTCCTTAATCTTGACTAAATTTGAACTAATTGATACTATATGTAACTAAACTTGCACAAATTCCTCAAATAGCAAACTTATACATTAATTCTCTATTTAATTGACCTAGAATCTGCATCAGAGTAACAATATAGACAAAAAAGATTGGATCTTTAGAGACATACGAGACTCACTGAATTGACCTGTTCAGACCCTACAAAACCAAACCCTAAAACAAAACCGTAAAACCAAATCATTGTAAATAAAATCCTAAAAGTACTCAGATTCCATGCTCTCCTCCCCTTCCTAACTTAAAAGAAGATCAAATAAACAAGAAAACCCTAACCAAAACCAATACTGGATCAAATCCCAACAAAAGCATCTAATTAAACAGACCATAAACCAATCTACTACTACTAGAACAGAAAAAAAACTCAAAACAAAATCTCACCACTAAAACAGATAGCACGCACAGTTTGAATCTAAATATGAGCAAGAAACCCTATGTAAAGCACAAAAATATAAAAACCTAACAAGACTCCTCCAAATATTACAGAAAACAATACAATAATAAGATTCAAGGAGCAAAAATACCTCAAAAAGAGGAGATGCAGCAACCGCAATCCGTCAGCAACTAAACCCCTTGACTCACAAATCCTGCAAACACCATAGAGAACCACAGAGAAAGCACCTTAGCAAGCAGATACAAGGAGAAAAGGAGCAGATCTAGCAAGAAACAGAAAGCAGAGGAAGAGGTGTTCACAGAGGGAGCTGATCTAGCAAGAACTCCACGACTCTGGGTACGAAGAGAAGACAGAGACCAAAAGAGATTAAGGCAGAGCGGTGGGGGAGAAGTGAATGGCAGATTCCAGAGAGCGAAGGGATAAGAAGAGAAGCGGCCGACGCTCGGGATTACAGGAGCGGGATGGGCGTCGGGCTCCAAGCGTGTTAACGGGTGCGCAAAAATACATAATGGGCGCCCACGAGGCTGAGCGAGCCCATCCAGC
This sequence comes from Secale cereale, assembly GCA_902687465.1. Lineage (NCBI taxonomy): Eukaryota > Viridiplantae > Streptophyta > Magnoliopsida > Poales > Poaceae > Secale > Secale cereale. Next base: position 771,940,579 of record LR738714.1, on the reverse strand, counting down.
AAAATCGACTGACCCAGAAGAAGACTCGGTCGATTTCAGGTAGACCCAACTCGCCACCAAAAACACAACAGAAAAAAAAAACTAAACTACAAATCACAAAGCACAAATCCAACGACCAAAAATTCGACTGACCCAAAATCAAAAAATCAGCTGATTGAAAAGTAGCTAAATTGGCCGTCAAACACACGGACAACCCAACCCACAAAAAATGCAAAACAGAAACTGATTATTTCCGTCATTAGGCCAGGCCCGACAAAGATAACGTGACACAACTGAGCAACAAACATGACTGCATGGGACTTACTAGAATACTAGTGCGAGATACAGTTGCGCTAATCTTATAACAAAGTTTTATCCTACGATGATGGACTTAGATATGAGGTAACTATTTCACATCGAGATGTGAAATTGCAAACCCGTTTGGTTTTTATATCATGGTTTCTGATGTGTGCAACAAGCAAGTCGTTCGGTTTTCAAAAGTAATATACGTGACACCCTATGCGGCTCGTTTGTGTACACCAGCAAGAGGTTTGTCAACCTTGTCTCGGTCTCCACTTTCGAATACAGGGCGAATTGTCGCTCATCGTCACCAGCTCCTGTGAGTGCCGTTAGAGCCGCTGGAGATCCTATTCGTGTGTGTCGTGTGTGTGCTTCTTGTGTTGTCTGGCGCAATCAAATGGTTAAATAGACAAGGTTAAATGGCCGCGGGAATACCGGAAGGCCTGGAATATCGGCATGTCCAGATGGTAGTTTTGCACAACGTGGCACATGTAACTGCATGATGGCGCCGCGCGTGATGCAACCGCATGCATATGACACCCCAACCGTCATCGTGTGCCGGCACAAACCACGAGCAGTGCACGCAAAGAGACGCGAGTGCATAGCATGCGGAGGATGCGAGCAGTGCGCGGAGGTCACGAGCAAAGCACGTCACGGCTGCCTCAACCGCGAGCAACCACATGCATAAAGCAAGCCAACACGCATGGAATCTACTCCCTCCGTCCAGGTGCATTGGGCATCTTAGCGATTTTAGAATTTCCAAATGAGTAAGGCGCGAAGGAATTGAATCAGCCTCGTATCACTCCCATGCCTCGTTCGCTTCATCCTCGTGCACAAATTTTCAATCGTATGTGCAATAACTCTGGTTGCATGCTGCATGTTGATTGGTAAGGCAAAGAAATTGCAATTAATTAGCTCAACTTACAAGATTTTTAATGCTAATTATATCTAATATTACGGCCAATCCCATCACACCTAGATCATGGTGCAGCTCCTTAGGCGCCCAATACACCTGGACGGAGGGAGTACATTTAATCAAGAAATGCATTGACTGGCACGCAAGAGCACCCCTGGAAGAATCTTCAAAGTTCTTTTGTCTCTATCATATCTAGACGTCCTGATTCTCATGCCTTGTACACTAAATTCTTTTAGTAGAGGAGGGTGTGAAGTTTTTTTTTTTCCGTTGCAATACACGATGATATGTGCTAGTATAGATAAAGTGTACTCCTTCCGTTCCATAATGTAAGACGTTTAGTGTAAAAAAACGTCTTACATTATGAGGGGATCTTCTCCCACACAGTGGATTATAAATAAAAAACCCAATAGGTAGTGCCATTGCCGAGGAATTTACATTTACACAAAAGAAACAAACAAAGGCGTGATGGTCCTCGTAGTACTAAACTCAAAGACAAGGGCACGCGGATGGGGCAGGCCGTATTTCCGGGGCGGTGCGTGGTGGTGGTGGTGGTACGGTGCCATGCATGTGTCGTCGGTGCTATGCTACCGTACGTGAACAAGCTAGCGATCGAGCCTTGACTTGCTTAGTCGTCCTCCATCGGCGGACGTGGTATCAGTAGATGCGTCGATGTTGGCAACCGAATCCTATCTAAGAAGGAAAAGCCAGTTATCAAATCCGACCCGATCTCTCCCTGCGCAAGCGCAACCTCCATCGACCCCATAAAAGCGGTTGCTGCTCAGCATCGCAGAGGCAGCACAAATCAGATCTGCCTCCGCCGAGAACAATGAGTAGATCCAATTCCAGAATCGCGGCCTGTATGAACCCGCCCGCCACGACGGAGTTGGACGCCTCTCACGGCCTCCCGCCCTGGATCATGCTCGACACAAGGGTGTACCTTGCCCACCGCGCCAACTCCACCATGGCTCAAGCCGAGACAAGCAGAGGCCACCTCCTCAAGGTCTCCATCTGCCTCGCCGACCCGCCGGCCCTCTCCTACGTATGCATCCACTGCCCTGGCCTCCAGCACGCCAACTTCGCCGCCGAGCCACGCGTTGTGCGCTCGGAGAAACAGCTTCTTCTCTTGCACTTGCCGCTGAATTGGGACACCAGGTGGGTGGAGCAGGCCAATGAGTATTTCATCTATGAGGCCATTCCGGGGAAGCCAACGCTCTCCCGGATTCCCAATCCGGGGGGTAGTTTGCTCCTGCCACATGATATTGGCATTTACTCTTGTAACAATGGTGAATACATCCTGGCTGGTCTTTGCCCGACACATGATGGCGCAGGATATGAACTCCACTTGTACTCGTCGGTGTCAAAAGATTGGACCATGAAACCTGCTTATTTGGAGAAACCACCGATTGAGGAGGAACACCCTGTCGCATCAAACAAGGTGATCTTGCTTGGAGGGAGTTTGCTAGGCTGGGTTGATCTTTGGAGGGGTATTATGGTGTGCGATGTGCTCGACCCTGCTCCCTATGTGCGGTTGTTTTTCATCCCACTTCCTGGCCTGATGCCTGGGAACAAGGCTGATCATATATGCCCATGGATGATCCGGGACATCACTTGCACCAATGGATTGCTTAGGTTAGTCAAGATTGAACATTTTTCTGTACCAGCTGTTGAAGAAAGCATGGTGCCATATCTTCCGGAAGAAACATGTGATTATTCATCCTTTGTGAAACCGAACAATGATTCGTGCACGGATTATCGTAAGTTAGTTGGTTGGAGGTCCGTCATATGGAAGAGAGTTCTTTCCGACCACGGTTGGCGCAGAGAGTGCGTGGTTCATGTTGATGACATATTGGTTGTGAACCAAAACCATTCTGCTTTGTTGGCCGAGCTTGGGGACAACATGGTTGGCAACTCACCAATAATGAACCTGTTACCATCTTTCCCCACACTGAGCATCAATGGTGATGATGTTGTCCATATGAATTCCTTTGTGAGGTTGGACGTCAAGAAGGCACAGATGATCTCTGTTGACATGAGGAATAGGACACTGAAAACATTGGCACCATGTCCTGCTGCTAAACTGGATGACTACTGCCCCCACTTCCCCTCTGTGCTGTCAAATCATTTAAGCAACACTCCAGCTCTGCAACAGATTGCACAGGAAAACTACACTGAAAATGCAAATGCAGCTGTGCAACAGATTGTACGAGCAAGCAACTCTGAAGTTTTAACTGAAAATCAACACCCGAGGTCTTGTGTTCAGGAGGTAATCAATGTGCCAAATCTAGCTCACGATGCTTTGCCCCAGATCATACAGGCAAGCCACTGCGTAAACGCGACTAAAAATCAATGCCCGAGTTCTCAAGCCCAGGAAGTAACCGTTGCACCAATTCAAGCTCAGAATGGTGGTTCGAACTTGACATCCCAGCAAATCTCTGGCTCGTGGGACGACGGGAGTCACTATGGGTATGCTGATTACACGCGCCTAGGCTATAACAACTACCAGCAGCAGCCAACATACCTACCTAACTGGCTACATCTTCCCAGTTGGTTCTCATCAGGCCCAGTGAACGCTTATCCGGCATACCCTGTGGTTAACACAGACCCCTTTGGACGAATGGTGTATCCACTTCCCCTGAACGGCTGCCGCCTGTGTCAGCCTCCATCACAGGCTCCTGTGGTGCCAACGCCCATCAACACACTGTCAATACCTCCTACAGTGGGCGGCCACTCTGTTCTTGGCAGCAGGCACCGAAGGACTCGTCGAAACTCACCCTATGAACGTCCGTGTGCCAACTGAATTCACCAGCTAATGAAGGCTTTTACTAGGTGGTGGTGCATATCAGTGATAATCTCCTGCGCTACTGTTAAACTACTATTAGACTCTCCTATGCAGTTTCTTTTGAATGGTTGACTTTTTAATCAAGGTGGTCAATGGTAAACTCTTGTTCGGGAATGGTTTGAAGTTTAATGGAATGAAACATAGATGTCTAATTTTCTTTAATAAACCTAGCTAGGAAGTAAAGAAGAGGTAGATATATGGAAGGATAGACAGGGTCTCTTGTTTGGTTTCTTGTTCGGTCCATCCATCCATGCATCCAAGTGTCATGCATGCTCCCAGCCTCCCAACGAGAAGCTAGCGTCCGCCTCGTCTATAAAAGCAAGCCTACCTAGACGTACATTGCGGCAGAGCAAGCCGAGTCACGACGACACAGTGAGTCAGTGAAATCGTACACAGGAGACGACGAGAAGCAAAGCCCGGTAGAGATTATGGCTCCTGCCGCTCTCACTACTGGAATTTTTCCCTTTGCTGGGTGTTAGGATTTTTGTCGAGTGCATTATGTCCGGCACTCGGCAATAGTATCATTATCGAGTGCTACACTCGATAAAAATACGATACTTGGCAAACAGAAACTTTGCCGAGTGTCGTGGACAAAACGCTCGGTAAAACAACAAAACTCGGCAAACTGGGCTTTACCGAGCGCTACACTCGGCAAAAGGGAGTCTTTGCCGAGTGTCACACTCGGCAAAAGGGGGTCTTCACTACGCTGAATGGTTTGACTGTACCGATTGCATACGACCTCAGATGAAGATGGTTCAAAAATAAAAATTGTTGATTTTCACTAGATCGATAAATTTGATGTTGACAACTTTTTCATTTGAGGCCATTTTAATTGCACTTTTTGCAATGTAAAAATTTAGTCTTAAATGACTTAGGCGATGATCATATTCATTGCATAGTTTATTATAATGTTCCCAAATTAGACACATATGTGTGTCTTGACATTACAAACAATGTTGTCAAATAGAGTTTCCAAATTTTTTGAAAAAAAATATTTTCCCATTTTCTAAATGTCAACAATGAGTATTTTTTGTGAAGCAAGTACAAAAAACAGGGTGCAAAATGGCACCACTTCAATTTTCATAATAAGTAGAACTTATTTTATGGACAATGCCCAAGTTTCATGGATTTTCTGGATCTCTAGCTACTTTCACACATTTAAATGACTTTATGTTGATTTCTCGAAAGTAATTCAAATTTGAACTACAAGTGTGTGATAGCTTCGTCCTAAAAGTTAGAAAAATGTATTTTTAGATACATAAATAGGCATTATATGGGAGAACCACTTAGAGTTTTGAGAGATTAATTCAAGCCCTTGCAATGAATGACCATGCCACCCATTTTGACACCATTTTGAAGAAAATGAATACAAGTTCAAAAAATGCAATCATTTTGCATGGAGTCCTTTTATGTGTACTAGTTGCGAGGAAAAATACCAAACTTTCAATATTATAAATTGGGAACAAAATTCTTCACAAAACGGGCTATCATGTATGAACATTGATGGCTTTCAAGTCAAATTACCAGGATGATGGCCATATTCATTGCATAGTTTGTTATAATGCTTCCAAATTAGACACATAGGTGCATATTGACATTACAAACAATGTTGGCAAATAGAGTTTCCAACTTTTTTGTAAAAAAAAATCATTTTTCATTTTCTAAGTGTTAAAAATGGTTATTTATTATGAAGCAAGTACAAAAAACAGGATGCAAAATGGCACCACTCCAATTATCACAGTAAGTAGACCATAATTTATTTACAATTTCCCAGTTTCATGTATTTTTTTTTAAGTTTTGTAGCTACTTTTGCACATTTAAATGACTTTATGTTGATTTTTTAAAAATAATTCAAATTTGAACTGCAAGTGTGTGATAGCTCTATCGTAAAATTAGCAAAAAATAGTTTTAGGTACACAAGTAGTCATTATATGGGAGAACCCCTTAGATTTTTGAGAGATTCAACCCTTGCCATGAATAGCCATGTCGATCGTTTTGACCCCGTTTTGGAAAAAATGAAAGAAAAAGAATACAAGTTCAAAAAATGCAATCCTTTCGCATGAAGTCCTTTTACGTGTACTAGTTGCAAGGAAAAATACCATACTTTCAGTACGACAAATTAAAAAAAAAATCTTCAGAAAATGGCCTATCATGTATGAACGTTCATGGCTTTCAAGTCAAAGGACCAAGGTGACGACCATATTCATTGCATAGTTGAGTATACTGCTCCTCAATTAGAGACATAGGTGCGTATTGACATTACAAACAATCTTGCCGAATAGAGTTTCCCAAATTTTTGTACAAAAGATTTAATTTTTATTTTCTAAGTGTAAAAAATGGGTGTTTTTTGTGAAGCAGTTACAAAAACCAGGGTGCAAAATTGCACCACTACAATTATAACAGTACGTAGACCATATTTTATACTCAATTCCCAAGTTTCATGGATCTTCTAGTTTTCTAGCTACTTTCGTAGAGTTAAATCACTTTATGTCAATTTTCCGAAGGTAATTCAAATTTGTACTGGAATTGTGTGATAGATCAGTCACGACAATTAGCAAAAAATATTTTTAGGTACACAAGTAGTCATTATACGAGAGAACCACTTAGAGTTTCAAGACATTGAACCCCTTGTGATGAATACCTTGCCGACCATATTGACCCCATTTTGTAAAAAATGAAACAAAAAGAATACAAGTTTAGAAAATGCAACCCATTCACATGGAGTCCTTTTATGTGTACTAGTTGCGAAGAAATATACCAAACTTTCAACATACCTAATTTTTAAAAAAAATCTTCACAAAACGGGCTATCGTGTATGAACATTCATGACTTTCAAATCAAACGACCAAGGTGACAGCCATATTCATTGCATAGTTTAGTATAGTGTTCCTAAGTTAGACACATAGGTGTCTCTTGACATTACAAACAGGAATAAAACTTGTAATATGACAAGTTTGAAAAACAATCCTTCACAAAACAGGCCAAGTATGAATATTCATGACTTTTCAAGTCAAAATGGATTCGTGGATTATTTAATTTAAGAAAATGTAAACCAAGTCAGAACAACATGAAAAATGGCATGCTATATATCGAAAAGAAATTAATAGTAAGAAAATAAAATAAAGAAACAAAGAGGAACAGGAATGAATGTTGGGAAACGTTTGCTGCCGGCTGACCGGCCGAACGCTCGGCCGGTCGCGGCCACGCGAGCAAGCAGCCCTCCTACCACCGAGGGACACGTATGTATAGGGTCCACACCCCAATCGTTGCCTTATCTTCTTCTTCATCTTTTCAACCGCTCGTTCCTTTCTTATCTGTTCTCTCTCTTCCACGTCGGCGAGCCCGCTCCTTTCGTCCAATTTTCAGCTCGACGCCGGCGAGCCGGCCACGCGTCCCCGCAGCACCGCCGTGGCATCCGTTCCTTCCATCCCATCTGGCCCCACTCCGACGACGGCGACCTCCGCAGCCGCTGCAACCAAGCTAGACCGGCGAGGCTGCTTGCGTCGTCATCGCCATGGCCAGCAACCACCCCAAGATGCCTCAGGCTGGCTCTGTCGGCACTGCTCCGGCGAGCGCCACCCTCATCCTATGCTTGAACTGCCCTCCTCCTAGTCCTATGGTTGCATCCCCGAGGAGCAGACGCCGAAGCTGGAACCAGCCACTTTTTTGATACAATCGACCAAAGCAAAAGCTGGAACCGCAGTTGGTTTTTGCTTCAACCAACAAGCGAGCTGGAACCACAGCTAGTTTTTGCTACAACTGCAATGCATTTTTGCTACAACCGGCGTTCTTGAAAGCTACAACCGATGAGGCGAAAAGCTTCAACCAGCGACGTCAAATGCTGGAACCAACCACTACCACAACAAAAGACTACATCCGGTATCGCACAAAGCTTCAACCGGCGTTGAAAAAAGCTTCAAACTGAATGCAAATGCTAGGGGTTGGCTACTGCCAACAGGGAAAAGCTTGAAGGTATCGCAAAAAGCTTCAACCGTAGCTGATTTTTGCTACCACCGGCAAAGTTTTTTGCTACATCCATCAAGGCGGAGCTGCAACCTCGCGACGGCGACGACGATTTGCTGCAACCATAATAGGATTTTGCAACTACCACCGAAGGTTTTTGCTACGTCCATCTAAGCGGAGCTGCGACCTCGCGACGGCGGCGAGAAGATTTTTGCTGCAACCGTAGTTGTTTTTTGCTACTACCGGTGAATTTTTTGCTACACCCATTCAAACGGCGTTGATTAACTGACGGACGTCGTTGATGCAATCCCCTACAGCCAGCATCAACAGCGAGGGTGGCGGCGGAGCTACAACCATCGCTGTCGAGAGCTGCAGCCGCAGGTAGAGCTGTTGCATGGGTCGAGGCGACGACGAGGACGGACGGGGTGGTGGGGACCGGCGACGAGGACGGCCGGCGAGGGCGGGGACCGGCGATGAGGAAGGCCGGCGAGGGGTGGGGCCCGACGACGAGGATGGCCACCGGAGGGGGCAGGAGCCGCCGCGCCGCGCTCCCCCGAGCGAAAGATGCGGATCTAGCCTGACCACGCAAGGAAGAAGCTGTTGGGGCATTTTGTTTCTTTGTTTTTACCAGATCCAAAGGCTGCGCGGCTCACATCCAATGGCTGGGGCTCGACCGGCCGAACGATTCGGCCGGCGCACCGACGCCTATTGGTGCCCATGAATATTTGTCTAGTGTAACTCTCAGTAAAAGTTTGCATTTTTCTTATTGATTGATAGGTAGTGCCCTGGATCGATGACACGGCGAGTAGACAGCCACACAAGTCTAGTCACAGCTTTAAAAAAAAAAAAGTCTAGTCACAACAAACACAAACCACTCACCTATCCCTTCTTTACACACGCCCAGCCACGATCCAAACCGCCGCCGCCAGCTCCCACAACAACTGCTACTGCTTCTTAGCATCTTCGGCAGCCGTTGCCGCCGCCAGGGCGCTAACTCCGGTCAACCAGGAACCAGCTTCGCCGTCGCCACTCGCTCCTTTCTCCTCTGCAGGTCACCGGCGAAGTCCTCCGCAGCCAACGGCCACGGCGAGCTGCGGGACAGGGATAAATGCCGTCGTGCCTTGCTGGCCGGCCTCCTTCCTCTCTTTCTTCGTTTGCTCGTGCCAGGGCTTCGCTGGAGGTGGACGCGCCGTGGCAGGGCTTCACCACCGTTGCATGTTACCAATATGTCCTGCCAAGCCGCAGCTGATGCCACCGGCGTCCTCTTTTTGTTGTGCTCGTTGAGTGATGCAGGAGGTGAAGCGTGCGTGTGTTGTGCGTTTGTGTGATGTTCTCGTCGGCTGGGATGTGCTCGCCGGCGCTGCATTTTTTTTTTCCTTATTCATCTGGCTTGCCGAGTGTTCTACTCGGTAAAACCTATGTCGGCAAACCTGACCATCTAACGCCGTTTTGCCCCTCCGTTAAATCACTTTACCGAGATTAAATATTTGCCGAGTACACCACAAAACACTCGGCAAAGCCTTTGCCGAGTGCCCGAATGACAGCTCTCGGTAAATTTCTGTTTGCCGAAGAGGTGTACACCGGCTGGCTTTTCCCCAAAGGGACACTCAGCAAAGGGCTGGCACCCAGAATTCCAGTAGTGTCTGCTCACAGCAGCAGTCATAACTGTGGTGTCACGGTAGAGAAGCAAAGCACTTGCGTGCTTTTTTAGGCGCGCGTTATTGGACGTCTGCTAAAGCAATGTTGGTCCCAGCGCATTAAAAGTGCTATAGTGGCGCGCTATAATTTTTATTGGGCTCGGAATTTTTATGGGGATGCTGGAGATGCTCTTACACAACATTTATGTTCTATGTACATCTACCCTACTAATTATAAAGCACCGTCGCTTCTGGTCGTCCGTCGTCGCACGTTTTGCACAAAAGCCTCTCTGTTTCTGGTTAATCAACCAACGGTCCCTATTTAAGTGGTAACAGAAAAACATTTCGTTTTTGCAGAAAGCACATACGGTATAGGTTAATCAACCCGCGGTCCTATTTACGTGAGAAAAAAAAGGTTCCCGTTTTTGACGAAAACCCGCTGTAATTTTTGTTAATTAACCCGTCAGCAGTCTAAAAAAAACCTTTTTAATAGATTAAATTGTTTATTTCAAATATTAATATATTTTAAACCGTAACTTCAATTTTAACATATTATATATGAAAATTGATTAGAAAAATATGTAGAATATAAATATTATGTATTTTAACTCATTAATCATTTTAAAATGCTGTTTAGGGATAGATTCGAATGTTTTAAAGATATTCATATCTTTTAAACCCTAGCTCCATGGTTAGCATGTTATATATAAAAATTGATTAGAAAAAGTGTAAAATCTGAATATGATGTTGTTCCACATGTCAATAATTTTTAAAATGCTTTTTAGGATGCAACGTTAATCAATAGTGCATGATCCGTCTTTATTTTGCACCGGTGCCGATTCAAATTGAAAATAAACATCTTAACAAAAACAAATTGAAGATGGAAAAAAAACCCATCTATAAACATGCAAATCCGTCGACGAGAGTGAGAAGAAGAATAAACGGCAAGACTGATAATATGCGATATTGAAACAAAGAACATGCACATATTGAGATCTTGAGTCTTGATTATTGTGCACGTATGGCATTTTTTTTCCGATGCAACGCACGGATCTTTTGCTACTGAAAGACAAAGGGCGGAAGGGGCAGGCCGTGTTTTCGGGGCGGTGCGTGGTACGGTGCCATGCATGTGTCGTCCGCGCTATGCTCGTCCGATCCCTGCTTGTTCTTAGTACTTTGTCCTCTCATGTCCGTGTTTTTCGTCCTGAACTTAATCTCAAAGGATAATTTGCTTTTGTGGTGTTATGAACGCTTGTAATATCATGACCATGTTGAACTCGATGATATCCTTGCTTCTGGTACAAGTGAATGATTTTTCTTTAAGCTAGTGTTGGTGCATGGTGATTAGATAGCGGTAATGACTATGATGATTAAACAGTGGTAATTAATTATATATATATATATAACGTGTACAATGTGTAGTATCGTAAAATATCAGCAAACGAAAAAGAATTAAATGGAAAACACAAATTAAATGAAAAAGAAATCATAAAATCAAACCAACCGGTAGTAAAGGGCTCCCGGCCCCCGGAGCTGGCTCGTGCCACGTGGTTGCCCTTTAGCACCGGTTCGTGCTGAACCGGTACTAAAGGGGGGCACTACTAGGAAAAGGCCTATTAATGGCGCACCTAGTTTGGCCATTAATGGCGCATTGGTGGTGCGCCATTACTAGCACGCCATTAGTATACTTTACTAATGGCGCACATCTGGTGCGCCATTAGTATCTGGTATACTAATGGCGCACCACTGATGCGCCATCAATATGCACAGTGGTGCGCCATTAGTATGCCTCCCAGGGGCCAGGTGCTTTGGCATACTAATGGCGCACTCTGCTGTGATGCGCCATTAGTATGAATATTTTGTTTTTTTTTCTGTTTTTTGCACAGGTTATGCATATATATAAATATAATTTCTCGTGGAGCCAACATATATGGTACGCACATCGAAACTATTAGAATCTACTCCCTCCGTTCCGATTTACTCGTCGTGGTTTTAGTTCAAATTTGAACTAAAACCACGACGAGTAAATCGGAACGGAGGGAGTATATAATAGCTCATAGAACAACTTAGCATCATGCATCATCGATCATAATAATAATAAAAACTCAACATAGGTATTAAATAATAAGTCTTACACATCATTATCGACCATACAACTTCTACTACGTAGCAATTTTCTAAGATAAAATGGCATAAAACAAGATGGCGTTTGTCTCTAAATCAATTAGATTTAAAGGGCCATTATGAAGAACGCAGATTATCTTGTCTCCATTTCTTGCCCTTCTCACTCTATTGCTTCCAAGTATCTCCTTACGAGTTTTCGTTATTTTTCGTCATTCTTTGATTCTCATTCCTTCATTTTTAGAAGAAATCCGATATGGACACATGTGATTTGTAGGTTCACCTGGCAGAATGTTTAAAACTTGTAGTTGACCAGATTGAAACATGACAGGAGGCACACAGTCACTAGGGAGAATCTGTTGCAAAACATATAATAAGACTTCGTAGTTAGCATTGTAGTTCAGTTCGAGAAGAACTAATGCAAAACATGCACGAATGTCGTAATAGTACAAAAATATTACCATGGTATCTCCATTGATATTAACGTAGTTCAAGACGTGCACTAGTGGGACGTATTGACTATATTGTGGATCAATATTGCGATGTTGAATGTAATCCAGAAGAAAGGAATAAAAGAAGATGATCTGCTCTTTGTCCTTATAAGTACATTCTGAGCCAGGGGTGTAGTAGGTTCTGTCTAGCATCATCCTCACATTATTTGAATAATCAAAATAACCTATCAATGGAAATAAGTTGTCAACTATTTTGAAATAAACAATATAAATTATTAAATAACTATGTTTGATAAACTCACTTCTCGGTAGAATTGGAATCATATCGTCAACAAGGACCCAAATGTCCAAATCATCTTCGGCGATGGAATCCGGATTACCAAGATCCATGGTGAGAAGCATACCCTCATAAAAACCATATATCATGCAAAATGATTCCCAATTCTTGCAACCAAAAGTGGTTACGTTATCTGAATTGTACAAATCCACTTCTAAATCAACATTATGCATGGTCCTTAGTTGAATTTGCTTTGTCTCCGAAGTTTCATGATCTTCAAATCCCATCCTCTCCAAGACATAGCGTCTTGCATGACACGGGATAAACTAGTTGCATGTAAAAGAAGAAAATTAATTACTTACACGTTAAAGTAGCTAGAAATCGTGCTTAATTAATTACGAAACAAGACTTGTCGTTGCGTACCGTTTCGACATCGAAGGTCTCGTCGAGCTTAATACTGAAGTAACGACCGTCTACCAGGTGAGGCCTGTCGCACAGACCCCGGTCGTCACCGCACCAGGAGCACTCCGGGATCCTATCGTCGTCGGAAGACGACATTTCCTATGTTTCAAAGAGATTAAACTTTATAAACTAAAAATATGTACCTAGACAAGCTAGCTGTGGCACCATCCTAGGCTCATTAGGACTAACATTGTCAACACTTTTGCACTAGTTCTGCTACATACCATCCTCACAATCTGATTACTATCCTCTCTATAAACTCATTAAAAGTTGGTTATTGTCAAGGAACAAGATCATGGTCTCATCATTTAGGGTTTGTCGACACCGAGGCATCCTAAAAGCTAAGCTTTTATAATTGAGGGTTTTTCGACGCCCAGGCACCCTAAAAGCCTAAGCTTTCATCATTTCGTTTTTTATCGACACCGAGGGACCCTAAAAGCCAAGGTTTCATAATTTATGGTTTGTCGACACCGAGGCATCCTAAAAGCTAAGCTAGGAAGGAGAATTGTAAGTTGGGCCTAATCACTTGGCTCTAATCACTTGATCCTACCTAATTAACCACTAAGATACCCCGGCCCATGCATTAGTCACAAGTACCCTATATGTCCTATTTTTAGCAAAGTCATGCTAAAATTCACGGAAAATTTCAGCATGACCTTTGCTGAAAATAGGACATATGGAGTACCCGAATTTGCCGGAACGGAAGTTAATCAACATTCCAGCAAACTCAAGGGCCTCTCGGGGTACCTGCAAAACTATCACGACACGATGGTCGGAGACAAAACCCAGCAGTGCAAAGTGAGGAAATCTGCCATGTCTAAACATGGATATTTCCAGTAGCTGATTGGACCAATTAAGCTATAAGATGTTACAGTACAAACAAATTAAAGCAGCAGCAATAAGACAAGCACATGTATAGCTTGCAAAAGCATATATTTCCAGTTTGCTTTCGCAGTTACATCATGAAACAATCCGATATCATTGGACAGAATATCATTAAGACAAAAGAGATGCTCTCACTCCATTCTAAATATCCATCATCCTCCCACTCCATTCTAAATAATGTTACTTCTAACTGGTTTTATTATTTTCTTCTTCTTTATTATTTTCAAAATTCAGATAACATGGCACTTTTATTTACTAGTGTTGTCTCTGCTGGTTTTATTATTTTTTTTCTTCTTTCATGCGTTCTACAAATTGAAATGTGTATCTAGTCTAGATAATAAGAAGTAGAAAACATGTAGCATGTAGTGGTACTTCTGCTTGTAGACTTGTAGTGATATGCTGTATCTTACCTCAGGTTGTCATGGTAGGAAATGCTTAAGTATTGCATCAAAGATTTAGTCAGTAATATGCGGTGGTCACTACTTGATCAAGTAGCAATCTAAATAAACAGAGGCTGGCGGAAGACCTTTAGTTGCCAATTCAAAAATTACGGATGTAAGTTTGAACATGTTTATTATTCATTTTGTTAATTTGCTTAATTTTTTTCTTCTGATACAGGGACTACAATACAATACCTCCTACATGGCTAGATCATATTTCCTAAAACTTTTGACTTTATTGTCTCACTTATCTAACAAAATAGGTGGCGATTAATCTAGTTAAAAATATAACTGGCAGAAAAGTATCTTAAATAGATGGAGTCAAACTAGGGAATTAAGGAACCCTCTGTCACATAGCTAGATTTGATACACATTTTTCCTAAGAAATAATAAAACCAGCAGAGACAGGACTAGTAAACTAGGGATGCACAAGTTTGGGCGCGCCAAGACGATCAAGGACTCGGCCACCAAGATTCGTCGTAGACAGCAGTAGTACAAAGAAAATTCCTACGACTCACTGCTCGTACAAAAAAAATAAAAAATAGGCAGCAGATCGTATGCTAAAACTAGGATGGCCTTGCGATGACAATTGCAGCTTCTGCAACCAAGTGCTAGCTGCGACAAAAAACATCGAGATATTGCTTATGCAAAAAACTTTCATATGAAGAAGGTACTGCCTGCTACATTACTTGATATATAGATACTGTTGAATTAACCACTATGTAAGAGGCCTGTCCACCACGAACTAGTGGTAGGCTAGCTAGCTGCTATATAATTCTTTGTATCCCCTTGTAAACAAACCGTGAGATCAAAGCAATAAAAAGGCGCGACATGAGCCTTTTGCAGTCAATCAGCATCTACGTGTGCATGAGTGCTTTGTGTGTTTCAAGCCAGCCCTAGCTAGGCTGCTGAACTCCTATACTAGTGTATCACCTGGAAAGAAATCGAGCATTGCTAGTAAACGAGGCAAGAAATCGAGCACTAGTAAACGAGGCAAGAAAATTCCTTAAAGTAGCATCATGGATGAACTAACCGAGAAGAGGCAGAGGGAGATGGCGAGCTTGGGGAGGTGGGGATAGACGTCGGCTCCAAGTCTCCGGCGGCGGCTCCGAGGACGTGGGGCGGCTCCGAGGCTCCGAGGCTCCAAGTCTCCGGCGGCGGGGGCGCGTGGGGCGGCGTCGAGCGCTAGGGCTAGGGCTCGGGGGCGCGGGGGGCAGCGGCGTCGTCGAGCGCTAGGGCTAGGGCTCGGGGGCGCGTGGGTCGGCGTCGGCGCGGGCGTCGGCGAGCGCTAGGGCTCGGGCCGGGGCGCGGGGGGCGGCGACGTCGGGGGCACGGGGGCGGCGGCGGAGGAGAGGGGAAGGGGATCGAGGGCGAGGCGAGGGAGAGAGAGGGGGGAGGTGTAGTGGGCCGGGGGGCATCAATATGTATGGGGCACAATACTAATGGCGCACTGCGCCCTGGTGCGCCATAAGTACGTCCATACTAATGGCGCACCTCCCCCTGGTGCGCCATTAGTATTTTTTTTTATTTCTGCGCGAGCCAACAGTTTATCTCCCACCATACCTCATACACATCAAGTCCCCCTATCTAGCTTGACTGGTTAGCCCCTAGTTCTCCCACTAGGAGGTCCTGGGTTCGATTCCCAGGCTCCACAAATTTTTTTATGCATTTAAAATGTTGTTTGATACTTATTTGTGTTTAAATATGTTCAAACTTGTTTAAATCATAACAGTAATACTTTTTTATAAGACAGAAATAATTTTTTAAAAAATATCATCAAATTTGCTATTTGAATATATTTATGAATCATGTGAGTTCATGGGTCGGCGGCAGCGGCCGGTGGAGCGGGGGAGGGTGCGGGGGGCCGGTCGGCGGCGGCGGTT
>LR738714.1:771887768-771914867 GCA_902687465.1 Secale cereale | reverse complement strand
CCCCCCCCCCCCCCCCTAACGAATCACCCCGCCAGAACGTGTGAACCATGGAAGACAATTGAGCAGAGCATGCGTTACCAAGGTAAACGTTTAGAGCCGGAGCGCCGACGGAACGCTCGGGCCGGTCACACGCGAGCCAAGCGATCCTGACCCATCGTACGTCTCTGGTCACCTCCTGCCCCACTTTATCTTCTTCGTCCTCCAGATCCCCTTCTCTCTCTCTCAGCCGCACCCACGCATGCTGGCGGCCAGCCCCTCGTCTTTCTCCTTCAGATCCCGCTGGCGGCTAGCTCCAATCACGCGCAGATCCCTACCTCCAACCTCAGCTCATTCCAACTCCCTCTGTTGCCCCTGGCTGCAGGTTTCATCTGCCCCGGCGAGACAAAGTTGGAACTCGCCATGGATACACCGTCCGCGAACTGCTGCTCACAGTTCATTGTGCTGGAACCATCCGCCGGAGATGCTACAGCCACGGCGGAGCGACCTCCTCCCCCATCGCTGCAACCATCTTCTCCCCAAACGAACCTGAAAGCATCTTTTTGCTCCTCCACCCAATGCTGCAATCGACGATGCAAAAAGCTACAACCGTTTGATTCAAAAGCTTCAACCCGCGGCATATTAAGCTTCAACCGGATACCGCGCACAGAAAAAAGCTACAATCGTCCATATGAAAGCTTCAACTGTAGTTTGAAAAAGGTTCAACCAACGATAGTTGGAGGTGGAAGAAGATGACAAAACACTGCACTTTTGCTACATGCTTCAACCGGCATAGATTTTGCTACAACCGGCATAACATTTTGCTACAACCGGCATAACATTTTGCTAAAGCTAGGGACACGTTTTGCTACAACACACAGCTGGCGTTGTGGTTTTGCTACAACTAGCATCTCTTTTTACTACAACCAGCATAACGTTTTGCTACATCCAGCACGGCCGAGCTGCGACCCGCGACGGCGACGATGACTTTTTGTTGCAACCGTCATAGGTATTTGCTACGTCCGGCAACGGGTTTTGTTACATCCGTTCATTATGCAAATGTTGCTACCTGCAACGGCGAGATACAACCAGCGAAAACGGCGACGTTTCTTTTTTGCTGCAACCGTGTCTCCATTTTACTACAACAAACAACGAAAAATGCTACAACGGGCAATTCTATTTGCTGGAACCAGTCAATCACCAGCGAGGCGGAGCTGCATCCATGGCGTGCGCGGGCAGCGAGGGCGGGATCCATCCATGACGAGCGTGGGCGGCGAAGCTGCATCCATGGCAAGTGCGGACGGCGGAGCTGCATCCATGGCGAGCGTGGATCTCGGGCAAGCGCGGACGGCCGACGAGGGCGCCCACCGGCAACGAAGAACGCCGCAGTGGTGCTTCAAGCCGTTTTCTCGCGGGGATACGGCGTGCTGTCGGCGGCGCTCGGGCCGCTGTAATTTTTTTTTTGGAAAAATGACTCGTGAGGAGGACGAAGCGAGGGACATATCTGACGATCATTAATCGCTGCATCGGGAGGCCAGGGCTAGACCGGCCCAACTGTTGAGCCGATGCGCTAGCGCCTAGCAGTCGCCCCGTTACCAACCTATGGGCGCGCTGGCCGGATCGAAGGGGGATTCGAGAAGATCGTCTCGAAAGGAAGCGTGGGCCTGGTTTCGGCCTTTGGAGCAGCAGCTCACAAGACAGCTGATCTGACGGCCAGGAACGTCTAATCACGAAAACGGACGGCAAACATTGCATGGCCCGTCGTGACTCCCGAGCATCCTAGAAATTTCGCGTTCCTTCGGTGCGGTGTGGCCCACGTACGTCCCAACCCAACCAGATGCTTTGCCGACCTGCCTGCCAGCCGCCCGCCCACCCGAGCCAAACCTGGTCCTAATCCAGCCTGAGCCCACCAGTTCTGTTAGGAACAGTTAGCATACTCATTAGGCTAATTGAGCAGTTAGATTTGTATTAGAATATTCTATAGGATAAACAGTCCGGCAGTTGGAATTTCTGCGTTGTCCATCCAAACGCTGTCCATCCCGAATATGCATCATGTCTTTTCCAAGGGATGCAAACATTGTAACCAACACTTGTACATGACTATTGGGGAGATATAAATACCCCAACTCAACATCAATACAATTTTCTCCATTCACTTCAATCTCTTATTTCATCTCACGTTATAATCGCACGCATGGTCTGAAAGAGAGAACGACGGAAAAAAATTCCGTGGAGACCGGTTGTAAACCTCCATCCGTGCGTACCCGGAGACATCAGCTGCCACGTGTCCAGCTAGAAAATCGGACGGTGCACTCCAGTCGCTTCTTCCGTCGGCTCGACAGTGGTCGCTCGGCTCCGATCGTAATGTTCCCAGCTCGTTTCCCCTCGGCTCAGCTCACTGTTCCTCGGCTCAGGCGGCTCAGGAAGCCCACAATCACAATAGATCTGGCGAGCAGAGTGGCGGACGGCCCTTTCCTCCATCCGTGTCTGCGACGTGGCCTCCGCCGTCGACGGGGAAGACTACAAATCGCGCTGATTTGGCGCACGTGTTCGAGTTGTTGGATTGAAACTGACGACAACATCACACGGGGGAGCTGGAAGACTGCAGTCGGCAAACTGGGCAACCCTATGCAGGGCGACGAGCTATCTGCCATGATCGCATGCATCATGGCCACCGGCGACTGGCGTGTGGACGTACGAATGTACAGATTTTTGTTGAAGAAAGGGTGGACGTACGGCTGTATGTGACTAGTAATTTAACAGTTTGTATTGTATGATCGAATTTGATGATTATGACGCGTGTCTTATGTAAAACTGATGCCTGATTGATTTTGTAATGTTTGCTTCATGCGTGCATCTTTTTCTGTGCGTATGATCTATGTGTATGCACTGACTTGTCCAGCGCCGGGGAGGAGGCAAAGGGAGGCGCGGGTGTGTCGGCTGGACCTGGATACGGCGGCGGCGGAGATATGGTTGAGTGCTGGAGAGTCCGCCATAACAGCATGATCTCATCAGGTGCAGATGCTTCGTCCGCCATGGCCGCCGAAGCACAAGTCGCAGGCTTTGGAGCCGAGCGTGGGGATAAAAATGAGCCGAGGGAGGCAGTCAGGAGTGGGCAAACGATTGACGTGCGATGCATCGGAAGGACACGTGGCAGCAGATCCCCTCAGGTACGCACGGGAGCTAGTTTGCAACCGGTCTGCATGGAATTTTTTTCCAGAACGAATAGGAGCAGGAGAAGTACAGAGAAAACAGGTGAGAAAAAGATGGCAACTTTGCCGAAACTAGCATTTGCCTTTGCAAGGCTTGTCACAAGAAGCCATCGCCCCAGGTTTGCTAGCCGGAACTTCGGCGTTCCTGCTTACCGTCGCCGGGCGTTTGGCACTCGCTGCCATGGTCACCTGGACAGGAACGGTGGCCTCTGCCGCCGCGACCGATGGATGCCCCGATGCCGCGCTACAGCCCGCCACCATGGAAACCGTTGGGTGCAGCGCCACCACTTCAATGGAGCACCAGGGCCATGCACCAGGACAGTTGTGCCCACGGAAGTGACGCTGGTCGTATCACAAGAGGCCGCTGCCGAACCAGTGGTTGTTGACGAACAAGTCGATGCCGTGCCGGAGATCGCAGCCGAAGAAGTTGCTCTGTTGCTACCGTGAAGGAGGTGTTCGTCATTGAGGACGAGTACGAAGAGGCCTTCGCCTCCAACGTCACTATGACACCGACGAACTGCTGCCTCCTTCGTCGGCATTTGCCGTTCCGCCCAAGGAATGGCTGCTGCGCTGACCAAGCGCCGGTTGGCTTGCCGATGACCCCAAGCACGACTTCAGCAACTACTAACTGCGCCACGGCTTCGGACCGTGTCTCCCATCCTACACCCTCCAACGAGGATACCGAGCACTTTGCTCCGCCGGGCTATGGCCCTGTGTCGAAGTTCGCCTCGCCGTTGACTGCGGCTCTACGCCCACCCGCCAGTGGTGAAGACGGACGAGGTCGACGTCGCGTCCCTTGGGCTCTCCCCGGCCTGGATCTCCCAGCGCCGGAGAATGAAGACGTGGCGCCGTCCCTCGCACACCCGACACCCTCGCCGGAAACATGTGTGTTGCTCCACGGCTTCGCGTCAACCATGGCGGCCCGCCCCGCCAAAATCCGCGCCTGGATGTGGTCCCCGGTGTTCCTCGGCCTCATCAACCCCCTTGGAGCGCTCCGCCTCGTCGACCCTTCCAAGGATACGAGCAGGCGCTGAAGTCGCCGGCCACAGCGCCGACGTACAGCAGGGCGGCAGCCATGGGTAAATTTGTCAATTTTGACCCGTGGACGAAAACATTTCACAAAATCTACCGGTTTGGACAAAAATTACTCAACTGGCCGTTTTGAGTGGCTCCCGACATGCAGGCGCCCCATCCTACTGTGCAACGCCTTGCTCGTAGGCATTACAAGCCTGGCAAGCGTGGCACCCCTAGGGCCGCACCGAGCAGTGCCGCGCCCCAGAGCTAGGGGCCACACATGTAAAGTGCAGCGCCTGCAGGTGATGTCGCTTGAACTACGTCGGTGTTTCTCCAAAGAGGAAGGGATGATGCAGCACAGCTACGGTAGGTATTTCCCTCAGTGATGAGACCAAGTTTATCGAACCAGTAGGAGGACCAAGCAACACTATGTAAACGGTACCTGCATACAAATAACAAATACTTGCAACCCGAAGTGTAAGAGGGTTGTCGATCCCTCCCGAGTAATTGATTGGTAAAAGGATAGACGAGTTATGGCAAATAGAACAACGGCCAATAAAATTCAGCGAGGTATTTTTGGATTTTTGATAATATAGATCTAAAAATAAAATTTAGAAATAAAGTAAAAAAGTAAATGGCAAAATAGATCTGAAAGTATATGATAGGAAAAATAGACAACGGGGCCGTAGTTTCACTAGTGGCTTCTCTCAAGAAATAACAAACGGTGGGTAGACAAATTACTGTTGGGCAATTGATAGAAAAGTGAATAGTTATGACGGTATCCAAGACAATGATCATGTATATATATAGGCATCATGCCCAAGATTAGTAGACCGACTCCTGCTACATCTACTACTGTTACTCCACACATCGGCCGATATCCAGCATGCATCTAGTGTATTAATTTAATGGAGAAACGAAGTAATGCAATAAGAACGATGACATGATGTAGACAAGATCTATTCATGTAGGAACAGACCCCTTCTTTTTATCCTTAATAGAAACGATACATGCGTGCCTTGCTGCACCTTCTGTCACTGAGAAAGGACACCGCAAGATCAAACCCATCACAAAGCACCTCTTCTCATTACAAGATAAATAGATCAAGCTGGCCAATGAAGGTTTTCTTCCTCAGATCCGTCCGTGGTTCCCCATAGATAACTGTAAATATGAAGGTTTTGCATTCGAAGCTCACCTCCGCATCAATGAAATATTGGCTCCACGATCTCACCCTAACTTGCACATCAACCCTCCACCACAAGGCTAGACCTCAACTCCTTCCTACACAATTAACTTCTACTCCTTGTTGGAACCCCAGGCTCCATTTGAGTTTATTCCTCGGTTCAGATTTTTGTAAAGTTTCTGAAAGAAAGACCACCACTGGGTTGTATGACCGTATGAGGTCCCATAGTTCGTCAACTATCGGGTCCAACCCTAAGCCTCGATAGTTCCAGGCCAAGAGATTCATGGCGACCGGCGGCCCTGCCTGTCGGGGTCCACCGATGAAGTCTTGTTCTCAGAGATGCGGTCAAACACGGAGCCCATCTTTTGTCTCGTATCACAAAGAAACACCTCCTGCCCCCTTGCTTCCCTTGGCCATCCTTTGCCACCCACATCTGTTTAGTCATCCTCTTCTTGCTTTCATTATCATTTAAGGCATGGGACTGAGAATGACTTGCTGGGAAATAGTCTTGCCTTGGCTTCCTTCTGTAAGTGCCTCTCCTCCTCTCTGCACCATCATACGAACGTCCACTAGAAGCACCTTCTGCCCACCTGCTGTGATCTTGCCTTTGGGGGTACGAGAAGGGACCAGTGTCCCTTCTCATGCTGCCCCAACTTTTGCCATGAGGGCTCTCCCTTTGTCTATGTTGATCAACTAGCTTACTTTGGAGGTCCTTCTCTCTACGCTGCTCTAGCCCACGTCTAAGATCATTTTTCTCTAAAACATCATCGCTTTCCCTGGACTTGTTTGGGCTCGATATTTCCTCTCCCCTCGGTCTGTGCTCCGCGCCAGTGCGCGAGTCAACCGGTCGAGAAAACTGAGCATTCAGGTTTCGTTTAGTTGGGATTTCAGGAACTAAAGGTTGTCCAGCTCGGTGATTCTCACTCTTCCCAGTTCTGCCACTTGCATAGCTATTACTGGAGCTCGCAGACGCTCCCAATGATCCTTCCTTGGCCGAGTTCCCTCTCCCAGGAGACGCCATGAGCCATCCTCCCCACTGATCCGTTGAGTTAACTGGTGGCTCGCATACTCCATTCACATGAACTAACCGTCCACACTCAAAGCAAAAGTGAGGGATCTTCGTAATGAAAATCAAACCATGGTCCCCACTTATCTTCCAGTGAAGATTTCAAGTAAAACCCTCGGACCAATGGCTCGTAAAACCGAGATTTTGGCTCTAACCCTAAGGTGCTGTCCTCGGGCTCTTCCTTCACTATCAACATCCACCTTAATCACTTCTCCTAGCCAGTTACCGAGAGCCTCTCCAAAGGCCTTCGTTCTCTTCCCTGGTGGCAAATCTCGGACCTGGACCCAAACCTCGATCTTGTCAAAAGCCATCTCCGATTGCCGGACACTATCTTCATTCTCCTTGAGAATAAGGGCATTGAAATCATACTGCCACGTGCCATTATTCATGGTGTGCTTCCAATCTCCTTCGCGTCCAAACTGAACTTCGAAGATATTTCCCCCTAGATCTCTGAATTTTGCCTCTATGTTGTTAAATTATGATCCAAATTATACCATGTTGGACTAGACGTAGTACAACAGGTGTGGGCCTTTCCGTTGACGTCAACGTGTACGAGTACAACTCGTTTACTTGTCCTCCAAGGACTCTCATGTATTGCCCTCTTATATACCCCACGTAGTCGCACCTATGACGGCATGTCGTCTCGTGCTTGTAATACTCCTCCTCATAGTGATTGCGCCTTCGTGCGTCCGTGGTTTTCTCCCTCAAGGGTTTCCACGTTAAATCTGTGTCTCGTATCTCGTTTATTCTCGTTATTATCTAACAAGTGGTATCAGAGCCAAGTTTGCAGATACGAGATTTGAGACGGGAGATTAGGGTTGCGGCTGTGCGCGCCGCCGCCGTCCTGCGATCTCCGGATCGGAGTTTGTTTTCCGCTTCAAGCTGCCGTACGAGCCACCGCAACCGTGCGTCGCCGAGACCGACAGGATTGCCACCGCGTGGAATTTCACCAAAGTCTGCTGCTGTCCTAGCTGTTCCACCGAGTTGCCGTTGTTGCGCCATACGCAGCGTCCACATCACATCAGCTGCCGGAATCAAGTAACGACGCAGAGTACCAGTACTATATTCCCGGTCACGCTTAATCATCACATCAATTCCTAGTACTACTCCATTTCGTGACGTGTGGTCAAATCAGTTTTTTGTTTGTTGCAAACTGCCACGCGTCTACCCGTGATCTATCAGGTGCTATCTCCTTTAGTTTTTTGCTCCGCATATTAAATTCTATCAAGAATTTTTCTACCGGCTTGCACTACTTGTGTACACAGATTTTATCGACTCATGGCTTCCATGAAGTACGATCTTCCGCTGTTGGACCGTGACACAAGGTTTACCCTATGGCAAGTCAAGATGCGGGCGTTGTTGGCACAGGCCGACTATGATGATGCACTGGATAGTTTTGGGAAGGACCGAATTCAGGACTGGACTGCTGATGAGAAAAGAAGGGATCGTAAGGCTTTGTCACAAATTCAACTCCATTTGCATAATAATATTTTGCAGGAAGTTTTGAGCGAGAAAACTGCCGCCGTTCTATGGTTAAAGCTGGAAAGCATTTGCATGACAAAAGATCTTACCAGCAAGATGCATCTGAAGCAAAAATTATTCCTGCACAGGTTACCCGAGGGAGGTAATGTTTTGAATCATATTTCTGAATTTAAAGAGTTCATATCCGATCTAGCTGCAATGGAGGTTAAGTATGAAGAGGAAGATACTGCTTTAATGTTACTTTGTTCACTGCCAAGTTCTTATACAAATTTTAGAGACACCATATTATACAGTCGTGATACTCTCACACTTAATGAAGTTTATGAAGCTTTGAACTCTAAGGAGAAGATGAAATTAATGGTGCCTCATGATGGTTCGAGTTCATCCCAAGCCGAGGGATTATCTGTTCATGGCAGGACAAAGGAGAAGAACTCCAATAATGGAAACAGAGGCAAAAGTAAGAACGGCCATAGGGGCCGGTCACAATCCAGAGACAAGAAGTATTGCAGATATTGCAAGAGAGACGGGCATGACATCTCCGAGTGTTTCAAGTTGCAGAACAAGGAAAAGAGAAAAGGTAATAAACAAGGTGAAAATTCTGCTAACGTTGCTCGTGATGATAGTTCCGATGATGCTCTTGTCGTTACTGCTGAATGTGCTGAGACCAATGATGAGTGGGTACTTGACACTGCATGTACTTTTCATATGTGCCTGCATAGAGATTGGTTTACTACTTTTGATTCCACTACTGCTGCTGGTTCCGTTTTGGGTTTTGATAATTCAACATGCAAGATTGAAGGCATAGGTTCCGTTCGAATCAAGATGTTTGATGGCACAATCAGAACTTTGACAGATGTTCGGTATATTCCGAAGATGAAGAGAAATCTTATCTCTGTGAGTGCCCTTGATGCAAAGGGCTACAAGTATTCAGGTGGAGATAGTGTTTTGAAGGTCACCAGAGGTTCCCTTATTGTGATGAAAGGTGACTTAAGTTCGACCAATGGTCTTTATTACCTTCGAGGTTCTACTGTTTCAGGTAACGTTACTCCAGTTATTTCAAAGAATTCTGATTGTGATGCTGCTAACCTTTGGCATATGCGTCTTGGACATATGAGTGAACTTGGTTTAGCAGAGTTAAATAAGAGAGGTCTTCTTAAAGGATACGAAACTGGTAAATTGAAATTTTGTGGGCATTGTATCTTCGGCAAGCACAAAAGGGTGAAGTTCAATACTTCGACTCATACAACCGAAGGTATTCTTGATTATGTGCATTCTGATTTATGGGGACCATCTCGCAAGAAGTCACTAGGTGGTGCTAGTTACATGCTGACCATAATTGACGATTATTCAAGAAAAGTCTGGCCTTATTTCTTGAAGCATAAATGGCAAGCATTCTCAGCATTTAAGGAGTGGAAGATTATGATTGAAAGACAAACTGAAAAGAAGGTAAAAATACTTCGCACTGATAATGGTATGGAATTCTGTTCTAAGCAATTTAAGAATTATTGCAAGTCTGAAGGCATTGTCAGACACTACACCGTTCCTTATACTCCTCAACAAAACGGTGTTGCTGAGCGTATGAACAGAACCATTATTTCCAGAGCCCGTTGCATGTTGTCCAATGCAGGTTTGCATAAGCGTTTTTGGGCTGAGGCCGCTTCCACTGCTTGTTATCTCATTAACCGTTCACCATCTATTGCTCTTAATAAGAAAACTCCAATTGAGGTATGGTCTGGTTCACCTGCTGATTATTCACAGTTGAGGGTTTTTGGTTGCACTGCTTATGCTCATGTTGATAATGGAAAATTGGAACCTAGGGCTGTTAAGTGCATCTTTCTTGGTTATAAGTCTGGTGTTAAAGGTTTTAAATTGTGGAATCCTGAAACCCAGAAGGTTGTTATTAGCAGAAACATTATCTTTAATGAATCTGCTATGTTACATGATGTTTCATCTACTAATGTTCCCGTTGAGAGTGAACAGCAGGCTACTATTCAGCATCCTACTGTTCAGGTGGAGCATGTTATTGATTCAGGTGACACGTCTGGTAATGAAAATGTTGATGCACATGATGATCCCGTCAATGATGATGAACATGTTGTTGGGGAACGTAGTATTTTAAAATTTTCCTACGATCACGCAAGATCTATCTACCAGATGCATAGCAACGAGAGGGGAGAGTGTGTCTACGTACCCTCGTAGACCGGGAGCGGAAGCGTCAAGTGACGCGGTTGATGTTGTCGAACTTCTTCACGATCCAACCGATCAAGCACCGAACGTACGGCACCTCCGCGTTCAGCACACGTTCAGCTTGATGACGTCCCACGAGCTCTTGATCCAGTTGAGATTCACGGGAGAGTTTCGTCAGCACGACGGCGTGGTGACGGATATGATGTGATCACCGGCGCAGGGCTTCTCCTAAGCTTCGCGACGGTACGACCGAGGTGTGATTCTGTGGAGGGGGGCACCGCACACGGCTAAAACAATTCAACTTGTGTGTCTTTGGGTGCCCCCCTGCCCCCGTATATAAAGGAGCAAGGGAGGAGGGGCCGGCCACCTCCTATGGTGCGGCTAGGGAGGGGACTCCTACTAGGAATAGGATTGCAATCCTATTCCTAGTAGGATTCACCGAAAGGAAGAAGGGGAAAAGGATTAGGAGAGGTGGCGCCCCCCCAATCCTAGTCCAACTAGGATTGCTAGGTGGGGGCGCCGGCCAGCCCTATGGGCTGCCTCTCTCTCACCCTTTAGGCCCACTATGGACCATCCCCTCTCGTAGGGGGTTCCGGTAACCCCCTCCGGCATTCCCGATAAATCCGAAACTTTTCCGGTATACTTCCGGTGTCCGAATATAGCCGTCCAATATATCAATCTTTATGTCTCGGACATTCCGAGACTCCTCGTCATGTCCGTGACCTCATCCGGGACTCCGAACTACCTTCGGTACATCAATACTCAAAAACTCATAATACCGATCGTCATCAAACGTTAAGCGTGCGGACCCTACGGGTTCGAGAACTATGTAGACATGACCGAGACTCATCTCTGGTCAATAACCAATAGCGGAACCTGGATGTTCATATTGGCTCCTACATATTCTACGAAGATCTTTTATCGGTCAGAACCGCATAACAACATACGTTGTTCCTTTTGTCAAACGGTATGTTACTTGCCCGAGATTCGATCGTCGGTATCTTTATACCTAGTTCAATCTCGTTACCGGCAAGTCTCTTTACTCGTTCCGTAACACATCATCTCGTGACTAACTCATTAGTCTTTTGCTTGCAAGGCTTATTATGATGTGTGTTACCGAGAGGGCCCAGAGATACCTCTCCGACACTCGGAGTGACAAATCCCAATCTTGATCTATGCCAACACCACGAATACTTTCGGAGACACCTGTAGAGCATCTTTATGATCACCCAGTTACGCTGTGACGTTTGATAGCACACAAGGTGTTCCTACGGTATTCGGGAGTTGCATAATCTCATAGTCATAGGAACATGTATAAGTCATGAAGAAAGCAATAGCAGTTAAACTAAACGATCATAGTGCTATGCTAACGGATGGGTCTTGTCCATCACATCATTCTCCTAATGATGTGATCCCGTTGATCAAATGACAACTCATGTCTATGGCTAGGAAACATAACCATCTTTGATCAATGAGCTAGTCTAGTAGAGGCATACTAGGGACATACTGTTTTGTCTATGTATCCACACATGTACTAAGTTTCCGGTTAATACAATTCTAGCATGAATAAAAGACATTTATCATGATATAAGGAAATACAAATAACATCTTTATTATTGCCTCTAGGGCATATTTCCTTCAGTCTCCCACTTGAAGTAGAGTCAATAATCTAGATTACAAAGTGATGATTCTCACACCCATGGAGTCTTGGTGCTGATCATGTTTTTCCCGTGGAAGAGGCTTAGTCAACGGGTCTGCAACATTTAGATCCGTATGTATTTTGCAAATCTCTATGTCTCCCTCCTTGACCAGATCGCGGATGGAATTGAAGCGTCTTTTGATGTGCTTTGTTCTCTTGTGAAACCTGGATTCCTTCGCCAAGGCTATGGCTCCAGTGTTGTCACAAAAGATTTTCATTGGACCCGATGCACTAGGTACTACACCTAGATCGGATATGAACTCCTTCATCCAGACTCCTTCATTTGCTGCTTCCGAAGCAGCTATGTATTCCGCTTCACACGTAGATCCCGCCACGACGCTCTGCTTGGAACTGCACCAGCTGACAGCTCCACCGTTCAATAAAAATACATATCCGGTTTGTGACTTAGAGTCATCCGGATCAGTGTCAAAGCTAGAATCGACGTAACCGTTTACGACGAGCTCTTTGTCACCTCCATATATGAGAAACATATCCTTTGTTCTTTTCAGATACTTTAGGATGTTTTTGACCGCTGTCCAGTGATCCACTCCTGGATTACTTTGGTACCTCCCTGCTAGACTTATAGCAAGGCACACATCAGGTCTGGTACACAGCATTGCATACATGATAGATCCTATGGCTGAGGCATAGGGAATGACTTTCATTTTCTCTCTATCTTCTGCAGTGGTCGGGCATTGAGTCTTACTCAACTTCATACCTTGTAAAACAGGCAAGAACCCTTTCTTTGACTGATCCATTTTGAACCTTTTCAAAATCTTATCAAGGTATGTGCTTTGTGAAAGTCCAATTAAGCATCTTGATCTATCTCTATAGATCTTGATGCCTAATATGTAAGCAGCTTCACCGAGGTCTTTCATAGAAAAACTTTTATTCAAGTATCCTTTTATGCTATCCAGAAATTCTATATCATTTCCAACTAACAATATGTCATCTACATATAATATTAGAAATGCTACAGAGCTCCCACTCACTTTCTTGTAAATACAGGCTTCTCCAAAAGTCTGTATAAAACCATATGCTTTGATCACCTCATCAAAGCGTATATTCCAACTCCGAGATGCTTGCACTAATCCATAGATGGATCGCTGGAGTTTGCATACTTTGTTAGCACCTTTTGGATCGACAAAACCTTCTGGTTGCATCATATACAACTCTTCTTTGAGATATCCATTTAGGAATGCAGTTTTGACATCCATTTGCCAGATTTCATAATCATAAAATGCGGCAATTGCTAACATGATTCGGACAGACTTAAGCATCGCTACAGGTGAGAAAGTCTCATCGTAGTCAACTCCTTGAACTTGTCGAAAACCTTTCGCAACAAGTCGAGCTTTGTAAACAGTAATATTACCGTCTGCGTCGGTCTTCCTCTTGAAGATCCATTTATTTTCGATGGCCTGCCGATCCGGGCAAGTCAACCAAAGTCCATACTTTGTTCTCATACATGGATCCCATCTCAGATTTCATGGCTTCAAGCCATTTTGCGGAATCTGGGCTCATCATCGCTTCCTCATAGTTCGTAGGTTCATCATGGTCTAGTAACATGATTTCCAGAACTGGGTTGCCGTACCACTCTGGTGCGGAACGTACTCTGGTTGATCTACGACGTTCAGTAGAAACTTGATCCGAAGTTTCATGATCATTATCATCAACTTCCTCACTAATTGGTGTAGGAATCACTGGAACAATTTCCTGTGATGTACTACTTTCCAATATGGGAGAAGGTACAATTATCTCATCAAGTTCTACTTTCCTCCCACTCACTTCTTTCGAGAGAAACTCTTTTTCTAGAAAGGATCCGTTCTTAGCAACGAATATTTTGCCTTCGGATCTGTGATAGAAGGTGTACCCAACAGTTTCTTTTGGGTATCCTATGAAGACACATTTTTCCGACTTGGGATCGAGCTTATCAGGTTGAAGTGTTTTCACATAAGCATCGCAGCCCCAAATTTTAAGAAACGACAACTTTGGTTTCTTGCCAAACCACAGTTCATAAGGCGTCGTATCAACGGATTTAGATGGTGCCCTATTTGACGTGAATGCAGCTGTCTCTAAAGCATAACCCCAAAACGATAGTGGTAAATCGGTAAGAGACATCATAGATCGCACCATATCTAATAAAGTACGGTTACGACGTTCGGACACACCATTACGTTGTGGTGTTCCAGGTGGCGTGAGTTGTGAAACTATTCCACATTGTTTCAAATGAAGACCAAACTCGTAACTCAAATATTCTCCTCCACGATCAGATCGTAGGAACTTTATTTTCTTGTTACGATGATTCTCTACTTCACTCTGAAATTCTTTGAACTTTTCAAACGTTTCAGACTTGTGTTTCATTAAGTAGATATACCCATATCTGCTCAAATCATCAGTGAAGGTCAGAAAATAACGATACCCGCCGCGAGCATCAACGCTCATTGGTCCACATACATCAGTATGTATGATTTCCAACAAATCTGTTGCTCGGTCCATAGTTCCGGAGAACGGAGTTTTAGTCATCTTGCCCATGAGGCATGGTTCGCAAGCACCAAGTGATTCATAATCAAGTGATTCCAAAAGTCCATCTTTATGGAGTTTCTTCATGCGTTTTACACCAATATGACCCAAACGGCAGTGCCACAAATAAGTTGCACTATCATTACTAACCTTGCATCTTTTGGTTTCAATATTATGGATATGTGTATCACTACAATCAAGATCCAGTAAGAATAGACCACTCTTTAAGGGTGCATGACCATAAAAGATATTATTCATCAAAATGGAACAACCATTATTCTCTGATTTAAATGAATAACCGTCTCGCAATAAACAAGATCCAGATATAATGTTCATGCTCAACGCTGGCACCAAATAACAATTATTTAGGTCTAAAACTAATCCCGAAGGTAGATGTAGAGGTAGCGTGCCGACGGCGATCACATCGACTTTGGAACCGTTTCCCACGCGCATTGTCACCTCGTCCTTAGCTAATCTTCGTTTAATCCGTAGTCCCTGTTTCGAGTTACAAATATTAGCAACCGAACCGGTATCAAATACCCAGGTACTACTACGAGCATTAGTAAGGTACACATCAATAACATGTATATCACATATACCTTTGTTCATCTTGCCATCCTTCTTATCCGCGAAATACTTGGGGCAGTTCCGCTTCCAGTGTCCAGTTCCCTTGCAGTAGAAGCACTCAGTTTCAGGCTTGGCTCCAGATTTGGGTTTCTTCGTTGAAGTAGCAACTGATTTGCTATTCTTTTTGAAGTTCCCTTTCTTTCCCTTGCCCTTTTTCTTGAAACCAGTGGTCTTATTAACCATCAACACTTGATGCTCCTTTTTGATTTCTACCTCCGCAGCTTTGAGCATAGCGAAGAGCTCGGGAATTGTCTTTTGCATCCCTTGCATGTTATAGTTCATCACGAAGCCTTTATAGCTTGGTGGCAGTGATTGAAGAACTCTGTCAATAACACTATCTTCGTCAACATTGCAACCAAGTTGAGTCATATGATTGTAGTACCCAGACATTCTGAGCAAGTGTTCACTGATAGAACTATTCTCCTCCATTTTGCAGCTGTAGAATTTATTGGAAATCTCATATTTCTCAATTCGGGCATTTGCTTGAAATATTAACTTCAACTCCTGGAACATCTCATATGCTCCATGACGTTCAAAACGTCGTTGAAGTCCCGGTTCTAAGCCGAAAAGCATGGCACACTGAACTATCGTGTAGTCATCAGACCGTGACTGCCAGACGTTCAAAGCGTCTGCATTAGCGGAAGGGGGCTTGTCACCTAGCGGTGCTTCAAGGACATAATTCTTCTGTGCAGCAATGAGGATAATCCTCAGGTTACGGACCCAGTCCGTGTAATTGCTACCATCATCTTTCAACTTAGCTTTCTCTAGGAATGCATTAAAATTCAAAGGAACGGTAGCACGGGCCATTGATCTACAACGACATAGATATGCAAAACTATCAGGACTAAGTTCATGATAAATTAAAGTTCAATTTAATCATATTAATTTAAAGAGCTCCCACTTAGATAGACATCCCTCTGGTCATCTAAATGATCACGTGATCCAAATCAACTAAACCATGTCCGATCATCACGTGAGATGGAGTAGTTTTCAATGGTGAACATCTTATGTTGATCATATCTACTATATGATTCACGCTCGACCTTTCGGTCTCCAGTGTTCCAAGGCCATATCTGTATATGCTAGGCTCGTCAAGTTTAACCCGAGTATTCTGCGTGTGCAAAACTGGCTTACACCCGTTGTATTTGAACGTAGAGCTTATCACACCCGATCATCACGTGGTGTCTCGGCACGACGAACTTTCGCAACGGTGCATACTCAGGGAGAACACTTATACCTTGAAATTTAGTAAGGGATCATCTTATAATGCTACCGTCGTTCTAAGCAAAATAAGAAGCATAATAAGATAAACATCACATGCAATCAAAATATGTGACATGATATGGCCATCATCATCTTGTGCTTTTGATCTCTATCTCCAAAGCACCGTTATGATCACCTTCGTCACCGGCTTGACACCTTGATCTCCATCGTAGCATCGTTGTCGTCTCGCCAACTATTGCTTCTACGACTATCGCTACCGCTTAGTGATAAACTAAAGCAATTACATGGCGATTGCATTTCATACAATAAAGCGACAACCATATGGCTCCTGCCAGTTGCCGATAACTTTACAAAACATGATCATCTCATACAAAACCGTATAACTCATCATGTCTTGACCATATCACATCACAACATGCCCTGCAAAAACAAGTTAGA
Source organism: Secale cereale (assembly GCA_902687465.1). Lineage (NCBI taxonomy): Eukaryota > Viridiplantae > Streptophyta > Magnoliopsida > Poales > Poaceae > Secale > Secale cereale. The sequence goes on along the minus strand of LR738714.1, from coordinate 771,898,239 downwards.
CGTCCTCTACTTTGTTTGTTGCAAGTTTTACGTGGCTGCTACGGGCTTAGCAAGAACCGTTCTTACCTACGCATACAAAACGACAACGATGTTGCGTCAAGTATGTGCTGTTTTAACCTTCACAAGGACCGGGCGTAGCCACACTTGATTCAGCTAAAGTGAGAGAGACAGACACCCGCCAGTCACCTTTAAGCAACGAGTGCTCGTAACGGTGAAACCAGTCTCGCGTAAGCGTACGCGTAATGTCGGTCCGGGCCGCTTCATCTCACAATACCGCCGAAGCAAAGTATGACATGCTGGTAAGCAGTATGACTAGTATCGTCCACAATCTTATTGTGTTCTACTCGTGCATATCATCTACGCATAGACCTGGCTCATGATGCCACTTTTGGGGAACGTAGTATTTTAAAATTTTCCTACGATCACGCAAGATCTATCTACCAGATGCATAGCAACGAGAGGGGAGAGTGTGTCTACGTACCCTCGTAGACCGGGAGCGGAAGCGTCAAGTGACGCGGTTGATGTTGTCGAACTTCTTCACGATCCAACCGATCAAGCACCGAACGTACGTCACCTCCGCGTTCAGCACACGTTCAGCTTGATGACGTCCCACGAGCTCTTGATCCAGTTGAGCTTCACGGGAGAGTTTCGTCAGCACGACGGCGTGGTGATGGATATGATGTGATCACCGGCGCAGGGCTTCTCCTAAGCTTCGCGACGGTACGACCGAGGTGTGATTCTGTGGAGGGGGGCACCGCACACGGCTAAAACAATTCAACTTGTGTGTCTTTGGATGCCCCCTGCCCCCGTATATAAAGGAGCAAGGGAGGAGGGGCCGGCCACCTCCTATGGTGCGGCTAGGGAGGGGACTCCTACTAGGAATAGGATTGCAATCCTATTCCTAGTAGGATTCACCGGAAGGAAGAAGGGGAAAAGGATTAGGAGAGGTGGCGCCCCCCCAATCCTAGTCCAACTAGGATTGCTAGGTGGGGGCGCCGGCCAGCCCTATGGGCTGCCTCTCTCTCACCCTTTAGGCCCACTATGGACCATCCCCTCTCGTAGGGGGTTCCGGTAACCCCCTCCGGCATTCCCGATAAATCCGAAACTTTTCCGGTATACTTCCGGTGTCCGAATATAGCCGTCCAATATATCAATCTTTATGTCTCGGACATTCCGAGACTCCTCGTCATGTCCGTGATCTCATCCGGAACTCCGAACTACCTTCGGTACATCAATACTCAAAAACTCATAATACCGATCGTCATCAAACGTTAAGCGTGCGGACCCTACGGGTTCGAGAACTATGTAGACATGACCGAGACTCATCTCTGGTCAATAACCAATAGCGGAACCTGGATGTTCATATTGGCTCCTACATATTCTACGAAGATCTTTTATCGGTCAGAACCGCATAACAACATACGTTGTTCCTTTTGTCAAACGGTATGTTACTTGCCCGAGATTCGATCGTCGGTATCTTTATACCTAGTTCAATCTCGTTGCCGGCAAGTCTCTTTACTCGTTCCGTAACACATCATCTCGTGACTAACTCATTAGTCTTTTGCTTGCAAGGCTTATTATGATGTGTGTTACCGAGAGGGCCCAGAGATACCTCTCCGACACTCGGAGTGACAAATCCTAATCTTGATCTATGCCAACACCATGAATACTTTCGGAGACACCTGTAGAGCATCTTTATGATCACCCAGTTACGTTGTGACGTTTGATAGCACACAAGGTGTTCCTACGGTATTCGGGAGTTGCATAATCTCATAGTCATAGGAACATGTATAAGTCATGAAGAAAGCAATAGCAGTTAAACTAAACGATCATAGTGCTATGCTAACGGATGGGTCTTGTCCATCACATCATTCTCCTAATGATGTGATCCCGTTGATCAAATGACAACTCATGTCTATGTCTAGGAAACATAACCATCTTTGATCAATGAGCTAGTCTAGTAGAGGCATACTAGGGACATATTGTTTTGTCTATGTATCCACACATGTACTAAGTTTCCGGTTAATACAATTCTAGCATGAATAAAAGACATTTATCATGATATAAGGAAATACAAATAACATCTTTATTATTGCCTCTAGGGCATATTTCCTTCAGTCTCCCACTTGAACTAGAGTCAATAATCTAGATTACAAAGTGATGATCCTCACACCCATGGAGTCTTGGTGCTGATCATGTTTTGCCCGTGGAAGAGGCTTAGTCAACGGGTCTGCAACATTTAGATCCGTATGTATTTTGCAAATCTCTATGTCTCCCTCCTTGACTAGATCGCGGATGGAATTGAAGCGTCTTTTGATGTGCTTTGTTCTCTTGTGAAACCTGGATTCCTTCGCCAAGGCTATGGCTCCAGTGTTGTCACAAAAGATTTTCATTGGGCCCGATGCACTAGGTACTACACCTAGATCGGATATGAACTCCTTCATCCAGACTCCTTCATTTGCTGCTTCCGAAGCAGCTATGTATTCCGCTTCACACGTAGATCCCGCCACGACGCTCTGCTTGGAACTGCACCAACTGACAGCTCCACCGTTCAATAAAAATACATATCCGGTTTGTGACTTTGAGTCATCCGGATCAGTGTCAAAGCTAGAATCGACGTAACCGTTTACGACGAGCTCTTTGTCACCTCCATATACGAGAAACATATCCTTTGTTCTTTTCAGATACTTTAGGATGTTTTTGACCGATGTCCAGTGATCCACTCCTGGATTACTTTGGTACCTCCCTGCTAGACTTATAGCAAGGCACACATCAGGTCTGGTACACAGCATTGCATACATGATAGATCCTATGGCTGAGGCATAGGGAATGACTTTCATTTTCTCTCTATCTTCTGCAGTGGTCGTGTTGGGGAACGTAGTATTTTAAAATTTTCCTACGATCACGCAAGATCTATCTACCAGATGCATAGCAACGAGAGGGGAGAGTGTGTCTACGTACCCTCGTAGACCGGGAGCGGAAGCGTCAAGTGACGCGGTTGATGTTGTCGAACTTCTTCGCGATCCAACCGATCAAGCACCGAACGTACGGCACCTCCGCGTTCAGCACACGTTCAGCTTGATGACGTCCCACGAGCTCTTGATCCAGTTGAGCTTCACGGGAGAGTTTCGTCAGCACGACGGCGTGGTGACAGATATGATGTGTTCACCGGCGCAGGGCTTCGCCTAAGCTCCGCGACGGTACGACCGAGGTGTGATTCTGTGGAGGGGGGCACCGCACACGGCTAAAACAATTCAACTTGTGTGTCTTTGGGTGCCCCCCTGCCCCCGTATATAAAGGAGCAAGGGAGGAGGGGCCGGCCAACCTCTATGGTGCGGCTAGGGAGGGGACTCCTACTAGGAATAGGATTGCAATCCTATTCCTAGTAGGATTCACCGAAAGGAAGAAGGGGGAAAGGAATAGGAGAGGTGGCGCCCCCCCCCCCCCAATCCTAGTCCAACTAGGATTCCTAGGTGGGGGCGCCGGCCAGCCCTATGGGCTGCCTCTCTCTCACCCTTTAGGCCCACTATGGACCATCCCCTCTCGTAGGGGGTTCCGGTAACCCCCTCCGGCATTCCCGATAAATCCGAAACTTTTCCGGTATACTTCCGGTGTCCGAATATAGCCGTCCAATATATCAATCTTTATGTCTCGGACATTTCGAGACTCCTCGTCATGTCCGTGATCTCATCCGGGACTCCGAACTACCTTCGGTACATCAATACTCAAAAACTCATAATACCGATCGTCATCAAACGTTAAGCGTGCGGACCCTACGGGTTCGAGAACTATGTAGACATGACCGAGACTCATCTCCGGTCAATAACCAATAGCGGAACCTGGATGTTCATATTGGCTCCTACATATTCTACGAAGATCTTTTATCGGTCAGAACCGCACAACAACATACGTTGTTCCTTTTGTCAAACGGTATGTTACTTGCCCGAGATTCGATCGTCGGTATCTTTATACCTAGTTCAATCTCGTTACCGGCAAGTCTCTTTACTCGTTCCGTAACACATCATCTCGTGACTAACTCATTAGTCTTTTGCTTGCAAGGCTTATTATGATGTGTGTTACCGAGAGGGCCCAGAGATACCTCTCCGACACTCGGAGTGACAAATCCCAATCTTGATCTATGCCAACACCACGAATACTTTCGGAGACACCTGTAGAGCATCTTTATGATCACCCAGTTACGTTGTGACGTTTGATAGCACACAAGGTGTTCCTACGGTATTCGGGAGTTGCATAATCTCATAGTCATAGGAACATGTATAAGTTATGAAGAAAGCAATAGCAGTTAAACTAAACGATCATAGTGCTATGCTAACGGATGGGTCTTGTCCATCACATCATTCTCCTAATGATGTGATCCCGTTGTTCAAATGACAACTCATGTCTATGGCTAGGAAACATAACCATCTTTGATCAATGAGCTAGTCTAGTAGAGGCATACTAGGGACATACTGTTTTGTCTATGTATCCACACATGTACTAAGTTTCCGGTTAATACAATTCTAGCATGAATAAAAGACATTTATCATGATATAAGGAAATACAAATAACATCTTTATTATTGCCTCTATGGCATATTTCCTTCACATGTCACTCCCACTCCAAATCAGCCTATTGTTCCACCCGGTTGGAATCTTGCACGTGACAGAGTTAGGCGAGGTACTGATAAACCTAAAAGGTTAATTGAAGAGTGCAATATTGTTTCTTTTGCTTTATCTGTTGCAGAGGAAATTGAAGGTAATGCTGAGCCTTCTTCATATTCCGAGGCTATTATTTCCGGTGATAGTAATAAGTGGATGACCGCTATACATGATGAGATGCAATCACTTGAAAAGAATGGCACTTGGGATTTAGTAAAATTGCCTAGAGAGAAGAAACCTATTCGTTGCAAGTGGGTTTTCAAGAGGAAAGAAGGTGTTTCTCCTAATGATGAGACAAGATATAAAGCAAGGTTAGTTGCTAAAGGTTACAGTCAGATTCCAGGTATTGACTATAACGAAGTCTTTTCTCCTGTTGTGAAGCATAGCTCTATTCGCACTTTACTCAGTATTGTTGCCATGCATGATTTTGAGCTTGAACAATTGGATGTTAAAACTGCATTCTTACATGGAGAATTAGAAGAGGATATTTATATGGAACAACCTGAAGGTTTTGTTATTCCTGGAAAAGAAAAGCTTGTCTGCAAGTTAAAGAAATCTCTTTATGGATTGAAGCAATCCCCTAGACAGTGGTACAAGAGATTTGACACTTTTATGCTCTCTCAAGGTTTCAAAGGTCTAATTATGATAGTTGTGTTTATTTGAAAACTGTCAAAGGTTCAACTATTTATTTGCTCCTTTATGTTGATGATATGCTAATTGCTGCAAAGAGTATGTCAGATGTTGATGAACTAAAGAAGCAATTGAGTAATGAATTTGAGATGAAGGATTTGGGTGCAGCAAAGAAAATTCTTGGCATGGAAATATCCAGAGATAGGCCGTCTGGAAAGGTATATCTAAGTCAGAAGGGATATATTGATAAAGTTCTTCGTCATTTTAATATGCATAATGCCAAGCCAGTAAGTACTCCGTTAGCTACACACTTCAAATTATCATCAGCTTTATGTCCTAAGTCAGATGCAGATATTGAGTACATGTCTAGAGTTCCCTATTCAAGTGCAGTTGGTTCACTTATGTATGCCATGGTTTGTTCCCGTCCGGATTTATCATATGCATTGAGCGTTGTCAGTAGATACATGGCTAATCCTGGAAAAGAGCATTGGAAAGCAGTTCAGTGGATTTTCAGATACCTGCGAGGTACTTCTAATGCTTGTTTACAGTTTGGGAAAACTAGAGATGGACTTGTTGGTTTTGTCGATTCTGATTTTGCTGGTGATTTGGATAAGAGAAGATCGCTCACAGGTTATGTTTTCACCATTGGTGGTTGTGCTGTGAGTTGGAGAGCAACTTTGCAGTCTATTGTGGCTTGTTCCACTACTGATGCCGAGTATATGGCTATTTCTGAGGCATGCAAAGAAGCTATCTGGTTAAGAGGTTTGTACACTGAGCTTTGTGGAGATTCATCTCGCCCTACCGTATTTAGTGATAGTCAAAGTGCTATATATCTTACAAAGAATCCAATGTATCATGAGAGAACGAAGCACATTGATGTCAGATTTCACTATATTCGAGATGTTGTTGCTGAAGGTGATTTGAAGGTATGCAACATAAGTACTCATGATAATCCTGCTGATATGATGACAAAGCCAGTTCCGACCAATAAGTTTGAGCTTTGCTCAGGCTTAGTTGGTATTTCTCACTAGTCCTATGGACTTTGACGCACAAGGTGTTTATGCTGATTTGGATGGAGTTATTTACTTTTTTCGACTACTGGAGGGAATTTGGATCAAGGTGGAGATTGTTAAATTATGATCCAAATTATACCATGTTGGACTAGACGTAGTACAACAGGTGTGGGCCTTTCCGTTGACGTCAACGTGTACGAGTACAACTCGTTTACTTGTCCTCCAAGGACTCTCATGTATTGCCCTCTTATATACCCCACGTAGTCGCACCTATGACGGCATGTCGTCTCGTGCTTGTAATACTCCTCCTCATAGTGATTGCGCCTTCGTGCGTCCGTGGTTTTCTCCCGCAAGGGTTTCCACGTTAAATCCGTGTCTCGTATCTCGTTTATTCTCGTTATTATCTAACATATGTGAAGACCCCACGCTCGCTCCATCGATCGCTCCAGGACAATTTTATTGAGTTGCCCGACTGTGCATGCTTTCCCTACTGCTACCCATTGCCGGGGATTTCTCCTCTCCTCCTCTGGGTCCTCGAAGAAGATTCCTTCCGCCTCCTTGTCCAGTAGCACCATGTTTCCCAATCTAGTAGACAGACTTGCAGCGGGATCTGGCGTCTTGCTCTCTGCCGAGAATTTAGAGGTTCCCCTGCTAGCCGATCCATTAGATCTTTTTGATACACTGGCGTTGCCATCGCCGCCGCAACCGGGGCCTTTCCGTCCTTCGCCGCTGCTGTAGTCTTCTGACCTGTCCTCTCCGCCATCGGCCCTCCTGCTAATTCGCGAGCACCGCACCAGTCTCCTAGGGAGTCATCATGTTACATATCTACTCCCTCCGTCCGGAAATACTTGTCATCAAAATGAATAAAAGGGAATGTATCTAGATGCATTTTAGTTATAGATACATCGATTTTTGTCCATTTTGTTGACAAGTATTTTCGGACGGAGGAAGTATTTTAGTAACATCACCAACACTGATACACACTAAGCAACCTAGACTACCAACAAAGAAGAAGACTCGCCGTCAAGGGAAAATCGCCGGACCTCGTTTCGCCACTCACACCAAGTTTCCACCGGAGAGGACCCTCTGCCCTCCTGCTCCGGAGCGTGGAACTCGAACCTGCCTGCAGAAAATGAGGATTGCGAGAGGAACCAATGAAGATCCGTGTCAAGAATAGGAGGTAAGTTACTCCGTCCACGCTAGAGCCGAGGGAGCTCTGCGGCAGGATCTGAAACTGTCCGCCGATGACAGTGCGGCGCCCCCAGAGGAATCTTTGCTCCACGACGACGCCCTAAAGCGGGGGACGATGCACCATGTTGCAGCCGTCGAGACTGAGGAACCGGTCAAGGTTTTTCACCCCGAAGCCCTGGTTTGGCGAGAGGAACCTTAACGACGCCCCCAGGAGGAACGCGGCACCCACATGCCTCGTCGTCGCTAGTGCCAAATCACAAGGCTTTCGCCAGATGCCCCTTAACCTCGCCACACCGAGGACTCTCACGCACCTGTCCAACCCGAGGGAAGATATGTGGTCACCAAGCAAAACCTCTAGAGCTCCATCTAGGAATCGTCACTGCCAAGGCACCGTGTCGTGGAATTAACACGTCAGATGTCCGGATCAACGGACTTAGTGTTGAGGCGCGCATCTATGTGGTAGCTTGAAGGGGTTGAGCGGAATCGAGAGATGCGATGCAAGACACGGATTTAGACAGCTTCGGGCCCCGGGAAACATCATACGGTAACAACCCTACGTGTTGTTTGAGGCTAGGTCTCATTATGATCCTCGTGGTGTCGCCGGTAAACCGGCTCTTTGTGTCTAGCCCTAGAGATTGTTTCTTCTAACATGTCCCCCTTTGGGGAGCCCTGCCCCTCCTTATATATGTTGAAGGGGCGGGTTTACATGACTAGTCCTAGTAGGACTAGGATTGATCTATTACAAGGAGTCCTAGTATTGCTTCCTTTGTATGAGAATATTCCTTGCGCTTTATTATTAAACCGGCCCACTATTAATATGAACCGGCCTTCTGGGCCTTGGGCCTTGTCATCCATGATCCATACGCCGGGTTACCAGTGAGTATTATCATTTAGGCAGGTTGCTTGTAAACCGTCTGGTGATAACGGTTCGCCAGTGAATCACCAAGTGTAAACCGCCAAGTCCGGCCGGGTTATAATTCCGGCCGGTTCATACCGTGGGGGTATATCCCCGACATTAGCCCCCAAGTTTAGCTTGGATGTGTCCATGGTAAACTTATGCTGCAAAATAAACACAATAGCGAATCTGATAGGTTGTGCTCCGGGTTAAGAATTCTTGTAAACCAGCACTTGATCATCCTTAAGTCCTTGTCTTTCTTTCTTCTAGAAAATCCGGGTCAATAGACCAACTTCATAATCAACTTGCTTGCATAAGAAATATTGTAAATAAAGAATCCATTTGAATCGGCCTTTAATGCTCTGACTTGACAAAAGTATTGGTCTTTGAAATATTCAATTGATATCCAGCCGGCTTGAAGATATAGAGCTTGCCGGTTTATGATTGCCAAAATTGCCGGATCACACAATTAATCTGATTGCCAGAACTGAAAAAATGAAGATGTTCCTCCTTTATATGCATATTACCTATAGCCCCCAAGTGCCGGGTCATTATGCAATAATGAGCAGGGACTTTGTATATACTCCATTAAAAATAGCCTTGTGTAATCTTGAAGAAATCCGGATTGTTCATCCCAATCACTATGAAACTGAATATTCCATATTATGTAGCCCCCAAGTGCCGGGTCATTATGCAATAATGAGCAGGGACTTTGAAAATATGATCATGTAAACTTGAATAGCAATATATAGCCCCCAAGTGCCGGGTCATTATATAATAATGAGCAGGGACTTTGTAGATATAATTATTGAAATGAACATTATATAATGTAACTTCCATCGTGGGGTTTGAATCCACGTCCACAAGGTTAAGAGCTTTGTGCTTTACCAACTGAGTTAGATGGGCCTTTCAATATAATGGATGAATACTTGTGTACCTTGAATTGTTGACAGGAGCGATTGGTAGCCCCCAAGTTCCGGTTTAGCTATATTTAGAAGGTGAACCGGTACTTCCAGATGAAGCAAATGATCTTTCCATTAGCCCCCAAGTGTCAAGTAGACAACTTGCTTGTGTGCTTGAGACTTGTGTATTTGAATTGCTGCTGTTTTTACTGCTTCAACTGCCCATTAGCCCCCAAGTGTCAAGTAGACAACTTGTTTGTGTGCTTGAGACTTGTGCATTTGATGTAATCTTAATCTGAATAATGTAGCCCCCAAGTGCCGGGTTGTAAGCCTGCAGCAACTCGAGACTATTTCTTTGTAGAATAAATCACTTCCATTGTTTGAAATAATATCCATTGCACTTTAAAGCGACTTTGAAGACCTCAATCATAATATTGATAACCATAATAGGAATCCAGCCATGTTTGGCCATTGAAGAATATAATCCGGTTGGAAGACCGGTTCCAATGATGTTTGATCATAATCGGGCCGGGTTTAATAAACACCGGTCATTATTTTGTCACATACTGGCGACTTATAGTCAAAACCAGGCCGGTTTAATAAACACCGGTCATTATAACTGATCACGTACTGCCAATTTGTTGGCTCATCATGAAGGTCGATCCGGGTTATGATGAACGCCGGTTTAACTCTCGCTGGTGTTCATGACCCAGACTTATAACTTTATAGATAGGTGGTCAACTTCTGGAGTTGTTCCACTCGGTTTAAAAGGTTATAGAACACAAGAAACACCAAGAAACACACAATTTTTGCAAATCAGACCATGTAATCGAGGCTTTTTCAAAGAGCTGCCAGGCTCAAAGCAAGGTTCAGCCAATCAATGGGACGTGGGCAAACCTACTGTCCCAAGGAGCCTAGCCAATCACTGAACGTGAGCGTATCGACTGTTCAGAGGGCCGATAGAACCGCAAATAAAAACCGAGCCAATCATTGGGACGTGGGCAAACCTGACTGTCCCAAGGGGCCTAGCCAATCACTGAACGTGAGCGTATCAACTGTTCAGAGGGCCGATATAATCGTAAACATAGCCAATCAATGGGACGTGGGCAAACCGGACTGTCCCAAGGGGCCGAGCCATCCCTGAACGTGAGCGTATCAACTGTTCAGAGGGCCCAAGGAATC
>LR738714.1:771846733-771887758 GCA_902687465.1 Secale cereale | reverse complement strand
TGAGCGTATCAACTGTTCAGAGGGCCCATGGAATCATAAACATAGCCAATCAATGGGACGTGGGCAAACCGGACTGTCCCAAGGGGCCGAGCCAATCACTGAACGTGAGCGTATCAACTGTTCAGAGGGCCGAAGGAACCGTAAACACAAACCAAGCCAATCAATGGGACGTGGGCAAACCGACTGTCCCAAGGGGCCTAGCCAATCACTGAACGTGAGCGTATCAACTGTTCAGAGGGCCGAAGGAACCGTAAACACAAACCAAGCCAATCAATGGGACGTGGGCAAACCGACTGTCCCAAGGGGCCTCCAGGGTTCCTCCTGAACCTGTGGGTTTATTGTGAAGCGTCTTTTCTTTGAACCGTTTCATGGAATTTTACTGCTTCTGAGCGCATTTTTTCTGCACAACCAGGTAGACTGATCAAAGCATCTTATTTTCTTAATGAAAAATAATATATAACAAGAGAAATAATACTGTAGATAGATATCACCTGAGTGAATTTGAACCGGTATGTTGAATAGACCGGATCACAGGTTGGACGGTAAAACGACCACAGCATCAGTAGCACCACAGATATATGAATCGGCCGCGGTATTGTAAACCGGTGGAGATGAACGAGTTATCCTGATTTGTTTGAAGAACAGATGGGCCGGCCGACGCGGTCGCGAGAGACGGCCGCGTCGTTGTAACACTGTCGCCCGAGACGGCCACGGCGCTGTAAACCGGTGCGATCGCGAGAGATGGCCACGGCGTTGTGAACCGGCGCTTGAATCCGTGGAATGACGGCGATCACTTGTGTCGAACAATGTTTGGCGTGCCTCCACCTCCGTGGTATAATATCATTTTACAATAAATAATTTTCCTGCGTAAAAAATACAGCAGGGCGGTGTATTCTTGCTTGAATGAATTAATATATATTAAAAATAAATAAGATAGATATCACCTGATTCGCCTGGAGGACAGATGAGTCGGCAGCGGCGTCGCAAACCGGCACGTGCGGGTGAGTTAATCGCAGGCGCAGACATCTGTGTGTTTGATGTAGACCGGACCGTAAAAACGGCGGCGTTCGTTCGTCCATTGACGAGGGAGTCGGTCGTGGTGTTGGAGATGAGCACGCGTGGGCGCGGATAGACAGGCTGGCTGATGTGTTGATGTAAACCGGACCGCGACACTTATGTTCGTGCATCCGTGGTATACCATCACCCCTCCCTTTTTTTTATAATAGTCGCCCTGCGTGAAAAAATGCGAGAATAATTGTTATCGGATAAATAAATATGTGCTGATAAAATACGTAGGAAAAATAACACCGTATTTTTGTCGGATGATCGTGGATGTCAATCCATCGCGGCGACTTGAAGCAGTGGCAGGGGTAGTCCGCTCGGAGGTGGCGCGGCGACTTGCAGATGAGATCGCAGCAGTGATAGTACTCAATAGTATTATCTTCTCCATTACGTACTAGTACTCAATAGTACTGTCTCATAGTAGTACCAGTGGAAGCACTTGGGGATTCTCTAGACTTGATTTGGTCTTGATTTAAAAAAGTACTAGCACCTTTCACCGTGCAAAACGCCGGCTGGACATCCATCAATTCTAACTTTTCCCCGTACTAGTGCAAGTAGCACTCGGCTAGTTGGATTTAACTAGTTCCCTACTGCAAAAGGTGGCCATAGCACTGATTCCCTTGGAGTTTGAAACTGTCAGTCTCGACTAAAAAAAATGCTGCAGCATGGGCAACTTGTAGATTAATTAAGCCCGGTGTACGGCTGCTCACAAGCGGCGAATGAATCAGCCGGCAGTGGCTAGTTTTACTTTCCCCTTTCGATGACATGGCCAATCTTTTCTTGCATATAACAGTAATAGCTGCAGCGATTTGGTCAAATCTCTGTGTCCTTCTGTGACGTTGATTTTCCTTTGGACTCCGGCTGGTCTGTCTGTTGCAGATTTCGATCCGGACTGGCGCTCTTGGAATTTTTGCGAGATTGCTGATAGCGCACCCCGTAGAATGATCGGAACACCGCCTCGGACTTGGTTCCGTACTCTAACTGGTAGTATATTGTAATATCGCTAGGGGCCGGTCAGGCGGTTTGATCCGGACTTGATTCCGCACTCTGACTTTTTGTTTTTACACATCAAAATCCTTGATTGTCTCGGTGACTCGGCCGTCTGGAGGATGATGGCGACTAGCTGGCAAGTTAAGCACGTCGGACGGCACGCATCCCTAATTCTCATCTTAAACGTTGAACACGCCAGCTCCAGAACTAATCAAGCTTATGATCCCAAACCAAAAAAAACGTTCCAATGTTGTCTCACGCCGGATCATCCTGCACAATTATTCACTGGCCTTTCTTCATCCAGTCAATCATGAGCTTTCTCGATCCCTAGACAAGATCCCTTCAAGAACTCAACACCACCGTGCGCAGGCCCCACGGTGGGCGTCAACTGTCGTGGAATTAACACGTCAGATGTCCGGATCAACGGACTTAGTGTTGAGGCGCGCATCTATGTGGTAGCTTGAAGGGGTTGAGCGGAATCGAGAGATGCGATGCAAGACACGGATTTAGACAGCTTCGGGCCCCGGGAAACATCATCCGGTAACAACCCTACGTGCTGTTTGAGGCTAGGTCTCATTATGATCCTCGTGGTGTCGCCGGTAAACCGGCTCTTTGTGTCTAGCCCTAGAGATTGTTTCTTCTAACCTGTCCCCCTTTGGGGAGCCCTGCCCCTCCTTATATATGTTGAAGGGGCGGGTTTACATGACTAGTCCTAGTAGGACTAGGATTGATCTATTACAAGGAGTCCTAGTATTGCTTCCTTTGTATGAGAATATTCCTTGCGCTTTATTATTAAACCGGCCCACTATTAATATGAACCGGCCTTCTGGGCCTTGGGCCTTGTCATCCATGATCCATACGCCGGGCTACCAGTGAGTAATATCATTTAGGCAGGTTGCTTGTAAACCGTCTGGTGATAACGGTTCGCCAGTGAATCACCAAGTGTAAACCGCCAAGTCCGGCCGGGTTATAATTCCGGCCGGTTCATACCGTGGGGGTATATCCCCGACACACCGTCTATACCAGGGTCACCCAAAGTCGCCTCTTTTGCTGCCCACACGACCAAAAGGCAACCACCACCGCCGCCAAAACACGAGCTAAAAGTCGAATTGGCGGCCCACCCCCTGAGGCCGCCGCCTCGGCATCCAGAAGTGCACCCAACCAATTACCTACCTTGCACACTGTCGCCCGACATAAAGATGCCAAACCAGAGAGGCTGAGTCGGCGATGAAGACACCACCTTTGTCATGCCCCCCCCGGCCACGACCACCCGTCCGACTCTACATCCACCACTTAGCCCGGGAATCGGGCATTGCATCGGGCTGGAGAGCCCTGCTAGGACACAGATCTGGCAGCCGCAAAACTCGGAAGGACAAAACCCTATGGTCAAGTGAGGCGCACTCCGGCCACCTAGCCGTCAGGGTGGACACGGTCCGGGCCGGTCCGGTCCCGGTCCGAGCCGTCGTTTGGACCGGCCGGCGGCGGTCTGGTCCGGACCGCACCGAGCAGTGCAGCGGTCTCGATTCCATGGACCGGACCGGCAGATGTGAAGCTCGGTGCGGACCGGCGGTCCTCACGGTCCGGCGACATCCAGTCACTGGCCCGTAGGCCCAGGATGTCGGAGAGGCCGTCGGAGCAGCATCACGGTGGCCGGAGCTGGAGAAGACATAGATGAGGCGCGGCAGCGCAAGGGAGAGGCACGGGGGAGAGAGGGAGTGGAAAGGCCGCACGGGGGAGAGGGTGAGCAACCGCGCGGGGAAGCGGGGGAGAGGGCGAGCAGCCGCGTGAGGGAGCGGCGGCACGGCGGCAGGGAGAGTGAGGTAGCGCAGGGGAGAGAGGAAGCAGCCCGTGCGGCGCCACGGGGGTGGACTGCGATGGACGAGGATGGCGGCTAGGTCACGCACGCATGGTGTATATGTATTGGACTCTCCTAATTAGATCTATTGGGCTGGGCCTTCGGTCCTCCGAGCCGGACCGAGCTTTTGTCGGACCGGACCGACCGAGCTTCGTTCTCCTTTTCACGGACCGGACCGGCCTTGTTATTTAGCGAGCCAGGACCGTACGGTCCGGTCCATAACGGGCCGCGAGCCGGGCTGAAAGCCCGCTCGTCACGTCCACCCTGACCTAGCCGCGAGCACCAACACCCAAGGAAGGATGGCCACGAGCGTCTGGATGTGGCACATCCGCCTCCGCGGGCACCCACACCACGCCGGAGAAAGAAGACGACGACCCGTCGCCACATCCTGCTCCAGCCGCCGACGAGTGGGGAGAGAAGGAGCCGCCATTAAAAAAGGAATTTGAACAAAAGAGCCCAATGCTAATGTTTAGCACGTGCCAACCCGGGGATGCAGTTGCGCTATTTTCTTACGACTATGCCCTCATAAGAGATCTTTTCACTGCATTTATTTTGGTCCGTGCGCATTTATCGGTGCTTGGTCACGGATGAGCTCGGAGACCATCTTTTCATCCGTGCGCACCTTTTGATGCTGGGTCACGGGTTGGGCTCGGTGGCCTCTTTTATTTGTGCGCTTTGGCATCTTTCGCAGCTGACAGCCGTGCATGATCCCGTGTTAGCGATGTAGGAGGCAGAATTCGGCCTAATAAACTGGCCACGTCCTGATTAAACTGCCGGTACGGTACTAATATGCGCAGCGATTTGCCCGGTAGATTTCATTTCTCGCTACGCACCGGCCACCCAACTGGGCCCGTTTCAGGCCCCCGAGGCCCGTTCCCCTTCCCTCGTCTGCTCTGTGGAGCGCCCACCCAAGCTTTAAAAAAGAAAAACAAGCTGATCGAGCTCCTGCTACTCATGGCGGATCTAGCACCTCTCCGTGCGCGTTGTCCTCGTCGCCGCCGCCGCCGCCAACAGCTTGGCCGCCGCCGCCGTCGTCGTCGCTGGGTCCTCCTTTTCTCCACCCGTCATCCCCTCGGAGCGGCAACGGAGGAGCAGCGAGGAAGCCCGTGGCAGCACCGGCAATAGCATAGCCGTCGCCACCGCTTTCTGCCGTGGCCGGGCACCATTGCGTCACGCGAGACCAAGGTCGCCGCTGCACGCAGCCAGCTCGCCGCGGATGCCGTCTCATGCATCCATGTGTCGCGTTACCTAGGTACTCCCTCCGTTCGAAATTACTTGTCGCAGAAATGGATGTATCTAGACATATTTTAATTCTAGATACATTCATTTTCGAGACAAGTAATTCCGAACGGAGGGTGTACGTGTCAAACACAAGAGGAGCCTCGACTATAAAGGCAGGTAGATCCATGACTGTGAGTCCGTGGCACGTACGCTAACGTAGCAGAGCAGACACCTCCACCGTGCCGTAGCAGAGCACACACACGCGGACACGCGGAGAGATAGATCGAGAGATGGTTCGTGTCAGGATGACTAGTGCTCCTCTGCTCACCGCAGCACTAGTAGCGGCGGTGGGATATGGGGCTTATGCGGCGGCAGAGCAGGAGGCCACCGGCGCCGGCGGGAACGACTTGAGGTTGAGGCAGCCTCCGATCACGCGCGGCCTCTCCTTCGACTTCTACAAGCGGAGCTGCCCCAGGGCGGAGTCCATCGTGCGCGACTTCGTCCGCGACGCCGTCCGCAAGGACGTCGGCCTCGCCGCCGGCCTCCTCCGCCTCCACTTCCACGACTGCTTCGTCCAGGTGCCTACCTTGCCTTCTCTTGCCTGCGTTGATTGCTCCCATCAATCATGGGTGGCCCGTGCCCGCGTCATGCATGAATGAATGCAGGGCTGTGACGCGTCGGTGCTGCTCGACGGCTCGGCGACGGGGCCGGGGGAGCACCATGCGCCGCCCAACCTCAGGCTCCGCCCGTCCGCCTTCAAGGCCATCAACGGCATCCGGGACCGGCTGGAGCGGGAGTGCCGCGGCGCCGTCGTCTCCTGCGCCGACATCCTGGCGCTCGCCGCGCGCGACTCCGTGGTCGCCTCAGGCGGGCCCGAGTACCGCGTGCCCCTCGGCCGGCGCGACAGCCCGCGGTTGGCCACGCCGCAGGACGTGCTGTCCGGCCTCCCCGCGCCCGCCTCCGCCGTGCCGTCCCTCCTCGACGTGTTCCACAGCCACAGCCTGGACCTGGACGCCACCGACCTCGTGGCGCTCTCCGGCGGCCACACCGTGGGGCTCGCGCACTGCACCTCCTTCGAGGGCCGCCTCTTCCCGCGGCCCGACCCGACCTTGAGCCCCGACTTCGTCGGCAGGCTGAAGCGGACGTGCCCGGCCAAGGGCACCGACCGCCGCACCACGCTGGACGTGCGCACGCCCGACGTGTTCGACAACCAGTACTTTATCAACCTGGTGAACCGGGAGGGGCTGTTCGTGTCGGACCAGGACCTCTTCACCAACGAGGCCACCCGGCCCATCGTGGAGCGATTCGCGCGCAGCCAGCGGTACTTTTTCAACCAGTTCGGCGTGTCTATGGTGAAGATGGGCCAGATCAGGGTGCTCACCGGCGACCAGGGCCAGGTCCGCCGCAACTGCTCGGCCCGCGACCCCGGCACCGCCGACGGCCTCCAGTGGTCGTCCCTCGCGCAGACCGTCGTGGACGTCGCTGCGGAGAGTCTCGGTTTCTAGCATTAGAAATTTAGAATCTAGAGGAGTGGTAGCTGTTAATCATGTCGAAATAAAACAGTAACCAAGGCAAGGCATGATGATGAGGTTGTGTGTTCACCGAACGTGTGTTTGTTCAACAGTTAGGTTAATCGATCGATGCTTTATGTTGTTTGCTTTTGTTTGTGACCGTAGAAAATGAGGCTAAAGCGTATGCAGCTTAGCAGGGACGCGTGCGTGTTTATATAAACACAAGGCCACGAGACATACATGGTTGTTGGGCTGTGGATTGATCTTCAAGACATAATCTAGATAAGCTACAATCTCAACAGCCCAACTAATGTTACAACAAACTATACACGCACGCATATATACGGTTTATAGATATACCGTATGTTTTATTGTTTAACACTTCCCCTCAATCACAACTTATCTAAGTTGAGATTGCGTCGAAATGTCTCTAGCTGCCTCAAAGAAAGGGGTTTAGTAAACCCATCTGCAACTTGATCACCAGTAGGAACAAAACGGACGTTCAACAGCTTGTTGGCTACTCGTTCTCGAACAAAGTGATAGTCTATCTCGATGTGCTTCGTCCTAGCATGAAAAACAGGGTTGGCAGACAAGTATGTCGCACCCAAATTATCACACCATAGTGATGCTGCCTTGGGATGATGAACTCCCAACTCTGTCAACATGTTTTGGACCCACATCACTTCAGCAGTGGCATTAGCTAGGGCTTTGTACTCAGCTTCTGTGCTAGACCTAGACACGGTAGCCTGCTTACGAGCACTCCATGAAACCAGATTACCTCCAAGAAAAACTACAAAACCTCCTGTGGATCTCCTGTCATCAGGGCAGCCTGCCCAATCTGCATCAGAAAACGCACTAATAAGCATGGAGTCTGACTTGCAAAGCTTAAGCCCATGACTCTGCGTTCCTTGAAGATATCTGAGTATCCTTTTTACAGCAGTCCAATGAACAGTAGTAGGAGCATGCAAAAACTGACAAACCTTATTGACAGCATATGCAATGTCTGGTCGAGTCAATGTTAGGTATTGTAGTGCTCCCACAATGCTCCTATACCTGGTGGAGTCGTCAGTTGTAAGGATATCTCCATCATGAAGAGATAACTTCTCAGAGGTAGACAAGGGTGTAGGCGAAGGTTTACATCCTGTCATGCCCATCCGCTGAAGTATCTCTTGCACATATTTTTCCTGTGATAGAAGGACTCCACTTGCAATTTTTTTCACCTCAATCCCAAGGAAGAAGTGCAAGGCATCTAAGTCTTTTAGTGCAAAATCCATACTTAGATCCTTAAGGAGTGCTGCTACTGCTTTAGACGAGGAGCTTGTAACAATAATATCATCAACATATATGAGCATAAAAATAGTTACTCCATGCCGGTGATAAAAAAAATAGTGAGGTATCTCCCTTTGAAGCAAGAAAACCAAGAGATCGAAGTTTGGAGTACAAACGGTAGTACCAGGCTCTTGGTGCTTGTTTCAGGCCATAAAGTGCTTTATCAAGCTTGCAGACGTGTCGTGGTGAGACCGAGCTCTCATACCCAGGAGGCTGCCTCATAAAGACTTCCTCTTCCAGAACACCATGCAAAAACGCGTTCTTGACATCTAGTTGACGAATGCACCAATTCCGAGAGATTGCGATGGAAAGAACTAGACGAATAGTAACAACTTTTACCACAGGGCTAAATATGTCCTCATAGTCAACACCATACCTTTGCTTGAAGCCTTTGGCAACTAACCGAGCCTTGTACCTGTCAATAGTACCATCGGACTTCCTCTTTATTTTGTACACCCATTTGCAGTCAATTACATTCCTCCCTTTGACAGGTGGAACAAGGTGCCATGTTTTGTTATCCATAAGAGTAGAGTACTCCTCATCCATCGCCTTCTTCCACTTTGGGTCACCAAGAGCATCTTGTAAATTCCTTGGTTCACCTGCGGCACAAAAAGACCCCCATCGAACGCACCCATCTTTATAAACTTTTGGTTTAGTAATGCCACTTTGAGACCTAGTGTGAGCACGTGCGGGTAAGGGCGGGGCTGATTGATTAGCCCGAACCTGCAGCCTGTTTATGGATGATGAGACCGCAAAATCCGCAGAAAATCCGGAGTCCCCCGCACCGGATCCGAGGGAGAACTCCTATGGAGATCCTGCCGCACCAGACCCGCCACTTGGCGGCGGCGGACTCGATGCCAGCGGTCGGGAGGGATCCGACCCGCCCGGGCCAGCGCGCCCCGCGCCAGGGCAGCCACGTGGGCCGTTCGTGACCACAGAAGGAGCCGCGGCCCGCGCCGAGGCGGGGTTGGCCCGACCAGGGGACAGATCGTCAGCGGGCCAGCCTGGCCGACCACCTGTTGCGTCCGGGTGCAGCGATCCCGCGGGGGATTCGCCTGACGCCGCTGTAGCATCAGATCCCGAGGGGATTCGCCCGCCAGAATCAGCATCGGAGGCTGCGCCGGGATCTTCTGTGTTTTCTGCTGGTTGCTGCATAAAATCATAAGTATTTTCGCCAATTTCTTCATGTTTGTCCGGTCCTGTTTCCTGCACACTATCAACAGACCCTTCATCAATAGTATTAGCCATTGACACAGGACCACCAGCATCAACTCCTCCGGGAATAAAATTTGGTGAAGGTAGAAGATGGGAGGGTAGCAAAACAAGTTCTTTGCGTAGTTGGGCACCGGCATTTGGGTGGCAAAGGGAAAAACTTGTTCGTCAAATACCACATCCCGAGAAATATAGACCCGGCCAGAGGAGATGTCTAGGCATTTGTATCCTTTGTGGAATTACTATAACCCAAAAAGGCACATTGTTTGGAGCGGAACTCAAGTTTATGCTTATTAAAGGGGCGCAAGTTTGGCCACACAGCACAACCAAAAATGCGAAGAAAGCTATAGTTGGGTTTAGTGCCAAAGAGACGCTCTAGTGGAGTTTGATTTTTCATGACTCTACTGGGCACACGGTTAATGAGATATACGGCTGTGAGAAAAGCTTCATCCCAGAATTTCAAGGGCATAAACGCATGTGCCAAGAGGGAGAGGCCAACTTCTACTATGTGTCGATGTTTCCGTTCAGCGGATCCATTCTGTTGGTGCGCATAGGGCAGGAGACGTGATGAGTAATGCCAATCCGCTCAAAGAAGGAGTTCAAACTTTGATACTCACCACCCCAATCTGTTTGCATAGCAATAATTTTGTGATTAAACAAACGTTCAACATGAGCTTGAAAAGGATGAAATTTCTCAAACACATCAGATTTGTTTTTAAGCAAATAGATCCAACTAAACTTGCTGAAATCATCGATAAAACTGACATAGTACTTTTGCCTGCCTACAGAGACAGGTCCAGGACCCCAAACATCTGAGAAAATTAGCTCTAAAGGAGCTTTGGATTCACTAACTGAGCGAGGATAAGGAAGTTGATGGCTCTTGGCCATCTGACATGCATCACACACTAGAAGATGATCTTGTTTATTGGACACAGGAAGATTGAAATCTCGAATAACTTTCTGGACGACTGGAAGAGAAGGATGCCCTAGATGCTTGTGCCACCGGGATGTAGATGGTTTGATCGCCCCAAGGGCTTGCCGTTGGGGAGCACTGTGCCGTCCGGTGACCGGAAACAAGCGCCACCTACTCTTGTTTTGAAGTATGGTCCTCCGGGTATCCTGATCCTTGACAAGAAAAGTTTTAGGGTGAAGCTCAATAAAAGCATGATTATCTTTCATAAGTTGATAAGCAGAAAGTAGGCTTTGCACAGAGTTAGGAACATGCAGAATATTGTTTAGTTTCAAGGATCCGGAAGGAGTAGATAAAACTGAGTGGCCGATGTGTGCAATGTCCATACCTTGTCCACTGGCAGTATGAATCTGTTCGTTGCCAGTGTAGCGGTCCCGAACAGCAAGTTTTTCCAGTTCGCCGGTGATGTGATCAGTAGCACCAGTGTCGAGATACCAATTGGTATCTACACCATATGAATGGGCAGCGTTGGCAGCATGATGTTGGCCGCCATTGCCACCACCGCCGCCACCATTGTTGTCGCCACCACCACCACCTCCTGCAGGGTTGCGGACATTGTTGTTGTAGTTCTTGTCATAGTGTTTCCTGCAGCGCCATGCTCCATGCCCATCCTCCTTGCAAATCTGGCAGCGCTCGCGGTCACCGCGGTCACCACCCTGCTTGCGCGGCGCGCCACCAGAAGAGCCGCCACCAGAGTTGTCGTTGTAGCGGGAAGGGCCTGCGTTGTTGTTGTAGCCGCCACGTCCGCCGCCCCCACGGCCGCCGCCGCGGCCACCACGGGACGCAAGGTTCGCGGAGTGGTTGGAGGAGAAGGCCGAGTGTTGGGCGGTGATGCGCGCCTCAACCACCAGAAGCAACGAGAAGAGCTCGGTGAGCCCAATCTGTTGATCCATGGCGGCGCGTGTGGAGATGGCAGAGACGAAGCCGTTGTAGTCGGGTTCGTGCACCAGGCCTTGGAGAATTTGGTCGACGAGATCATCTTCTCCAAGGGGCTTCCCGGCGGCTGCGAGTTCATCGGCGATGCCCTTTATCTTGGTGAAGTAGGCTGCGGCCGAGAGGTCTCCCTTGCGTGTGTTACCCAGGGCGAAGCTAAGCTGGATGGTGTGCGCCCTGGCCTGTGATGAGAAGCTCTGAAGCAGGGCTTGCCAGATGCTAACAGAGGTGGTGTGATGGGAGACTTGCATGAGAACATCGCGGGAGAGAGAGGCGATCAGGAACGTGAGCACCTGTTGATCCTGCGTTACCCAGATGGCGTACTCCGGGTTGGCTGTGGTGACGACCTCCTTCTTCCCGTCTCCGATCTCCTTCTCAGAGACGAGGAGGGTGTCTGGCTCCTTGACTGATCCGTCGAGGTAGCACATCATGCCCGCCGCCTTGATATGCGGCAGGACTTGCGCCTTCCATACCAGGAAGTTTTCCCTGGTGAGCTTTTCGGTGATGGTGTGCCCAAGCGATGCAAGGGAAGGAGAAGCCATGGCGACAGAGGAGGAGGACGACATAACTAGATGCGTTGGAAGAGAGAGGCTCTGATACCATGTAGAAAATGAGGCTAAAGCGTATGCAGCTTAGCAGGGACGCGTGCGTGTTTATATAGGCACAAGGCCACGAGATATACATGGTTGTTGGGCTGTGGATTGATCTCCAAGACATAATCTAGATAAGCTACAATCTCAACAGCCCAACTAATGTTACAACAAACTATACACGCACGCATATATACGGTTTATAGATATATCGTATGTTACATTGTTTAACAGTGACCACCGATAAAACTGATAACTCCAGACAAGCAGAGCATGCTGGTTTGTTTAGACACTTAAGGGCATGTACAATGGTGCTATCTTAGCAGTGCCACGTAGGATAAGTGATGAGGTGGAGGAGAGAGAACTCATAAGAAAAGGCTTGTCTTTTCTTATTTAAGAGAAGACAAGAGATGATCTCTTAGCACAATATGTCTCATCATGTTTTTAGGAATGACTAGTTATTGAAGATAAAGCTAAGAGATGACCCATTGTAGACAAAATGTTTTGTCATCTCTAAATTACATGCAAGACTTAAGATAAGACTATCTTATCAACCATTGTACATGCCCTAAGAGCGTCTCCAAGAGAGGCACAAAAACTGCTTCGCGTGCTAATATTCAGGTTTTTAGCATCCGACAGCTCCAGCAAAATCTGTAAAATAGTACACGCGCAAAAAAATAAAATAAAAATAGGCACACGCTAATTAGCACTATCAGAAGCTGCAAATTTGGTGCGCGGATTACACGCGCTTTACAATTTGCACTGCGTATTTTTTTTGTGCGTGTTTTTGATCATCTGCTAAACTAATGTTTGATCCGGCGCGCTAAAAGTGTTATAGTGACGCATTACCCGGACCGCTATATATAAGTCACCTGACTTCTAAATTTGGGTCAAATTTGGGTCTGTTTTGGACCTTTCGAGGGCGCCTGGCCTTCTTCTTTCTCGGCTCTTATTCTTCCCCGGACCGCCGCACGAGCCGCCGGCCGAACCGCCTGCGACCATCACCAGCGGCCAACGGTGCTTTCGCGCATCCTCGCCTCCTTGCCCTTCTCGGAACCGCCCCAAGCCCCATCCCTCTAGCCTTGGTTGATGAGCGGTTTTTTCTCCAACGAAGTTGCGCCATGGCCGTTTTGCCGCCCCCAACCCCCATATCAAGCGATCGATAACGGGGTAGCGAGCCCATTCCTTCTTCCTTCCCTTCGGCCTCCCTCCGGCGAACTCTCGAAATCGACTACCCCAAACCGAAGTCAGTCGAGCTTGCCGGCGCCGTAGCACCCGTCGGTGTTGGAGCAGGACATGGACCCGTTGCAGTAGGCCGCCATTCTCGTGGGAGCAGCAATGCTGATGCTGGGCTAGTGTGACCTGATCGATGCAGACGATTGGTTGTAATGTAACACATGTGTTGTGAAGAGGGGTGTACTTTCGCGTGGCGAGTGGCCGTGACAAGATATGATGGACGGTGGGGATTAATTGGAGAACAAAGTGACTGCGTTTCTGGGTTCACGGCAGAGATTTTGAGCTGAACTCCGTCACTTGCATTCTAATATTCAATCATTTGATTATATATACATACGTGGCCTGATGATATGCAAAATTTGCCAAGATTCGTCAGCCCACTTTGTTCTCTCTTTGTTCGGCTTGGCTCCTGAGTACACACAGAAGACCGTATGTTTATGGAGAAAGCAGAAGAAAAAGGCCAGTGAGTTAGCTTAGCGCCTTAGCCAACCCAAAGTGTTATCAGTAGTAACACTAGCCGACTTCAATTAGGCCTTGTTTGGTACTCCCTCCGTCCAAAAATACTTGTCATCAAAATAGACAAAAATGGACGTATCTAGAACTAAAATACATCTAGATAGATCCCTTTTTATTCATTTTGATGACAAGTATTTCCGGACGAAGGGAGTACTAGTGTATTTTACGGAATTGGTGGAGATTATCCCGGTCAAACACCTAAATTTCCACATATCCCAAAACACCGTTTGGTTCTAGTGTATTTCACATGTCTTATCCTCACATGTCCTCACAAATCCCCAAGCTCTAGTGCATTTTTCTCAATATCCAATACACTGCCCCTACCTACTCCCTCCGTCCGGAAATACTTGTCATCAAAATGAATAAAAGAGGATGTATCTAGATGTATTTTAGTTTTAGATACAACCATTTTTGTCCATTTTGATGACAAGTATTTTGGGACGGAGGGAGTAGTATATTGAGGATAAATGAGAATTTGAAGGGATTGGGTGAAGGTTGGGGTTTCACCCAATCCCTGTGGGGATTATCCCCATCAATTCCATCAAAAACCCTAGTACCAAATAAGGCCTTACCAGGGAAACAAATACACCCGCAGGTGAAATAACATTGGAATAATCGTCCACTTCGGTTCTCACATGGGGAAAACAACATCAGATTTTATTTTTTTAACACAAAATATCTGATTTCGGAATACTTGTCGACGAATTCGTTCCTCATGAGGGAAAAAAAATACACACGGCAGTACACAAACAGCTCTTGTAAACATCGGATAATCACCATGGGATATTTCCAGCACATTGCTTAATGGCCATTCAAGTACGTACATATTCTATGCCGATAGGCAGATGCTGGAATCCACAATCGTCCAAGCCAACCAGGCTATCATGAATTATAAAGTTGTCTTTAAGGAGCAGGCTACGAAAATATAGATGCCATGTCACAGTTAACTTGAAGTAAACTTCAGCGCTTAACATTTCAACTTGATAAATATGGATATGGTAATTTTCCGTACCAGGCAAATGGAAGGCTCTAGTTTCAAAACAAAATCTTGGTTGCTGAAAGAATTTACATCAAAGAAACATATTCCCTCTGTCCCATAATATAAGATCGTTTTACAAGTTAAAGCAACTTACAAAACGATCTTATATTATGGAACGGAGGGAGTACTAAAAATATGCATCTAGGTGTGTGCTTCCATATCTTTGTACACCGAGATTTCAGACCGTCTCACGTAGTTGGCAGATCAACCCACAAGGAGGACATTCTTCACACATGCTCTGTATGTCAAAAGCAAAGGTAGCTTTAGTTGGTAGGGATAATTATTGTGCTGTATCAAGCATGAGCTAGGATCCAATATAAAAGCAAACAAACAGTCTATATTTACAGCAATTGTCTGCTTAACTCGGAGTTCTGTATAATGATCCAGTTAAGATTATCCTGATCTGAAACGATCAAACGCTTCACCAGTAGCATTCCCAACACAAATGTTTAGTGTTTCTAATGTACTCCCTCCGTCCACAAATACTTGTCGGAGGAATGGATGCATCTAGATGTATTTTAATTCTAGATACATCCATTTTTATGCATTTCTCCGACAAGTATTTCCGGACGGAGGGAGTATATAATTACTTTATAAGACATAGTACTAGTCATTTCTTATATCGGTTATTGTGTCCTAATCTTTCAGAATAAATACTGCACTCTTCTCTACATACAAAAGAAGTAAATGTAGGGAAAACACAGATACTCCCATATGAACCAATTCCGTAGTACCGCTTAAGTAATATTCTACTACTCCAAGCAAGGGATCTATTAAAGTCAATAACAATGCACCACGTCTCAACTCATCAAGTAAGATTTCACTCCCCTGCTGTTTTAAACATACAGCACAAACCGACAGACATTGCACATTGCGTACTCAACTTTTCTATTATGACCACATTACCTGTAAGGTAGGAAGTTTTGCACATCGCACTTGGGTCAGAACTAGAACTTCTCTGAACAATTAGGCTTAGGCATAGGTGAAGGGATGAGCAGATGATAATTCATGCATAAGAGTAGTATGGCCAAGTGTTTAAATTTGTCAATTGATACACATAGTTGTCTTGATTTGACATGCAATACGCTTTTATATATAGTTTGTAATACTTCTTGTATCGATCCGCCATCTTAAGAGCCGCTATTATTTTTATTATTGCCATCTGTAATGTAACCTATCCCTTGCAGAAAACAAAGTGAGTATACATCAGCATCTTGACAGTGATGATTACTTAATTACAACCAAAGTTCACATTTCAGAAAACTGTGAACATCAGTTTCGGTCTAGTGGGATACAAAATCCAGCTCGTTTGGAACAGTGTTACTACCAATTTACTCTAGTGAAGTCCAACATACACCTGTTTATAATCGATTCCAAACAGAAGTTGTGCCAGATTTCCCATTAAATCCTAGGAAAAGACACGTTTGTATCAAACCAACAAGCTACTGAATGCAAACATGCACAAATGATTCCCGACCTTACTAATAGAAAGAAAGAGCGCAGTGGAAAAAAATGGTACTGGCATGGCTGCCTAATTGGTAGAATCAACTGGCTTAGAACCTCAGTGAAAGAAAGACAATCCTATTGCTGTAACTAATTGGGGAGATGATAAAAGTAATTGGTGTAATCTCATAGCCAACTACAGTTGCAGAAAGGCAAGTATATCTAGATTCGGCCAGTTGAGAACAAAATCATGGTGAAGCAGCACATGTCATGGACTTTTGCATAACTAACTTCGCTGATTCCATAATCAGAGTTAAGGGAGAAGGAATAATTCGTTTATAGATACATAAACCGGGATGGATATACACAACCAGTGACTGAGATGTCTCAGACCTATATGCCAAACAAAGCTCTGCTAATTTAGCATCATTACATACTGCACAATATGTAGTTCAGTTTCTCATTTTGACAAAATCAGTAACCATAATGGGAAAGATGATGTAAAGATGAGTGATGAATCAATGCAATTGTTTCAAACTGTAGCTTTGAAGGGAATGTATATTTTTTTGTAACTCAGGTAAAACCTCTCGAACAATAATCAACAATGGATGATCCATAATTGAAATATACAAACATAGAATGACATGCTATGGGTAGCAACATACATTTCAGGGGGCGAAATTCCTTGCTGACAATACATGCACATGCTACTTTGGAGCTTCTAAAGCACTCTCAATCTGCATGATTAGCTGGTCAGCAGGCAACGCTCCCTCCTGAATACCAGAAAATAAACAAAAATAAAGACCAAAGCCACGTTATAACAATTTCATTAGCACCAGTCGAAACACTATTTATAAATGGAGATATATGAGTGATCAAAACTTACAAAGCGATAACAAGGTTCCCCGTCCTTGAAGACAATGAAAGTTGGTAATGCTTCAATTTTATACTTATTTGCAATGCTTGTATATTTCTCTGTATCAATTTTCACAATGTTAATCTTGTCACTCATCTTCTCATGCACTTCTTGAAGTATGGGAACCATGTATTGGCACGGACCACACCTAACAAAAAGAATAAAAATAAATGCAAACATACAGCATAATGGCATATATTTGCCAATCTTCCTACAACATAGCCATGCAATTTGAATCATCAACCATACTGTAATGAATTATACATGCTACAAGATCGTATCCATTTTTTGTCAGAAGGAGAAAAGATGCACTTCTTCATCAAAGTATGTGAAAGAAATTAGCCACAAAACGCAAAATAATATAAATTAGTAAGATTCACTTTAGTGTTCATATGGCAGTCATCTTTGGACTAAAGCAAAACTAACATGGTAGCACTTTAAGAGTCCACAAGATGAACACTAAAGAAAACAGTTAACAGCTTGGCGGTACTTTCTGAGTAGGAACAGAACATGCCACAACCAAACTCGGCTCCATAAGTTTTAACACAATAATGATGGACATAATTCACAGTGTATCTAGTACAGAGCAGCGACGGAGGTCATATATGCATTCAGGAACACGAGCTTTGCTAGTGGCCGCTTACCACGTTGCATAGAAGTCGACCAGTAAAGGCTTTTCAGACTTCTCCAATAACTCGTCAAAGGTAGAAAATGTTTCCTTCTTAGCTTTGACCTATCGGAAAAGATAGAAACGACAGAAAGAAGTAAAACAAAAGATATAGAAATATTTTAAACGCAGCAGGCAGCATTAAGTAATTACAACAGAGTAGAATGTTTCTTTTTCATTTCGACGAAAATGTCTGTAGAAGACTACTGTCTAAGAGGGTTGCACCATTGAGTATGTTAGCAGGTGACTAGCCAAAAACAACATAGCTACCGATGGCTCTTCACCTACATCAAGTTAACAGCCTAGGAAGTAAACACACCAGTGGCAGAGGAGTTTACTTAATGTTAATTTTTTTAACAGTTCAATTTTATTTAAGGATTATTTGTTGGAATTATGAAGACATTTGGACAAAACAATACTAGTACTATCCATAGTGCAGTTTTCACAAATTTTGAAGACATTTGGACAAAACAATACTAGTACCCAATTCTACTCTTACTACTGTAGGATTGAACTGGACCTCTGAACATATAGCAGAGGTGTTCTATCTAAAATCTGTGCCCGTTTCCACGACCGAACGGAAGTGGCCCAAATGTACCGAGTACTTACCAGGAGCGCGGCTCCCCGGCGAGGCGGCGCGGCCGCTCGCCGGGGCCCGACGGCCGGCGGCGAGCGGCGGGGCGGTGCCCACTGCGAGGGGCTTGGTGCCGACGAGCGGGCGACGGCGGCGGCGGCGTAGGCGGCGGGGGCGGCGGTGGTGGTGGTGGTGAAGGCCGCCATGGGTGGGGTCTCCGTGGCTAGGGTTCTGGTCGGCGGCGGCGCGTGTGGTGTACCCGCCTCTCTTATCTGCAGTGTGCGCGTGTCCCACGGCTTCGTAGGGAAGAAGAGGGAGGATGACGTGGTGGACCGGGTTCGCCACGTGGACCACACCTCTTACCGAGCCCATCGGTGTTGATTCTGTTGTTAGTCAAAAGTAAAGAACAAGATAGTTGAATGAAAGATGATCCATCAGTCTTTATTGATGATAGAAGTGGGGTATTTATACCCAGGCGGAAGTACACAGTGCTTGGCGGTCAAGTAAACACATAGTTACTTGAGAGCCAAGGAATTACATAGTTGCCTTGAGAGCCAAGAAAGTACATGGTTGCCAACCTATCTAACAATTAACTTAATCCTAATTAGCTTAATTAATAAGCAACTATTCTATTCTTAACACTCCCCCTTGTACAACGCCTCTTCTTGGGTACATCCATCATCTTGACAAATTCTTTGAATAATCTTGAGTGTCTCCTCCAAAAACCCTGTGGGAAAAATATGAGGAGAATAGTGCAGATATGTTGCTAAAACTCCTTTAAACCCAGTGGGAAAAATAATAAGGAGAAAATGATGCAACATATAATGATTATTTTCTCTTGATAACTCATATGATAAAAACCTTTGAAGAAGGGGAAATATCATTGGTGAGTTTAGAGAACAATTAATATGTCTTGAGTACTTTCTTTAAAAACCTCGGTAGGGAAAATAGAAAGTATGACATATGATCTTTGAGAAGATGTTGCCTCATTAAAAACCATTATGAGAAACTTTGAAAGAAAACTCATAAGGAAAAGAGTGCGATCTGATATGCCATTGAAAACTCCTTTAAAACCCAGTGGGAAAAATATAAAGAGAAAATTATATGACATATACGGGCACTTGTGTTTGTATTGTCTCGTTAAAAACCTTTATGAGAAACCATTAGGGAAAACTCATGAAGGGAAAAAAGAGTACAATATATGCAATCATAGGATTGTTAATAGGTTATAGATTTGGGAAATTACTCCCCCTGAACTTTGCAAACCTGGAGAATGTGTAATACAAATTCCATTGATATGATCATGACATTATGAAGGATTTTCAAAGTATGTTGTTTGCATATTGTTTCCTCACTTTCTATAATTCGTGAGGATAAGTAATTTTTGAGCAATGTACTTTAGGATATCGCTCTTCATGTAACCTGTAGTTTTTTGAGTAACACAAGTGGTAGCATCTTGAAAAATCAAGTTATGTGATTCCGATGAATCCCAACCACATGATTTTGAGTGTGGTTAATCATTTTGCTGAGCCATGCATATTTGGCAATGCTTTTAAATAAAGCAATTATGCTAGAATGATTAGTGGAAGTAGTCAGTAAAGTCTGTTTAGATGACTTCCATGAGAAGACTATTCCAGTGAATTCAGTCGCTGACATGGCATTGTTGGGATCAAATAAAGAGCCAATATCATTTCATCTATCATGGTGATATTTTGATTTTCCTGATGGAATTTCCCAAGATTTATTGTGAGCTTGAGATATAAGTTAATATTTCTTATATCGACCATATACCTTTTGTTGGTATGATATATCCACATTGAACTTCTCATATATGTTTTGGATATATGTAGACTGATATGTATTCTTGAGAGAATGCTCAAGTTGTAAACTTAAGCTAAGTTTGGTTGAATCCAAATTTTCCGTCTTGAGATCATTTTGTGTATGTTTAGGTCTTGTATAGACATTGATGATGAGGTGATCAATATACACTTAGGTGATGACAGGAAATCAAATTGATTCCTTAATTAAACATGTAAATAATCATCATTATTCAAGTAATCCTTTTGAAGAAGGAACTCATTTAGTCAATAGTACCATATGATTTTCGACTATTTCAAGTCATAGAGTGACTTTGAAGTTTTACACAAAAACATGTTGCGATTTGTCTTTGGATTCGGAATTGTAAGCCCTTCGGGGACTTTAATATAGATATCCGAAATGAGTGATCCATATGATTATGTAGTCACTACATCCATTAACTGCATGGATAATATTATTATTTTTATCGCCAATGAAATTTAGTATCGAAACATAATTTCACTCATACCAAGAGGGTATGTTACATCGTAATCGATGTCGGGTCTCTGCGTGAACCCATTTGCTACAAGCCTCGCTTTCTCACCACCTCATTGACTTTGTCTATGAATGAGAAGTTTTTAGTATTCCATGTGGAACATACTTAAGAGTAGTAGGTATTACTGCGGTAAATACCACTCATTTGTAGAGCGAGTGCTATTCTTCATCACTTGCTTCCTTTTATGTGAACCAATATGAGTGCAAGAGGCACTCTACCATGGATTTTGGTTCAGGGCCCAAAAGGTTTAGCAATTTGAGAAGAAATATATGTCGACAAATGTAGTCTTTTATGTTATATGATTCTGGTGGAATCGGCGAAATTTGTGGAAATGTATCTATTCCTTTTAACTCCTTGTGATTTCCTACAACAAGGAAGTCAAGGTGTTTCGATGTCCCGGCACCAAAACATTTGTGCACATTTATGCCGGGCTTTGGATGATGAGCATCCAGTGAGGTGTCTTTCAACTTGATGTTGGATTACATTTACTGGTTGAGGATTTGATTTCCTCTGTTTCCGCGGAAGCATATGAGAACTTATATCTCGTCTTGTCAGATTTTCTCCCCTCTTGCTCTCATTTGGGGAGAAGAGTGGTTTATCAGGTACCTCCACTCTTTCTGATACTTTACTGCAGGAATATAGAATTTAGTGACACCTTGTTATCAATAAATGTATGTGGCAGATTTGCAATGTGTTGCAAATATATGATTCTCCAAACTTTTAGTTCAGATTCTTTGAGTACGAGGATATAAGGATAGAATGTCAATAACATTTCTAATTTATTTCTCGGCATTTTTTTGTGTGGTACTTGTCTCCCCCTAATGTCGGAAATTATCCTTATTGCTGATGCAATCAGCATACGGGCTATGAATAATTTTGATTGACGGATAAATTGTTATTCCTCACATAGATCCCAATTTTTCGTGAGTGCCCACTGATGTACGCTGGAGTGGTGATATCGGCATGTAACCGAATTATCGCAGATAAGAAATACTTTGTTGATTTCCACGTAGTAACTACAAGGGGAAAGTAGTATGATATGCAGTTGGTATGATTTAGATCATACTTACGGGGTGTAAGGCCGTATGTGTCCAGCAAGAGGCTGGTAAATTTACAATTCTTTAAAAGTGGTCATCTAATTCATTTAACTCTCTTTGATAAGAAATTTAGCTAAACCATTCTGGCTATGTACATAAAGTACTTAATGCAAAAAAAATGCCCATTGAATGAGTTCAAAAACAATGTTCAGTTGAATGGGTTTATAGATCCTGTTTTCAGGAGAATTTGCTCTTACTTTGATAAGTTGAGCAATTGTTTTTAGTAAGATCTTGCATGGTTGTGTGTGATAAGAGACACACTTAAAAACATTTTATGAATGTGTATATGAATACCATGAAGTATCTAAATTATCCCAGATAATGGTTAAGCAATCCAGACATATCTTTTGAATGTGTTCAAGGAAGAATAAGTGTCCTGCTTAGAATTTTAAGCTGAGAGTGCCTTAAAACAAATTCCCCAATGATACATGTGGTGCATATGAAATCTGATGATTTTAAGGCATTTTGTAACTTGTTAGTTTTGACCAACATACTTGTCAATAATTTTCTAATCATCCCCAAACCAGGATGGTTAAGGCTATGAAGACAGATGTTTCATTTATTAAGATTTAGAAAATTATTACGTACGCAACATATTGAGTACGAATTGAATCGTACATTCAAATTTATCAAATATTATATCTGGGGAATATAATATTCGACATCCTACTATATGTAGTAGTACAAGTATAGGCTAATGGTATTTTGGGATAATTAGGAGATTACCCGAGGTTTCTTATATTTACTGAAAGCAAATGAGATGATTCTCATTTTATCTCACCAGATTTGGTCCTCCTTCTGATGAAGATTTTGAGTACAATCACTTACCAAAATATTTTCTGGTAGTATGTTTGTAAATATCAAATTTATCCCAATAATTTATTTGCCTTTTAATAAATTTGTGGTGTGGTTTGGCCATATGTTCGAGGGTTTGGTAATACTAGATATGATATTTCTATCACCACACATTAGACAAACTTGAGAGTTGTCATTGTAATCATTTGAAAAAGATATATTCCCTATGAATAAGTTTTTTTTTCTTTTAGCCTACACTTTACTTTGAACTCCTCGTGGTTCATTTTTGTGACCACTCACTTGCATAGTATTCTCGGTACTAGCAAATATCTCAAGAATGGTATAGCACCCGTGGGGTGAATCTGATGATTTTAAGAAATTCCATGTTCCTCATCAGGGAAAATGGCAGTACCATCATAAGATGATGTAAAATGTATTGAGAGCCTTTCAACTAGATCCACATATGAAAATATCTGATCACGGGATCTCAACTTGAAGTTGACTAAGTGATAGAATTGTGAGATGCAATAGACTTGAGGTCTTGAAAAAAAAACGAATGGGTGATCATTCGCGATGTGCTCATGGCAGCATGTTTCTCTTAAGGAAAATATTCGAAGCGAATAAATACTCGTGCATAATGTACCTAGTTTGAGAACTAAGTGAAGTAATGTGCATTTGAAAATCTCAGCCATGTGTTACATGAAATGCTCATGGATTATTTAAACCTGGGTGTACCCTTCAATACAATACATGTGATGAAATTGTTGCTAATGTTTTGGACTTCATTCTTGAGTAAATGTGTGACTTTAGAGTCACCGCCAAAATGTATAGACTTTGCATGTTTGACATTGGTTAGTCACAATTAAAGTATAACCACAATGTGATGTGAACATTGCAACAGTGTTTGAGAACACTTGATCGTCGCTATAAATTATGATATCCACCTTGATGGGTGGACGACAAATATAATCACAAATGGTGACATAGACTTTAGTGCCTTGTGATTTGCCAATGTAATAGAAGGTAAATATCATATTATGCAGATATTTACATAATGTTCCATGATTTATTCAAGCAAAATGAGGCTTGAATAGTTGATATTAGCACCCAAAAAAATACCATTTTGGCACATAGGTATTGTGCATGAATAATATTTACTATGAGAGTAAATAATTTTAATGAACAACAAGAATTGCTTCAGATGAGCAAATTTTATGATAGTTGATGCTATACTCATATGTGTAGACCTCAATTTATATAGGATAACACTTTGAAGATAATCACCGGATGCGGTGTAGATCTCGCAGTAATAGAAAACATAGTCTGACTTTTGTCAGTAGATGTTCATATCTCTATTACCTTATGTTATGCTATATTTAAGAAAATCACTTTGAAGGTAATCATCTGTCAGAGTGACATGATGTAGACCTTGCAGTAATAGTGGATAGTCTGCAAACTATTGCAGTAGATGCCAATATTACCTTATGATATCTTGAGGTAGTCACATTTAATATTAATATTTGGAAGAGCACTTCGAAGGTAGTCATCTTGTTAAAATGACAAGATGTAGACCTCACAGTAGTGATGGATAATCTGCAAATTATGCAGTAGATGCCACCAATACCCTGTGATTCACAAATAAAATTTGAGCAAGTCATATGAAGTATGAAAATTTATAATTCTTCTTTGAATTACATAAAGATTTGCAAAATAAACTGTTTTCTATTGCAAATTCATAGTTGTTGTCATACATCGCATGTAATGCTAGTGGTAAAGACATAGGAGATGTCTTAAATTTCAGAGCAATGGGGCGGGAACGTAGGCAAAATATATATTTTGCAATAGTATTACTGTGGTAATACGTGGAAAATGATCATTTGCATACTTAAGAAGGCACGAGGTCTTCAAATGAGAAATTTACCTATTGTAAAGATGGTGCATAATTATGTTGTACATAATTTAGGATGACCCGAGGTTCTCTCCCATATATTTTCTAAAGCCAAAAGCTTAGAATAGAAATAATAATAACCAAAGAGTTAAAGTGTTAAAATAGTAAGCCCGAGGGCTAAACTACATAGTCTGATAGGCTTGATATTTTGACTGTGAAATACTGCAAACCAAATGGGAAATGGCTGATACAGAAATACATGGACTTTTGCGGAATTAACATAAAGTTAGAGGGCTAAATCAATAAATAACCCAATGGATAAGAATCCCTAATTCCTCTCCCATGCGGTTACATTACATCCCGTGGGGAATTTTTATATACATCGCCGCCGGGAAGATCTATGCGCCGTGCGGCCGCTTCGGGCTTGCTGCGTCGCGCTGCCTGAGGGCGTGATGTCGCCCGCGTGCTGGAGGAGTCGCGCCAGGGAGCGCGGGCTCGCGCGCCGCGCTTGCCGTCCGCATAGCCTCTACGGAGGCCAGGGGAGTATCGCCGGGCGCCGCATGCTCCCGTCGTGCCTGGGGCATCTATGGCTGCTGGCCACTTCCCACAAAGGCCGAAGGCCGTGGTTGCGCTGGACAGCGTGTGACGTTGCCGTTGCCCAGCAGGTTAGTACTGATTCTGTGTAGGAACAAGAAAAAAATTGGAATAGGATCACCTGATGATGTAGCAATTAAGATCCAAGAGTTTTGATCTGGATGTTTCATGCGTGAAGTACGAGAATCAGGATGCTACTTGTTCGTGTATTAACTCTTGTTCTTCTTGGTTTTTCTCCTGTACTTCTTGTTTACGATTCACAAATTACAAGTAGTTATTAGATATTGGATTGATTGTAAGAAAACAAAGACAAATTGAACAATCTTCTGATCCAGTTTTCCTCAAGATTGCCGGATCTGCTTGGTGCCGTTCGTGGTTCGTCGCTTGACGCCGACGGGTAGCGTGGGCGCGAGCGCCAAGCATGCGGGTGGCATCGCCGGGCCGGTGGGCTGTCGGGCGCTCCGTGGTGTGCCACGGATACGCATCTCAGAACTCAAGAGAAAAAGGCCATCGGCGCCTCGCAGCCGCCTCCTGTTGCTTTCTAGTTCGTGGCCTAATCGCTCTAGGTTAAGGCAAAGTGTTGATAACGTGTTGTTAGTCAAAAGTAAAGAACAAGATAGTTGAATGAAACATGATCCATCAGTCTTTATTGATGATAGAAGTGGGGTATTTATACCCAGGCGGAAGTACACAGTGCTTGGCGGTCAAGTAAACACATAGTTACTTGAGAGCCAAGGAATTACATAGTTGCCTTGAGAGCCAAGAAAGTACATGGTTGCTTGGGAACCAAGCAACCTATCTAACAATTAACTTAATCCTAATTAGCTTAATTAATAAGCAACTATTCTATTCTTAACAGATTCGTTCGATCGGCTCCATATTTCTTTTTTTTTAAAATGCACAGGTAGCCGTACAAAAAAGCAATATCAGTAATCAAAATGAAGGTTTACACAATATCCTATGACCAAACAAGCCATTAAGAAAATCTCAAAGTTCAACAACCGAAAGAAAAGGCTAGGAATGCGAGTTCTTGGAACTTTGAAGTTTCAAAGTTCTTATTTATTCAAGACCATATGCCTAGTCCAGTTGATCCATCTTGTTGACGTTGATTGATGGACGCTCGTCACCCTTTGTATAACTGAAAATGTACTTCACGGGAAAGATTGACCAGAGCGAAAGTCTTCTTCAATCCAGATTATCTTGGGGACAAGTGAGTTGTCCATGTCATCTCGTTTGCGGGCATACTTCTTAAGAAGTGTAAAAGTAAAAGTGATTGTGCGAATGATCAAGTACTTCATTGATTTGAGAATCACATATTTATACAAGGATTTGGGACGCATTGAATAGGCGTCTGTACAAAGAGGCGCCTGTACGGACCGATGTGTCCGTACGACGCTTGGACACTAATAACTGACTAACGACACTTCTAATGTCGGTTCGCTAATGACCCTTCAGATCTGTCGGTTCGTAACACTCCCCCTTGTACAACGTCGATTTCTTGAAATGATCCATTATTGAAAGCTCCTTGTATATTCATCGTTCGTCTCGAGAAGTATAATCTTGACAATCTCCTCCAAAAACCCTGTGGGAAAATATGAGGAGAGTGATACAGATATGTTGTTAAAACTCCTTTAAAACCCAGTGGGAAAAATAATAAGGAGAAAATGATCCAACATATAGTGATTATTGTCTCTTGATAACTCATATGAGAAAAACCTTCAAAGAAGGAGAAAATTATTACTGAGTTTAGAGAACAATAAATATGCTTTAGATACTTTCCTTTAAAAACCTTCATAGGAAAATAGAAAGTATAGCATATAATCTTTATGAAGATATTGCCTCATTAAAAACATCATGAGAGAAATTTTCAAAGAAACTCATAATGAAAAGAGTGCAATGAGATATGCCATGAAAAACTCCTTGAAAACCTAGTAGGAAAAATATAAGGAGAAATACGATATGGCATGCATTAACGCTTGTATTTAATTGTCTCGTTAAAAACCTCTTATGAGAAACCTGTTGGAAAAACTCATAAAGGAAAAGAGTACAATATTCATTATCTGCTGATAAAAGGAATTATATTTTCAGGAGATTTCTCCCCCCTGAGCTTTGCAAATCACGAAGTCGTCTCATACCAATTCCATGAATGAATTTCTGGAATGTTGAATTTGGTAAAGACTTTGTGAACAAATCTGCTAGATTGTCACATGATTTAGTTTGCAAAATATCAATTTCTCCCTTTTCCTGTAATGCATGAGGATAGAACAACTTAGGAGAAATGTGTTTTGTGATATTACTTTTTATATAACCCATTTGCATTTGAGCAATACAAGCTGCATTATCTTCATAAATAATAGTTGGTGATCCTAATGAACCAACACCACATGCAGTTTGAATGTGGTTAATCATCCTGCGAAGCCATACACATTCTTTTGATGCTTCAAATAATGCAATAATTTCAGAATGATTAGTGGAAGTTGCTACGAGAGTCTGTTTTGTTGACTTCCATGAAAAAGCAGTTCCACCATATAAGAATACGAAACCTGTCTGTGACCTGGCATTGTGAGGATCAGATAGATAGCCAGCATCAGTATATCCTACCATAGTCATATCTTGGTTTTTCTGATAGAATAAGCCAAGATCTTTTGTGCCATGTAAATATCTAACGATATTTTTTACTCCTGTCCAATGACGTTTTGTTGGAGCAGCGCTATGTCTAGCTAGTAAATTTACCGCAAATGCAATATCAGGCCTGGTGCAATTTGCAAGGTACATTAGCGCACCAATGGCACTGAGATACGGGAACTCGGGTCCTAATATCTCTTCGTCATCATCCCGAGGTCTAAAGGGATCTTTATTCATATCAAGGGATCTGACAACCATGGGTGTTTTGGTTGGATATGATTTATCCATATTGAATTTTTCCAAAACCTTTTGAATATAAGCAGGTTGGTGTACTAAAATTCCTGAGGGAAGATGCTCAAGCTGTATGCCTAAGCAAAATTTGGTCTTTCCCAAATATTTCATCTCAAATTCCGTCATTAAATGATTGCGTGCTTCTTCTATATCACGTGTACTCCCAATGATATTGAGGTCATCAACGTACACTGAGATGATGCAAAATCCATTTGAGGACTTCTTTATAAAAACACAAGGGCAATCATCATTATTTGAATATCCTTTCTGAATAAGGAACTCGCTCAGTCGGTTATACCACATTCTACCCGACTGTTTTAAGCCATAGAGTGACTTTTGTAATTTTACACAATATGCGTTGCGATTTGTTTTTGGATTCGGCATTTTAAGTCCTTCAGGGACTTCCATATATATGTCCGATTTGAGTGACCCATATATGTATGCTGTCACTACATCCATCAACTGCATAGATAAACTCATTTGTACTGCCATAGATATTAAGTATCGAAACGTAGTTCCATTCATAACAGGAGAGTATGTATCATCGTAATCGATGCCGGGTCTCTGCGTGAACCCTTGTGCTACAAGCCTCGCTTTGTATCTCACCACCTCATTGTTTTCATTCATTTTTCGAACAAAAACCCATTTTGCTCCCACAGGGAAGACATTCTGAGGAGTAGGTATTACTGAGGAAAATACCTCTCTTTTGTTGAGCGAGCGCAGTTCTGCCTCAATTGCTTCCTTCCATTTAGGCCAATCAGGACGCTTGAGGCACTCCCTGACGGTCTTTGGTTCTGGATCCAGTTGAATGGTTTCAGCAATTTCAGAGGCAAAATATATGTCGACAATTGTAGTCTTTCTGTTGTATGATTCTCCTGATTCTATATAGTTTATGGAAATTTCTTTTATGCCTTCAGACTCTATGTGATTTCCCACAACAATAGAGTCATGGTGTTCCGATGTCCCAGCTATTATGTTTGTATGCGCATTTATACTGGGTTCTAGATGTTGAGTATCTGGTTGGTGTCCTTCAACTTGAGGTTGAATTGCATTTACTGGTAGAGGATTTGATTTTCTCTGTTTCCGCGGAGGCTTTTGAGAAGTTATATTCCGGCTAACCAGATTTCTCCCCCTCTTACTCTCATTTGGGGTTTGAGTGGTTTTACTTGGTACCTCCACTCGTTCTGGTGCATTAACGGCGGGAATATGTGATTTAGTGACACCTTTATGGTCAGTAAATGCATCTGGCAAATTATTTGCAATGTGTTGCAAATCTATGATCCTCTGAACTTCAGTTTCAGATTCTTTAGTACGTGGATCTAAGGACTGAATGCCTGTTACATTCCAATCTATTTCCTGGCATTCTTTGTGGTTCGATTCTCCCCCTAATGCCGGGAAATGGTCCTCATCAAAAATTGAATCAGCGTAGCGGGCAGTAAACAGGTCCCCTGTAAGAGGTTCAAGATATTTTATAATTGACGGTGAATTATAACCCACATAGATCCCTAGTTTTCTGTGGGGGGCCATGGTAGTACGCTGCGGTGGTGATATCGGTACGTATACTGCGCAACCGAATTTTCGCAGATGGGAAATACTTGGCTGAGTGCCACGTACTAGCTGTATCGGGGAGGTTGTATGATATGCAGTTGGTCTGATTTGTATCAGATCTGCGGCGTGTAATACCGCATGTGCCCAACAAGATGCTGGTAAATGACAATTCTGTAATAGTGGTCGAGCAACTAATTTTACTCTTTTGATGAGAGATTCAGCCAAACCATTTTGAGTATGAACATAAGGCACAGAATGTTCTAAATGAATGCCCATAGCCATGCAATAGTCATTGAATGCACGTGAAGAAAATTCAGCGGCATTATCCATTCGAATTGTTTTTATCCTATTTTCAGGATGATTTGCTCTTAATTTGATGATTTGAGCAATTATCTTGGCAAAAGCATGATTTCGTGTGGACAATAGACACACATGTGACCATCTAGTAGATGCATCTATGAGTACCATGAAATATCTAAAAGGTCCTGATAGTGGTTGAATTGGACCACATATATCTCCTTGAATGCGTTCAAGAAAATTAAGTGACTCATTTTTTACTTTAAGATAAGATGGTCTTATAATTAATTTCCCAGTTGCACATGCGGTGCACACAAAATCTGATGATTTAGGGAATTTTTTAGTTGGAAGGCTGTGACCAATAGAATTGTCAATAATTTTTCTCATCATCCCTATGCCAGGATGACCTAGGCGATCATGCCAAGTCTTGAATTTATCAAGGTCTTGAAAAATTATTTTGTACGCAACATGTGGTACGGGTTTTATATAACTGTAATATAATCCAGATGAAAGTGAGGGGAATTTCTCAAGAATCTGTTTCTCAGACCCATTGCTCTTTGTTAAAAGCAAATATTCAGTATTATTTTCAGAGATAGTTTCCACATGGAAATTATTTGATCGAATGTCTTTGAAACTTAGAAGGGTGCGTGTAGATTCAGGATACAAGAGTGCATCCTCAATTACAATTGTAGTACCCATTGGTAGAACGAGTGTGGCTCGCCCTGAACCAATAATCGACGCATCGCGACCGGCGATGGTCATAATATTCCCTTTTCTCTTAGTTAGAGTTTGGAAATATTTCATTTCCCTTAATATTGTGTTAGTGGTACAACTGTCCACCAAACATAATTCTTCTTCCATTGGATTATTTTCCCGTAAAATCTATAGAGAGTAAGAGAATATTTTAGGATGAAACTTTATTCATATTACTCACATATAAATATATATATATATATACACACAAAGTATTCATATTATAGTTACAAATATAAATATGACATTATGTCTGAATTACATAATATGATTGGTCCGTAGGACTTTATTCTACTTAGAGTTATACAAATTATAACTTCCATTATTACAGTAAAATAGCTGATAACATCAAATGAGTGATGTGGAGATTATATGAGATCTCCATATGCGTCTTGGGTGTATTCCACCATCATGTTGTCAACATCAAGAAGATCTTCATCCTTCTGCCTTGTTTCCTTAGGAGCGCTTTGAGAAGTGCTAGCTTCAAGGTTTTCTTCTTGTTGTAAGGCGCTGAAGTGAGCTTCGACTTTTCCATGAACTTGTTTGCCTTTCCCAGTGGATTTGAGGTATAAATCCGCTAGATGCTTGGGAGTTCGGCATTTGTTAGTAGGATGGTTAGTACATCCACACCTTTGACAAATCTCGGAGTTGGTATTTTGGTCATTTTTCTTGAAGTGACCTTTACCTTTAGATTGACCAAAGCTTTTCTGCTTGTTGTTCCTTTTCCACTTTCCATTTAATTTCTTGAAATTCTTCTTGTTGGCCCCATACTTTTTAGTAAACCGAGTGTTAGCATGTGCTTCAGGGAGTGGCATTGAGCCCGTTGGGCGTGTCTGATGATTCTTCATGAGAAGTTCATCATGTTTCTCAGCCTGAAGTAAAGTGTATATGAGCTCAGAATACTTTTTGTATTTTTGTTGACGGTACTGCTGTTGTAGTACTCTCATCGAGGGGTGGAAAGTGCACAAGGTCTTCTCAATAAGGTCTTCTTCGGATATTGCTTGATTGCAAAACCTTAGTTTTGAGTTAACCTTGTGAACTGCAGAGTTATATGCTGCCACAGATTTGAAATCTTGGAACCTTATGAGGGACCATTCTCTTTGTGCTTCCGGCAGCATAACCGCTCTTTGTTGGTCATATCTCTCCTTGAGAGAGTTCCACAAAACTAGTGGATCCTCTTCCATCAAATATTCCGACTTTAAGTCCGGATGGAGATGGTGCCTTAAGAAACTTAAAGCTGTATATTTGGCTGCCGTGGGGATTTCTCCGGCGCCTTCAATGGGTGTGATGATGGTGGAACCGAGTTTACGACTTTCAAGGGCTATCTTTGCATCCATGGCCCATGGTAAATAGTTACTACCATCTAGTTCAAGTTCATGAAATTCTCTATTCATGACGCCAGCCATTTTCCTGCATGTTGTGATCATGCATGAATTAGTTTTACTACGGGAGTAAAATATATGTACAACAAATGCTTCGAAGAAGATTTTCAAGTATAGCTGATGCTTTATACTTATATGTGTAGACCTCATTTTATGTATATGGCACTTTGAAGATAGTCACCATTGCGGTGTAGATCTCACAGTAATGGAGAGCATAATCTGGTTTTGACCAGTAGATGTTCATTTGTCCATTACCTTGTGTCATACTACATTTTACAAAAACACTTTGCAGGTAGTCATCTGTCAAAAGACTAGACGTAGACCTCACAACAAGAGTGGATAGTTTGCAATTTGATGCAGTAGATCTCACAATTACCTTGTGATTTGCAAGTATAAAATACGAGGTAGTCACATCAATTTTGTATATTTGGGAGAGCACTCGAAGATAGTCATTTTGCCAACATAAATAGGAAAGGCAAAATGTAGATCTTTCAGCGATGAGGATAATCTGCAAAGTGCAGTAGATGCCTCATCTACCTTGTGATCCCAAAATTTGAATTGTAAAATAAAAATTGTTGTACTTCAGAATTACATATTCTTAAAAAAAAAACCGAAGCAATTATATAGAATCTGTACACATAGTCTCAGACTTTATGTTAGACGACACATGGTCTAAATATTCACACTTATAATCCAGTACTGAATATGATAAGCAGAGGTTCTTAATACAATAAAATACTACTCTCAAATAGAAAGAACAAGCTGCTGTACAATATATACACTATGGCCATTTCCTGTTGAAAACGTCACAGCGCCAGCAGCCATTTATTGGGTTTATTGGCCTGTAGGCCTGTTTGGTGAGATACGTGACTTGGGCTGGCCCATGCACCGACAGAGAGAGGGATAAGGATAGCACGCACGAGGAAAATCCCACACAGCGCCGCTTCTCCCGTTCCCCACTTCTCTGCTGGATCTGGCGCAGCACCTCACCACGCCATCTCTTCCTTGCTCATGGAGTCGTCTTCAAGGGGAGCGGGGTGTGCCCCG
The DNA here is from genome assembly GCA_902687465.1 of Secale cereale. NCBI lineage: Eukaryota > Viridiplantae > Streptophyta > Magnoliopsida > Poales > Poaceae > Secale > Secale cereale. Next base: position 771,855,024 of record LR738714.1, on the reverse strand, counting down.
CGTCTCCGCACGGTCCCCGCCGCTGCTGCACGCCCCGGGGGCGCCGGTGAGGCCGAGGGCCGCCGGCGACCACGCGCCCTGGACGGCTGCGCGGTTTTGCGCCATGGCTGCGGCGAACTGCCGCAGGATCCGACGCGCCTCCGGTGGAGGCGTGGGAGGGAGGGGTGGCGCTGGAGGCACGTGTGGTGTCGCCGGTGATGGAGGAGGAGGCGGCGTCGACGACGAGCCCTGTCCTTCCATCTCTTCTTCTTCCACCTTGATCTTGATGTTCAAGTTGGGGATGGTGGGGTAGCCGCCGGTTCCCGCTGCCGCCGGCGTCGGGGACGGGAGATCCGGGACGGGGCCGTATCCAGGAGGAAGGAAGTGCTCCGGCAGTTCATCTGATGGCGTCGGCGACGGCATCCGCGGTGGTGCGCCCGTACGCGCTGGGCACGGTCCGAACCGGTGCTGCATGCAGTACGGGGGCAAAGGCGGCGGCGCGAGTTCGCAAGGGAACATCTCTTCTTCTCCGAGGAACGGCGCCGATGGCCCTGCAAGGAGCCAATCCATCGGAGGGATGGTGAAGGCAAATGGCGGCGGAGTCGCCGGTACGATGTTGTCGTCGGCGACGGCCGGAGTCGAAGGCCCAGCATGGTTTGCAGCGGTGGCCGCAGCCGAGGGTCCAGCCTGGTGCACCGTTGGTGCTCGCCCACGAAGTGAGCGGTTGCCTTGGCGTGCATACCCACGGCGGCGGTTCTGGCGGCTGTTCCGGGCGAAAAAGCGGCGGCGTGGGCCACTCCTTGCACCGAGTCCCTGATGACGACGTGCAGCATGGTGGCGCTGGGTGCGTGGAAGGCGATGGCTCTCTCTCTGGAGGAAGCGTGCGATGGCAAAAGCAAGCGACGGCAGGTCTGTCCCTGCCATTCTTACCTTTCTCGTGATGGCTCTCTGGCTCTCTCGGCAGAGCAAGTGCTGATAACGTGTAAAAGTAAAAGTGATTGTGCGAATGATCAAGTACTTCATTGATTTGAGAATCACATATTTATACAAGGATTTGGGACGCATTGAATAGGCGTCTGTACAAAGAGGCGCCTGTACGGACCGATGTGTCCGTACGACGCTTGGACACTAATAACTGACTAACGACACTTCTAATGTCGGTTCGCTAATGACCCTTCAGATCTGTCGGTTCGTAACAAGAAGAACATTATTCTTGACAGCACCACGGAAATACAAGTCATTATGAACTTGATGATGCACACCCATAAAAAATGTTAAGTGTACAATTAGTCTAGTTTTTTGAGAATTTTCTAAATTAATAAATATAACAGACACTGACCTTTAAGAAAGTTAAAATTATGGCAAGCTGAGGAGTATTGTATGCATAAAGATGTTGGCCGCGTGCTAAGAAGAGTTTCTGTTATCAGCTCTCAAGTTAGTAATGTATACATGACACTAAAATGGTACAACACTTCTTAAGAAAAAACTTGCTGGATAGTTGATCAACCTCCATAGAGGTTGCCATAATTAAGCCAACATTTGCTTCAGCGGAAAGAAGTTCATTCCAATGGCGTGCCTGAAAATCATGCTCGATCAAAATATGTAAAATATGTTGGTACAAATGTCGTGCTGGGAGTAATCTTCCTTTTTGGTCTCATTCAGTTCTTATAGAGCAAAAAAGCAACATTCCAATTCTTATTGCGTCCAATCCGTGTACATTCTTGCCTTTATATAACTTAATTCCTTTGAAGGAGAAATTATATATTAACCATAGTTCTTACATGAGAACACAACAAATCTGAAAAAAATCAAATTCTCGTCAAAGTGAACAGAGTAATCAACAGAAGCCTTGGCCTTCTCAAAAAGAATGTCATTACAAAGAAGCCAATGAGGACCATGATATGTACTCCCTCCATCCGAAAATATTTGTCGAAGAAATTGATAAAAATGCATGTATCTAGAATTAAGATATGTCTAGATACATTCATTTCTCCGACGAGTATTTCCGGACGGAGGGAGTAGGTAATATGCTGAGATCTGGAGGTGCCAAGAAATATATAATAGCCATAAACAATGCTTTAACTCTTGTGCATCCTATAACTGCATGATGTACATCTTCATTAGTTGCACCATAGATTGCCAGATGGTAAATGCCAATACAGTAATTAGAAGCACCATATCACACTGAAACTTCCATATAAACTTCAGCAATATCAATTAAAAAATACAAACTTCCCCAGGGAGTCATGTGAGCAACTGCTCTATATAGTGCAAACTGGATACAAGATAAGATGGACCTTTTAAACTGGAAGCTGCTGGAGATGTGAGGGGCGGCATCCTTGGAGCTGCGGCGGGTCGAGGCGATGGTGGAGGCGTCACTGCGCGAGGTGATGGGGGCGGTTTCCTTTGGTGCAAATGGGTACGTAAGGAAAGGGTAACCGAGAGAAAGGATTAATTAGCGGTGAATGTGTTTAGTGCTAAACGCGTTTAGTTGCTCACCATTAGGACAATAAGAACTGTTGGATTAACGCAAATGGATGAGCGAGATCTGTTGGATCTGCCTCACTGGGTCATTTTATATTGGTATAGATGACTCCATTTATGTTTGTTGTTGGTCAACACTGAATTAAAACCCTTCGTTACAAATGTATTAAAATAACACCCCTTTATTTATGGAAAACAGAAAAGGACAACAGTGGTAGTACTCCTGTATAGGGGTAACATGGAGAGTGCCCTTCTCAGTGCTTCACCGTGTATAGGTGCTAAGAATGCCACATAAGCAAACAGTTGATTCGGTAAAGTAATTAAAGCGATGAGAGAGCACTTTGATGATCCGAAGAAAAACAATGTCAAACGTGTGGACCTACATAAAATGCCTATCAATCAATGGATAAATAGTTTAGTTGCTAAACAAAATGAACAGTTTTGCTAAGTCTCAGTCGACTTAGACTTCATTATGTCTCAGTCGATGTTATGTTTTATTGATCTTGCATTGAGATTCGTAAAAAAAATCTTTTCAGTTTTTTTTTCTTTCTATATACTATATCACTTGACTGAGACTTGGTTAAGTCCATGAACACACCCCAAAATGAAAACGGTTTAGCTGCAAAAGCTAAGCACTTCTGCATTGGGAAGATTAGTTGCTAAGACTTTTAGTGCATTTAGCACCTCACCCAAACACCAATGCGTTGAAAGAGGCATCGCGTAGCGGCGTAGGGGCCCGTAGCCGCACCACTATTGGTTGGCCACTTGTCATTGGGGTCGTCACCAAAATAGATGGTCCAAGTGGGCTTGGAGTACTCGTAGCAGGTGTGTGTGATGCGGTGGAACTCCACTATGTCCTTGTTTTTGTTGATGTCTGTTGTGTCACGGAGTTTGATGGAGAACATGTCACCATAGGGCCAGCCGGAGGCAATGAAGATGGGCAGAGACACCGGGTCGGCGAAGACTACGACGAAGTCGGAGGTGACAACCATGTTGTCCATGTTGGGGTTGAAGACGGGGTGGCAGGCGTGGCCGGGCAGGGACATGACCCGCACAAGCACCTTGGGGTCGGTGGCTAGGACGAGGAAGATGGAGAAGGAACCGGCAGAGTCGAGGATGTCCCTGTCGCGGGAGGAGGAGAAGACGACCCAGTCACCCCTGGGTGACCAACTACAGTGGCTGTCGGTCCATGGCTCGTCGGTGAGCTGCGTCACCGTGCCTTCGCCCCACTCTCCTTTCTCCACGTCCTCCGTGATGTAGAGGTTGTTGTACTTGGCGTCCTCCGGCCTACCGGATCTGTCGCGCGTCGACCGGAACACAAACTTAGTCCCGGCTGGGTTGCTCGAGGGGAAGGCATCGTCGAACTTGCCCTTGGTGAGGCGCCTCATGTTCCGGTCATTGGGCCGGAGCTCGGAGGTGCCTTCGAGGGCACAGATCTGCAGGTGGTCGGCCGTGCCCTCGCAGAAGTAGATGGTGTGCTTGCTCATGTCTTGGTTCCACGTAGTGGACAAGACTCTGATCTTGTTCCTCACCTGCTCATGTTGTAATTTTGCTAGTAGGCCTTTGGTCCAAAGCCCAACTAAAATTCTAAAATTCTCTTGGCCCATTCATGCACACATGTGAGTGGAGTGAGTGGGGCTAAAGTTTAGTCACACCTCATAAGTTGAGAGAGAGTTGCACCTCTTTATAAGGTGAGCTCTTCTACCACTTGTATGAGCATGAGAAGAGGAGACCTACACGCGCGCTCCTCCTCCTCGCTCGCCTCGCGACGCCACGCCACGCCTCGTCACGACGCGCCGCGGGTTGCGGGATTGAGCCGAGCCAAGGACAGAGCTATGCACGTTGTCTATATTTTTTGTGGGGACCCCGACTCATAAGTCGAGATCACCGAATGCACGTGTACAGTGATCCCAGAGATCAATGCTCACTGAACACACAGAAGCTGAATAACAAGAGTCTTACATCCATATATAACGTATTACACAAATAGGACCATTAAGGTCAAGTCTTGAGTATATCATCGCAGCGGAAATCTTCAATAACAACTTGGACCCATGCCATCTGCCTTAACCCTACACGCATTCTGACTGGGAAGCGTCCTAGCTCGCATGCTCGTCACCAAGAAATCTTCATCAAATCCTGTTCACTCATGTCTGGCCAATAAAATAACCAGTGGCAAGCCAATGAGTACTTTGAATGTACTCGCAAGCAACCCAAGTGTGATGACAGAATAATTATGCAAAGCTCTACTGCTAAATTGGCAGTATTGCGGAAAGCTAGTTTTTCATATGCAAGTATGATCAACATATAACATGGACATGCATGTGTCTGCAACAAGTATCAGGAGGTGATACGTCCAAAACGTATCTATAATTTCTGCTTGCTCCATGCCTCTTTTGGGTGATATTGCTATGTTATTTATACACTTCCATACACTTTTGATTATATTTGGACTAACCTATTAACTCAGTGCACCCCAGTGCCAGTTTCTGTTTTCTGCTATTTTTGTATTTCAGGTTTTCCCATCACGTAAACTGCCAGAAAAATCCCGGAAAAATTATATAAAAAAATCAGCGTTCCAGAAGCTTCCCGGCAGCCAAAGTAGAGCCGGAGGGGGGCCACCAGGGCTCCAGGCGCCCTGGTGGCGCGGCCCCCCTCCTGGCCGCGCCGGGGGGGCGCCTGGGCCCCCCATGCCTCCGCTGATGCCCCCCTTTGGCATATATTTAACACGCGTCCCGAAACCCTCGAGACGGGAACCCTTTTTCGCGATCTCATCTCTGTTCCGCCGCCGCCGCGCTTTCAAGATCGGAAGCACCAGGATAACTCTTCCCGGCACCCTGTCGGAGGGGAGGATCACCACCGGGAGCCTCTCCACCACCATGGACGCCTCCCGGATTAGTTGTGAGTAGTCTCCCTTGGACCATGGGTCCATGACCAGTAGCTATGTGATGTTCTCCTCCCCTTCTTGTGCTTCACTAATTAGACCTCGTGAGCTGCCCTACATGATCGAGGCACATATGTAATCCTTATGCTGTTGCTATGATGAGTTTGCTGGGATCCGATGGATTGTGAGCTTATGTTCAGATTGTGTTTGAGTAATATATTTGATTTACCTCTTTTATATTTATGTTCAGAAGTAATTCTTGCATGTTCTCCGTTGCTATTTATTGCTTTGGCCAAGTAGTAGGTAGTGACTCCAAGAGGGAACGTTATGCTCGATTGTGGGTTCATGCCCCTCGATGACTAGCTTGAGTGACATAAACATGACTCTAGGGGATGTGCTGTTGCCACAAGGGGGAAAACAACGGTGCTTGTGCCCGCAGGTGCAAGGATTGTTTACTTTACGCAAAGTTCTTTTAATGCAGTTGTCTGTTGCTTTGAGTTTACACTATGGGTGGGACTCGCAACTTAATACCAGCGAGATGTTCTGGATAGATATCTCAAGGTGGATGATTAGTAGTAGATACAGATGGATTTCGGTCTACTTGCCTTGGCGTACCGCCCATGCTTTGAACCTCTACCTTTCTTGCAACATAGTTAGCATTGGTTTGCGCACATAATTCTGTCAATTGCCCAGCTGTAATTCGTTTACCTCACATGGCTGTTTTATCGTCTTTTGGGAGAGAGACATCACTAGTGAACATCATGGGACCCCGGTCCATATTACCATCATTGATCACATCCGCTATTTACTTTCTGCTTTTACTTACTATATGCAATTATACCTATCACTATTATCACTTGCGTTTGATCCTTTGTAAACGACAAGGCCGGAGGGATTGACAACCTCTCTGTACTCGTTGGGAGCAAAGTTATTTGTATTTGTGTGCAGGTCCACGTTGATTGCTAATATCTGGCGCCGTTAGCAGTTGACACCTTCTTGTTGAAACTGGGAGTCTCAGGGAAAATCGATCCTTGGTATCTTTGCCAAGGGAAAACTTCTGCTACACTGCATCTCAAACCTTCCACTTGAGGTAACCAACGAGGGGCGAGAAGCCATCAGGAGGTCACAGACATAAATATCGAGAAAGAGTTGTAATCAACTCATGCTCAAGCTCATTGTGACTTTCTCACAATCACATCAACAGATTTACTCAAAGCGTGTTGTTTTCCAGAACTTATGGACATAGTCTAAGTAGCACCACCCAACTGTCCTTGACCGCGGACACGGCTATTCGAATAGTTTTACACTCTGTCAACAACACTCTCATCAAGCCTCGGTACACTACTTCTTCACCAAGTAGTGCCCTAGTTTCTCATCATCTCCCAGGGGCATTAATAGCACCCACTGGGTCATTTGCAAGTATGTCAAACCACACTTGTTTCACTCAATGCATAACCCTGACCCATTTGCGTAGCCAACTACTATAGCATACATCTATCTACTCCCACCCACATAACCCTCATAGGAAGGTAGGGTCATGTTTGATGCAAGTTTCAATAGTAAAGTAACAAAGGTAGCAACCAAAGTGGTCTCCACCTCAACATGATTCCGATGCATTGATAATAAGGTGCTATGAGACATGCATAAAAAGGTTTCTCGAACATGGTCAAAGGGCTGCTTGCCTTATTCTTCCGAGTCTTCAAACCTTCTGGTCCATCTTCGAGTACTTCGTTTATTTCGTCAACTAACGATGGAAACAATCATAATAAGCAACACAATCAAAGCAAAAATAAAAGTGCTCTAAAAATTGGAGTTGGACTTTTCTAGGATACCTCTGGTCATATGAAAAACAACCAAGGTGGTTTCATAGGTATTGGATCAATGAATTGTTTGGATCATTTTAATATGATGGAACCAAGGGGTTTATGGATTTGAAAGAAGTATACAAAAATATTTACTTGAATGATGAGCAAAGGCACCCATCAACAAGTCATGATTTTAGAAGCATCTAGGAGTTGGTTTCACTGGATTTGGAATTCAAATGAATTTCCTAGGATTTTGCAAAGTTGATAAATATGAAGAAATGGCTCATTATTTGGTGGGGCACAGAAAGTATTAATAAAAATGTTCCAAAACTAAGTTTGGATATGACAAGCATCTAGGAATTTGAACTACTGCATTTGGATCAAATTTGAGCCCTAAGTGATTTTCTAAAGTTCATCACAGAAAATGAAATAAGGGTATTTGCTAATTATTTGTGAAGGAAAGGTTCCTGGAAAAATGTGCATGTTGCACCATGTGATAGAGCATGATTTATGGAGTCACTGGAAATTTGAATCACAAAATTTGGAATTCAAATGAATTGTTTAAGCATTTATGAAGTTTACAGAAAAAAAGAAAAGGGGAAAAAGGGGAGGGGTTTTATACCTATACTGCGTTTTGGCGCAGTATAGCGCCGCAGCGCTCTGGGCTGGCCCAACTGCACGGCAGCGCGCAGGGAACCTGGCCACGTCGAAGGCGCCCGCCAGAAAGGGCGTTTCCGTGCGGGGAAGGCGGCCGAGGCCAGACCCGTTTCCACTTAAACGGAGGGGCCCGCCCACTGGGTCACTGACGCGCGGGCCCCCAGCGGCAGGCCGTCTTCTTCCTCCCACGCGGTACGACGGGGAACAGGGGAGGTACGACCGAGCGGCGCCGGCGCTCTCCCCGGCGGCACTGACCACCTCCGTCGACGCCCATCACACCGGCGTGCTCAGGACGGTGTGCCGCACCCGTAGAGGTGTGCCACGACCGCTAGGGTGGCCGGACTCGAGCAGCGCATCGGCCGCGGCGGACGGTGGCGATGGTGATGTTCAACACGGCGAGGAGAACACGAGGAGGAGGGAATGGAGCCTGGGGTGAGTTGGCGGTGGTGATGAAAGGGTGCGGGGATGCTCAGGGGGGGGGG
>LR738714.1:771810516-771846608 GCA_902687465.1 Secale cereale | reverse complement strand
GGGGAGAGAAAGGTCGAGGCCCGCGAATTTAGGCGGCGGCCGGCGGCTCAGCTCCGGCCGTAGTGATGGATGGAGGGCACGGGAGGAGGAGTGGGACGGTCCAAGAGGATCAGGAGAGGGAGAGGGAGTCCAGGGGATAGAGAGGGAGGCTTGATATGGCCTTATGTGGCGAGGCTTCGGTGCACCGTGGGTGGCATCCACGGCCATGGCCAAGGTAGTGCCAGGGGACGGAATTGGCACACAAGCCCTTGTCCAGGGTGTTCGTGGGCATGGTCTAGGACCAGGGAGAGATGAAAGGGAGCGGGGAAACGGTCAGAGGAGTTGCGCGTGTGAGCTCGCTCACTGGAGCTCGGGGTCGGCCGGTGCGCGTGCGAGCAGGGGTGAGAGAGGAGGAGAGAGGAGGGGGCCGACCGCCCAGCGTGTCCCGGACTCCGAGGCAGCCTCGGGGGACACGAGGGGGGAGGCCCTAGGTGGTCGGGGCCGGTGATTGGGGGCGGCTACAGTGCGCCAGGCGATGTCTACACACGCTTCTACTCTTGTAGACTATGTTGGGCCTCCAAGCGCAGAGGTTTGTAGGACAGCAACAATTTCCCTCAAGTGGATGACCTAAGGTTTATCGAACTCAGGGAAGTAGAGGTTGAAGATGGTCTCTCTCAAGAAACCCTGCAACTAAGATACAAGAAGTCTCTTGTGTCCCCAACACACCTAATACAACTAGGAGTTGTATAGGTGCACTAGTTCGGCGAAGAGATGTTAAATGGCAAGTGATATGGATGATAGGAGTGGCAAAACAAAGTAATATAAATCTGTAATAAAAAGTGCAGCAAGCAAACAAGTGGTAAACGTGAGCACAAATGGTATTGCAATGGTGGAAACAAGGCCTAGGGATCATACTTTCACTAGTGGCAACTCCCAAAAACATTAACATAATCGAATCACATGATATTTCCCATAAAACATGCAATGGAGACGCACCCGGAGATCATTCCTTCGTGGTCAAGAGAGGACGAGAATTATGTAGGGCTACAAAAGCACACCTCAAAGTTCGTAGTTCTCAATCTAAGGATTTTCCAATGTCACCGCGGCCATCCAAAGAGAGTCCCACAATCACCACAACATATCTAAAGGATAGTCAAAGACAAGCACCAAGAGACTCTCAATCTTCAATCAACACACAAGAGAGGAAATCACTCATGAAAATATTTTTCTAATCCATGTCCAATAGACCGCTGTCACCTTGGTCTCGGGGATTATACTAGATAAAGACAAGTGAGTACATCAATCCAATACATAGAGGAAGGGGAAATATCATGGGATCACCCTAGATTAACATAGCCTATGATCACAACGAAGATCACATCATGGGAGAGAGAGATAACCACATAGCTACACGTACGAGCCCTCGGCCCCGGAGAAGACTACTCACACATGGACATGGTGAGGAGGAGGTTGATGATGGTGTTGATGGAGAGGTGCAGCCCCGCGAGGAGGAGACGGCCGACGGCAGCCACGGAGGCGGCGACGGCGGCCCTTGGGGGCGCGGCGGCGGCGGCGGCCCTAGGGGGCGGCGGCGGCCCTCGGGGCGGCGGCGGCCCTAGGGGGCAGCGGCTCCTTGGCCCCCCTTCTTCCTTGTGGATGGTGCTGCAATGGTGCTGGTCCTCCCCTCCAAGACGGCGGCTCGGGAGGAGGAAAATTCGTGGCCCTTGGTGACCTAGGTTTTCCTCTCTTTATATAGACTCTCGGATTCCCGTCATCAGATTTTGGGCCTCAGTAAAACGGGATTTACTCGGCGGTCCGGACTCCGATTTGGACGAATTTTATATCCAGAAGCATCGCCTCGAAATTCCCCACAACTTTCGCAACTAGACTTTTTCCGTTTGACGTCGTCTTCGGGCCGGAACGTGACCATCTTTACAAAACGTTCTCAGACAGATTTTAGGAAAGTCAGAGTCCTACTCCAATACGACTCCTTTTGCGTTTTTGTCAATTTCCAAGTAATTCCTACACAATAAAGTGTAAAACAAGAACATTGTGCACTTTTGCAACCATTAGTAGGTTAGTCCAAATGTGATCAAAAGTGTATGGAAGTGCATAAATATCATAGCAATATCACACAAAAAAGGCATGGAGCAAGCAGAAATTATAGATACGTTTTGGACGTATCAACATCCCCAAGCTTAATTCCTGCTCGTCCTCGAGTAGGTAAATGATAACAAGCATAATTTCTGTGTTGACATGCTATTAACCATATAAGAACTTTTAATATTCACATGAAAAATGCTTACTGAGATAATGAATCTGTAGTAATTAAGTTTCCTCATGAGAATATCACAAAGAACTGAAAGTTTACAATATGATACTGAAACACTCAATAGATTTGTAGTGAGCACGGTGTGCAAACATGACAAAGTGATACCTCGCTTGCCCCCTTTAGTGAAGCAAAACATAAATGCAGGGGCACCTCCAAAGTTTAAGTGACGACTAGATACAATGATTTCAGAATAAACGATATCATAATCATGCAAAAGACAATGGTACTTTGGGACAATGCACATTACACTCAGAATGACAATCATGCTCTCAATAGTTGGTGCTTTAAAGAAGGTGGAGACTCTCGAATCGTGGCTTTTGATGGCAAGGTTGAAAACCCGTGGTCGGAAACAAAAACTAAACATGTACCAGAGCTCTTGGTTTTTAAAACAGAGATAAAGATTATTTTTTAGAATATGCATATTTCGTCAACGAATGCTAGTAGATAACTCAATTACTTCTCGAGCTGGACAAGTTTCGAGGAACGGCTCCCGCATGAGGACGATCACATCCTCTTAATCTCCTTTGTTTATCACTGCCAAAGCTTTCTGATTTCTCATGAACAAAGTGTGAAGGAGGGTTTGTTTGTTGTATTATTTTTTAATGAGCCGGGCGCACTCTATGCCAGTTCCTTCTAGTATTAAGGGTTTGCACATTAGACATGCAATCCCGGGGTGAAGCTTGTCCAACCTAAAAAGATCATGAACTAACTACTAATTCCTCATGAGCTAAAACAGAGGCACAAAAGAGAAATGCTTTTTTAAATAATTTCGAGGTGGTACATGAAAGTCTTCGTTAGGAATGACAGGTAAATACCATGTATAGGAAGGTATGGTTGACTCATATGGCATACCTGGTTTAAAGGATTTGGATGCACAAGCAGTCAGTCCGCTTAGTACAGGTGGAGGTTAGCAAAAGACTGGGAGCGACCAACTAAGAGAGCAATGACGGTCATAATCATGCAAAGCGACAAAGCAACATTGAATCGGGCATGGAAGTTATATCGCTACTCAGAAATAAAAGATCATCAAGGCTTGATAGACTTTCTTTACAGTCTTAAATATGTGTGAGCATATGCCAAGTCAATCAAAATAAATTCTCGGAGGAAGATACCACTAAACCATACCACATCATAGGCAAACAAATCATGTTGGTACTCCAATAACACATTGAGAACCCCCCAGCTATTTGAGACTAACCATAAGAAAACATGAACTACTAAGCACCATTATGCACATAGCATTTTTATCATAGACATATCAACCAGTGCAACAGAAGCCAACTCTCTTAACAAGATAAGCATGATAAATAAAGAGAGTTCCAGCGACCAACTAAACAAAAGCTCTTTAAAAAGATAAGCATGAAAACTAAGAGCTGAACATGATAGTAGTTATTGAAAGACAAAGAACACACACAGCAAAGATAGACATGAAAATTCTATGTTATGTTCTAGGTTGAAGTGGAGCGGGTCTCTCTCCCACACAAAGAAAGCTGGGTTCCAACTCGTTATGAACAGCAAGCAAAGCTAAACAAAACTAAAAAGGAAACTAAAAGCAAGACGATCCAAGCATAGCACATAACACATGAAGTGATAAAAATATAGTGGAACGAAAGACGAACTGATAATTGTTGATGGAGTAGACGCTTGAGTCTTCTTGAATATGTCTTGGGGGTGCACGGGGGCATCCCCAAGCTTGAGCGTTTGACACTCCTGAATCTTTTTATCATCTTCCCTCGCACACTTGAAAACTCCCTTCATACATAACTCATCATAATCTGATTAGCGAGGTTAGTACCCATAATAAAATAATTTTTCGTTGCTGGAAATAAGGATATTATTGAAGGTCTACTGTTTCTCAAGATTGCCAAAAGGTTTTTGCAAAGAAAAAGCAAGCTCAAGGTTTGCAAGACGAAGGAAAGCCAAAACAGGACAAAATCTATGAAAAACAGACCAGCAGGTAGTAAATAATTGTTTCGGGGCACTTCTGCAACTCAAATAAAAAACACAGAACAAACGCCCGAAAGACAATTGTATAGAGCACGCTGTCAAAAAAATTCAGATCAAAAAGATGATCTGGTGATTTTATACGAATTTTTCTATCCAAGGACAGAATCTGTTTCCTGGACAGCACGTCACAACTTTTGAACTTTCTTGCAATGAGAGGCTACACTTGGCACAAAGCTGAAAAGTAAAGATACAACGATGATGCTACTGTAGTAACAAACATCAAGACCACTAAAAACTGAAAGAACAAACTGAAAGCAAAGATAACAAGGGTTGTCTCCCTAGAGCTCTTTCTTTATAGCCATAAAGATAGGCTTAAGACTTTAATGATGCTCTCGTAGAAATAAGAGTTGAAGAACAAAAGAGAGCATCAAGAAGCAAATACCAAATACATTTAAGCCTAACATGCTTCCTATGCATAGGAATATTGCAATAGAATAATTCATTGAAGCACAAAGCAATAAGCATAGGAAGACAAAACAAGTGCAGCTTCAAAACCTTCAACATAAAGAGAGGGAACTTGATATTATTGAAATATCTATAAGCATATGTTCCCTTCTCATAATAATTTTCAGTGAGATCACGAATAAACTCAACAATATAAGCATCACATAAAGCATTGTTACCATGATCCACATGCAAAAAGGTACTCTTACTCTCCACGTAAGCATCTTTGGGGAGCCCTGATGGGCCTCTAACCCCTCGTTGGTTACCCCAAGTGGAAGGTGTGAGATGCAGTGTTGTGGAAGTTTTTCCCTTAGCAAAGATGCCAAGGATCGAATCCCCAGAGACTCCTAGGTTCAACAAGTAGGTGTCAACTGCTAACGGCGCCAGATATTAGCAATCAACGTGGACCTGCACACAGATACAAATAACTTTGCTCCCAACGAGTACAGAGAGGTTGTCAATCCCTCCGGCCTTGTAGTTCACAAAGGATTAAACGCAAATGATAGTAGTGATAGATAATGTTTGCAATAGTAAGTAAAAGCGAAAAGTAAATAGCGGATGTGATCAATGATGGTAATATGGACCGGAGTCTCATGATGTTCACTAGTGATGTCTCTCTCCCAAAAGACGATAAAACAGCTATGTGAGGTAAACGAATTACAGCTGGGCAATTGACAGGACCATGAATGCAAACCAATGCTGACTACATTGCAAGAAAGGTTGAGGTTCAAAGCATGGGCGGTACGCCAAAGTAAGTAGACCGAAATCCATCAATATCTACTACTAATCATCCACCTTGAGATATCTATCCAGAACATCTCGCTGGTATTAAGTTGTGAGGCCCACCCACAGTGTAAACTCAAAGCAACAGACAACTGCATTAAAAGAACTTTGCATAAAGTAAACAATCCTTGCACCCGCGGGCACAAGCACCGTTGTTTTCCCCCTTGTGGCAACAGCACATCCCCTAGACTCATGTTTCTGTCACTCAAGCTAGTCATCGAGGGGCATGAACCCACAATCAAGCATAACGTTCCCTCTTGGAGTCACTTCCTACTACTTGGCCAAAGCAATAAATAACAATGGAGAACATGCAAGAATTACTTATGAACATAAATATAAAAGAGGTAGATCAAATATATTACTCAATCACAATCTGAACATAATCTCATAATCCATCGGATCCCAGCAAACTCATCATAGCAACAGCATAAGGATTACATATGTGCCTCGATCATGTAGGGCAGCTCACGAGGACTAATTAGTGAAGCACAAGAACGGGAGGAGAACATCACATAGCTACTGGTCATGGACTCATGGTCCAAGGGAGACTACTCACAACTCATCCGGGAGGCGTCCATGGTGGTGGAGAGGCTCCCGATGGTGATCCTCCCCTCCGGCAGGGTGCCGAGAAGAGTTCTCCTGGTGCTCCCGATCTTGGAAGCGGAGGCGGCAGCGGAACAGAGATGAGATCGCGAAAAAGAGTTCCCGTCCCGAGGGTTTCGAAGGACGCTCTAAATATATGCCAAAGGGGGGCACCAGACGGGGCTCGGGGGGCCCAGGCGCACCCCCGACGCGGCCCAAGGGGGGGGGCGCCGCCAGGGCGCCTGGGGCCCTGGTGGCCCCCCCGGCTGTACTTCGGGCGCAAGGTAGGTTCTGGAACGCTGATTTTTTATATAATTTTTCTGGATTTTTCCTGACAGTTCTCGTAATGTGAAAACCTGAAATACAAGAACAGCCGAAAACAAAAACTGGCACTGGGGTGCACTGGATTAGTAGGTTAGTCCAAATATGATCAAAAGTGTATGGAAGTGTATAAATATCATAGCAATATCACCCAAAAGTGGCATGGAGCAAGCAGAAATTATAGATACGTTTTGGACGTATCAACATCCCCAAGCTTAATTCCTGCTCGTCCTCGAGTAGGTAAATGATAACAAGAATAATTTCTGTGGTGACATGCTATTAACCATATAGGACTTTTTATAGTCATATGACAAAAGCTTACTGAGACAATGATTCTATAGTAATTAAGTTGCCTCATGAGAAAATCACAAAGGACTGAAAGTTTTACAATATGAAACTGAAACATCAAAAAGATTTGCAATGAACATGGTGTGCAAATATGATAAAGTGATATCTAGCTTGCCCCCTTTAGTGAAGCAAAACATAAATGCAGGGGCACCTTCAAGGTTTAAGTGATGACTAGATACAATGATTTCAAAATAAACGATATCACAATCATGCAAAAGACAATGCTACTTTGGGACAATGCACATTACACTTAGAATGACAATCATGCTCTCAGTATTTGGTGCTTGAAGAAAGAAGGTGGAGACTCAAAAAGTAAAAGAATGGTTATGTGCTAGAGCTTTTTATTTTGAAAACATAGAAGCAATTTTGTCAACGGTAGTAGTACTTCATATGTGTCATGCATAAGACATCCTATAAGTTGCAAGCCTCATGCATCGAATACCAATAGTGCTCGCACCTTGTCCTAATTAGCTCGGATTTCCATGGGTTATCATTGCATTACATATGTTTCAACCAAGTGTCACAAAGGGGTACCTCTGTGCCACCTGTACAAAGGTCCAAGGAGATAAATCGCATTTGATCTCTCGTTTTTGATAGATCTCAACTTGAGGACATCCATACCGGGACAACATAGAAAATAGATGATGGACTCCTCTTTAATGCATAAGCATGTTCGCATAAGAGATTGAGGATTAATGTCCAAGCTAAAACTTCCACCATGATACATGGCTTTGGTTGGCGGCCCAATGTTCTTCTCTAACAATATGCATACTCAACCATTCAACCCATGGCAAATCACCCTTACTTCAGACAAGTCAAACATGCATAGCAACTCAGATGATATTCAACAAAAGTGTGACAGTTGATGGCGTCCCCAGAAACATGGTTACCGCTCAGCAAGCAACTTATAAGAAATAAGATACATAGGCTACATATTCTTTACCACAATAGTTTTTAAGCTACTTTCCCATGAGCTATGTATTGCAAAGTTAGTTCTGCTTAGTACAGGTGGAGGTTAGCAAAAGACTGGGAGCGATCAACTAAGAGAGCAATGACGGTCATAATCATGCAGAGCGACAAAGCAACATTGAATCAGGCATGATAGTTATATCGCTACTCAGAAATAAAAGATCATCAAGGCTTGACAGACTTTCTTTACAGTCTTAAATATGCGTGAGCATACGCCAAGTCAATCAAAATAAATTCTCGAAGGAAGATATTACTAAACCATACCACATCATAGGCAAACAAATCAAGTTGGTACTCCAATAACACATTGGGAATCCCCGAGCTATTTGAGATTAACCATAAGAAAACCTGAACTACTAAGCGCCATTATGCACGTAGCATCTTTATCATAGACATATTAACCAATGCAACGGAAGCAAACTCTCTTAACAAGGTGAGCATGGTAATGAAAGAGAGTTCAAGCAACCAACTAAACAAAAGCTCTTTGAAGAGATACGCATGAATACTAAGAGCAGAGCGTGATAGTAGCTATTAAAAGACAAAGAACACACACAGCAAAGATAGACATGAAAATTCTATGTTATGTTCTAGGTAGAAGTGGAGCGTGTTTCTTTCCCACATAAAGAATGCTGAGTTCCGACTCGTTATGAAAAACTAAAAAGAAAACTAAAAGCAAGATGCTCCAAGCATAGCACATAACACATGAAGTGATAAAAATATAGCGGAACGAAAGACGAACTGATAATGTTGATGGAGAAGGGGATGCACGGGGGCATCCCCAAGCTTAGACTCTTGAGTCTCCTTGAATATTTCTTGGGGGTGCACGGGGGCATCCCCAAGCTTGAGCGCTTGACACTCCTGAATCTTTTTATCATCTTCCCTTGCACACTTGAAAACTCCCTTCATACATAACTCATCATAATCTGATTAGCGAGGTTAGTACCCTTAATAAAATAATTGTTCCTTGCTGGAAATAAAGATATTCTTGAAGGTCTACTGTTTCTCAAGATTGCCAAAAGGTTTTTTGCAAAGAAAAAGCAAGCTCTTGGTTTGCAAAATGAAAGAAAGGCAAAACAGGACAGAATCTGTGAAAAACAGAACAGCAGATAGTAAATGATTTGTTCGGGGTACTTCTGCAACTCAAATCAAAAAAACTCAGAACAGATGCACGAAAGACAATTATATAGAGAACGCTTTCGAAAAAATTCAGACCAAAAAGATGATCTGGTGATTTTATACGAATTTTTCTATCCAAGGACAGAATCTGTTTCCTGGACAACACCTCACAACTTTTGAACTTTCTAGCAATCAGAGGCTATACTTGGTACAAATATGAAAAGCAAAGATACAATGATGATGCTACTGTAGTAAACAACATCAAGACACAACAAAAGCAAAATATAAAAATTTATTCATTGGGCTGCCTCCCAAAAGCGCTTTCTTTTATGCCTTTAAGCTAGGCATAATGCATAGAGATCAAGTTTTATCAAGAGTAAAAGAATAGCTAGCCCGTACAACGGACTCAAAAGGTAACTTGATCTTCTTACGAGGGAAATGTTCCATCCCTTTCTTGAGAGGAAACTGAAATTTTATATTACCCTCTTTCATGTCAATGATAGCACCAACGGTGCGT
This sequence comes from Secale cereale, assembly GCA_902687465.1. Lineage (NCBI taxonomy): Eukaryota > Viridiplantae > Streptophyta > Magnoliopsida > Poales > Poaceae > Secale > Secale cereale. The sequence continues at coordinate 771,837,210 of LR738714.1, read as the reverse complement.
AAAAAGGGACGTCCCAAAATAATTGGACAAGAAGGATCACATTCAATATCCATAATAGTGAAATCAACGAGAACATAATTATCATTAACAACGATAAGAACATCGTCGATCCTCCCCAAAGGTTTCTTTATGGAAGAATCAACGAGACGAACACCAAAAGAACAAGAATCATAAGGTTTCAATTTAAGCATATCATATATTCTTTTGGGCATAACAGAGGTACTAGCTCCAACATCACATAATGCATAGATAGAGAAGTCATTCAACTTAATTTTTATCATAGGATCCCAACCATCTTCTAGCTTTCTAGGTATGGAGGCTTCTACTCTAAGTTTCTCCTCCCTAGCTTTGATGAGAGCATTAGTGATATGCTCCGTGAAGGCAAGGTTAAGCGTGCTAGTATGGGGATCTCTAGACATCTTGTGAAGGAAATCAATAACTTCGGTAAGAGTATAATTATCAAAATCAAGGTCATTAGCATCAAGTAAAGTGGTAGTGGTGTCCTTTAGGTTCATTTGTTTGGTAGTTTCTATAGTCATAGCATCACCATTAATAGGTCCAATGGGACCAGGAGTACATTGGGTGCTAAGAGTTTGGATATCCTCAACAACTTGGATAGTAGCAACAGTGTGGTGGGTAGGAAGGCTCTTAATTCTATCTTCTTCCTCCCTTTCTCTAGCCCATCTCTCTTTAAGTTTAGCCATCATCCTAATGTTTTCATTAATTTGCACTTGAATAGCATTTATAGGAGTGACTTCCCTCTCCTCAAGAGGAGAAGTTTTATTTTTTTAGCAATTTTACCTCATTGGCTAAATGGTCTACCTTAAAAGAAAGATCATCTAGTTTATGTAGTTTTTCTTCTACACTCTTATTAAAGGCTTTTTGGGTAGTGATGAAATCTTGAAGCATAATCTCTAGTTCAGTAGTGGAGTTCTTGGTACTAGGATAAGCATTGTTGTTCCCATAAGAATTAGAGGGGAACGGTCTAGGATTGTTACCAAAGTTACTCCTATAAGCATTGTTGTTAAAATTGTTTCTAGAGATAAAGTTCACATCTACTTGTTCTTGAGCAATCAAAGAATTTAAAGGAACATCACGAGGATCAACAGAGGATTGCTTCGAAAGTAGAGACATGATCAAGTCAACTTTTTCATTAAGGGAGGAAATCTCCTCGACAGAGTTTACCTTCCTACCTGTTGGAGCGCTGATACGTCCAAAACGTATCTATAATTTCTGCTTGCTCCATGCCACTTTTGGGTGATATTGCTATGATATTCATACACTTCCATACACTTTTGATCATATTTGGACTAACTAACTAATCCAGTGCACCCCAGTGCCAGTTTCTGTTTTCGGCTGTTTTTGTATTTCAGGTTTTCACGTTTCGAGAACTGCCCAGAAAAATCCAGAAAAATTATATAAAAAATCAGCGTTCCGGAAACAACACTGCATCCGAAGGGCAGCCTGGGGGGGGGGCACCAGGGCTCCAGGCGCCATGGCAGCGCCCCCCCCCTGGGCCGCGCCGGGGGGCGCCTGGGCCCCCTGAAGCTCCCCCGATGCCCTCCTTTGGCATATATTTAAAGGGTCCTCCTAAACCCTCAGAACAGGAACTCTTTTCGCGATCCCATCTCTGTTCCGCCGCCGCCGCCGCTTCCAAGATCGGGAGCACCAGGAGAACTCTTCCCGGCACCCTGCCGGAGGGGAGGATCACCACCGGGAGCTTCTCCACCACCATGGACGCCTCCCGGATGACTCGTGAGTAGTCTCCCTTGGACCATGAGTCCATGACCAGTAGCTATGTGATGTTCTCCTCCCGTTCTTGTGCTTCACTAATTAGTCCTCGTGAGCTGCCCTACATGATAGAGGCACCTATGTAATCCTTATGCTGTTGCTATGTTGAGTTTGCTGGGATCCGATGGATTATGAGATTATGTTCAGATTGATCTTGAGTAATATATTTGATCTACCTCTTTTATATTTTTGTTCATAAGTAATTCTTGCATGTTCTCCGTTGTTATTTATTGCTTTGGCCAAGTAATACGTAGTGCCTCCAAGAGGGAACGTTATGCTCGATTGTGGGTTCATGCCCCTCGATGACTAGCTTGAGTGACAGAAACATGAGTCTAGGGGATGTGCTGTTGCCACAAGGGGGAAACAACGGTGTTTGTGCCCGCGGGTGCAAGGATTGTTTACTTTACACAAAGTTCTTTTAATGCAGTTGTCTGTTGCATTGAGTTTACACTATGGGTGGGACTCGCAACTTAATACCAGCGAGATGTTCTTGATAGATATCTCAAGGTGGATGATTAGTAGTAGATATTGATGGATTTCAGTCTACTTACTTTGGCGTACCGCCCATGCTTTGAACCTCAACCTTTCTTGCAATGTAGTCAGCATTGGTTTGCGTTCGTGGTCCTGTCAATTGCCCAGCTGTAATTTGTTTACCTCACATAGGTGTTTTATCGTCTTTTGGGAGAGAGACATCACTAGTGAACATCATGAGACTTCGGTCCATATTACCATCATTGATCACAACCGCTATTTACTTTTCGTTATTATTTACTATTGCAAAACACTATCTATCACTACTATCATTGCTTTTAATCCTTTGTGAACTACAAGGCCGGAGGGATTGACAACCTCTCTGTACTCGTTGGGAGCAAAGTTATTTGTATCTGTGTGCAGGTCCACGTTGATTGCTACTAATCTGGCGCCGTAGCAGTTGACACCTACCTGTTGAACCTAGGAGTCTCTGGGGATTCGATCCTTGGCATCTTTGCTAAGGGAAAACACTTCTACAATACCGCATCTTACACCTTCCACTTGGGGTAACCAACGAGGGGTTCGAGGCCCATCAAGGAGTATTTTCTGGCGCCGTTGCCGGGGACTCCACTCTTCAGGATAGGGGAGTTGCATGCTATCTTTTACCTTTGCTTTTTAGTCTTGTTAGTTTACCTTTCAGTTTTTGCTTTAGTATCTTTTATCAAAAATCACAAAAAAATTATTTACCTTCCTGTTAGTAGTCCTATCTGGTTAGTTAAACTTGTTAAGATTTGGTGCTTTGAGGGAATCAGAAGTTCTAGATTTCCATCAAAGGGATGGAGAAAATATGAAGAAGGCATGGGACAGAATTTCTGATGCACGTAGAAGAATTATGCCTTGGATACCTATAAAAATTGTGCTTAGAAATTTTTACCAAGGTCTTTTTAAATGGTGTAAACACTCCCTTGACATTATAGCTGAGGGAGATTTCCTAGAATGTGATGAAGCTAGAGCTCTTGAAATTATACATGGTCTATCTAGTTACTTTGTTTATGATCATAATTTTGATACTGTCATAGATAGACTTGCTACTATTGAGAAAAGAATGGATGCTCTAGACTTGATGAAGGTAGAGAAACCCAAACCCAATAGGAAAGACATTTTGGAAATAGACAATGATTGGGAGCCTTTTGTTAGGATTGGCATCTCTAATCAAGACTTCCTTGCTTATTGTGATATTGGATCTATGGTTTCTACTATGCCAAAAATTGTTCATGATTCTTTAAAATTTAACATGGATAGATTACCATCTTATCATGAACATACTAATGGAGATATTTCTGAAATCCAAGGAAAAATAAAAGACGTGCCAGTTAAATTCCTTAAAGGGATTGCAATGATTGATTTCTTCATCGTGGAGCCAAACCAAGGAAATATAGTGCTTGGAAGGGACTTCCTCCGAGCGGTAAAAGGCTTCATCGATATAGGTAAGGGACAAATCCGCTTACGCGGGAAGGCAAAAGGTGTGTACCCCTTTCCTAGAAGGAACAAGAATGAACTTGTTGAGGAACCATTTGAATCAATTTATAACTCCGATTATTATGATGGTTATTGATTCCTCTATGCATTATGCCTAGCTTAAAGGCATAAAAAAAGCGCTTTTGGGAGGCAGCCCATATGAATACATTTTTTTCTTTTGTTGTGTCTTGATGTTGTTTACTGCTGTAGCATCATCATTGTATCTTTGCCTTTCATATTTGTGCCAAGTATAGCCTCTGATTGCTAGAAAGTTCAAAAGTTGTGAGGTGCTGTCCAGGAAACAGATTCTGTCCTTGGATAGAAAAATTCGTATAAAATCACCAGATCATCTTTTTGGTCTGAATTTTTTCGACAGCGTTCTCTATATAATTTTATTTCGTGCATATGTTCTGAGTTTTTTGATTTGAGTTGCAGAAGTATCCCGAACAGATCAATTACTACCTGCTGTTCTGTTTTTCACAGATTCTGTCCTGTTTTGCCTTTCCTTCACTTTGCAAATCAAGAGCTTGCTTTTTCTTTGCAAAAACCTTTTGGCAATCTTGAGAAACAGTAGAACTTCAAGAATATCTCTATTTCCAGCAAGGTATAATTATTTTATTAAGGGTACTAACCTCGCTAATCAGATTATGATGAGTTATGTATGAAGGGAGTTTTCAAGTGTGCGAGGGAAGATGATAAAAAAGATTCAGGAGTGTCAAGCGCTCAAGCTTGGGGATGCCCCCGTGCACCCCCAAGAAATATTCAAGGAGACTCAAGCGTCTAAGCTTGGGGATGCCCCCGTGCATCCCCTTCTCCATCAACATTATCAGTACGTCTTTCGTTCCACTATATTTTTATCACTTCATGTGTTATGTGCTATGCTTGGAGCGTCTTGCTTTTAGTTTTCTTTTTAGTTTTTCATAACGAGTCGGAACTCAGCATTCCTTTATGTGGGAGAGAAACACGCTCCACTTCTACCTAGAACATAACATAGAATTTTCATGTCTATCTTTGCTGTGTGTGTTCTTTGTCTTTTAAATAGCTACTATCATGCTCTGCTCTTAGTATTCATGCTTATCTTTTCAAGAGCTTTTGTTTAGTTGGTTGCTTGAACTCTCTTTAATTATCATGCTTATCGTATTAAGAGAGTTTGCTTCCGTTGCATTGGTTAATATGTCTATGATAAAGATGCACTAGTAGAAAACAGGGCATTGGTCCAGCCCATTAGCCCCGGTTCAATCTAGAACCGGGACCAATGGGGGTACTGGACCCGGTTCGTTAGTCCAGGGGGCCGGCCGGGCCACGTGGGCCATTGGTCCCGGTTCGTCTGGACCTATTGGTCCAGGTTGGAGCTAAAAACCGGGACCAATGGCTCTTGCTCCTGGCCCACCACTATTGGTCCCGGTTTGTTTTATGAACCGGGACCAAAGGCACCCCTTTAGCCCCGGTTTGTAGCACCAACCGGGACCAGTGAGTTGCCTATATAAACCCCCTCACTCAAGAGCAGAGCTCACAGCTCTGTTTTTTTTTCTGGCCGAGGGGGAGAGGGGTTAGTGGTGCTCTAGATCACCTCCTATGCACACAACGTGTTCGGTGGAATGCCCGAGCCACACTAGTTAAGCTTTTCTCCTCTCGAAGCTCTATTTTCTCCGAGATTTGTCTAGGTTTAGCGGTCCGTCACGTCCCGTCCCCGTCTTCGCCGCCGTCGATCGCCCCCGCCGATCTCGTCACCGGCACCACCGTGGTGAGCCTCTTGTTATGTCCATGCTTTTCTTACTTTTATTATTGCTTTAGATAGATATTTGTCTAATTTTCTTACGGTTATTATTGCTTGTTATTATATAGTGCGATGGTTTTGATATCCGCCCACGTGGGCCCTCGTCCGGTCTACGATTCGGATGTGGTATATTATCTTTAATTTATAACTATTTGTTTTAGTGCTTATGATAGTTATGCCGACCAACCTGACATGCATAGATGTTTTATTATGTCTAGGAGGTAGTTGAACCGGAAATTCCAACCGACCCTCTTGTGGAGAGGTTAAATTTAGTTGAAGAGGAAAACATTTCGTTAAAGAAAAAATTGGAAAAAATGGAGGAGGAGAAGATGGAATTGGAGTTGCATGTTGCGGAAGTTATCGATGATCACAAGATCAAGATGGACCCTATTGTCGAGAGGTTAAATTTAGTTGAAGAAGAAAACAAATTCTTGAAGGAAAAAATAAAAAAAAATTGTGGACGAGAAGATGATATTGGAGTTGCATGTTGCGGATGTCGTCGATGATCACAAGATCAAGATGGATGCAATGCGGTTGAAGATTAAAAAGATTAGAAAATATGCCATTAATACCGAGGCTTGGTATCATTATGCTGTTGGATCAATTGTTACCTTGGTTGCGATTATGATAGCATTTGTTTTCGCGTTGAAATGTTTTACATAGTTTCGATGTGTATGGAGAGCTATATGTTGTTAGATGAGAACTATATATGTATGTACTTTGGTTTTAATGTGATGATGAACTTTTATCCATTTGGTCACTTAATTATCTATTTATGATGTTCTGTAATGGTTTTTGACACACTTAATTATATATAAATGCACGCAGATGAACCGCCAATGGATGTACGGTGACAGACACACCTCCGAGTACATTAAGGGCGTGCGTGAGTTTCTAAATGCGGCAGAGGCAAACAAGCAGAATGGTTTTATGTGTTGTCCATGCACTAAATGTGTGAATACGATGTCTTACTCTAACCGAAAAATCTTTCACTCCCACCTGCTTTACAAGGGTTTCATGCCACACTATAATGTTTGGACGAGGCACAGAGAAATAGGGGTTATGATGGAAGACGGCGAAGAAGAAGAGTACGATGACAACTATGTGCCCCCTGAATACGGTGATGCTGCAATGGGGGAGCTGGTGAAGATCAAGAGGAACCAGACGATGTGCCCAATGATGCTGCAACGGGTGAAGCTGCTGAAGATCAAGAGGAACCAAATGATGATCTTCGCCGGGTCATTGTCGATGCAAGGACACAATGCGAAAGTCAAAAGGAGAAGCTGAAGTTCGATCGCATGTTAGAGGATCACAAAAAAGGGTTGTACCCCAATTGCGAAGATGGCAACACAAAGCTCGGTACCGTACTGGAATTGCTGCAGTGGAAGGCAGAGAATGCTGTGGCTGACAAAGGATTTGAGAAGCTACTGAAAATATTGAAGAAGAAGCTTCCGAAGGATAACGAATTGCCCGACAGTACATACGCAGCAAAGAAGGTCGTATGCCCTCTAGGATTGGAGGTGCAGAAGATACATGCATGCCCTAATGACTGCATCCTCTACCGCGGTGCATACAACGATCTGAACGCATGCCCGGTATGCGGTGCATTGCGGTATAAGATCAGATGAGATGACCCTGGTGATGTTGATGGCGAGCCCACCAGGAAGAGGGTTCCTGCGAAGGTGATGTGGTATGCTCCTATAATACCACGGTTGAAACATTTGTTTAGAAACAGAGAGCATGCCAAGTTGATGCGATGGCACAGTGAGGACCGTAAGAAAGACGGGAAGTTGAGAGCACCCGCTGACGGGTCGCAATGGAGAAAAATCGAGAGAAAGTACTGGGAGGAGTTTGCAAAGGACGCAAGGAACGTATGGTTTGCTATAAGCGCGGATGGCATTAATCCTTTCGGGGAGCAGAGCAGCAATCACAACACCTGGCCCGTGACTCTATGTATGTATAACCTTCCTCCTTGGATGTGCATGAAGCGGAAGTTCATTATGATGCCAGTTCTCATCCAAGGCCCTAAGCAACCCGGCAACGACATTGATGTGTACCTAAGGCCATTAGTTGAAGAACTTTTACAGCTGTGGAATGGAAACGGTGTACGTGCGTGGGATGAGCACAAACAGGAGGAATTTGACCTAAAGGCGTTGCTGTTCGTGACCATCAACGATTGGCCCGCTCTCAGTAACCTTTCAGGACAGACAAACAAAGGATACCACGCATGCACGCACTGTTTAGATGACACTGAAAGTATATACCTGGACAAGTGCAGGAAGAATGTGTACCTGGGCCATCGTCGATTTCTTCCGACCAACCATCAATGTCGAAAGAAAGGCAAGCATTTCAAAGGCGAGGCAGATCACCGGAAGAAGCCCGCCATGCGTACCGGTGATCACGTACTTGCTATGGTCAATGATTTACATGTAATCTTCGGAAAGGGCCCCGACGCACTAGCTGTTCTGAATGACGATGAGGGACACGCACCCATGTGGAAGAAGAAATCTATATTTTGGGACCTACCCTACTGGAAAGACCTAGAGGTCCGCTCTTCAATCGACGTGATGCACGTGATGAAGAACCTTTGCGTGAACCTGCTAGGCTTCTTGGGCGTGTATGGAAAGACAAAAGATACAGCTGAGGCACGGGAGGACCTGCAACGTTTGCACGAAAAAGACGGCATCCCTCCGAAGCAGTATGAAGGTCCTGCAAGCTATGCTCTTACGAAAGAAGAGAAAGAAATCTTCTTTGAATGCCTTCTCAGTATGAAGGTCCCGACTGGCTTCTCGTCGAATATAAAGGGAATAATAAATATGGCAGAGAAAAAGTTCCAGAACCTAAAGTCTCATGACTGCCATGTGATTATGACGCAACTGCTTCCGGTTGCATTGAGGGGGCTTCTACCGGAAAACGTCCGATTAGCCATTGTGAAACTATGTGCATTCCTCAATGCAATCTCTCAGAAGGTGATCGATCCAGAAATCGTACCAAGGCTAAGGAGTGATGTGGCGCAATGTCTTGTCAGTTTCGAGCTTGTGTTCCCACCATCCTTCTTCAATATCATGACACACGTCCTAGTTCATCTAGTCGACGAGATTGTCATTCTGGGGCCCGTATTTCTACACAATATGTTCCCCTTTGAAAGGTTCATGGGAGTCCTAAAGAAATATGTCCGTAACCGCGCCAGACCAGAAGGAAGCATCTCCATGGGCCATCAAACAGAGGATGTCATCGGGTTTTGTGTTGACTTCATTCCTGGCCTTAATAAGATAGGTCTCCCTAAATCGCGGTACGAGGGCAGACTGACTGGAAAAGGCACGCTTGGAAGGGACTCAATAATATGCAGGGACGGTTATTCTTGGTCTCAAGCACACTACACAGTTCTACAGAACTCTACATTGGTGACCCCGTATGTCGATGAACACAAGAACAGTCTGCGCTCCAAACACCCGGAGCAGTGCGACGACTGGATTACACGTGAACACATCAGGACTTTCAGCAGTTGGTTGGAAACACGTCTCAGAGGTGACAACACTGTTTGTGATGAGTTGTACTTGTTGTCCAGGGGACCATCTTCGACTGTATTGATTTACAAAGGATACGAGATAAATGGGAATACATTTTACACGATTGTCCAAGATCAAAAGAGCACCAACCAAAACAGCGGTGTCCGCTTTGATGCAACAACCGAGAGGAGAAAGGACACATATTATGGTTACATAGTGGACATATGGGAACTTGACTACGGACATGATTTTAAGGTCCCTTTGTTTAAGTGTAAATGGGTCAATCTGTCAGGAGGCGGGGTACAGGTAGACCCACAGTACGGAATGACAACAGTGGATCTGAAAAATCTTGGATACACTGATGAACCGTTCGTCCTAGCCAATGACGTGGCACAGGTTATCTATGTGAAGGACATGTCTACCAGACCGAGAAAAAGAAAAGATAAGGAAGCGAATACATCATACGATGAGCCAAAGCGCCACATAGTTCTTTCAGGAAAAAGGGACATCCTGGGAGTGGAGGGCAAGACAGACATGTCTGAAGATTATGAAAAGTTTCATGAAATTCCTCCCTTCAAAGTCAAGGCTGACCCAAGCATCCTGATAAACGATGAAGATTATCCATGGTTACGGCGCAATAAGCAAATGACACAAGCGAAGAAAAAGTGAAGAGTTATTTCCGCAACTATTATGATGATACCAAGCCAACTTTGTAACAAACGAGTATGATACCATTGTCCGTTTGTACTATTCAAATTTCAATACTACTTGCACTAACAAAACAAAACAAAACAAAACAAACTTGAAAAATAAATAGCAACAATAATTATTTTGTTGTAAGTATAAACAAAATAAAATAAATAAAGCAACAAAGAAAATAAATAAAGAAAGTAAAATAAATAAAGCAACTCTAAATACAGCAAAAAACAACTTAGAAATAAACAAAGAAAATAAAATAAATAAAGCAACTCTAAATACAGCAAAAAACAACTTAGAAATAAATAGCAACAATAAGTATTTTGTTGTAAGTATAAACAAAATAAAATAAATAAAGCAACAAAGAAAATAAATAAAGGAAGTAAAATAAATAAAGCAACTCTAAATACAGCAAAAACAACTTAAAAATAAACAAAGAAAATAAAATAAACAAAGCAACTCTAAATACAGCAAAAAACAACTTAGAAATAAATAAAGCAAAAAAGGAAAAAAAAAATTGGGCGCTGCCCAGTGAGCCTGCAAGGCCTATAGCACAGGATCCACCTGTAATATAAGGCCCAGCAAGTCACAGGACAGCGCGCAGAGTTAGGCCCAGAAGCCTGCATTTGAGAGGAGCTCGAGAGGGTGGGAGCAGCAGCCCTTATAAACCACTCTCGAGCTCCCTCAGCTAGCGAGGTGGGACTAAACATCCCACCGCACCCGCGCCAGCACAGGGCCTTTGGTCCCGGTTGGTGGCACCAACCGGGACTAAAGGGTGGCATTAGTCCCGGTTGGTGGCTGAAACCGGGACTAATGCCACCCTTTAGTCCCGGTTTCAGCCACCAAACGGGACTAATACGCCTCCTATATAACCAGGACTTGCGAAATTTTGGGCAGTTTTCTTCTTCCCCGCCCCTACGCCTCCCTCTCCTTCCCCGCCCCCGTCGCCGTCGCCGTCGCCCCCGTCGCCCCGTCGCCGTCGCCATCGCCCCCGACGCCGCCTCGTCGCCCCGCCCCGCGCCGTCGCCGTGCCCCGCGCCGTCGCCCCGCCCCGCGCCTCGGGGGTCTAGGGTTGTGGATCGCCGAGCAGTCGGGGGTCAAAGTATTGAAGAATTCCATGACTTCATCATTTGCCAGAAGTAACCGGGGCATTTTGGTACAAAGTTATGCAAAGATATTCTGGAATGGAGTTCCTGATAGAATAATCCGTCTTTTGTTACGAATTATCCTATCTGGGACTCCGTTCCAAAATAACTTTGGAGAGCTTCGTACCATCATGCTACTGTTACTTTCGCCTAATGATGAAGTATTGGTTTTGTTGAATCCTTTGACACTCGACAAAATGTGACATGAGGGGGTCTAGGGTTGTGGATCGCCGAGCAGTCGGGGGTCGAGGGGTCGAGAGAGGTTGCCTAGCTAGTGTCAAAGTATTGAAAAATTCCATGACTTCATCATTTGCCAGAAGTAACGGGGGCATGTTGGTACGAAGTTATGCAAAGATGTTTTGGAACGGAGTTCCTGATAGGATAATCCGTCTTTTGTTACGGATTATCTTATCTGGGACTCCGTTCCAAAACAACTTTGGAGAGCTTCGTACCATCATGCTACTGTTACTTTCGCCTAATGATGAAGTATTGGTTTGTTGAATCCTTTGACACTAGACAAAATGTGACATGAGGGTGTCTAGGGTTGTGGATCGCCGAGAAGTCGGGGGGGGTCGAGAGGTTGCCTAGCTAGTGTCAAAGTATTGAAGAATTCCATGACTTCATCATTTGCCAGAAGTAACCGGGGCATGTTGGTACGAAGTTATGCAAAGATGTTCTGGAACGGAGTTCCTGATAGGATAATCCGTCTTTTGTTACGGATTATCTTATCTGGGACTTCGTTCCAAAACAACTTTGGAGAGCTTCGTACCATCATGCTACTGTTACTTTCGCCTAATGATGAAGTATTGGTTTGTTGAATCCTTTGACACTAGACAAAATGTGACATGAGGGGGTCTAGGGTTGTGGATCGCCGAGAAGTCGGGGGGGTCGAGAGAGGTTGCCTAGCTAGTGTCAAAGTATTGAAGAATTCCATGACTTCATCATTTGCCAGAAGTAACCGGGGCATGTTGGTACGAAGTTATGCAAAGATGTTTTGGAACGGAGTTCCTGATAGGGTAATCCGTCTTTTGTTACGGATTATCTTATCTGGGACTCCGTTCCAAAACAACTTTGGAGAGCTTCGTACCATCATGCTACTGTTACTTTCGCCTAATGATGAAGTATTGGTTTGTTGAATCCTTTGACACTAGACAAAATGTGACATGAGGGTGTCTAGGGTTGTGGATCGCCGAGAAGTCGGGGGGGTCGAGAGGTTGCCTAGCTAGTGTCAAAGTATTGAAGAATTCCATGACTTCATCATTTGCCAGAAGTAACCGGGGCATGTTGGTACGAAGTTATGCAAAGATGTTCTGGAACGGAGTTCCTGATAGGATAATCCGTCTTTTGTTACGGATTATCTTATCTACGACTTCGTTCCAAAACAACTTTGGAGAGCTTCGTACCATCATGCTACTGTTACTTTCGCCTAATGATGAAGTATTGGTCTTGTTGAATCCTTTGACACTAGCTAGACAAAATGTGACATGAGGGGGTCTAGGGTTTGTGGATCGCCGAGCAGTCGAGGGTTGAAGCTAGTTCTACGTTTGCCATTAATATATCCATCTGTCATGTTTGAATAATAATTGGCATGTTGTAAATATTTGTAGAAACAATGGACGACAACACCCGAGACCTAGCACAAGAAGCGATGTTGATGGACATAATCGCACACGGACAAAGTGCCGCCAGGTCGTATCTCAACGACACCGATGAGCAGGTCGAACAAGAGCTGCGGCTGGAAGATCTAGGCTATGATATTGATGAATTCGGTGACCCAATGCACATGGAAGAAGTAGACCGTGAGGACGGCTCCGGTGACCCAATGCCGGTGCAAGAAGGAGACCGTGATGCTGGCTCCGGTGACCGAACCGAGTCCGGCCAGGAGGTATATATGTTAGTTAAGCATGTGCTGACTAGTTAATTGATTCATTCATTAACTCTCGTCTTTGTTCCTTTTCTAGCCCTCCGGATCGAGCATTTCTTCGGTAAAGAGACGAGGAGCAAAGAAAAAGTTGAGGCCGGATGAAAAGTTTGAGATCTCAGAAATCTCGCGCTCCGGCGAGCCGATTGCACCCATCCGCACAAAGAACGCATTTGTTAATCAGTGCGGGGTTCTGGTTAGGGACAAGATCCCGATCAGCATCCATCAATGGTTAAAGCCGGCTGCAAACGACGCTCAGGTGACTTATGTCACTGATATGCAGAAAGAAGATCTTTGGACTGAGCTGAAGTCAAACTTCGTCCTACCGCGAGAGGTTGATCCGGCGAACCCAGTTATAGAGGAGTTAATAAAGTCTGCTGCACTTTCGAAGATGGCAGACCAATTCAGGGCATGGAAGAAAAAACTGAATACGTTTGTCAGAGAGAAAACGACTCCAGAATTCGTGGGCATATATGAGAAGATCAAAGATGACTGGCCCGCATTTGTGGCCCATAAGAAGTCGGAAAAGAGTCAGAAGATGTCGGAGACAAACCGGATAAATGCTGCGAAGAAGAAGCATCACCATCGCACGGGGTCGGGCGGCTACCTCGTATCCCGGCCTAAGTGGGCCAAGGCTGAGAATGATCTGCTTCAGAAAGGGATCGAACCAGAGTCAATGCACTGGCCAGAACGTTGCCGGACTTGGTTCTTCGGGGCTGGCGGAACCTTGGACCCTGTAGCATGGTGGTGCATTTGGACGGACAAGCAATTGGAAACACCACTCAGGAAGATGCGGCAGTATATCAAAGTAGCGCATGAAGGGACGTTCTTCCCCGACAGAGAGAACGACGAGCTGACAATGGCCCTCGGGAATCCTGAGCACCCTGGACGGACACGAGGCACGCCAGGCTCCCTTCCGTGGCGTGCTGGGTTTCCGGACGCAGGAGGCTACAAATGCCACGACAGGAGGAAGAAAATGGAGCTGACCGAAATCCAGGCGCTGCGGGCCAGAATACAAGCGATAGAGGAACAGGAAGCAGATCGGGAGAAAAGAATTGCCGAAGCTTCCCCCGAAGCTACCCCACCATCTCAGCGGAGAAGCAGCGTGGCTTCCACCGAGCTGCTTCAGCCAGAGCTTGCCTTGACGGCTACTGCCAGGAATCCTGTGGATGCTATCACACAGGCACAAAATTGCCACCTTATGGCACAATGGATGAATCTAAAGGTCAAGGCGGCTGCTGGCTCTGTTTATCCTTCTGGACCAGACGACACTTTTCACTGCTGGCCGATTCCAGAAGGATATGCTAGGGTGATGGTCGACGAAATAACGGAGGGATTTGAGGAGCTCCAGCTTGACCACCCTACCGGTGAAGGGGAGACTCGGCTGGGTTCTTCACTGAAGACTCCATGCCTATGGCGGAAGGACCTAATCAACATTCTCAACTGGACGCCTCCGCCTCCTCCTCCTCCGACGACGAGTCAGGGCACTCCGCCTCCTCCACCGCCTCCTCCTCCGGCGAGTGACCATCAGGGCACTCCGGCTCCTTCTCCGGCGAGTGACCATCAGGGCACTCCGCCTCCTTCTCCGGCGCGTGGCGGCACACCGCCTCCTTCGCCGCCGGCGCGTGGCGGCACTCCGCCTCCTTCGCCGCCGGCGCGCCCGAGCAGACAGCCTGCTCCTCCTTCTCCGCCTAATCAGCAAGGGCGGAAGAGACCTGCCGCCGCTCCGGCTACTCCTGCTCCGGCGCCTAAGCAAGTAAAAAAGACAGCCGCTTCGTCTGGTCCGGCGACGTCTACCAGTACAGCCAGAGGCGGGAGGCGATGCAGATTCGGTCCTTCTCTCACGCCTCTAGAGAAGTTACCGTACGAGAGGTCCGACGAGGAAAACACGAAGATCGCTGAAGGCGAAGTGAAGGACTTTTTTGAAGGGTTGAAAGCACAGAGACATCCACCTCCGGAGGAGAAGATAGATGCGGTGAAAGCAAAGCGCACTCTTGCTGCCCTGAAGCAACCAGCGAAAAGTAAGCCGAAGGGCAACTATGACCGCATTATTCAAAAGACATTTCAAGATGCCAAGCGGTCCGGAAGTACAAAAAGTGATCAGAGGTTAGCAGAAGGGCGAGCTGGGAAATAAATTGCCCAGCTCGGCGAACAAGCGAACCAATCGTGCCCCCCGCTCAAGGTGTCTAGCGACATGGTCGCTAATGATCCGAGGATGGTGCCCGGTTATACCAATCTTGCAGATTACGCGTCCGACGATGTACACTATGATTTCATGGACGTGCAGATAGAAAGATACGAGTACAAAAAGCCTCTCGTCAAAAATGAAAGATCTCTATCAACGAATATGCGAAGATTGCATGATTGGTACATGAAAATCTGCAGAGAGTCTTGGGGGAGGAATAACTTGTATTTGAGAGTTAAACCGGATCATGACCTCGTTGGAATTGACCTGTTGCCTGTTCCATTTGAGGAGTTCTATCAATTTTTCAATCAATTGGCCATCGATAAAGCAACGGTCACCTGCTACTGTCTGTAAGTAGTACTACTTCTGTCATTAAGTCTCTCTATATAGCTGATCTTCATTGCATGTATTTATAATTATCCTCACTATATTATGCAGATTGAAGATCGTCGAATTGAAGAAAAGACAAGTAGGTGATATTGGGTTTATTAACACATACCTCATAGATGCAACCGAGGTTAAATTGTGTCCCGACGATACCGAGACCAACTTGCTACGATCGTTGGTGGTAAATGAAAACAAAGATGTAATACTCTTTCCTTACAACTTCAAGTGAGTGTTAATGTCTTGTGCATATTTGTTTTCCCTTATATATCAGTCAAGTTTATAGTGATGTAATTGATGATCTCATGCATTCGTGCGCAGCTTCCACTATATTCTCTTAGAGATTAAGCTTGAGAAGGGAATAGTAACTGTCTTCGACTCTAAACGTAAAGATCCCGAGGAGTATGCGGACATGACTCAAATGCTAGCCAGGTAAGTTAAATCGATCAATATTATCCACCATGCATATATATCAGCAACTTC
The DNA here is from genome assembly GCA_902687465.1 of Secale cereale. NCBI lineage: Eukaryota > Viridiplantae > Streptophyta > Magnoliopsida > Poales > Poaceae > Secale > Secale cereale. The sequence continues at coordinate 771,821,330 of LR738714.1, read as the reverse complement.
ATTTCTGATATCAACTAATTGTTTCCTTTGTCTGGCAGGGCTTGGAAAAAATTCACCAAAAAAGCTCCGGGACTGCCGAAGAAGCTACAATTTAGATACCCGAAAGTAAGTACTATATAGTAGCATGTTCCACGCGTGCATCTCCTATATCTTGATTCAAGCGCTAGTTTCATCAATACCAATTTGGCATTCTTGCTTATCAGTTTGATTGACCTCTATTTCTTGTAAAGTGGTTGTGGCAGGAACCCGGGAATGATTATCGTGGATACTACATTTGCGAGTCCATCCGCCACACGACCTGTGAGCGGGGCTACACTGATGAACAATTTGAAGTGTGTAAGCAATCAATAATATTCACAAATTTATAGCATCATTTCATGTATTGACCCCCTACTTCAAATTAGATGTTTCGGATGCGGGATGAACTCCTAACACCAGATCGTCTGCGAGCAATTCAAGAGGAATTGGCGGCATTCTTCCTTGAACACGTGATCGCTGAAGACGGAGAATACTATGTGGACCATGCATCCATGTGTTAGGAGATTATTTTTGTAAGAGATAATTATTGTATATATGTGCCCGGTAGTGTCGGATAGATATACGAGAACTTGTTGTTCGACCAATCTCTCGGAGAAGGAGAGGTGATCGATATTACTTCTCTCTGTATGCATATATATATATGTTGATTATACGAGATCTTCTGTTCCTTCGTTTGCTTAGTAGCTAGCAGCTAGCTAGCTAGCTAGCTAGCGTGACTCTAGTCCTCTCTATATACGTATGTGTAGTATGTAGCGTCGACCAAGCACGGACATAAGAGAGAACACTTCTCTCTATTAATTAGATAGCTAACACAATATATGAAACACCTAAATTAACCCCCAAAACCTAAAACCCCCCTCCCCTTTCAAAAAAAAACAAAAACCACAGCCACAGAAATGCTGACGCGTGGATGCCTTTTGGTCCCGGTTGGTACCACCAACCGGGACTAAAGCCCCTCCTGCCTGGACTCGATGCACAGGCCACGTGGACACCCTTTTGCCCCGGTTCTGGATTGAACCGGGACTAAAGGGTCAGAGCATTAGTACCGACCCTCTTGTCCCGGTTCCAGAACCGGGGCTAAAGGCCCAGATGAACCGGGTCTGATCCCCCTTTATCTACTAGTGATGCTACTTGCATGATGGTGCTTAGTAGTTCAGGTTTTCTTATGGTTAATCTCAAATAGCTGGGGGGTTCCCAATGTGTTATTGGAGTACCAACTTGATTTGTTTGCCTATGATGTGGTATGGTTTAGTAATATCTTCCTTCGAGAATTTATTTTGATTGACTTGGCGTATGCTCACGCATATTTAAGACTGTAAAGAAAGTCTGTCAAGCCTTGATGATGTTTTGTTTCTGAGTAGCGATATAACTACCATGCCTGATTCAATATTGCTTTGTCGCTCTGCATGATTATGACCATCATTGCTCTCTTAGTTGGTCGCTCCCAGTCAACCTACACCTGTACTAAGCGAACTAACTTGCAATACATAGCTCATGGGAAAGTAGCTTTAAAACTATTGTGGTAAAGAATATGTTGCCTATGTATCCTATTTCTTATGAGTTGCTTGCTGAGCGGTAACCATGTTTCTGGGGACGCCATCAACTGTCACACTTTTGTTGAATATCATGTGAGTTGCTATGCATGTTCGTCTTGTCTGAAGTAAGGGTGATTTACCGTGGGTTGAATAACTATGCATACTGTTAGAGAAGAACATTGGGCCGCCAACCAAAGCCATGCATCATGGTGGAAGTTTTAGCTTGGACCTTAATCCTCAATCTCTCATGAGAATATGCTTATGCATTAAAGAGGAGTCCATCACAACCGCTATTTACTTTTCGTTATTATTTACTATTGCAAAACACTATCTATCACTACTTTCATTGCTTTTAATCCTTTGTGAACTACAAGGCCGGAGGGATTGACAACCTCTCTGTACTCGTTGGGAGCAAAGTTATTTGTATCTGTGTGCAGGTCCACGTTGATTGCTACTAATCTGGCGCCGTAGCAGTTGACACCTACCTGTTGAACCTAGGAGTCTCTGGGGATTCGATCCTTGGCATCTTTGCTAAGGGAAAACACTTCTACAATACTGCATCTTACACCTTCCACTTGGGGTAACCAACGAGGGGTTCGAGGCCCATCAAGCGCGTTCGGTGTGCCATTGGGAATAGTTGGTCATCATCTCATCGAGAAGCTTCGTGGCAGCACCAAGTGTAGTTGACATAAATGTTCCTCCCGCGGCCGAATCTAACAAGTTCCGCGAGGTAAAGTTCAAGCCTGCATAAAAAGTTTGGATAACCATCCAAGTAGTCAAACCATGAGTAGGGCAGTTCTTGATAAGAGATTTCATACGTTCCCAAGCTTGGGCAACGTGTTCATTATCCAATTGTTTAAAATTCATTATGTTACTTCTCAGTTGGATAATTTTAGCAGGTGGATAGTATTTTCCAATAAAAGCATCTTTGCACTTGTCCCATGAATCTATGCTATTTCTAGGCAAAGACTGAAACCAAATTTTAGCTCCTCCTCTCAAGGAGAAAGGAAAAAGCTTAAGCTTAACAATATTACCATCTATTTCTTGGTACTTTTGCATATCACAAAGTTCAACAAAGTTGTTTAAGTGTAAAGCAGCATCATCTCCAGCGCCGGAGAATTGATCTTTCATGACTAAGTTCAGTAAAGCAGGTTTAATTTCATATGAAGGTGCTGAAGTGGGAGGTGTAGTGATAGGTGTGCTGATAAAGTCATCGTTGTTGTGACTAGTGAAGTCACACAACTTGGTGTTCTCGGTGGAACCCATAGTAGCAAGCAAGCAAGATAACTATTTTTGTGATTTTCGATAAAAGATACTAAAGCAAAAACTGAAAGGTAAACTAACAAGACTAAAAAGCAAAGGTAAAAGATAGCATGCAACTCCCCTATCCTGAAGAGTGGAGTCCCCGGCAACGGCGCCAGAAAAACTCCTTGATGGGCCTCTAACCCCTCGTTGGTTACCCCAAGTGGAAGGTGTGAGATGCAGTGTTGTGGAAGTTTTTCCCTTAGCAAAGATGCCAAGGATCGAATCCCTAGAGACTCCTAGGTTCAACAAGTAGGTGTCAACTGCTAACGGCGCCAGATATGAGCAATCAACGTGGACCTGCACACAGATACAAATAACTTTGCTCCCAACGAGTACAGAGAGGTTGTCAATCCCTCCGGCCTTGTAGTTCACAAAGGATTAAACGCAAATGATAGTAGTGATAGATAATGTTTGCAATAGTAAGTAAAAGCGAAAAGTAAATAGCGGATGTGATCAATGATGGTAATATGGACCGGAGTCTCATGATGTTCACTAGTGATGTCTCTCTCCCAAAAGAAGATAAAACAGCTATGTGAGGTAAACGAATTACAGCTGGGCAATTGACAGGACCACGAACGCAAACCAATGCTGACTACATTGCAAGAAAGGTTGAGGTTCAAAGCATGGGCGGTACGCCAAAGTAAGTAGACCGAAATCCATCAATATCTACTACTAATCATCCACCTTGAGATATCTATCCAGAACATCTCGCTGGTATTAAGTTGCGAGCCCCACCCATAGTGTAAACTCAAAGCAACAGACAACTGCATTAAAAGAACTTTGCGTAAAGTAAACAATCCTTGCACCCGCGGGCACAAGCACCGTTGTTTTCCCCCTTGTGGCAACAACACATCCCCTAGACTCATGTTTCTGTCACTCAAGCTAGTCATCGAGGGGCATGAACCCACAATCAAGCATAACGTTCCCTCTTGGAGTCACTACCTACTACTTGGCCAAAGCAATAAATAACAACGGAGAACATGCAAGAATTACTTATGAACATAAATATAAAAGAGGTAGATCAAATATATTACTCAATCACAATCTGAACATAATCTCATAATCCATCGGATCCCAGCAAACTCATCATAGCAACATAATAAGGATTACATATGTGCCTCGATCATGTAGGGCAGCTCACGAGGACTAATTAGTGAAGCACAAGAACGGGAGGAGAACATCACATAGCGGTCATGGACTCATGGTCCAAGGGAGACTACTCACAACTCATCCGGGAGGCATCCATGGTGGTGGAGAGGCTCCCGATGGTGATCCTCCCCTCCGGCAGGGTGCCGGGAAGAGTTCTCCTGGTGCTCCCGATCTTGGAAGCGGCGGCGGCGGAGGAACAGAGATGAGATCGCGAAAAAGAGTTCCCATCCCGAGGGTTTCGAAGGACGCTCTAAATATATGCCAAAGGGGGGCACCAGACGGGGCTCGGGGGGCCCAGGCGCCCCCCCGGCACGGCCCAGGGGGGGGGGGCGCCGCCAGGGCGCCTGGGGCCCTGGTGCCCCCCCCGGCTGTACTTCAGGCGCAAGGTAGGTTCTGGAACGCTGATTCTTTATATAATTTTTCTGGATTTTTCCTGACAGTTCTCGTAATGTGAAAACCTGAAATACAAAAACAGTCGAAAACAGAAACTGGCACTGGGGTGCACTGGATTAGTAGGTTAGTCTAAATATGATCAAAAGTGTATGGAAGTGTATAAATATCATAGCAATATCACCCAAAAGTGGCATGGAGCAAGCAGAAATTATAGATACATTTTGGACGTATCAAGCCCATGGTTAGGACTTTTTAGCATTAACGTTTTCAGTCTCCCCCAAGCTTGAGCAATGCTTTCTCCGTCACGAGACCTAAAGTTATAGATATAGTTCCTGTCTCGATGAATTTCATGAAGAGGATAAAACTTAGTATAAAAGAGAGACATAAGCTCTTGCCAATCAAGCAAGTGCGTGTTATCGAGAAGCTTATACCAATCTGAATCTTTATCTATAAGTGATACGGCGAACAATTTCCTCATGACAAACTCCCTTGATACACCTGCAAGCTTAAATAATGAACATAATTGTGACAGATATAGCAAGTGTTCACCGGGATGTCTGTCTCCTGCATAACAATTAGCCAAAACATAATCGATAATACCAGCGGGTATTTTATAGGGCACAATTTCAGTACGGGGAGGAGCAACCACCACAGGTGTGGGGCGTCTTCCCACAAGCAACGAACTAAGATTGCGTTTTCCATAAACATAACTAGTGAAATAAAAACAAGAAACAAAAAGATTTAATTGCAAGATCTAAAGATATACCTTCAAGCACTCACCTCCCCGGCAACGGCGCCAGAAATAGCTTGATGTCTACACACGCTTCTACTCTTGTAGACTATGTTGGGCCTCCAAGCGCAGAGGTTTGTAGGACAACAGCAATTTCCCTCAAGTGGATGACCTAAGGTTTATCGAACTCAGGAAAGTAGAGGTTGAAGATGGTCTCTCTCAAGCAACCCTGCAACTAAGATACAAGAAGTCTCTTGTGTCCCCAACACACCTAATACAACTAGGAGTTGTATAGGTGCACTAGTTCGGCGAAGAGATGTTAAATGGCAAGTGATATGGATGATAGGAGTGGCAAAGCAAAGTAATATAAATCTGTAATAAAAAGTGCAGCAAGCAAACAAGTGGTAAACGTGAGCACAAATGGTATTGCAATGGTGGAAACAAGGCCAAGGGATCATAATTTCACTAGTGGCAACTCCCAAAAACATTAACATAATCGAATCACATGATATTTCCCATAAAACATGAAATGGAGACGCATCCGGAGATCATTCCTTCGTGGTCAAGAGAGGACGAGAATTATGTAGGGCTACAAAAGCACACCTCAAAGTTCGTAGTTCTCAATCTAAGGATTTCCCAATGTCACCGCGGCCATCCAAAGAGAGTCCCACAATCACCACAACATATCTAAAGGATAGTCAAAGACAAGCACCAAGAGACTCTCAATCTTCAATCAACACACAAGAGAGGAAATCACTCATGAAAATATTTTTCTAATCCATGTCCAATAGACCGCTGTCACCTTGGTCTCGGGGATTATACTAGATAAAGACAAGTGAGTACATCAATCCAATACATAGAAGAAGGGGAAATATCATGGGATCACCCTAGATTAACATAGCCTATGATCACAACGAAGATCACATCATGGGAGAGAGAGATAACCACATAGCTACACGTACGAGCCCTCGGCCCCGGAGAAGACTACTCACACATGGACATGGTGAGGAGGAGGTTGATGATGGTGTTGATGGAGAGGTGCAGCCCCGCGAGGAGGAGAGAGGAGGGGGCCGACCGCCCAGCGTGTCCCGGACGCCGAGGCAACCTCGGGGGACACGAGGGGGGAGGCCCTAGGTGGTCGGGGCCGGTGATTCGGGGCGGCTACAGTGCGCCATGGCACTGTAGCGCGCTCCAGAGCACCCGTTTGGCCGGCATGGCCGTGCCCTCGCCACTCTGGAGGCGTCCATCATGCCCAAAGCTGTCCGGGGGGTCGAGGGGGTAGTAAACAATTGAGTGATGGCCCTGGATGCTCTGGGGAGCCACTGGAATGAGGAGGGAGGTGAAGGAGGAGGTGAAAACTGCTGTCCAAAAGAGTGAATTGGGGTTTTACCCCCTCCAATGGTTGAGCTGAGGCAGGGGAGAGTTACTGGAGGTTGAATAGGACTAGGAGAAGCTGTGGTAAGAACTTGAGGTGAAGGGGTATAGTAAAAGGGGTCCAAACAAGGGTTTTGGTAATTTGACAGAAGGTGTTTGATCATGTTTTGGGAAAGCAAATGACTTCCAATTGGCATGGGACTTAACAGGATGGAATGTCACACATAATTAGGCCCCTCCACCAAATTTGAGCTCATTTGGGCAAGGTTGCCAATGTAACTTTGGTGAACCCTGGAAATCAACAGAAATGGATTCTCCATGTTTGAATTAAGCTAATCATCTCCCCTTGATGCACCACTTGGTTTAGCATCATAATTTGGGGTTATGATCATGCCCACAAAGTTTGAGGCCCCAGGTAAAAAGTTGACAATGTAGAGTTGTTCAAATTTGAATTTGAACAGAAATGGTTTTGGGACACTTAGATCAAGTTATGCTTCTCCAAAACTTGTGCCATTTGGCATAGATGCATAATTACATCATTTAAGCATGTGCACCAAGTTTGAGAGCATTTGGACAAGTTTGGCAATGTAAAGTTGCTCAAACTTTAAAATGGACATAATTGGTTTTGAGGGGATTAGATGATGTTCCCTTGATCTTCAAGGCATTAGACTTTGCAAGATCATCAAATATGTCCCATATGACATGATAGAATTTCCCTGGAATTTTGGGAGAATATTTCCTTTGTAAATATTTCAAAAGCTTGAAATATCCAGAAAGGGTTTTGGAAGGAATAGTCCAATATTTCGAACATGACCATGTGTTGAAACTCTTATATATGGACAATATATGTCCTAGGAGTTTCCCTGAATTTTGGCAAATATTTTTGAAATGATTAAATAATTTTTCCCTATTAAAGACCATTTCTGGCCTTAAGAAAAAGCTTTTAAATGAAATATAAAAATGACTTTTAAAATTAATTTTTTGTGGTTTCTGGGAGTCCTATACCTATTAGGATTCAAATATACTTTTTGAAAGATTTTTCACACCCTAAATAAGGTACTTGTAGTGCAAACCTCAATTCAGGGGTTTTTGGAAAACTAATTTTAGAAAATACTATTTGGCCAAAATATTTTTATAAGAAAATTCTATACTGGTCTATACACATGGCATGATCATTGGGAAAAGGTTTTGGATCAAGGAGATGAAGTATAAGAGTTAGATGATATATTTGATTTTTAGAGCACTAGCAAACAGCACACAAAAGTCAAATCAAGCAAGGTCAAAAACACTCAAAAGTTTTTGCAAATCCACATTTTTAACATGATAATTAGCTTAAGCAATGTGGCATGAAAATCAGGGTGTGACAGACCTACCTCCCTTACAAGAATCTCGTCCTCGAGATCCCAGACTAGGCGTGGAAAGGAATACGGAGTCTTGGATACGGGGTAGTCTTCACTTCTTCTTGTTGGTTGTGCTTCCGAGTGGTGCTCCATGGAATCTCGAAGTGCTTGGTGGTGTGGCTTCTCGCTTGCCGCCTTCCTTGATGCAGGTTACTGAGGGGTCTCTTGCGTAGGTTAGGTTGGGTTAGTTGTCAAAGGATCGGTGATCGATGTCCTTGCGGGCACCGGGCTAGTTAGGAGGTAAGAAGTACTTCCAGAGTGGGGACTCGTGGAAGATTTGGTGCACGGAGGGTATCTCAGGTGGTAAATCTAGCTGGTAGACGTCTACTATTTGACTGCCAGTGAACTTGAAGAAGGTCGATAAATCTTGGCGTGAGCATCCCTTCAACACGGAAATGCTTGGTCCCTACGAGAGGAGTGGTTTGCAGATACGCCCGGTCTTCGACGCAGAAGTTTACTTCTTGATGATGGTGATCGGTGTAGTTCTTCCTTCTTGACAGGGCGGTCTTCAAATATCTTCTATCCAGCTGTCCGCCTCTTCTTTGGTCTTCGGGCAGACAAGTAGGCCATCAAATAATGATGTTACCCAGCTTGTCCAATTACTCCATGAGGTCTATGGGGGTACGCAAGGTAGGCTGGGGTATTGGTGGTGGTCTTCGTTGAGTATTTGCAAGGTCTTCCTGACTTAGAGCCAAGGCCCGTGGTCGGGATCTGACCGGGTTGTGGCTTGGTGGGGCTTAAGGGTTTCGAGAATTCTAGTGAGTGAGTGAACGTTTATCATCTTATCCTTAAGCACGGTTTCTGAGATGCCAATAGCTCTATCTAGTACTCCGAACGAGAAAGCATCTTCTCGCATAGTCCAACTTCAATGACCACTCATGCCATACATATCCTCATGACTCTCAAGAGACGGTCTAACAAAATTGTACTTGTCTATGATCCCCAAATCCATACGTATGTCTACCCCTAAAATCCAAGGGTAGATCATACATGCTGCTAAGCTTGAATTAAACTCCACAATCCAAGCACTCAATCTATTCTTGCAAGGCTCACGACAATGCACCTCTATTCTAAGGAAACACGTCATATGCCACTCCAAGATTTTTGTTTCCTTCCTATAGGTCAACTCCAATAGCCCCGTAATTCCCATCAATCACCACATAATCCAACAATTCTACAAATCCGATGTCTACGGTGTTCCACAAGATCTCAAGTCCCTATAATACCCAAATACTTGGAAGGACTATGCATTACGATAGTAAGTCCACCAAATTCCCATCATCTGGGTCAAGTAAACTCCAAGATCACGATTATATGGATCCCTAAATCAACTCCGACAAATAATCCAATCTCCTAGGTTATTGTCCACCGAGAAGCATGGTATCATGATCAGGATCATCGGTCTAAATCCAATTTATTCCGAACCATGCAGACATATCTAGCATTATACCAACCAGAATCACCTACATAAATCCAAATCTCGTGTCTAACGGGAACTCCTACGTGCTTCCCCGAAATCATGATCCCACCAATATGAAATCTCACAATCCATCAAGGTCTCAGATAATTCCTCGAAGTCACTGATATAAGGCCACCAAGTCATCCGTCTTATGTCCTCGACCTGGTCTATCTATGGCATCGTCAGATCTTGTGCTATATTAGGATGGAAATGTGCTCGTTCACTGCGTCCACTAGCTCCTTTACGAACCCAGTGTTGTGCAAGGTTATAAAGGCTTAACAGGTTCTCTCGTGATTCTATGGGGTAAGCGCATAGTAAAGGGTTCGTGCTGGAGTGTCTCGTGGAGTCTCAAAGGGTCTAGGAATGGGTCTCCAGCCTGGAGGGTTAAACATAACTCTACGGGGTTGCAATTGGTCGTGGAGGTTGTAGCAGAAGTCTTCAGTGCCAGTTGGTTGCCGAGGTAGAATCCTTGGGGCATCTTGTCTTGCGGGTCTTCAGTTGGGGAGAGAGAGAAGAGAGGGAAGAAGCAGCGTAGAGGAGGGAAATGCCTAAAGGGGGTTCTATAGTGCAGGTGCAACAAACAGGTGCAAAAAGGTCGAAACAAAAGAAACAAGGCAAGGAAGGTGATATAGCCATGTACTTGTTGCCTGGGGCAAAAGTGCGACTTATATCAAGACGGGACACCTTTGCCTCTATCAAGTGGTATCAGATTTCCAGGTTGCTCGGTGAGATTTTACAGTTTTTTATAGTTTAGATCGAGTCTGTTCTTCATACCTATAGTCCACGAAAAAACCCAAAAAAAAATTAGGGTTAGTTCATCCCATCCGAACCAATCTGAGCCTTTGCATAATCTTTTCTGTATTTGCTTTGTTGAATTTGCGGTTGCATCGTCGTGTCCAGTTGCTGGTCTTAGCGTCTAGTCTTTTAGAGTTTCGAGTTCTGGTCATAAGTTGTCACGCCGCCGCCGCAACATCTTCATCACTACTGCCACATACCACCACCGATCCGTATCCATATACCACCACCCAATCCGAATCCATATACCACCACCGCTGCCATAACCTACCACCGCTGCCATATCCTACCACCATATATCCACCACCAATCCGAGTTCTTTTCATATTAGGTTTGTTCTCGAAATCCATCTAGGTTTCGGATTTGTGTTTCCTTGCCTGCGTAGGTCTCGAAAAAAAAAAAAAAGTCTGGAGACCCCCGGGCAGTTTTTAGGCCAAAATGTCGACAGGTGAAAATATTTTTTCCCTATCCTATTTTTGAGCTTTTCTGAGTCTTTTGAGACACGTGCCACCATACTGATTTTTTCCCGCACTTTTTCGTCGTCGCTGCCCTGATTCCGAAAAAAAAATTCATCAAAAAATTGCGTGCCTATCATATTAGTTTGACTTGGGAAGTGTTTTGAGACACTCGCCATT
>LR738714.1:771787280-771809999 GCA_902687465.1 Secale cereale | reverse complement strand
GCTTCTGTTGCTGCTGTTGATGTTTCTGTAGCTCCTGCTGCTACTGCAGAGGTGGAGGACCATTACGAGGATGAGGTTGACCAAAATCAGAACCACGTCCAACAACCAGCACCACCACCACCAGGTCGTCCTCATGCATATCATCGCAACGGTAGGGCTGCACCACCACCTGAGGTACATGACCATCTTCCTAAACTGAAATTGAATATTCCACCATTTGAGGGTAGATATGTTCCTGATATATATCTTACTTGGGAGTTACAAACTGAACAACGTTTTACATGTTTAAACTATCCCGAGGAGAGACGTGTTCCTGCTGCTGTTTGTGCTTTCACTGGGTTTGCATGTGTTTGGTGGTCTGAACATTGTAGATTATATCCTATTCCAGCTACTTGGACTGCTTTGAAAACTGCTATGCGTACTCGTTGGGTTCCACCATATTATCAACGTGAATTACTTCAAAAACTGCAGCGCTCAAGACAAGGAAAAAATTCTGTAGAAGAATATTATCAGCAATTACAAACTGGCCTGATTAGATGTGGTATTGTTGAGGAGAATGAAGCTATGCTTGCACGTTTTATGGGTGGATTAAATAGAGAGATTCAGACCATTCTAGAGTATAAGGATTATACTACTATCACTCGTTTATTCCATCTTGCTTGTAAAGCTGAACGTGAAGTGCAGGATCGACAGGCATTGGCGCGGACTAACTTTTCTGCAGGACGACCTTCATCATGGACACCGCGTGCATCCTCTACTTCCTCACATTCTACTGCACCGACACCTACATCAGCTGTTACCTCCAGCCATGATACAAGGAAGCAGGCACAACCACCATTATCTGCCAAGAGCACACCTATTGGGCCTGCACAGAGTTCTTCTTCTTCCATGGCATCAACAGGGCACACCAGTGATATTATTTGTCGTCGTTGTAAGGGAAGAGGACATTTTGCGAGAGATTGCAAATCTCAGCGTGTGATGATTGCTACTGAGGATGGTGGATATGAATCCGCTAGTGACTATGATGAGGAGACTTTGGCTCTTATTACACGTGAAGAACACGGCGGAGACGATTCTGATGATGAGACGCAATACATGGCTCCTGAAGATGCTGACAGGTATGAATGTTTAGTTGCTCAACGTGTTTTGAGTGTGCAGGTTACACAAGCTGAGCAAAATCAAAGGCATAATTTGTTCCATACAAAGGGAGTTGTGAAGGAACGTTCTGTTCGCGTGATCATAGATGGAGGGAGTTGCAACAACTTGGCTAGCATGGAGATGGTGGAGAAGCTATCTCTCACCACAAGACCACATCCACATCCTTACTACATCCAATGGTTCAACAACAGCGGCAAGGTTAAGGTAACACGTACTGTTCGTGTACATTTTAGTATCTCTACATATGCTGATTATGTTGATTGTGATATGGTACCTATGCAAGCATGTTCCTTATTACTTGGTAGACCATGGCAATTTGATAAAAATTCTGTACACCATGGTAGAAACAATCAGTATACTCTTGTTCATAAGGATAAAAATATTACTTTGCTTCCTATGACTCCTGATTCCATTTTGAAAGATGATATTAATAGAGCTAATAAAGCAAAACAGGAGAAAAATAAGAGTGAAAATCAGATTGTGGCAAAAGAATTTGAGCAACAAATGAAGCCTACTAATAAACCATCTACTGTTGCTTCTGAAATTAATTTGAAAAGTGCATGTTTATTTGCCACCAAATCTGATATTGATGAGCTAGATTTTAGCAAATCTGTTTGCTATGCTGTTGTATGCAAAGAGGCATTATTTTCATTCGAAGACGTGCCTTCCTCTTTGCCTCCTGCTGTCACTAACATTTTGCAGGAGTTCGCCGACGTCTTTCCACAAGACGTGCCACCGGGATTACCACCTATTCGAGGGATTGAGCATCAGATTGACTTAATTCCCGGTGCATCGCTACCCAACCGCGCACCATACCGTACCAATCCAGAGGAGACGAAGGAGATTATGCGTCAAGTACAGGAGCTACTCGACAAAGGTTATATACGCGAATCCCTTAGTCCTTGTGCTGTTCCTATTATTCTAGTGCCGAAAAAGGATGGTACATCACGTATGTGTGTTGATTGTAGAGCCATTAATAATATTACTATTCGTTATCGTCATCTTATTCCTAGGCTAGATGATATGCTTGATGAATTGAGTGGCTCTACAATATTCTCCAAAGTTGATTTGCGTAGTGGATACCATCAAATTCGTATGAAATTGGGAGATGAATGGAAAACAGCATTTAAAACTAAGTTTGGATTATATGAGTGGTTAGTCATGCCTTTTGGGTTAACTAATGCACCTAGTACTTTCATGAGATTAATGAATGAAGTTTTACGTGCTTTCATTGGACGATTTGTGGTAGTATACTTTGATGATATATTGATTTTTAGCAGATCTTTGGAGGAACATTTGGAACATTTACGTGCTGTTTTTATTGCTCTACGTGATGCACGTTTATTTGGTAACCTTGGAAAGTGCACCTTTTGCACCGACCGAGTCTCTTTTCTTCGCTATGTTGTTACTCCACAGGGAATTGAGGTTGATAAAGCCAAGATTGAAGCTATTGAGAGTTGGCCGCAGCCCAAAACGGTCACACACGTGAGGAGTTTCCTTGGCCTCGCTGGATTCTATCGGCGTTTTGTGAGAGATTTCAGCACCATTGCTGCACCCCTCAATGAGCTTACAAAGAAGGATGTGCCTTTTGTTTGGGGTACTGCACAGGAAGAAGCATTCACGGTATTGAAAGATAAGTTGACACATGCTCCTTTACTCCAACTTCCTGATTTTAATAAGACTTTTGAGCTTGAATGCGATGCTAGTGGAATTGGGTTAGGAGGTGTGTTATTACAAGATGGTAAACCTGTTGCATACTTTTCTGAAAAATTGAGTGGGCCTAGTCTGAATTATTCTACTTATGATAAGGAATTATATGCTCTTGTTCGGACTTTGGAGACATGGCAACATTATTTATGGACCAAAGAATTTGTTATACATTCTGATCATGAATCTTTAAAGCACATTAAAAGTCAAGCAAAACTGAACCGTAGACATGCTAAATGGGTTGAATTCATAGAGACTTTCCCTTATGTTATTAAACACAAGAAGGGAAAAGAAAATGTTATTGCTGATGCATTGTCTCGTCGTTATACTATGCTTTCACAACTTGATTTTAAAATATTTGGTTTGGAGACCATCAAAGATCAATATGTGCATGATGCTGAATTTAAAGATGTATGGCAGAATTGCAAAGAAGGGAGAACATGGAACAAGTTCGTCGTTAATGATGGATTTGTGTTTCGTGCTAACAAGCTATGCATTCCAGCTAGCTCTGTTCGTCTTTTGTTGTTGCAGGAGGCGCATGGAGGAGGATTAATGGGACACTTTGGCGTGAAGAAGACGGAGGACGTACTTGCTACACACTTCTTTTGGCCAAAGATGCGACGGGATGTTGACCGTTTTGTTGGTCGCTGCACTACATGTCAAAAAGCTAAGTCACGACTCAATCCTCATGGTTTATATATGCCTTTGCCTGTCCCTAGTGTACCTTGGGAAGATATATCTATGGACTTTGTTTTGGGTTTACCTCGAACAAAGAAGGGGAGGGATAGCATATTTGTTGTCGTGGATAGGTTCTCGAAGATGGCACACTTTATACCATGTCATAAAAGCGATGATGCTGCTAATGTTGCTGATTTGTTCTTTCGTGAAATTATTCGCTTGCATGGTGTGCCAAATACTATTGTTTCAGATCGTGATACTAAATTTCTTAGCCACTTTTGGAGATGTTTATGGGCTAAGTTGGGGACTAAACTACTTTTTAGTACTACTTGTCACCCCCAAACTGATGGACAAACTGAAGTAGTCAACAGAACTTTGTCTACTATGCTTAGGGCTGTTTTGAAGAATAATAAGAAAATGTGGGAAGAATGCTTGCCTCATATTGAATTTGCTTATAATCGTTCGTTGCATTCTACTACCAAGATGTGCCCTTTTGAAATTGTCTATGGTTTCCTACCTCATGCACCTATTGATTTGTTGCCTCTTCCATCTTCGGAGAAGGTTAATTTTGATGCTAAACAATGTGCTGAATTGATCTTTAAAATGCATGAGTTAACTAAGGAAAATATTGAGCGCATGAATGCTAAATATAAACTTGTTGGAGATAAGGGTAGAAAACGTGTTGTCTTTGCACCTGGAGATCTTGTTTGGTTACATTTGCGTAAGGATAGGTTTCCTAATTTGCGCAAGTCAAAGCTAATGCCACGTGCTGATGGTCCTTTCAAGGTGTTAGAGAAAATAAATGATAATGCATATAAACTTGAGCTGCCTGCAGATTTTGGGGTTAGTCCCACATTTAACATTGCAGATTTGAAGCCTTACTTGGGTGAGGAAGATGAGCTTCCGTCGAGGACGACTTCAATTCAAGAAGGGGAGGATGATGAGGACATCACTAACAAGGTTACACCCACAGCTCCAACTGACACATATACAGGACCAATTACTAGAGCTCGCGCACGCCAATTAAATTACCAGGTACTTTCGTTTCTTGGTAATGAATCTAATGTTCATGAGAATATGATGCTGCCTAAATTGGATACATTTGTCTTGCTTACAAATGAAGGGCCTAGCTTGGACAAGAAGGATGAACATTGGAGCAAGATCAAGCATGGTGATGATGGCGTGCGCAAGGGGAACAAGAATGGAGTTTCAATTGATGATTTCAGGACTTTGAAGCCACCATAATGAGTGCGGGAAGCCTTGGACGAAATATACAAGATGCCACTTCATAAATTTCGTCCAGAGGCTATTATAGGTGCTGCGTCACCTTATTATTGGGCCAGGCCCATGTAATTTCGAAATACTTGAGTATAGGCTGTTTTTAGAGTCCGTATGTGTGGGGAAACAAGAGTTAGGGTTGGTTTCGGACCCCTCCACCAAGGGCCACGAAATTCCCCCCTCTTTCCCTCATATATACAGCCCTTAGGGCGTCGTTTAGACTTTGGGTTTTGTTTAGATTAAAAGTTCGCCATAGCTGCAACTTCGCGTACTTCGTTTGTGTTCAACGATCAGACCAAGGCGTCACAGAACCCCACCTTGATCAATAAAGCTTTCCTCTTATATTCGCAATATCCAGATTGCAATCTTAGTTTCTTGCTTGTTCTTCGTTTGCCGAGTAGCTCCTGTACTTGACGCATAATCTCCTTCGTCTCTTCTGGATTGGTACGGTATGGTGCGCGGTTGGGTAGCGATGCACCGGGAATTAAGTCAATCTGATGCTCAATCCCTCGAATAGGTGGTAATCCCGGTGGCACGTCTTGTGGAAAGACGTCGGCGAACTCCTGCAAAATGTTAGTGACAGCAGGAGGCAAAGAGGAAGGCACGTCTTCGAATGAAAATAATGCCTCTTTGCATACAACAGCATAGCAAACAGATTTGCTAAAATCTAGCTCATCAATATCAGATTTGGTGGCAAATAAACATGCACTTTTCAATTTAATTTCAGAAGCAACAGTAGATGGTTTATTAGTAGGCTTCATTTGTTGCTCAAATTCTTTTGCCACAATCTGATTTTCACTCTTATTTTTCTCCTGTTTTGCTTTATTAGCTCTATTAATATCATCTTTCAAAATGGAATCAGGAGTCATAGGAAGCAAAGTAATATTTTTATCCTTATGAACAAGAGTATACTGATTGTTTCTACCATGGTGTACAGAATTTTTATCAAATTGCCATGGTCTACCAAGTAATAAGGAACATGCTTGCATAGGTACCACATCACAATCAACATAATCAGCATATGTAGAAATACTAAAATGTACACGAACAGTACGTGTTACCTTAACCTTGCCGCTGTTGTTGAACCATTGGATGTAGTAAGGATGTGGATGTGGTCTTGTGGTGAGAGATAGCTTCTCCACCATCTCCATGCTAGCCAAGTTGTTGCAACTCCCTCCATCTATGATCACGCGAACAGAACGTTCCTTCACAACTCCCTTTGTATGGAACAAATTATGCCTCTGATTTTGCTCAGCTTGTGTAACCTGCACACTCAAAACACGTTGAGCAACTAAACATTCATACCTGTCAGCATCTTCAGGAGCCATGTATTGCGTCTCATGATCAGAATCGTCTCCGCCGTGTTCTTCACGTGTAATAAGAGCCAAAGTCTCCTCATCATAGTCACTAGCGGATTCATATCCACCATCCTCAGTAGCAATCATCACACGCTGAGATTTGCAATCTCTCGCAAAATGTCCTCTTCCCTTACAACGACGACAAATAATATCACTGGTGTGCCCTGTTGATGCCATGGAAGAAGAAGAACTCTGTGCAGGCCCAATAGGTGTGCTCTTGGCAGATAATGGTGGTTGTGCCTGCTTCCTTGTATCATGGCTGGAGGTAACAGCTGATGGAGGTGTCGGTGTGATGAGGACATCACTAACAAGGTTACACCCACAGCTCCAACTGACACATATACAGGACCAATTACTAGAGCTCGCGCACGCCAATTAAATTACCAGGTACTTTCGTTTCTTGGTAATGAATCTAATGTTCATGAGAATATGATGCTGCCTAAATTGGATACATTTGTCTTGCTTACAAATGAAGGGCCTAGCTTGGACAAGAAGGATGAACATTGGAGCAAGATCAAGCATGGAGATGATGGCATGCGCAAGGGGGACAGGAATGGAGTTACAATGGATGATTTCAGGACTTTGAAGCCACCATAATGAGTGCGAGAAGCCTTGGACGAAATATACAAGATGCCACTTCATAAATTTCGTCCAGAGGCTATTTTAGGTGCTGCGTCACCTTATTATTGGGCCAGGCCCATGTAATTTCGAACTACTTGAGTATAGGCTGTTTTTAGAGTCCGTATGTGTGAGGAAACAAGAGTTAGGGTTGGTTTCGGACCCCTCCACCAAGGGCCACGAAATTCCCCCCTCTTTCCCTCATATATACAGCCCTTAGGGCGTCGTTTAGACTTTGGGTTTTGTTTAGATTAAAAGTTCGCCATAGCTGCAACTTCGCGTACTTCGTTTGTGTTCAACGACCAGACCAAGGCGTCACAGAACCCCACCTTGATCAATAAAGCTTTCCTCTTATATTCGCAATATCCAGATTGCAATCTTAGTTTCTTGCTTGTTCTTCGTTTGCCTGCAGGAAACAGACCTTCGTGGTCAGGTTGATCGTGCTCCGGCGTGGTCAACAACCTCTCGGAGTTGGTTTAGCGATTGCTAAGGCGCGGCGTCCTCGCACGTTCGTAGTCGGATCGTCAAAGTCGACTTCCTCCAAAACGATAACCACCATCTCATCGAAAGACGGGACACCTTTGCCTCTATCACCTAAAGGGGGTTCTATAGTGCAGGTGCAACAAACAGGTGCAAAAAGGTCGAAACAAAAGAAACAAGGCAAGGAAGGTGATATAGCCATGTACTTGTTGCCTGGGGCAAAAGTGCGACTTATATCAAATCACAAACAAATAAAAGCAAGCAACACACAATCACGGTTCTATTCGAACCATCATACGGACTCGACTGCGCATAGGGGGTACACGACTCCTCCTACCCTAGGGGTTCTCGGACTCAGTGTCGTGACTTGTGCCTCGTGCAGTCTTCTGAGCTTCCTCGGGTGTTGCTATGTCCCTTGTAGTTGCTTGAAGAACGATCCGGGTTGAGCCTGGAGAATCTTCAACAACTTCTCGCCTGATGATGTGATGTGGTGAAGGTGTCTCCTTGCAGCTGGCGTTGACTTGTCTTCTCTTGTCTCTTTAATCATGACGATCCCTTGTGCCTTCTGGGGCGTCGAGGGTACCAGGTAGGTAATCCTTTATGCAATGATATTAATCAAGGCATAGTAGAGGTCCAAAACGTCAGTTTCGTTGGTGACATCATTGACACCAAGAGCGGGGGACGAAGAGAACCGTTTTCCTGCTCACTATAGTGAGGCGGACCAAATGGCGAGGTTCTCATCCACCGATGGTTGCCGATACAACAACGGTAGTGACATGATTACTCTATTAGCGATGTATATCATGATTTTTCACAACTCATGCCATGGTCATCGTAGGCTAGGGTTGCACCATCTTCTGGGTCTTCATGTCCTCACTCATCGAGGATGGATTTTCCGTTGACATCGTCTTGTCGTGGTGTCGCCACTCTTGCGTGCAGAAGTGGTGGATGAGTGTTTGGCAAGGTGCACTCCACAAGGATTACAGAAAATCCAGTGGTCAGGGGCATAGGGCTTCTAGCGACCAACAGTTTTTAAGGGGAAAGAGATTAGGTATGGCCTAGTTTTTTCGAAAAACTGAGAAGGGAAGAGAAGTATAGATAGTTTTGAAAACTAGTAATAGTTTTGAAAATAGTTTTACCCTAACTAACGACCATGCTAACTAAGGCTTCCTACAGTCAGGATGGCTCTGATACCAGCTCTGTGGAGACCCCGACTCATAAGTCGAGATCACCGAATGCACGTGTACAATGATCCCAGAGATCAATGCTCACTGAACACACAGAAGCTGAATAATAAGAGTCTTACATCCATACATACCGTATTACACAAATAGGACCATTAAGGTCAAGTCTTGAGTATATCATCGCAGCGGAAATCTTCAATAACAACTTGGACCCATGCCATCTGCCTTAACCCTACAGGCATTCTGACTGGGAAGCGTCCTAGCTCGCATGCTCGTCACCAAGAAATCTTCATCAAATCCTGTTCACTCATGCCTGGCCAATAAAATAACCAGTGGCAAGCCAATGAGTACTTTGAATGTACTCGCAAGCAACCCAAGTGTGATGAAAGAATAATTATGCAAAGCTCTACTGCTAAATTGGCAGTTTTGCGGAAAGCTAGTTTTTCATATGCAAGTATGATCAACATATAACATGGACATGCATGTGTCTGCAACAAGTATCAGGAGGTCACAGACATCAATATCGAGAAAGAGTTGTAATCAACTCATGCTCAAGCTCATTGTGACTTTCTCACAATCACATCAACAGATTTACTCAAAGCGTGTTGTTTTCCAGAACTTATGGACATAGTCTAAGTAGCACCACCCAACTGTCCTTGACCGCGGACACGGCTATTCGAATAGTTTTACACTCTGTCAACAACACTCTCATCAAGCCTCGGTACACTACTTCTTCACCAAGTAGTGCCCTAGTTTCTCATCATCTCCCAGGGGCATTAATAGCACCCACTGGGTCATTTGCAAGTATGTCAAACCACACTTGTTTCACTCAATGCATAACCCTGACCCATTTGCGTAGCCAACTACTATAGCATACATCTATCTACTCCCACCCACATAACCCTCATAGGAATGTAGGGTCATGTTTGATGCAAGTTTCAATAGTAAAGTAACAAAGATAGCAACCAAAGTGGTCTCCACCTCAACATGATTCCGATGCATTGATAATAAGGTGCTATGAGACATGCATAAAAAGGTTTCTCGAACATGGTCAAAGGGCTGCTTGCCTTATTCTTCCGAGTCTTCAAACCTTCTAGTCCATCTCCGAGTACTTCGTTTATTTCGTCAACTAACGATGGAAACAATCATAATAAGCAACACAATCAAAGCAAAAATAAAAGTGCTCTAAAAATAGGAGTTGGACTTTTCTAGGATACCTCTGGTCATATGAAAAACAACCAAGGTGGTTTCATAGGTATTGGATCAATGAATAGTTTGGATCATTTCAATATGATGGAACCAAGGGGTTTATGGATTTGAAAGAAGTATACAGAAATATTTACTTGAATGATGAGCAAAGGCACCCATCAACAAGTCATGATTTTAGAAGCATCTAGGAGTTGGTTTCACTGGATTTGGAATTCAAATGAATTTCCTAGGATTTTGCAAAGTTGATAAATATGAAGAAATGGCTCATTATTTGGTGGGGCATAGAAAGTATTAATAAAAATGTTCCAAAACTAAGTTTGGATATCACAAGCATCTAGGAATTTGAACTACTGCATTTGGATCAAATTTGAGCCCTCTGTGATTTTCTAAAGTTCATCACAGAAAATGAAATAAGGGTATTTGCTAATTATTTGTGAAGGAAAGGTTCCTGAAAAAATGTGCATGTTGCACCATGTGATAGAGCATGATTTATGGAGTCACTGGAAATTTGAATCACCAAATTTGGAATTCAAATGAATTGTTTAAGCATTTATGAAGTTTACAGAAAAAAAGAAAGAGGGAAAAAGGGGAGGGGTTTTATACCTATACTGCGTTTTGGCGCAGTATAGCACCGCAGCGCTCTGGGCCGGTCCAACTGCACGGCTGCGCGCAGGGAACCTGGCCACGTTGAAGGCGCCCGCCAGGAAGGGCGTTTCCGTGCGGGGAAGGCGGCCGAGGCCAGACCCGTTTCCACTTAAACGGAGGGGCCTGCCCACTGGGTCGCTGACGCGCGGGCCCCCAGCGTTAAGCCGTCTTCTTCCTCCCGCGCGGTACGACCGGGAACAGGGGAGGTACGGCCGAGCGGCACCGGCGCTCTCCCCGGCGGCACCGACCACCTCCGTCGATGCGCAGCACACCGGCGTGCTCAGGACGGTGTGCCGCACCCGTTGAGGTGCGCCACGACCGCTGGGGTGGCCGGACTCGAGCAGCGCATCGGCCGCGGCGGACGGTGGCGATGGTGATGTTCAACACGGCGAGGAGAACACGAGGAGGAGGGAATGGAGCATGGGGTGAGTTGGCGGTGGTGATGAAAGGGTGCGGGGATGCTTAGGGGGAGGAGAGAAAGGTCGAGGCCCGCGAATTTAGGCGGCGGCCGGCGGCTCAGCTCCGGCCGTAGTGATGGATGGAGGGCACGGGAGGAGGAGTGGGACGATCCAAGAGGATCAGGAGAGGGAGAGGGAGTCCAGGGCATAGAGAGGGAGGCTTGATATGGCCTTATGTGGCGAGGCTTCGGTGCACCGTGGTTGGCATCCACGGCCATGGCCAAGGCAGTTCCAGGGGACGGAATTGGCACACAAGCCTTGTCCAGGGTGTTCGTGGGCATGGTCTAGGACCAGGGAGAGAAGAAAGGGACCGGGGAAACGGTCAGAGGAGTCGCGCGTGTGAGCTCGCTCACTGGAGCTCGGGGTCGGCCGGTGCGCGTGCGAGCAGGGGTGAGAGAGGAGGAGAGAGGAGGGGGCCGACCGCCCAGCGTGTCCCGGACGCCGAGGCAACCTCGGGGGACACGAGGGGGGAGGCCCTAGGTGGTCGGGGCCGGTGATTGGGGGCGGCTACAGTGCGCCATGGCACTGTAGCGCGCTCCAGAGCACCCGTTTGGCCGGCATGGCCGTGCCCTCGCCACTCTGGAGGCGTCCATCATGCCCAAAGCTGTCCGGGGGGTCGAGGGGGTAGTAAACAATTGAGTGATGGCCCTGGATGCTCTGGGGAGCCACTGGAATGAGGAGGGAGGTGAAGGAGGAGGTGAAAACTGCTGTCCAGAAGAGTGAATTGGGGTTTTACCCCCCTCCAATGATTGAGCTGAGGCAGGGGAGAGTTACTGAAGGTAGAATAGGACTAGGAGAAGCTGTGGTAAGAACTTGAGGTGAAGGGGTATAGTAAAAGGGGTCCAAACAAGGGTTTTGGTAATTTGACAGAAGGTGTTTGATCATCTTTTGGGAAAGCAAATGACCTCCAATTGGCATGGGACTTAACAGGATGGAATGTCACACACAATTAGGCCCCTCCACCAAATTTGAGCTCATTTGGGCAAGGTTGCCAATGTAACTTTGGTGAACCCTAGAAATCAACAGAAATGGATTCTCCATGTTTGAGTTAAGCTAATCATCTCCCCTTGATGCACCACTTGGTGTAGCATCATAATTTGGGGTTATGATCATCTCCAAAACTTGTGCCATTTGGCATAGATGCATAATTACATCATTTTAGCATGTGCACCAAGTTTGAGAGCATTTGGACAAGTTTGGCAATGTAAAGTTGCTCAAACTTTAAAATGGACATAATTGGTTTTGAGGGGATTAGATGATGTTCCCTTTATCTTCAAGGCATGAGGCTTTGCAAGATCATCAAATATGTCCCATATGACATGATAGAATTTCCCTGGAATTTTTGGAGAATATTTCCTTTGTAAATATTTCAAAAGCTTGAAATATCCAGAAAGGGTTTTGGAAGGATTAGTCCAATATTTTGAACATGACCATGTGTTGAAACTCTTATATATGGACAATATATGTCGTAGGAGTTTCCCTGGCAAATATTTTTGAAATGATTAAATAATTTTTCCCTATTAAAGACCATTTCTGGCCTTAAGAAAAAGCTTTTAAATAAAATATAAAAATGACTTTTAAAATTAATTTTTTGTGGTTTCTGGGAGTCCTATACCTATTAGGATTCAAATATACTTTTTGAAAGATTTTTCACACCCTAAATAAGGTACTTGTAGTGCAAACCTCAATTCAGGGGTTTTTGGAAAACTAATTTTAGAAAATACTATTTGGCCAAAATATTTTTATAAGAAAATTCTATACTAGTCTATACACATGGCATGATCATTGGGAAAAGGTTTTGGATCAAGGAGATGAAGTATAAGAGTTGGAGGATATATTTGATTTTTAGAGCACTAGCAAGAAACCGACAAAAGTCAAATCAAGCAAGGTCAAAAACACTCAAAAGTTTTTGAAAATCCACATTTTTAACATGATAATTAGCTTAAGCAATGTGGCATGAAAATCAGGGTGGACATTTTTGCTGCTCGGGAAAATTAATGAGTCATTAATTAATAATGAACGGGCGCGTAATTACTGAACCGTTTCCGATTCTTTTGGACCGTGACGACTCAGACGTGGGGTTTATTCCCACAACCTACCCGGCCCACACTATATAGTTAGGCAGTAATCTACCCTAGCCGCCGCCGCTTCGTATGGTTTCTCACCACCGTTCCAGATCATTGCACCGCCAAGCAAGTCTTCTCCATCCCTCCTTTCGGCGTGCACCGGGAGAAGGGACAGCAGGCCTCCGGAACCCCGCCTCTCGTGATCCTGTACGGGAGAGGGACGATCAGGTTTTTGGGGAGCGCACTCGCGCGACTGCTGGCAGCGACAACTTCGCGAACGACGACTTCTTCCCCGACCTCGGCAACCTCATCCTCGACGACATGGGCGACAACGTCAACGCCAGCGGTGCTGCTCCCGCTGCACCGTATGTGATTCTATCCTTCCTGTTCGAGATCGTGGTAGAATTCATGTTTCTAGTATGTGCCCTAGATGTGATCTGTTCATCTGCTATGCTAGTTCACATGATTAGTTTAATCTCTGTTGCTGCAGTCATGACTTATCTTCTGTTTATTCGGATTAAATCTCGTAGTAATTTGCTTATATTTCCAACAATCCAAAAATCTGAATATAGGCAATTTACTTCGAGTGGTTTTGCTGCGCATCTGAAGCCGCCTGCCTTTAAGGGGGCGCAATATAAGAGGTGGCGCACGAGAGCAGTCTACTGGTTTCAGACCATGGGCTGCTATGACAATACCAAGGGCAAGCCTGAGGGCGATCTTAATCCAGCATAGCTGGAAGCTTTTGAGAAGATCGATACCCTCTTTAAAGGCGCTCTTCTGAGTGTTCTTGATGACTCAATTGTGGATTCGTACATGTAGTTTGACAACGGCAAGGACGTGTGGGCTGCGCTCGAGGCCAAGTTTGGTGCCTCGGACACCGGCAGCGAGTTGTACGTCATGGAGCAATTCTATGACTACAAGATGACTGATGAGCGTGATGTTGTACAGCAGGCTCATGAGATACAGTCGCTCGCAAAAGAACTTGAGTACTTCAAGTGTGTGTTGCCGGACAAATTTGTTGCCGGAGGCATCATTGCGAAGCTTCCACCTTCGTGGAACAATTTTGCTACTTCCCTGAAACACAAGAGACATGAGTTTTCCATTGCGGATCTCATTGGTACTCTTGATGTTGAAGAGAAGGCGAGAGCAAAGGACACATGTGCTCGAGTTGCTGAGGGAGGTTCTAGTGCCCACATGGTACAGAAGAAGAACTTCCAGCCCAACAAGTTCAAAAACAATAAGAACAAAACTCAGGGCAAAGGCAAGTTTGATACAAAGAACAAGCCATCACATTCTACCAACTTCAAGAAAAATTCTCATAAGAAAGGGAAGGGACTTTGCCATGTCTGCGGTGATCCTAATCACTGGGCTCCGAAGTGTCCTAACTGCTTTGAGGAGCGCGGACATGAGAAGAGCGGCAAGTCCGCTAATGTTGTCATCGGCGATACTGATATGAAGGAATCAGGGTACGGTATTTTTCCTACCATCCTTTCAGTATTTCAATCCCCTGATTGGTTAATTGACACCGGTGTCAATGTACATGTTTGTGCTGACGCCTCCATGTTTTATTTTTACCAGGCCACTGGGACTTCTCCCGTGCTGATGGGGAACGGGTCACATGCCATCGTTCGAGGTGTTGGTACGATCGATCTGAAGTTTACTTCGGGGAAGACCATGCGTCTGAAGAACGTTCATCATGTGCCGTCCATCAATAAAAATCTCATTAGCGGTTCCCGTTTATGTCGAGATGGTTTTAAGTTGGTTTTTGAATCCAATAAAGTTATAATTTCTAAGTGTGGACAATTTGTTGGAAAAGGCTATGAGTGCGGAGGCTTGTTCCGCCTATCTTTGTCAGATATTTGCACTAAAGTTATTAATAATGTTTGCCACAATAATGAGTCTGATATTTGGCATTCACGACTTTGTCATATTAACTTTGGATGCATGACGCGGCTAGCCAATATGAATTTAATTCCGAAAATATATACTGTCAAGGGCTCTAAGTGCCAAGTATGTGCGCAAGCTAAGCAACCTCGCAAGTCCCATAAGACTGCAGAGGCAAGAGACTTGGCACCACTAGAGCTTATACATTCTGATCTTTGTGAGATGAATGGCATGTTGACAAAAGGTGGAAAGAGATACTTCATGACGTTGATTGATGACTCCACTAGATATTGTTATGTGTATCTTCTGAAATCAAAAGATGAGGCTTTGACTTTCTTCAAAAACTATAAAGCTGAGGCAGAGAACCAACTTGATCGAAAAATTAAACGGCTTAGGTCCGATCGTGGTGGAGAGTATTTTTCCAATGAATTTGATCTGTTTTGTGCGGAACATGGTATAATCCATGAGAGGACGCCTCCCTACTCACCCTAGTCAAATGGGGTAGCCGAAAGAAAGAACCGAACTCTAACTGATATGGTTAACACCATGTTAGACACTTCGGGTCTATCCAAGGAATGGTGGGGGGAGGCGCTAATGACTGCGTGTCATGTCCTAAACCGGGTTCCCACAAAGCATAAGACCATGACTCCATTTGAGGAATGGGAAAGGAAAAGGTTGAAACTTTCTTACCTACGTACTTGGGGTTGTTTGGCGAAAGTCAATATACCAATTCCCAAGAAGCGCAAGCTTGGACCAAAAACCGTGGATTGTGTTCTTCTGGGCTATGCTTTTCATAGCATCGGCTATAGATTTTTGATAATAAAATCTGAGGTGTCCGACATGCATGTTGGTACGATTGTGGAGTCAAATGATGCAACTTTCTTTGAGGACATATTTCCTATGAAGGATATGTCGAGTTCATCAAATCAGGAGATACCTACTCCATCTAGTGAGGAATTCACTGTAATTCCTGAACCCACCATTGCGATGGAACACGTTGAGAATCCTGTTAAGGTTGACAATGGAACTCCTGTGAGGAGTAAGAGACAGAGGACTGCAAAGTCCTTTGGTGATGATTTCATTGTGTACCTCGTGGATGACACACCCAAGACTATTTCAGAAGTCTATGCATCTCCTGATGCTGACTACTGGAAGGAAGCTGTACGTAGCGAGATGGATTCCATCTTAGCTAATGCTACCTGGGAGATCACTGACCGACCTTATGGGTGCAAACCTGTAGGATGTAAGTGGGTGTTCAAGAAGAAGCTTAGACCTGATGGTACGATTCAAAAGTACAAGGCACGGCTTGTGGCCAAGGGTTATACCCAGAAAGAAGGTGAAGACTTCTTTGATACTTACTCACCCGTGGCTAGACTGACCACAATTCGGGTGCTACTATCACTGGCTACCTCACATGGTCTTCTCATTCATCAAATGGACGTTAAGACAGCTTTCCTCAATGGAGAGTTGAAGGAGGAAATTTACATGGATCAGCCAGATGGTTTTGTAGTACCTGGTCAGGAAGGAAATGTGTGCAAGTTATTAGAGTCTTTATATGGCCTTAAACAAGCTCCTAAGGAGTGGCATGAGAAGTTCGAAAGAACATTAACTGCTGTCGGCTTTGTAGTAAACGATGGTGACAAGTGCGTGTACTATCGCTATGGTGGGGGCGAAGGAGTTATTCTTTGTCTGTATGTCGACGACATATTGATCTTTGGAACCAAACTTGATTTAATCAAGGAGGTTAAGGATTTCTTATCTCGCTGTTTTGAGATGAAGGATCTAGGAGTAGCTGATGTTATCTTAAACATCAAGCTGTTGAGAGATGAGAATGGTGGGATCACACTGCTTCAGTCTCACTATGTGGAAAAGGTCTTGAGTCGTTTTGGGTATAGCGACTGCACACCTTCTCCAACTCCATATGATGCTAGTGTGTTGCTTCGAAAGAATCGACGGACTGCTAGAGATCAACTGAGGTATTCTCAGATTATTGGTTCGCTTATGTATTTGGCGAGTGCCACGAGGCCTGATATCTCTTTTGCTATGAGCAAGCTGAGTCGGTTTGTGTCAAAACCAGGAGATGAGAGTTATGCATTATTTGAAAGGCACCGCGAGCTACGGGATTCACTACACCGGGTATCCAAGGGTACTGGAGGGTTATGGTGACTCAAACTGGATTTCTGATGCTGATGAGATAAAGGCCACAAGTGGTTATGTTTTTACACTTGGTGGTGGCGCTGTTTCTGGAAATCTTGCAAAAGACCATCTTAACGAGGTCAACTATGGAAGCAGAACTCATAGTATTGGACACTGCCACTGTTGAAGCAGAGTGGCTTCGTGAACTCTTGATGGACTTACCTATGGTTGAAAAACCAATACCCCCTATCCTGATGAACTGTGATAATCAAACTGTGATCATCAAGATAAACAGTTCGAAGGACAATATGAAGTCCTCAAGACATGTGAAGAGGAGACTAAAATCTGTCAGAAAATTGAGGAACTCCGGAGTTATTACGTTGGATTATATCCAAACGTTGGAAAACTTGGCAGATCCCTCCACAAAGGATCTATCACGTAATGTGATAGATAATGCATCGATGGAGATGGGTTTGAGACCCACCGCATGAGTTGTCCATAGTGGTAACCCACTCTATGTGATCGGAGATCCCGTGAAGTAGAAGTGGGAGACAAGTTGTTGGTCAGCTGGGAGGAGAGTATCCCTATATTAACTATCCCACTCCGTGAAGATGCAATACTCTCCTGATCTGCATGGCAGGTTGATACTTATCTTAATGTGTTCCAAGTGGCTTATTCGGGTAAGCAGAGATGTTGTCCTGCAGAACATCTTCTGAGGAACACACCTATATGAAGCTGACTGTTAACATCGCAGTCTGTGAGAATTGGGTGTTCTCTAATAAATTCATGAAAAGGCCCTGGAGTATGACGTATACGCTCCACCCGCGGGGAAGCCTTGCGGCAGCCAAGTATCGGTCAAGAATTTGTGTGAAACTAGTCTCGCAGAAAACTTGTAGTTCAAGGCATAGTCCACTATTCAAGTTGTGATCTAGTGTAGCATAAATCTCTAAGTGGAAGTTCAGCTTCACAGTCTCCACTAAGCACCGGTGTATAAACAATGTTTTGGAACTAAATGATGAGATGTGCCAATGAGACTTTGTGGGGGATTGTTGGAATTTTGCTAGTAGGCCTTTGGCCCAAAGCCCAACTAAAATTCTGAAATTCTCTTGGCCCATTCACGTGAGGCTACAGTTTAGTCCCACCTCATAAGTTGAGAGAGAGTTGCACCTCTTTATAAGGTGAGCTCTTCTACCACTTGTATGAGCATGAGAAGAGGAGACCTACACGCGTGCTCCTCCTCCTCGCTCGCCTCGCCACGCCACGTCACGAGGCGTCGCGCCGCGCCGCGGATTGCGGGATTGAGCCGAGCCGAGGACAGAGCTATGCATGTTGTCTATATTTTTGCTGCTCGGGAAAATTAATGAGTCATTAATTAGTAATTAACAGACGCGTTAATTACTGAACCGTTTCCGATTCTTTTGGATCGTGACGACTCGAACGTGGGGTTTATTCCCACGACCTACCCGGCCCGCACTATATAGTTAGGCAGACGTCTATCCTAGCCGCCGCCGCTTCGTATGGTTTCTCAACACCCCTCCAGATCATTGCGCCGCCAAGCAAGTCTTCTCCATCCCTCCTTTCGGCGTGCACCGGGAGAAGGGACAGCAGGCCTCCGGAACCCCGCCTCTCGTGATCCTGTACGGGAGAGGGGCGATCAGGTTTTTGGGAAGCACACTCGCGCGACTGCTAGCAGCGACGACTTCGCGAACGACGACTTCTTCCCCGACCTCGGCAACCTCATCCTCGACGACATGGGCGATAACGTCGACGCCGGCGGTGCTGCTCCCGCTGCACCGTATGTGATTCTATCCTTCATGTTTGAGATCGTGATAGAATTCATGTTTCTAGTATGTGCCCTAGATGTGATCTGTTCATCTGCTATGCTAGTTCACATGATTAGTTTAATCTCTGTTGCTGCAGTCATGACTTATCTTCTGTTTATTCGGATTAAATCTCGTAGTAATTTGCTCATATTTCCAACAGCTCATACGTACACAGCGGCTGTTGTAGATACTCCTATATTTCATGGATGAACCAACAAGAAGACGAGAGAATATACAAGTATATTTGACAACCAGGGCCGTCTTAGGGCCCCCAAATTTTAGGGGCCCCCAGTTTTGGGCCAAGGTTATATTTAATATTATGATTTTTTCATCTGTTTGCATGGATTTGGGCCTGCCGGCCTGGTCTGGTCGCTCGAGTTCCCTCTCAATCAATCCCACGGGCCGTGTCGAACTCTGTCCCCGATTAGGCCGTACTGCCGATGGCAACCGCAAGGACAGGGCAGGCGGCAACGCCATGAATTCAATCAAAATTCAGCAACAGCCAGGCCAGCAAGGGCCTGCATGCCGCCAAGCAGAGCAGAAGGTAGCTGCTATGATCAGGAGCTTTAATTTAGGCAACCCGGCCAGTCAATGGCCATCAGGTGCGCAAGCCAGAGCAAATTTACTTTAGGATACATTCCATGTTCAGTAATTTAGTGAGTACAGGGTACATGTGCACCAATTCTTTGGTTAATTAATACTTCCTCCGTCCCTTAATAAGTGACTCAAAAGTGACTCAACTTTGTAGACTCAACTTAAGTGACTCAAAAGTGACTCAATTTCTACAAAGTTGAGTCACTTTTGAGTCACTTATTTTGGGACGGAGGGAGTATAACAGAACATCTGTAACTTAGTCTTATATAAATACTGAACATGGAGTACAGAGGAAGTAGATCTTTATATGTCAATTGCTCTAGGGTCGAATTGTTTGAGGAAGATAGTTGCCCTTGTTTTTATGAATATAGTACAAAATAACACATAACCAAACTTATATAATTTAAGTAGGAGAGTATGCTTTCGCTGTAAGAAACTTTTAAATTTTAGGGCCCGTTTGAATTTCGCACCGGGGCCCAGAACTTCTGGAGACGGCCCTGTTGACAACGTACCGAATGGACTGGTCGCGGCCCCTTTTCGTCGGCGACCCACGCGGATCTGAACTCGTTGTCCACGTAGCAGATCTTGGAGCCGTCATTGCTGATGCTTGGGAACACGCCGGCCAGCCCGCCGTCCTTGTGGGTCGCCGGCGGGCTACTCAGCTTCTTCTTGGGATCAGCGGTAGTATTCACCTTGTCGTCGCCGGTTCTGCAGCGGTGAAAACCCACGCGGCTGCCGCCGTCGAGCACGAACGGGTTGTAGCGGTCTGCCAACGGCGTAGTGCCATGGGTGATCACCACCGGGCTGGCAGGCTTGCCGACCTCAAAGATCTCGATGTGGCGGTGCTGTTCCTTCCTCGTGCAATCCACAGAGGTCTCCTGGGTGACGGCCACGGCCACCGTGGTCTCGCTGATGGCCGCCGGAGTCATGGCTTGGATGTCGTCGGGTGTCACCTTGACGGTGTCCTTGGTGGTGAGGTCGTACCGGTACACGCCCCAGTCGGTACTGGCCGGGTCCTTGGTGTCGACCCCTCGGTGGAAGAAGATGACGTTGTCGCTGCCCCACGTCGGCCACCCGCCGTCCTTGATCTGGATGTACAGTGATCATTACAGATGTCCTAAACATAATCTCCGTGATGAACACAATGACGCGCAAATATAATATTCCTTGACGGGGAATGACGCCGGTTATGCTGGCGTCAGATAGAAAACAGAGCTGGTTTGTAACGACCCATGAAAATGCCCATGTTGATTGTTGCTAATATACATCTGCAAACATTGGCAAAGTAGATAATAATACATTGGTTAGTTTTTACTCGGGCTACAGCCTGCAGGTCAGAAATAGAGCAAACTCGTAATTGTCAGTGAGACATCAATGAGAAACCAATCAGGTTCATTTGGCATTTCTTCCGAGCCGATTGATGCCTTGCATCTGCTATAGTTTGTGGTCAAATTCAATCCTCGATTAAACCTTCCATTCAAGAGAATCACCTACCAAACTTTAGTTACTAGCCAGATCCTACTAAGAAACTCGTGGAGAGACTATCAATTCAGTGCTCCATGCCTAGGCCTAATAGATTTGCTTAATGCTGGAAGGCAGAATGATTGAGTAGATATACCATGAAGATAATCAGTGATATTTAGCCTGGATTAAGAAGCAATAGAAGAGATCAAGGATTGCATGCTGCCGTTAGAGATGATGCAGACCACCCCTGCTGGTTCTTTTCTAGTCCGTATGATGCAGTCTGGTCATGAGCAGTCCTGGTAAATCCTAACAGATTTGTTAATGTTCAAATAGATTTGTTGTGTGTTTAGCACGACATCTCGCTACCCCTCTCGCACAAATGAGGAAAGTATGCTAGAACAGGGCATGCACACCAGATCGAAGCAGGTACGGTTTGACATTAGGGTTGGACCGAGCCTCACCTGCTTGAACAACGGAAACAGCGGCGGCCAGCTCCGGCATCCTGCCCAAGGATTCCAGAACCCTAGGTCCCGGCGAAAAGAGAGCCGCCGCGGGCGCACGCGACGCCGTCACGGCCACCAGAGCTCGGGCGCGGCCGGGATAGGGTTTCTGGGGAGGCGGCGAACACATGGCGGAGCTAGCTAGTGTTCCAGGGAGGCGCCGACTCCAGTGAGGGGATGAGCAGTCAATGTCTCCGAGACTGGAGGGAGCATAGGAGTGGCCGGCGGCGCCAACCCCGGTGGCAGCGCCGGCGGCGAGTGGGAAGGCCGAAGGCGTCGTCGGGGCTCCGGAAGGAGAGGAGGCAACGCACAGGGACGAAGTAAATGGGCCGGCCCATTCGCTGGACGAGAAATCCACCGCGTGAATAGTACCATACCGGAGGTGTAATCAGGATGTGACCAGTTTATTAGGCCGAATTCTGCCTACTGGATCGCCAACTCGGGGACATGCACGGCTGTTAGCTGCGAAAGATGCCAAAGTGCACAAATAAAAGAGGCCGCCGAGCCCAACCCGTGACCCAGCACCGAAAGGTGCACACGGACGAAAAGATGGCCTCCGAGCCCAGCCGTGACCCTGCACCGATAAGTGCGCACGGACCAAAATAAATGCAGTGAAAAGATCCCCTATGAGGGCATAGTCGTAAGAAAAAATAGCGCAACTGCATCCCTCGGGTTGGCACGTGCTATACATTAGCACTGGGCTTTTTTGTTCAAATTCCTATTTTTAAGGACAATGTACCCTGTTTAAAAAAAATCAAAAAAATGTTCTCCTATTTCTTTTTCTTTATTTTCTGATTTCATAAATTCAAGGAAATGTTGGAGTTTTCAAAATGTTTTGTTTTCAAACTTTGATTTGAGTTACAAAATAAATTCCTTTTTTAAAAGTATTGTACACGGATTCAAGAAAATAGGAATTTTTAAAATATTCAGGCTTTCAAATTTGTTTCAGAATTCCCAAAAAAAATCCCATTTTCAAAATTGTTCAATAATTTGAAAATAGTATGTTTATAAACAAATATGCCCAAATTTAAAAATTAATTCAAAACTAGAATGTGGTTTCAAAAAATGTATGCACTTTTTCTAAAAAAGTCCATGCTTTTGTAAGCCAAATTAAAAAAAATAACTGCCATAGTAGCTATATGGGCCAGCTCAATCGAGGCTGGCCGTGTGCGGAAGGCCGACTGTTTGCACAATAAGCATCATATAGGAGCTCCAAATACAAATGGCCCTACTTCGGTTGAATGCCAATATTTTGGCTAATATATGGTTGGTTGCCAAAAGAGGGACTAACTAGTCCACGGATACCCTCTCGGGGGCTTCCTAGCGGATGCGCGCGAGCACTTCAGCCACCACATGTCGCGTGTTGGGGACACGGCCGGAACCCAGTTTTTCTCATGCACGGTTTTGCCAAGCATTTTTTTCATTGTTTTTTTGGGTTTTCGGATTTCACTTGCTTTTTCCTATGTTTTTTTGGGGGGG
>LR738714.1:771638142-771787195 GCA_902687465.1 Secale cereale | reverse complement strand
ATCTTTCATCGCATGAAGCACACCATGTGAAAGAAACTGTGCATCCCAGAAATTGTAAAACACTGTGGTGTATCATGCGAAAACAATTGTGCTTCCCGCCTGAAGCAAAAAATGTGCTTCTTGAAAAATGAAAAAAAAACATAATTGTTCCATGTGAAGCACAAGTTGTGCTTCTCAGGAAATGAAAACCACAGTTATGCTTCTGTGGGGGTTTATATATTCGTGAATGGACGTACTCCTGTGAGAAACCAAGGGGTGTCGCGTGTGGGGTGGGAAACCAGTGTGAAACGTGACAGTAGTAATTAATTAGCGGTCTTTCTGGTGGATAAGCAGCTACGGCATTGGCATGGCAGAAGTGGCAACTGTATGAATGGAGCGCCATTGACTTGGATGTACTCCCTCCGTCCCGATTTACTCGTCGTGGTTTTAGTTACGTGGGAGGAACATGTCGGATTGAAATTTCCCTTTCCCGTGCTCCAACCAACACCCACAGCCTCCAAATATGGAGGCTCGTGGGCTAGACATGGCATCTGCTACGTTCCCGTAGCACCTCCCTGCGTTGCGCCGGGATCTGGTGTAATGCCCATGATGGGTCTATACCTCCTACGTGTCGAGGCACGACTTAAAGGTATAAGCCCATTCTGGAATGATCTCAAATTTGGTATCTTTGCACGACTCATGTAAAAGAGGGATTAAATTGCAAAAGGAGATAGTTGGCTTACACTCGCCACTTCACACAATACATTACATAAGCAAGACATCATTCAAAACATCACAGCCCATCTAAGGGTAAGATCCAAAAGACAAGATACCAAACATAACGTTAAACCACAGGTCTAGATCGAATCCTAGTAGAAACCACTACTGATCGTCGAAACGTCACAAGCATACGCCACTCTCTTCATCGAGCTCCCAGAGAAGAACTTGAACCAGCTCCTGCATCATTCTCAGCTGAACCTGCATCTGGTGTTGTAGTAATTGTGAGCCACGAGGACTCAGCAATCCCATAACCATGGGTATCAAGACTAGCAAAGCTTTGTGGGTAGGAAGAGGTAAAGTGGTGAGGTTGCAGCAGCGGCTAAGCATAATATGGTGGCTAACTTACGAGTACCAGAATAAGATGAGCATCTACGCAAACAGTCGCAAAAGTAGTGATCGCTAAAGATCCTGAAGTACATACGAGTCAAACATAACCCCACCGTGTTCTCTTCTCAAAGTGAAAAGAGACAGTCACGGTTACTCACATAGTTGTGTGTTTTACTTCGGATCCTCTGTCAAGTTTTCTACAACCGGACATTAACAAATTCCAATCTGCCACATAACCGCGGGCATGGCTTTCGAAAGATCATAACCCTGCAGGGGTGTTCCAACTTAGCCCATCACAAGCTCTCACGATTAGCTGAAGTGATAAATATAATATCATCACTCCTTATCTTAGGGAAATCCGATCAGGCTCGGCATCCCTGTGCACAAGACATTTCGACAATGGTAAAACAAGTCCAGCAAGACCTCCCGGTGTGTCGACACCCTGATAGTAGCCGCGCGTATCTCGTCTCAGGCCACGTCCGGATAGGTGAGCCCACGGGAGTCAATCCTCGAGTTTCCCCGTGGTGACCCCACAATCTCCCCGTTTGGGACCAACACCATCAGCACTGGCCCCCCTGCTATGTAGAAAGAATCCTCGGGGACGCGACCCCCTATGCAATTTTAATTAATTAATTAAGTTGTTATTATGAGGCAAATTAAAACCAATGTTGGGCCTTGTTGGAGGATTTTTATTCAAAGTCGAACTGTCAAGGGGTCCCCATCCACCCATCGTGTAAGGAACACAAAATCAAGGAACATAATGCCGGTTTATCGGCGCCTAAGGTGGCATGAGTGGAACAAAACACCGAGCAAAAGGCCAAGCCTTCCACCCATGCCCAGTATATAGGTGTGTTAATAATAATTATAAATATTGTGATATATCCAACAACAAGTTCCCTCCTGGAACGAACTTCATCTTCACCTGCAACTAACAACGCTATAAGAGGGGCTGAGCAAGCGGGTAACATAGCCAAACAGTGGTTTTGCTAGGAAGGTTTCAAAAGGTTAGAGGTTTCATGGCAACAAGGAGAGGCTGACAATAAAAGATGGGTAGCGCGACATGTAACGATAGCATCGAGACAACTAAGCATGGCAATGATAGTAAAGGTATCCAAGGGTATGATCATCTTGCCTAGGAATCCGCAGGGGAGAAGAACAAGTCCATGAAGTAGACGGAGCAACATAGTCGAGCGAATCCTCACAACTCCGGAACGAAACCGAAGCTAACAAGAGAAGCAACCGGAAAGAAGCAAACAACACGGTAAACACCCAAGCATAAACATGGCATACGATGCACATCCAAGTATGATGCATGTCCCGTTTAAATATGCATGGCATGGCAAAATGCACAAACAAGTACTACAAGTTAAGTGGAGCTCAATATGCAACGAGTTGCATATTGACGAAACACCACATTTTATTTATTTACTTGACTCTCGTTTATTTACAAGACAAGGTTAAATGTTTGTTAACATGTCAAGAGGTGAAGCATAATAAAACTACAATATTTAGGCATTTTAAATGAGGCCGGAATTAACAACAACAATTCCGGGAAAATCCCCATATGCATGTTTAGTAATTATTAAAGCAACAACAATTCACACATTTATAATGTTGTTAACATGATGCGGATGACATGATCAAGTTTTATGCAATTTTATAAAAGTTGACATGAAGAAGGTATGAAGTATTGTCACCGTGGTGGAAGGAAAAGGGTGCCACGGCAACGAATCCGAAAATGATGCAACGGCAACATCTCGGTTCCGGTAACTCGTTTAGAGTCCGGAGCAAAAGAAAGATGGCGTGAGTGAGCGAAACAAGATGAAAGGTGGGGTGATCCCGTTGCCGGGTTCCCACGAGTCGGCGACGAGGCAACCGAGGAGCATGACAAAAGTCGAAACAGGCACGGAGCACACAAGGGAAACATCTCATACAACCACAAGCAGCATTCATCCACGGGCATCGTCTCGGGGTTATACCTTCGGAACATTCGTTCACGGGGCGGTTCGAGTTCGTAGAGGGACGTAGTGGAAGAAGCCGTTCTCGTATATCGGTAGGGTTACTCGTGTCGTAGAGGAAGTAGTCGTTCCATTCGTAGTCGTACGCGGGGCGACGGTAGAGGTACTTGGCGTTCACGTGGCGGTAGTTGTACATGTTCCGTAGTTGTACTTGAGGGTCTTCGGCGACGGTCGTTCACGTTTCGTAACCATTCAGGTCGCCGTGCGTAGTGGTACTTGGGGTCGTCGTGGAACTTGTCGGTCTCGGGACTTGGCGACGTTAGACGTACTCGGTCGTCGTGGTACTTGTCGGTCCGGTCTTGGCGACGTAGTTGAACAAGGCACATGTAGTGGAACTTGACGGGCTTGACGGTCCAAAACACAGCATCACAGACACACAAACAAAAACGGCAGCACGGGGGCGACGAGGCCATGGCAGCGGCACGGCGATGAGGTGCTGGAGGCGAGGCCTTGGCGATGGAGGAGGAGGGCCTGAGGGCCGGCACGTGCTCGAGACGCGGCTGCGCCCCGTGCATGGCGGCTGGACGGCCGGGCGACGGAAGGAGGTGCGGGCGCCTTGGCAAGGAAGAGGGAGGCGCGGCGGCCTGAGGGAGGCACCGCTCCTGGCCGGCATCCGTGGGCGAGGCTGGAGACGGGAGGACGCGGCGGCACAGGACGAGGCGCTGGAGGCGCGAGGTCGCGGCCTGGCCGAGCGCTCGGCAGGAGGGAGCTCGAGGAGGGGCGCGGTAGCTGCGGTGCTCGGCGCACCGGTGGCCGTGGTGACCGGCGGCGGCTCGTCCCTGGACGAGGCAGATCCTGGGCGGTGGGGAAGGCGCAGGGCGCTGCGGGGCGATGGAGATGGAGCACCTAGCCGGCTGGAGAGGAGGCGCTGAGGACCTCGCAGGGCGGGCGCACGGGAGATCGAAGGAGGAGGAGTCGGGGGCGCTCGGGAGTGAGCGAAGGGATCGGGGCAGAGGATGAGGGTTGCGGCGCTGGGGGTTCGAGGAAGGAGCGAGGAGCGATGGGATGCAGCGGTCGCTAGGGTTAGAAAGAGAGGCGCGGCTGGGCCTAAGGTGGAATTGGGTCTGCTGCTTGCTGATGGGCTGAGAAGGAATAGGGCCTAGGAGGGAGGTAAAAATGGACTGGGTCCTCTCCTAAGCCCACTTAACTGTTGCTTGCCCAAAAAAAAACAGAAAAGCAACAGAGAAGAAAAGAAAAGAAAGGAGGTGTTAGAAATAGAGTTAGGGCATAGGGTAAAATTCCCTGGACTCACAAAAATGTCCACGGTCCACGAAAAATAGGAAAGGCAAGAATGCAAGAGATAAAATCGAACTCATTTGAATTAAATTCAAATGATTTGAATTAGGGCATGACTTAAAAGTGTCCAAAAGTGTTGAGGTTTTTGGAGGAACCTCGATAAACGGGAAAAGAAATATAGGGAGGGTTTGGCGGTGAAACTTGAAGCAAAAGAGGTCTGGAGAATAAATGCAAGTGTGTTGCGGTTAATTCCAAACAATGGAATATTTAATATAGCTCCCTAATAATATTGAGAGGCTTTTATATGTTATAAAGAGAAGTCATCCTTCCCTCGATTTAAATGTACCGAAGGTCCACACAATTTATTTAGGTTGAGATGCAAAATAAATATGACATGATGGCATGATGACATGATGCAATGCAAAATAAATAACACAAGCGCAAAAGAAACACAAGGGAGAACCCGGAACATCTGGAATCTTCTGGAATCTTCTGGGACGTCGGTCTTCGGGCGTCACAACTCTCCCACACTACCAGAGGATCTTGCCCCGAGATCCTAGAGATGGCATCGGATAAAAACGAAAAAGAAGAGGTAAAACAAAGTTGCTTCTTTGACAAACGAGTGAAACCACGAAACTTGAGAGGTTGAACAATCTTGAAAGAAAGAATACAACGGAGGTGACCGAAGTTAAGAGCACTCCGATAAAAAGGAGGAACAAGGGACACCACGAGAATTTGAAGGTTGCAAGGACATGAACGAAGAGCTCAAGGATGACGGACAAAATTTCAAAACCACTCCGGTTAAAACAAGATGGAGAAGGAATAAGAACGGAATAATTTGGACAGCACTCCGACTGAAATGGAAGGAAATGAACAAGAACTTGCTAAGTTGGGATGATACTTGATGAAATCAACAACACATTGTCTGCGAAACAATTGAAAGAAGGGCACAAGAGGTAAGAAGGATTCAGACAGCACTCCGGTTAAAAAGATAGGCAAAACATGAAAAGATGAGAGAACTTGAAAAGAGGACATAATACTCCGGTTAAATGGACAAGCAAGGGAAGGATATGATCTCGATAAAAACGAGATGATGGTTAAAGAGAGCAATATTACAATGCCTCCGGAATGAAAGAATGGAATATAGATCAACGAAAGAAATGAATGGAGAAGAAAAATGACAACTTCTCCGACAAATGAATGTGAAAAACATCCTTACGAAGAAGGGTTGAACGGAGTTGTTGAAAAATCAACAACGAAAAGGAAAAGCTTGATGTGGGCTTATGGAAAACATCTCAAAATTATGAGGTGACAACCATCCACTAACAGAAATATTTGCTTGGGTTGAGATCAACAAGGAGACGATAAACTTATTTCACCAGAAGGATAAATGAAGAAGTTGGGTCATTTATAAGCACCATAATAGCAACAATTCTCAGGGAAAGCTTTTAGGTGAAATACAACCCAAGATAACTCGAACGAATAAATGAAGAGTTGAAAAGATCTCTTGAACAAAGAAAATGATGGGTTTAAATATCTCATTCCTGACAACTTGTGAACCATAAAACATGAAGGGAAATTGTCAAAAATGACATACCACCGTCTCAAACAATAAGGTAGAAGAATTGCAATTGGAAAGCATGATGAAGAATGCTTGCTCCAACAAGAATCTTGATGAAGACTTCGAGGATGAATTAAATCTTGATGAACCACCCTGCGAACTCCGGTAATGAAAGCATGAGAAGTGAAAGATGAATAGAATAAGATTCAAGGCCTGCGATGAATTAGATGGAGGTTTGAAATGATGTAATAGAAATAACTTGGAGCTCCGGAAAACAAGATGAACAACTTAGAACCGAGAATATGATATGATGAACAAGCTACAGACAAAAGATTAAATCACCTTGAAGGAATAAGAATAAGAATTATGTCATGCATCTCCTTCACCAATTTAAATTGATGACAACCAAAGGATTTGGCATACTACTTATTCTCGTTGGAAAGGATTAAGAGAGATCTCGCACATGCTTGGGTAAATCTTCAACGAACCACCGGTAGGATTGTGAAAAGAACGTGTGAATTAAAACGATAACAAGGAAGAGTAAACTTGAAAGAACCACCGTAAAAATATGGAGACGAACGAAGAGGCATCAATGAAGAATATTGGGAGGACGAAGTTGAAAACTGAGAACAAAGAAATATTCTGAAATGATGGCCTTCGGAGGATCACAATGGAAAGAATTCATGAAGAATCTTGAGAGTACGACCAAGATTTAAGAGAAACACTTCTCCGGTCTCCAAATGTTGAGAATGAAGACGAGAAATGCCATAAGAATTGTTGAGCACTCCGGAATGAAGAATTAAAAAGGTTGAAACAACGATGAAAAGAATTGAACGCGATCTTGGAGAAGGACTGTGACTGATAGAAATCATTCTTACGTCACACTAAGAAAAGAATTTGAGTATAACTCCAGAAAAATTAGAAGAGTCAGGTAAGATCCTGGAAAAAGACCAGTGGGTTAGGGCCCACTAAAGAAATCACCGTTGGAAAAGATTGCTTGAGAGATATTGCACCGGTTGAATTAAATGGCTTGAATAAGATGACAATCCTCAAAAAAAAATTGAACGGATTAAGAATGGAATTATGAATCTTCAACACTCCGGATATGAATAGTAAGAGGAGAATGATTAATTGGAGCACCGGAATAAGAAAGCATTGTGAAATGAGGAAATGGATAAGATCAACGTCGAAATCTTGAATTACATCCACCGGCAGAATTTGAGAGCAAAAGAATGATGAACTTGAAGCTCTTGAGCATCTTCACGATAAAACACCGGATAAGAACATTGAAGGAAAAGAATGAAGAAACATCACATGAACAAAATGGATACTTGATTAAGAATTTCAGCTCCATAAGGAAAAGGGAGGGAGGGTGGGAAAAAACAAAGACGACTTGGGATGAACAAAATGGACACCGGTTGAAAAAGAATTTAACATGACCATCTTGATGATTAAGAAGGACTAGCACTCCCATAGAAATATGAGAATACCGATTAGGAAAGGTATGGAATCAACATTTGACATCGAAGCAACTCGAATACCAGAATCAAATCAAAACAAAGGATAGATATGTTTATGAAGAAGATTATGTTGCAACATATCTATCCGAACAGAGAATTGAACAAATGAATTCCGCAGGTACATCAACTTATCGAGAAGCCACTTGGAAGAACAAAAGATAAATAAAAACAACAAGGATCAGCTAGAACAAATACAAGATAGAAGCTTCGTTCGACATATTCGTGCTGAAAGCTCATGGAACGTGTTACAAAAGGGTTTTGCAATCCCCGGATCAGCATAGCCAAGGACCCTTTAAGATGCAACTCCCGATCGGAACAAGCCCATAAAACCACTTCACTCAATGTAGAACCCCAAACTTCATATCATGTAATCGTTGGAAGAATGCCTAGAACTAATGGATGAACCCACCTATTAATTTCCGAAAGTTTCCAGTTATGCAATCAGGTGTCGGGGATACAGGGGAAGCATCGCGCACTCAACTCTAATCCTACATCCAGCTGTATCCATCCTTCAACACATAACCAGTTGTTCTCGGAAACCGTTTACCTCGGACCTTCGAAATGCATCTACTATACAAGCTATGGCAATACTCCCGAACTACCTCCCCAGTGGGTGATGTCGGGGTTATCTTGCCACTAACCGCATAGGAGAGTTTTCGATGTCGGCCGTCTTAAGTATTCTAGTACTGCCGCGATATATTTGTGACGACAACACCTCGGAGCTCAACTCCCCGGGACACTGCCACAACCCCTAAATGACAGGAGGCATCGAGAACAATGTTCTCATCACAAAGACATCGGAACAATCCAAACAATACTCGCGAGATCCTAAAAAAAATTTGGTGCAATTTTTGAGAGTAGAAGAGACAAGAGTAATCGTCAGGAGTCCTCACCAGAGTGAAATGAGATGAGGAGCAAAAGAAATCCTACTCTCCGATATATATATAGGACTCAAAACATTTTCAGTGTGTGCCTAGACTCAACCATCAATGATTCGATCAATCAGTGGGGGCTTCTAGGTCGGAGAAGGCTCTGATACCAACTTGTAATGCCCAGGATGGGTCTATACCTCCTACGTGTCGAGGCACGACTTAAAGGTATAAGCCCATTCTGGAATGATCTCAAATTTGGTATCTTTGCACGACTCATGTAAAAGAGGGATTAAATTGCAAAAGGAGATAGTTGGCTTACACTCGCCACTTCACACAATACATTACATAAGCAAGACATCATTCAAAACATCACAGCCCATCTAGGGGTAAGATCCAAAAGACAAGATACCAAACATAACGTTAAATCACAGGTCTAGATCGAATCCTAGTAGAAACCACTACTGATCGTCGAAACATCACAAGCATACGCCACTCTCTTCATCGAGCTCCCAGAGAAGAACTTGAACCAGCTCCTGCATCATTCTCGGCTGAACCTGCATCTGGTGTTGTAGTAACTATGAGCCACGAGGACTCAGCAATCCCATAACCATGGGTATCAAGACTAGCAAAGCTTTGTGGGTAGGAAGAGGTGAAGTGGTGAGGTTGCAGCAGCGGCTAAGCATAATATGGTGGCTAACTTACGAGTACCAGAATAAGATGAGCATCTACGCAAACGGTCGCAAAAGTAGTGATCGCTAAAGATCCTGAACTACATATGAGTCAAACATAACCCCACCGTGTTCTCTTCTCAAAGTGAAAAGAGACAGTCACGGTTACTCACACAGTTGTGTGTTTTACTTCGGATCCTCTGTCAAGTTTTCTACAACCGGACATTAACAAATTCCAATCTGCCACAAAACCGCGGGCACGGCTTTCGAAAGATCATAACCCTGCAGGGGTGTTCCAACTTAGCCCATCACAAGCTCTCACG
Organism: Secale cereale; assembly: GCA_902687465.1. Lineage (NCBI taxonomy): Eukaryota > Viridiplantae > Streptophyta > Magnoliopsida > Poales > Poaceae > Secale > Secale cereale. Next base: position 771,777,911 of record LR738714.1, on the reverse strand, counting down.
ATTAGCTGAAGTGATAAATATAATATCATCACTCCTTATCTTAGGGAAATCCGATCAGGCTCGGCATCCCTGTGCACAAGACATTTCGACAATGGTAAAACAAGTCCAGCAAGACCTCCCGGTGTGTCGACACCCTGATAGTAGCCATGCGTATCTCGTCTCAGGCCACGTCTGGATAGGTGAGCCTACGGGAGTCAATCCTCGAGTTTCCCCGTGGTGACCCCGCAGTCTCCCCGTTTGGGACCAACACCATCAGCACTGGCCCCCCTGCTATGTAGAAAGAATCCTCGGGGACGCGACCCCCTATGCAATTTTAATTAATTAATTAAGTTGTTATTATGAGGCAAATTAAAACCAATGTTGGGCCTTGCTGGAGGAGTTTTATTCAAAGTCGAACTGTCAAGGGGTCCCCATCCACCCATCGTGTAAGGAACGCAAAATCAAGGAACATAATGCCGGTTTATCGGCGCCTAAGGTGGCATGAGTGGAACAAAACACCGAGCAAAAGGCCAAGCCTTCCACCCATGCCCAGTATATAGGTGTGTTAATAATAATTATAAATATTGTGATATATCCAACAACAAGTTCCCTCCTGGAACGAACTTCATCTTCACCTGCAACTAACAACGCTATAAGAGGGGCTGAGCAAGCGGGTAACATAGCCAAACAGTGGTTTTGCTAGGAAGGTTTCAAAAGGATGGAGGTTTCATGGCAACAAGGAGAGGCTGACAATAAAAGATGGGTACCGTGACATGTAACGATAGCATCGAGACAACTAAGCATGGCAATGGTAGTAAAGGTATCCAAGGGTATGATCATCTTGCCTGGGAATCCGCAGGGGAGAAGAACAAGTCCATGAAGTAGACGGAGCAACATAGTCGAGCGAATCCTCACAACTCCGGAACGAAACCGAAGCTAACAAGAGAAGCAACCGGAAAGAAGCAAACAACACGGTAAACACCCAAGCATAAACATGGCATACGATGCACATCCAAGTATGATGCATGTCCGGTTTAAATATGCATGGCATGGCAAAATGCACAAACAAGTACTACAAGTTAAGTGGAGCTCAATATGCAACAAGTTGCATATTGACGAAATACCACATTTTATTTATTTAGTTGACTCTCGTTTATTTACAAGAAAAGGTTAAATGTTTGTTAACATGGCAAGAGGTGAAGCATAATAAAACTACAATATTTAGGCATTTTAAATGAGGCCGGAATTAACAACAACAATTCCGGGAAAATCCCCATATGCATGTTTAGTAATTATTAAAGCAACAACAATTCTCACATTTATAATGTTGTTAACATGATGAGTTTTACGCAATTTTATAAAAGTTGACATGAAGAAGGTATGAAGTATTGTCACCGTGGTGGAAGGAAAAGGGTGCCACGGCAACGAATCCGAAAATGATGCAACGGCAATATCTCGGTTCCGGTAACTCGTTGAGAGTCCGGAGCAAAAGAAAGATGGCGTGAGCGAGCGAAACAAGATGAAAGGTGGGGTGATCCCGTTGCCGGGTTCCCACGAGTCGGCGACGAGGCAATCGAGGAGCATGACAAAAGTCGAAACGGGTACGGAGCACACAAGGGAAACATCTCATACAACCACAAGCAGCATTCATCCACGGGCATCGTCTCGGGGTTATACCTTCGGAACATTCGTTCACGGGGCGGTTCGAGTTCGTAGAGGGACGTAGTGGAAGAAGCCGTTCTCGTACATCGGTAGGGGTACTCGTGTCGTAGAGGAAGTAGTCGTTCCGTTCGTAGTCGTACGCGGGGCGACGGTAGAGGTACTTGGCGTTCACGTGGCGTTAGTTGTACATGTTCCGTAGTTGTACTTGAGGGTCTTCGGCGACGGTAGTCGTTCACGTTTCGTAGCCGTTCGGGTCGTCGTGCGTAGTGGTACTTGGGGTCGTCGTGGAACATGTCGGTCTCGGGACTTGGCGACGTTAGACGTACTCGGTCGTCGTGGTACTTGTCGGTCCGGTCTTGGCGACGTAGTTGAACAAGGCACATGTAGTGGAACTTGACGGGCTTGACGGTCCAAAACGCAGCATCACAGACACACAAACAAAAACGGCAGCACGGGGGCGACGAGGCCATGGCAGCGGCACGGCGATGATGTGCTGGAGGCGAGGCCTTGGCGATGGAGGAGGAGGGCCTGAGGGCCGGCACGTGCTGGAGACGCGGCTGCGCCCCGTCTATGGCAGCTGGACGGCCGGGCGACGGAAGGAGGTGCGGGCGCCTTGGCGAGGAAGAGGGAGGCGCGGCGGCCTGAGGGAGGCACCGCTCCTGGCCGGCATCCGCGGGCGAGGCTGGAGACGGGAGGACGCGGCGGCACAGGACGAGGCGCTGGAGGCGCGAGGTCGCGGCCTGGCCGAGCGCTCGGCAGGAGGAAGCTCGAGGAGGGGTGCGGTGGCTGCGGTGGTCGGCGCACTGGTGGCCGTGGTGACCGGCGGCGGCTCGTCCCTGGACGAGGCGGATGCTGGGCGGAGGGGAAGGCGCAGGGCACTGCGGGGCGATGGAGATGGAGCACCTGGCCGGCTGGAGAGGAGGCGCTGAGGACCTCGCGGGGCGGGCGCACGGGAGATCGAAGGAGGAGGAGTCGGGGGCGCTCGGGAGTGAGCGAAGGGACCGGGGCAGAGGATGAGGGTTGCGGCGCTGGGGGTTCGAGGAAGGAGCGAGGAGCGATGGGATGCAGCGGTCGCTAGGGTTAGAAAGAGAGGCGCGGCTGGGCCTAAGGTGGAATTGTGCCGGCTGCTTGCTGATGGGCTGAGAAGGAATAGGGCCTAGGAGGGAGGTAAAAATGGACTGGGTCCTCTCCTAAGCCCACTTAACTGTTGCTTGCCCAAAAAAAACAGAAAATCAACAGAGAAGAAAAGAAAAGAAAGGAGGTGTTAGAAATAGAGTTAGGGCATAGGGTAAAATTCCCTGGACTCACAAAAATGTCCACGGTCCACGAAAAATAGGAGAGGCAAGAATGCAAGAGATAAAATCGAACTCATTTGAATTAAATTCAAATGATTTGAATTAGGGCATGACTTAAAAGTGTCCAAAAGTGTTGAGGTTTTTGGAGGAACCTCGATAAACGGGAAAAGAAATATAGGGAGGGTTTGGCGGTGAAACTTGAAGCAAAAGAGGTCTGGAGAATAAATGCAAGTGTGTTGCGGTTAATTCCAAACAATGGAATATTTAATATAGCTCCCTAATAATATTGAGAGGCTTTTATATGTTATAAAGAGAAGTCATCATTCCCTCGATTTAAATGGACCGAAGGTCCACACAATTTATTTAGGTTGAGATGCAAAATAAATATGACATGATGGCATGATGACATGATGCAATGCAAAATAAATAAAATAGCGCAAAAGAAACACAAGGGAGAACCCGGAACATCTGGAATCTTCTGGAATCTTCTGGGACGTCGGTCTTCGGGCGTCACATCTGGCCACTCGAGATCACAGAGAAGACGTGGGGAGGAAGAAGAAAACCACTCCAGGAGGAGGAAGGAAGCTTAGAGGGAAATATCTGTTTACATACTGGCAAATCGCTGCCTCACACGCACGCCACACACTAGGCTAAATAACCGACCGTTGCCATACATGGGCTGAGCCCGCACACACACGCCACATACGTACATGGGCCAAGCCCAGGTCGTTGCACTCCCTTCCTCTTAAGGAACAGCTCGTCCTCGACTGTTCACCATCAGAGCGTTGTCGGCGTCGTCATGGATGTGGACCATTCCCAGATCGCCATGGTCACCGGCAGACCACTCCAAGCGATCTTCCATTGCGTGCGGGTATGGCCTCCCACACGAACCAGGCGTGACTGCAGAATTTGAGCAGGTTTGGACAGCTTGTCGCCCAACAGAAACAGTGAATTAGTTGCTTCTGTATCAGGAGCAGGTGGTGCTGCTGGTTTGAGCAAGGAGACGTGCACCACTTGGTGTATTTTACTGGCTGCTGGTAAAGCCAATCGATATGCCACGGCTCCCACTCTTGCAGTGATCTGATACGGCCCAAAATATTTGAATCCTAGTTTGTGATTGGAGCGTCTGTTGACAGTTTGTTGTGCATAAGGCTGTAGTTTCAGAAATGCCTAATCGCCCACCTGAAATTCTTTGTCAGAGTGATGCTGATCTTCTTGTTGTTTCATTCGTTGCTGAGCTCGGAGGAGATGTTCTCGGATCAATCCTTGCATCAAATTCTGTTCAGCCATCCAGCCAGACAGGTCAGAAGACAAGTTACTCTAAAGATTAGCAATCCCCAACTGTATGGGTTGATACCCATAGAACACCTGAAAAGGTGTTGTTCCCAGGGCTGAATGGTAGTTAGTGTTATACCAATATTCATCCTGAGATAGCCAATATGCCCATTTCTTGGGAGTAGAGTGCACAAGGCATCTGAGGAAAGTCTCCAAACACTGGTTTAGTTTCTCAGTCTGCCCATCTGTCTGTGGGTGGTTGGCAGTGCTCATGTTCATCTTGGTGTCTGTGATCTTACATAAATCCTGCCATATGTTGCTGGTAAAGACGGGGTCTCTGTCAGTGATCAATACTTGAGGAAGTCCATGTAGCTTGTATATGTGATCCACATATAACTATGCCACTTGGAGAGCAGTGAATGGATGGCACAGAGGAATGAAATGCCCATACTTGCTGAATTTGTCAATGACCACCGGTATTGTATCATAATTTTTGCTTTTGGGAAGTCCACCAATAAAATTCATACTGACCGCATTCCAAGCTTCCTTAGGGACAGGTAGAGGACTTAGTAGCCCTGGCTTTTTGATATGTTCGGCTTTTGCTTGCTTGCACACCACACATGCTTTACATAACTCTGGATGTCTTGCTTCATTGCTGGCCATGCAAACAATCCTTTGATGCGTTGGTATATGCCCTGGAATCCTGAATGCCCTCCAACTCCATTGTCATGCAAGGAAAGCATGATAGCTTGATGTGCTTCTTTGTTATGACCTAACCAGATCCTGTCCTTGTATCTGATCACCCCTTGATGTAAGGTATGGCCCTTATCATTAGTCCCAGTAAGAGCTAGTTCTTGTAACAATTCCTTGTCAGCTTCATGTCGCTGGTAGCCCTGAGTAACAGTGGACAACCATTTTGGTGTACAAAAGGAAATAGCAGATAGTTCCATTGGAGCAGGTGTTCTTGAGAGTGCATCAGCTGCAGCATTTTCCATTCCTTTCTTGTATGTGATTTTGTATTGCAGCCCTAACAATTTGAGAAAAGCTTTCTGTTGCATTGGCCCACTGAGTTTTTGCTCCTGAAGATGAGTTAAACTCTGGTGATCTGTAGCTATGGTGAAAGGAGCATGCTGTAGGTAGGGCTTCCATTTTTCTACTGCTAGCAAGACAGCTAAACACTCCTTTGAAGGAAATATGCCCTAGAGGCAATAATAAAGTTGTTATTTATATTTCCTTATATCATGATAAATGTTTATTATTCATGCTAGAATTGTATTAACCGGAAACTTAGTACATGTGTGAATACATAGGCAAAACAGAGTGTCCCTAGTATGCCTCTACTAGACTAGCTTATTGATCAAAGACGGTTATGTTTCCTAACCATAGACATGAGTTGTCATTTGATCAACGGGATCACATCATTAGGAGAATGATGTGATGGACAAGACCCATCCATTAGCTTAGCACTATGATCGTTTAGTTTTACTGCTATTGCTTTCTTCATGACTTATACATGTTCCTATGACTATGAGATTATGCAACTCCCGAATACCGTAGGAACACCTTGTGTGCTATCAAACGTCACAACATAACTGGGTGATCATAAAGATGCTCTACAGGTGTCTCTGAAAGTGTTTGTGGTGTTGGCATAGATCAAGACTAGGATTTGTCACTCTGAGTGTCGGAGAGGTATCTCTGGGCCCTCTCGGTAATGCACATCATAATAAGCCTTGCAAGCAAAAGACTAATGAGTTAGTCATGAGATGATGTATTACGGAACGAGTAAAGAGACTTGCCGGTAACGAGATTGAACTAGGTATAGAGATACCGACGATCGAATCTCGGGCAAGTATAACATACCAATGACAAAAGGAACAACATATGTTGTTATGCGGTTTGACCGATAAAGATCTTCGTAGAATATGTAGGAGCCAATATGAGCATCCAGGTTCCGCTATTGGTTATTGACCGGAGATGAGTCTCGGTCATGTCTACATAGTTCTCGAACCCGTAGGGCCCGCACGCTTAACGTTGATGACGATCGGTATTATGAGTTTATGAGTTTTGATGTACCGAAGGAGTTCGGAGTCCCGGATGAGACCGGGGACATGACGAGGAGTCTCAAAATGGTTGAGACGTAAAGATCGATATATTGGACGACTATATTCGGACATCGGAAAGGTTCCGAGTGATTCGGGTATTTTTCGGAGTATATGGGCCTTATTGGGCCATACGGGAATACAGGAGAAAGGCCAAAAGGAAGGAGGCGCGCGCCCCCCCTCTGGTCCGAATTGGACAAGGGGTGCAGCCCCCTTTTCCTTCTCCCTCTCCACCTCTTTCCTTCTCTCCTACTCCGGAAAGGAAAGGGGAATCCTACCAGGACTTGGGAGTCCTAGTAGGACTCCCCACACTTGGCGCGCCCCCTCTAGGGCCGGCCTCTCCCTTGCTCCTTTATATACGGGGGCAGGGGGGCACCCTAGGACACACAAGTTGAATTGTTTTAGCCGTGTGCGGTGCCCCTCTCCACAGAAACACACCTCGGTCATACCGTTGCAGTGCTTAGGCGAAGCCCTGCGCCGGTAGATACATCATATCTGTCACCACGCCGTCGTGCTGGCGAAACTCTCCCGTGAAGCTCAACTGGATCAAGAGCTCGTGGTGTTGGAAATATGCCCTAGAGGCAATAATAAAATGATTATTATTATATTTCCTTGTTCATGATAATTGTCTGTTATTCATGCTTGAATTATATTGTACGGAAACAGCGATACATGTGTGAATACATAGACCACAACGTGTCCCTGGTAAGCCTCTAGTTACTAGCTCGTTGATCAACAGATGGTCACGGTTTCCTGACCATGGACATAGGATGTCATTGATAACGGGATCACATCATTAGGAGAATGATGTGATGGACAAGATCCAATCCTAAGCCTAGCACGAGATCATATAGTTCGTAATGCTTAAAGCTTTTCCAGTGTCAAGTATTTATTCCTTAGACCATGAGGTTGTGCAACTCCCGGATACCGTAGGAATACTTTGGGTGTGCCAAACGTCACAACGTAACTGGGTGGCTATAAAGGTACGCAACGGGTATCTCCGAAAGTGTCTGTTGAGTTGGTACAAATCGAGACTGTGATATTGTCACTCCGTATGACGGAGAGATACCACTGGGCCCTCTCGGTAAGACATCATCATAATGAGCTCAAAGTGACTAAGGAGTTAGTCATGGGATGATGGATTACGGAACGAGTAAAGAGACTTGCCATGACGAGATTGAACAAGGTATCGGGCATACCGACGATCGAATCTCGGGCAAGTACCGTACCGATAGACAAAGGGAATAACATATGGGATTGAGTGAATCCTTGACACAGTGGTTCATCCGATGATATCATCGAGGAACACGTGGGAACCAACATGGGTATCCATATTCCGCTGTTGGTTATTGACCGGAGAGTCGTCTCGGTCATGTCTGCGTGTCTCCCGAACCCGTAGGGTCTACACACTTAAGGTTCAGTGACGCTAGGGTTGTAGAGATACATGCACATGGAAACCCGAATGTTGTTCGGAGTCCCGGATGAGATCCCGGACGTCACGAGGAGTTCCGGAATGGTCCGGAGGTAAAGAATGATATATAGGAAGTCCAGTTTCGGCCATCGGGTGAATTTCGGGGGTCACCGGGAGTGTCCCGGGACCACCGGAGGGGTCCCGGGGGTCCACCGGGTGGGGCCACCCATCCCGGAGGGCCCCGTAGGCCTCAAGGGGAAGGGGGCCAGCCGCTGGTGGGCTGGCGCACCCACATGGCCCCCCCTCCATGCGCCTAGGGTTGAAACCCTAGGGGAAGGGGGCGCCCCCTATGCCTTGGGGGGCAAGTCTCCCCCCTCTGGCCGCCGCCCCCCTAGGAGATTGCATCTCCTAGGTCCGGCGCCCCCCTGGCTCCTATATATTGTGGGGGGGGAGAGGGCAGCCGCACCCCAAGCCTCTGGCGCCTCTCCCCCCTCCCGTCACACTTCCAACTCCTCTCGCAGGGCGCCGTCGAAGCCCTGCAGCTTTTCCTGTTGCATCCACCACCACGCCGTCGTGCTGCTGGATCTCCGTCCACCTCTCCTCCCCCCTGGCTGGATCAAGAAGGAGGATACGTCGCTGTACCATACGTGTGTTGAACGCGGAGGTGCCGTCCGTTCGGCGCTGGGATCATCGGTGACGAGGATCACGAAGAGTACGACTACTTCATCCACGTTCCTTCGAACGCTTCCGCACGCGATCTACAAAGGGTATGTAGATGCACTCTTTTATGCTCGTTGCTAGATGACTCCTTAGATTGATCTTGGTGAAGCGTAGGAATTTTTTTGAATTCTGCTACGTTCCCCAACAGTGGCATATGAGCCAGGTCTTTGCGTAGCCTCTTGCACGAGTAGAACACAAACACGTTTTGGGCGTTGAGTTTGCTCAATTTTCTTGCCGTTACTAGTCCAATCTTGATTCGGCGGCATCGTGGGATGAAGCGGCCCGGACCGACCTTACACGTACGCTTACGTGAGACTGGTTCCACCGACAGACATGCACTAGTTGCATAAGGTGCTGGCGGGTGTCTGTCTCTCCCACTTTAGTCGGATCGGATTCGATGAACAGGGTCCTTATGAAGGGTAAATAGAAATTGACAAATCACGTTGTGGTTTTGGCGTAGGTAAGAAACGTTCTTGCTAGAAAACCTATAGAAGCCACGTAAAACTTGCAACAACAATTAGAGGTCGTCTATCTTGTTCTTGCAGCATGTGCTATGTGATATGGTATGGCCAAGAAGATGTGATGAATGATATATGTGATGTATGAGATTGATCATGTTCTTGTAATAGAGAATCACGACTTGCATGTCGATGAAAATGACAACCGACAGGAGCCATAGGAGTTGTCTTAATTACTGTATGACCTGCGTGTCACTGAATAACGCCATGTAATTACTTTACTTTATTGCTAAACGTTAGCCATAGTAGTAGAAGTAATAGTTGGCGTGACGACTTCATGAAGACACGATGATGGAGATCATGGTGTCGAGCCGGTGACAAAGATGATCATGGTGCCCCGAAGATGGAGATCGAAGGAGCAAGATGATATTGGCCATATCATGTCACTTTATTTGATTGCATGTGATGTTTATCATGTTTATGCATCTTGTTTACTTAGTACGACAGTAGTAAATAAGATGATCTCTCAATAAAAATTTCAAGAATTGTGTTCCCCCTAACTGTGCACCGTTGCTAAGGATCGTTGTTCCGAAGCACCATGTGATGATCGGGTGTGATAGGCTCTAACGTTCGCATACGACGGGTGTAAGCCAGATTTACACACGCAATACACTTAGGGTTCACTTGACGAGCCTAGCATGTACAGACATGGCCTCGGAACACGGAAGACCGAAAGGTCGAACATGAGTCGTATAGAAGATACGATCAACATGAAGATGTTCACCGTTGATGACTAGTCCATCTCACGTGATGGTCGGACACGAGCTAGTCGATTCGGATCATGTATCACTTAGAAGACTGGAGAAATGTCAATCTGAGTGGGAGTTCATTAAAATTTGATTAGATGAACTTAATTATCATGAACTTAGTCTAAATTCTTTACAATATGTCTTGTAGATCAAATGGCCCACGCTCATGTCACCCTCAACTTCAACGCGTTCCTAGAGAAATCCAAGCTGAAAGACGATGGTAGCAACTATACAGACTGGGTCCGTAACCTGAGGATCATCCTCATAGCTGCCAAGAAAACTTATGTCCTAGAAGCACCGCTAGGTGATGCTCCCGCCCCGGCAAACCAAGATGTTATGAATGCTTGACAGTCGCGTTGTGATGATTACTCCGTGGTTCAGTGCGGCATGCTCTACAGCTTAGAATCGGGGCTCCAAAAGCGTTTTGAGCACCACGGGGCATATGAGATGTTCCAAGAGCTGAAAATGGTTTTCTAGGCTCATGCCCGAGTTGAGAGATATGATGTCTCCAACGCATTCTACAGCTGTAAGATGGAGGAAAACAGTTCTGTCAGTGAGCACATACTCCAGATTTCTGGGTTGCACAACCGTTTGTCTCTGTTGGGAATGAATCTCCCGGACGAAGCGGTCGTTGGCAGAATCCTCCAGTCGCTCCCACCTAGCTACAAGAGCTTCGTGTTGAACTTCAATATGCAAGGGATGGAGAAGTCCATTCCCGAGGTGTATTCAATGCTGAAATCAGCGGAGGTGGAGATCAAGAAAGAGCATCAAGTGTTGATGGTCAATAAAACCACTAAGTTCAAGAAGGGCAAGGGTAAGAAGAACTTCAAGAAGGACGGCAAGGGAGTTGCCGCGCCCGGTAAGCCAGTTGCCGGGAAGAAGCCAAAGTATGGACCCAAGCCTGAGATTGAGTGCTTTTATTGCAAGGGAACGGGTCACTGGAAGCGGAACTGCCCCAAATACTTAGCGGACAAGAAGGCCGGCAACGTCAAAGGTATATATGATATACCTGTTATTGATGTGTACCTTACCAGCGCTCGTAGTAGCTCCTGGGTATTTGATACCGGTGCAGTTGCTCATATTTGTAACTCAAAGCAGGAGCTGCAGAATAAGCGGAGACTGGCGAAGGACGAGGTGACGATGCGCGTCGGGAATGGTTCCAAGGTCGATGTGATCGCCGTCGGCATGCTGCCTCTACATCTACCCTTGGGATTAGTTTTAAACCTTAATAATTGTTATTTAGTACCAGCTTTGAGCATGAACATTGTATCTGGATCTCGTTTGATGTGAGATGGCTACTCATTTAAATCCGAGAATAATGGTTGTTCCATTTATTTGAGAGATATGTTTTATGGTCATGCCCCGCTGGTCAATGGTTTATTTTTGATGAATCTCGATTGTGATGATACACATATTCATAGTGTGAATGCCAAAAGATGTAAAGTTGACAATGATAGTCCCACATACTTGTGGCATTGCCGCCTTGGTCATATTGGTGTCAAACGTATGAAGAAGCTTCATGCAGATGGACTTCTGGAGTCTCTTGATTATGAATCATTTGACACGTGCGAACCATGCCTCTTGGGCAAGATGACCAAGACTCCGTTCTCCGGAACAATGGAGCAAGCAACCAACTTATTGGAAATCATACATACCGATGTGTGCGGTCCAATGAGTGTTGAGGCTCGCGGAGGCTATTGTTATGTTCTCACCCTCACAGATGACTTGAGTAGATATGGGTATATCTACTTGATGAAGCACAAGTCTGAGACCTTTGAAAAGTTCAAGGAATTTCAGAATGAGGTTGAGAATCAACGTGATAGAACAATAAAGTTTTTGCGATCGGATCGTGGGGGTGAATATTTAAGTCATGAATTTAGCACGCACCTTAGGAACTGTGGAATTGTTTCACAATTGACACCGCCCGGAACACCTCAGCGTAATGGTGTGTCCGAACGTCGAAATCATACTCTGTTAGACATGGTGCGATCTATGATGTCTCTCACCGACTTACCGCTATCTTTTTGGGGTTATGCTTTAGAGACTGCCGCATTCACTTTAAATAGGGCTCCGTCGAAATCCGTTGAGACGACACCGTATGAACTTTGGTTTGGCAAGAAACCTAAGCTGTCGTTTCTGAAAGTTTGGGGTTGCGATGCTTACGTCAAGAAACTTCAACCTGAGAAGCTCGAACCCAAATCGGAAAAATGCGTCTTAATAGGATACCCAAAGGAAACGATTGGGTACACCTTCTACCACAGATCCGAAGGCAAAGTATTTGTTGCCAAGAATGGATCCTTTCTGGAGAAAGAGTTTCTCTCAAAAGAAGTGAGTGGGAGGAATGTAGAATTTGATGAGGTGACAATCACCCCTCCCGAACCGGAAAGTAGCGCAGCGCAGGAAATTGTTCCCGAGGTTCCTGCACCGACAAGGGAGGAAGTTAATGATGATGATCATGAAGATACAGATCAAGTTACTACCGAACTTCGAAGGTCCACAAGGACACGTTCCGCACCAGAGTGGTACGGCAACCCTGTCACGGAAATCATGTTGTTAGACAACGGTGAACCTTCGAACTATGAAGAAGCGATGGCGGGCCCGGATACCAATAAATGGCTTGGGGCCATGAAATCCGAGATAGAATCCATGTATGAAAACAAAGTATGGACTTTGGTGGACTTGCCCGATGATAGGCACGCCATAGAAAATAAATGGATATTTAAGAAGAAGACAGACGCGGATGGTAATGTGACCATCTATAAGGCTCGGCTTGTCGCTAAGTGTCAGGGATATGACTAGCAGGTATAAACCGGCTAGTGTAAACCGGCTTAGTTATATTATACTCGGTTGTAATATTTAGTAAATGCTACGGCCCATGGGATCTTAGGGCCCATGTGTAGAATTAAGGTTTGTAAACCGCCAATCGATGTAACTTGAGAGATAAGGAAGAAAAGATAGAGACCGAGGCGGACACAAGTATGAGCCGGCCTCGGGACTCTGTAAACCGGACCAGGCGTACCCTCTATATAAAGGGACGACCTGGCGACGGTTCAGGGACAAGCAACAATCAACCCGTCGAGACACAGGCAAGCGAATCCGCTCCCTGTAATCCGACGCCCAAGCAATACCAAACCAACTAGACGTAGGCTTTTACCTTCATCGAAGGGGCCGAACTAGTATAAACCCTCTGTGTCCTTTGTGTGCTATGAAACCCTTCAAGCTAACCCGTGCGATGGTTCCATCATCAAGTCCGCTAAACCGGACATCTGCCGTGCTATTTCCACGACAGTTGGCGCCCACCGTGGGGCCTCCACACGATGGTTTCGAGTTCTTGAAGGGTAGCTTTGAGGAGCTCAAGGGTTACGCGGTCGGCCGGATGACCAAAAGTCGCCGCGGCCGGATCTACATCGATGACGTAGGTTGGGGACCGGAGGCCAATTCAATCGAATACGGGTACCGGGTTCCCTTCGGTGGCATCCAAGTCTTCATTGGCAAAATCGGCGAACCGGGACCTGAGCCGGACATCTTCCCCAACATCGTCGAACCGGCTCAGCGTGCGAGATCGGCCCGGATTCAGCCCGCTATGAAGCACGTGTTCGTTGGAGCAATCCACGGAGTTCGAGCCGAGGACGGATCGGAATCTGATGGTGCGAAAGTTGTCTACCCAGATGACGAATCGTCATCCAGAGAAACTGAATCTCTGTATCAGTTGCAGGACGGCCGGTCTGAGGGCGAGTCCGATGGAAACAGTATTCCGGGCCCCTTTGGCCCGCCAAACTGGGTGGCTGTCTTTATGGCCGGTTCACAGCCCCCGGTGAACGGGACGACAGCTGAAGCTGGAGTAGGGGGGAGCGGCACGACCCTCTCACTTACTGATGTTTTATCCAGCTTGATGGATGAATTCACAGCTAAAGCGGTGGAAACAGTAGCTCCGGCAGACAAGGCGCATCATGATGCAGAGCTCCTTCAGTTGAAAGGCCGGAATGATCAGTTAAAAGAAGATCTGAAGGCAGAGAGAGAGATGATAGCAGCGAGACAGGCGGAGCTGGATGATCAGGCTTTCTACCTAAGGATGGAGCAAGCTTCTATGGAAGGAGTAAGGGGACGAAAGTACCAGTCTCGTCTGCCGCCGGTTTATGAGGCAACAAATCTATTCAGGACACCTGGGGCTGGGACTAGTAATAATCCGGTTCCAAGCCGAAGGGCACCTCCTGCCAGGGAGGAGCCGGTTCAGCAACCCGCCGCAGAGCGTGATCGTCGGATTACATCGGCACCTTACGTTCCCGCCCCTCCAGGTCATTATTCAAACCCTTTAGATAACATCGCTGCAGCTGCTGCACATTTGGCCGCTTTACCTGTGGAGGAGACGTCCCCGGTGGCAATGGAGGCGCGCAGGGTCAAGGAGCTGCTTAATACGGCGTTGATACAGCAGCAAGCATATTCTCATAGCAGGGAAAGGCTACATTCAACACCGCGTCCCAGCCGAAGTTATACTAGGCATTGGGAGGAGCCAGAAGTGTCTAGCAGTGAACGCAGGAGGCATCAGCGCAGGCAGGATAATCCGGCGGGTGCGGCGGCACGAGCTCCAAATATAAACCGGGTCAGATCAGGAGCCCGTGAGGAGGTTCGTCAAACGACGCCAGTTCACACCGCTACAGCGGAAACAGGGATTACAACGAGTTCTTTCGGGGTGCAATGTCTTATCCCCGCTTTACGGGGTGTCAAGCTGCCTAAAGATTTTAAGGGGCCCCGCAAGGTACCTAATTACACAGCAGATTTAGCTCCAGAAGCTTGGGTTGAAAGTTATGAGATGGCCATGGAGATGCTGGATGTGGATGAATCGACTTGTGCTAAGTATTTTACTATGATGCTCGAAGGTACGGCCCGGACTTGGCTGAAAGCTCTACCCCCGAACTCTATTGGATCATGGGGGGAACTACCTAGCCAGTTTATCAAAAACTTCAAAGATACATGTAAACAGCCGATGTCAGTGGTGGATCTAGCAGCTTGTGTGCAAGGAGAGCAGGAGTCTACAGCAGCTTGGGTATGGAGAGTAGCAGAGATTTTACACTCTTCGAATAGTATCAATCCAAGTACGGCAATAGTAACTTTGGAGAACAATTGCCGGTTTGAATCTTTAAAGTTAAAGCTCGGACGGCTTAAAAGGGATTGCAATGATATGGGAACTCTCATGAGTGCCCTGGTGAAATATGGAGACTCTGATAATACCAAGTATCCAGAAGCGGAAGGAGACAAGACTGGGAAGATTAGCAAGTCTGGTAAACCGGCGCAAGTTAATCTGGCTACCACAAGTTTTTTGGGCAAACGGAAGGCAGAGGGTGGTTCTGACTTCGTGGCTAGCACTCAAGTTGAAGGGGATTTTCAGCATAGCCTGGGAGATCCGCCTTCACAAACCGGCGGAGGAAAACTTAGCTGGGATCAAGAGTTAGATCAGCCTTGTCTGAAGCATGGCGTAAGGGGGCGACCGGCAAAGCATACCATGAGGGAGTGCATACCCCTTATGAAGGCAGTGGCGGGCTGTTTCAATCCTCATAATCGGCCTCCAAATGGCGGTTCAGGTCCTGGATTTTATGGTCCGGGTCATCAGGGGAACAGCTCCGGATCAGGATATAGGGGCAATAGCAATGGTTATCAAAACCGGGCAGGTAATCAGAATAATCAAGGGAATTATAATGGCCAGGGCAATCAGTCGCATCATCAAGGTGGTTACAATAATCAGAGTAATCAGCAGCAGAGCCAAGGGAATTATAATAGTCTGGGAAATCAGCAGCAACAGCGTCAGCAACAGCAGCCGCAATCTAGATATCAGAGTAATCCGAAGGAATTGAGCAGTGGGCAATATCATGTCTTCACCACAAGTCTGTGTAAGAGAGACCAGAAGGTTTTGAAGCGGGCTGTTAATGCAGTTGAACCGGCGACACCGCAATTTCTGTGCTGGTCAGAGCAGCCCATTGTGTGGAGCAGAGAAGACCACCCGGTGCGGGTGGATAATCCGGGCCATTTAGCCTTGGTGGTAGCACCCCAAGTAGGAGGCTACAAATTTACTAAGGTTCTCATGGACGGTGGTAGCAGCATCAATATCTTGTACTATGAGACTTTCCGTCGTATGGGTCTGATGGATAAGAAGTTAAGGCAATCAAATACAGTGTTTCATGGAGTGGTCCCAGGTAAGTCAGCTTATCCGGTTGGAAAGATTGACTGGGAAGTTACCTTTGGGAATGAGTATGATTCCAGATCAGAGATGATCACTTTCGAAGTCATCAAAATCAAAAGTCCATATCATGCTCTATTTGGAAGGACGGTTTATGCTAAGTTTATGGCTAGGCCATGTTACGTTTATTTGCAGCTTAAAATGCCGGGTCACAAGGGCACGATTACGGTTCATGGAAGTCGCAAGATAGCAGTGGAATGTGAAGAAGGAGACGCGGCTTATGCAGAAGCGGTATGTGCCACGGAAGAGTTGAAATTTTATAAAGATAATGTTGATCCGGCGGATATGACTCCGCTAAAGAAGCCAACTACCGAGCATGATCCAGCGTTGAAGTTTAAATCAGCAGAGGAGACCAAGCAAGTTGATTTTGTGCCTGGAGATTCGTCTAAGCAGTTCACTATTAGCGCTAACCTCGATCCCAAATAGGAAAGCACGCTCATCGAGTTCATCCGTGAGAACCGGGATATCTTTGCATGGACACCTTCTGACATGCCAGGTGTACCGAGGGAACTCGCTGAGCACAGTCTTAATATTGATCCGAAGTTTAAACCGGTCAAGCAGTATCTGCGCCGCTTCAATGAGGAGAGGCGCAAGGCTATAGGAGAAGAAGTGGCCAGACTTTTGGCCGCAAGGTTCATAGTAGAAGTTTTTCATCCAGAGTGGTTGGCTAATCCAGTGCTGGTGTTGAAGAAGAATGGGAAGTGGAGGATGTGTGTGGACTACACAGACCTCAATAAAGCTTGCCCAACTGATCCTTTTGCTCTCCCTCGCATCGTTCAGATCATTGATGCCACGGCGGGATGTGAGCGGCTAAGTTTTTTGGATGCATATTCAGGATATCACCAGATCAAGATGGCAGTTAAAGACCAAGAGAAGACAGCTTTCATAACTCTTTTTGGTGCTTTTTGCTATGTATCTATGCCTTTTGGGCTTAAAAGTGCACAGGCAACTTATCAGCGTTGTGTTCAGAATTGTCTAAAAGGACAAATAGGGAGGAATGTTCATGCCTATGTGGATGACATTGTGGTCAAGTCAAGAAAGGAAGAAACAATGATAGAAGATCTCAGGGAAACTTTTGATAATCTTCGAGCTTATAAGATGATGCTTAATCCGGAAAAGTGTGCTTTTGGTGTTCCGGCAGGTACGCTACTGGGATTCTTGGTCTCAAACAGAGGAATAGAAGCTAACCCAGAGAAAATCAAGGCCATCACATCTTTGACTAAACCGGTTTGCATCAACGATGTTCAGCGCATAGCTGGCCGGATCACAGCATTAAGCCGGTTCGTCAGCCGTTTGGGAGAAAAGGCGATCCCACTTTAACAGATGTTGAGGAAAATAGACCGGTTTATATGGAGTGATGAGGAAAACACAGCATTTGAGGATCTGAAACGGCAACTGGCAAAACCACCGGTTTTAGCTGCTCCTATTGATAAGGAGCCGTTGCTGTTATACGTCGCTGCTAACGCACGGGCAGTTAGCGTTGCAATCGTGGTTGAGCGCAAGGAAGCAGGGAAGGAGTACCCGGTTCAGCGCCCGGTTTATTACGTGAGTGAAGTACTCATTGAATCCAAGCAGAGATATCCTCATTGGCAGAAGTTGGTATATGGTGTGTTCATGGCAAACCGGAAGTTGAAGCACTATTTCCAAGGTCATCCAATAACTGTGGTTAGTTCAGCACCGTTAGGGGATATAATCCAGAACAGGGAAGCTACGAGCAGAGTAGCGAAGTGGGCCATTGAGCTCAGCCCACATGAGTTGAAATATGTACCATGCACTGCTATAAAATCTCAGGCATTGGTAGATCTCATCAATGATTGGACAGAGTTGCAGACTCCTGAGGAGAAGCCGGATCTTACTTACTGGACGATTCACTTTGACGGTTCAAAACAGTTGGAGGGCTCGGGGGCTGGAGTTGTCTTAACTTCCCCCAGAGGTGATAAATTTTGTTATGTCCTCCGCTTATTGTTTCCTTATACTAATAATGCAGCGGAATATGAAGCACTACTTCATGGTTTACGGCTGGCAAAGGAAATGAACTTGAGCCGGGTTAAGTGCTTTGGCGACTCAGATCTGGTGGCACAGCAAGTTTCTGGCAAGTGGGATTCAAGGGATCCCCTCATGGCGGCTTATAGACGAGAAGTTGAAGCAGTCGCAGGATACTTTAAAGGGTATCAGGTGGATCACATAGACCGGCGAAGGAACGAAGCGGCCGATGCTTTAAGCCGGTTGGGGTCTCAACGTAAACCGGTGCCACCAAACACTTTTTTGGATGAATTGCACAGTCCTTCGGTTCAGATACCGTCTGTGGAAGACCTAGCTGTTCCTGACCCAGAGGCACAGTTAGTTGCAGCGCTCCATGTTATTCCAGATTGGACGCTGCCCTATTTGGCATACCTGAGCCGAGGAGAGTTACCAGATGATGAAGAAGAAGCACGACAGATAATCCGGCGCTCTAAGTCCATGACGATTGCAAACGGAGAGCTTCACCATCGCAGTACTTCTGGAGTATTTCAGCGGTGTGTATCAGCTGAGGAAGGTTGTGAGATTCTTCGCGAGATTCATGAAGGGGATTGTGGTCATCATGCCGGTTCAAAATCATTGGTGGCTAAGGCATTCCGGCATGGTTTTTATTGGTTAACCGCTCATGCAGATGCAGCAGATCTGGTCCGGAAGTGTGACGCTTGTCAGAAATTCTCAAGACGTGCTCTGGTTCCAGCACAGGAACTCCGGATGATACCAATAACTTGGCCGTTTGCGACTTGGGGGCTTGATATGGTTGGACCTTTCAAGCGATCCCAAGATCAGAAAACTCATCTACTGGTAGCAGTAGACAAGTTTACAAAGTGGGTTGAAGCGGAGCCTATAAGCAAGTGTGATGCGGCAACGGCAGTCAAATTCATCAAAAAAGTAATTTTCCGGTTTGGCTTTCCACACAGCATCATCACAGACAATGGCACCAATTTATCTCAGGGTGAGATGGAAGAGTTCTGTCAACGAGAGCATATTCGTTTGGACGTGTCTTCTGTGGCTCACCCCCAATCCAATGGTCAGGCTGAAAGGGCAAATCAGGAGATTTTGCGAGGTATCAAACCCCGGCTTATGATGCCTTTGCAGAGAACCCCAGGGTGTTGGGTTGAGGAGTTGCCATCTGTTCTTTGGAGTATCAACACTACACCAAACCGGTCTACAGGTTACACACCTTTCTTCATGGTTTATGGTGCTGAAGCAGTCCTTCCGAGCGATATACGTCATGATTCACCAAGGGTGACGGCTTATGTTGAAGCAATCAACGAGAGAGCAAGACAGGACAGTTTAGACCGGCTGGATGAAGAGCGTGATATGGCTGCAGCACGATCTGCGATTTATCAACAAGACTTACGCAGATATCATAGCCGCCGGATCAGAACAAGGACGTTCCAAGAGGGTGACTTGGTACTCCGACTCATCCAAGATCAAACAGATATGCACAAGTTATCCCCGCCTTGGGAAGGGCCCTTTGTGGTCAGTAAGAATCTGCACAACGGTTCATATTATCTGGTGGACGTTCGAGAACACAAGGACTCACGGACGTCAGAAGAGGAGACGAAGAGGCCGTGGAACATCGCCCATTTACGGCCATACTATACTTGAGCTACGTGCTCCAATGTATCCTATGTATATATTATGAGTAATGAATAAACCGGCACCCTCGGTAAATCGGGGGCTTAGCCCTTTTTCCATATACAGATATCTTGTGAGGACAACCATACAAGTTTTTTATCAGAGATTATATTTCAGTATATTGGTCGGTTTAGAAATTGATTTTTTGCAGAGTATGCAAAGGAGCAGTAAAACTCTCTAAAAAAACATGAGATCATATCCGGTTCGAAGAGAGGAGGCTTCACAATTTACCCACCGGTTCAGGAGGAACCCTGGAGACCCTCTGAAAAGTTGGATAATTCCACGTTCAGTGATTGGTTTAAATTTACCCACCGGTTCAGGAGGAACCCTGGAGACCCTCTGAAAAGTTGGATAATTCCATGTTCAGTGATTGGTTTAAATTTACCCACCGGTTCAGGAGGAACCCTGGAGACCCTCTGAAAAGTTGGATAATTCCACGTTCAGTGATTGGTTTAAATTACCCACCGGTTCAGGAGGAACCATGGAGGCCCTCTGGGAATGGTAACGCCCATGTCCCAGTGATTGGCTCAATTTTTATGTACGATTCTATCGGCCCTCTGAAAAGAATGGTTCGCCCATGTTCAGTGATTGGCTAGGCCCTCTGGGAAGAGTTGGATAAACCACATCCCATTGATTGGCTCAGTTTTTATTTGCGGTTCTATCGGCCCTCTGAAAAGAATGGTTTCGCCCACGTTTAGTGATTGGCTAGGCCCCCTGGGAAGAGATGGATAAACCACGTCCCATTCATTGGCTGAACCTTGCTTTGAGCCTGGCAGCTCTTAAAAAGCCTCGACTACATGGTCTTATTTGCAAAATTTGCATCTTTTTGTGTTTGTGTTTTATAACCCTTTAAACCGGAGTGGAACAGCCACAGAAGCTGACCACATATCTATAAAGTGGAAAGTCTGGGTCATGAATACCAGCATGAGTAACCCGGTGTTCATTAAAACCTGGATCATATATCAGGCAACAAGCTACAAGTTTCTGAACAAAGTCTTGGAGAACAAGATGAACCGGAATTTATCATCAAGATGAACCAGAATTTATCATCAAGATGAACCAGAGTTTTTCGGGTTTCTAATTGAACCCATGAAGGTCTTCATCAAGCGACTTTAAAGTTCTACCGGATTAAGAATATTGAGCATATATAATCTCAGGTATAAAGTTATTTCTGGTATAAGATATACTTATTTGATGTTTTAAGAGAACAATTTAATCCGTCCAGTGGTAAACCACTAGGACATATTTTTAGTATTATTTATGCAGGAGCAGAGGATATGCAAGATAAATAATATCAGACAACATTTCAATCGGCAAATATTTCACATAAAGAAAGACAGAATATCCGGATTAAAGCAGATCAAGTTTTAGCTATCCTATTACAAGGCATAGCAAGCCCGACGGATTGGAAATATTGTTTGGCGAAACACAGACTGCGATTACAGCAATAAATTTTAAAGTTATGCTCCTCCTTGTTGAGACGGCTGGCCATCACCTTGATCCGGAACATCTTCATCTTCTTGAAGCGGTTGGAAATCTGGCACACGTCAGTCAATCTTCGTCAAAGCCCGGAAATACATCTCTTCGTTGATCAGTTCAAAAGGTTCGATATCTGGAGCGAAGGTATGAGGACGAACCGGCGGGATTAAATTGACAGTATCATAAACCGGCCGCTCCACCCGTTCGTTTTGCAAGTCATATCCAGGATGATACCTGGATAAATCGGACTCAGCTGCAAGCTTGCTGGCGAGGGGACGCATCTCCTTTGTCAAGGCGTAAAGATCCTTTGTAGTAAAAGTTGAGCCATCGTCTTTTGTATCAGGGAAACCAGTTAAAGCTTCCTCCGGATCAAGATCCGGGACCCAAGCCTTAGTCCTGGTAAGGGCCAGAAGAGCGCCACCTCGGGCGGCAGATTTTTTGACTTCTTCAAGACGAGCCGGCAAAACAGATAACTTGTTCAACGTATCTTGGATCGTCGTAGGAGCCGGTTTACCAAAAGAAGTTGCACTAATGATCCTCTGAGCGCCGGAATACAGCTGCTCGACCAAGGTGTAACATGCTTTAAGTTTTTTCCGTAAGTCATCCCCAAGATGGGAGACACGGCGCCCTGCATATAGATATTATGGTTAAACCGGCACAAATGGAGATTACAGGGATAAAAGCAGGAGTTCAGATTATACTTACCAAAGACTGCAGAAGTCATCAATTCAATCTGCCGTTTTAAACCGGTTAATTCTTCTGTAACCGGATTAAGTGCCCCTTCAGCGTCCTGAACCCTTTTCTCCAGATCTTTCTTTTGAACCTCAAAAGTGGTCCGCTCTTCTTCAAAGTATTTCTTCAGATCTTCAGCAGTCTTTAAACTCACCTGAAGATCTTTTTTAGCCTTTGAAGCGGCAGATTCTGTTTCAGCAAGACGGCTACGAAGTTCATTAATTTCAGTAGCGTTCCGATTCAACTCAGCCTGCAAGCACAGTTAAAAGACAAGAGGTAAAAATCAGACAAGTCTCAAGCACACAAACAAGTTGTCTACTTGACACTTGGGGGCTAATGGCAGTTGAAGCAATAAGTAACAGCAATTCAAAGATTACAAGTCTCAAGCACACAAACAAGTTGTCTACTTGACACTTGGGGGCTAATGCATGGTTGAAGTATTATCAGAAATTTTTACAAGTATCAAATACATAAACAAGTTATCTACTTGATACTTGGGGGCTAATGGATGGATCAATTGTTCAAACTATAAAGTTCCGGTTCACCTTCAACACACAGCTAAACCGGAACTTGGGGGCTGTTATGGGATAGAAGCATATCAAAGGTACAAAGTCAGAAGGAAAGGGTTACCTCATATTTCTCCCTCATTAAGTTAACCAAACTTGCTTCATAGTCTCGGCTACTATGGAGCCGGTTTAGATACCCAGAATAAATTTCTTGGGCGCTCATATCGGAAAGATTGGATATCTCAGTACTCCATTTTCCCTTCTCTTTATATAACTTCTCTGTTTTAGCCGTATGCTTGGCTAAAACGGTGGGCTCAGCCGGAGCAACAAAGGCAGTCCCAGTTACTACAACATCTAGAGAAGCAGTCGCAGTATGGGCCGGATTGGGAGATGCTGGATTAATCTGAGGAGAGTTGACCCGGGCCGGACTTGGCGGATTATGGGCATCTTCAGCAGTAGGATTCTCAGGAATGGAGATTTGATCTGTAGGCACAGGATCTTCAAGAGGAGCTACGGGCTCGCCTTCTGGAGGAACGGTCGTCGCCGGATTAATCACCGGATTATCTGCAGAGGTCTCAGCCGGAGGTTTGTTTGCCTTGGGTTTTTTGCTGGGCTTTGGCTTGCTGGTAAAGTTTGCAAAATAAGTTAAACATTATAAAGCAAAAAGGAATCATAAAACGGAAAAGTTAAAAAGTTACCCTGGGACAGTTTTCAAGGGAGGAAGCTGCGTGGCGGTTGATTCACCAGAAGAAGAAAGCGGAGTTTCCTGATAATCAGGATCAGACGGTTTAAGAGGTTTTCGGATAAGCCCGGCCTTGGGATGAAGAAGAGTCGGAGAAAGTATCACCTCAGCACGGCGTTTTCGAGCCGGAGTTAAAGAAATCCCGGATGATTCCATGGCCAGGCCACTATGGCGAGTGGTCCGGCGAAGAGCTTCATGTTGTTGCTTCTTCAAAATAAAATTAGGATCCAACTGAGCATAAGGGTGAGAAAATTGGTATTTCCGGACGGTCCGACGACTTTTTTGTGGAAGAGGTTCTGAATCAGAAGAAAGAATGGTTACCTCAATTTCGGCCGGATCATGACCTTCAGCCAACTCCTGTGGAGAGGTTATCATTAGATACAGATATAAGTTTAAAAAGCGAAATTCAAACCGGATTAAATCATACATCGGAATCTGGATCATCATCTTCAGCGGGAGAACTGGCGTCAACAGCTGCTTTTCTTTTCTTATTGGCAAAGGTTTTTTGGCGTACTTGCTTGCCGGTTTTCTCCCGAGGCTTCCTCTTCCAGAAAGGATCATCAGACTATTCAAGAGAAAGAAAGACAATTGAAAAGACGGTTTAAAGGAACAGATTACAAATACAGGGCAAAATAAAAACTTACTGCATGCAGCTTGTTCTTCTTATAATAAGGAGCTAGCCCGACTTTGCTGTAGTCTGCTAAAGTGACGTTGAGCATCTTTTTAGCCGATTCAATAACCTCCGATTCAGATAATTTGTCCTTACTAAACCGTTGAGGATCGTCCGATTTACCAGAGTATTGGCACATCAGCTGGGATCGCTGGCTCAAGGGAAGGATGCTCCAAGACAACCAGCAGCGCATAAAATCAGTTCCAGTTAAGCCATTGGCTATGAAAGCTCTTAACTTGGAGAGCTGTGATGAAAACCGGGTCCGCTCAACAGAGCTGAGCCGTTGTGGTAGAGGATGATTTTCCGGAATACGGGTTTCATGATAACCCGACAAAGGGTTCTCCCCTTCAGGAGAAATGTCAATGCAATAAAACCATGACTTGTTCCAATCCTTTGGATGAGTGTGTAAAGCGGCGTGAGGAAAAACAACGTCTCTCCTCTTCTGGATACTAACGCCACCGAGCTTTTGATGCGGTCCACTGGTGAACTCTGTGCGCCGGTTCAGGTGAAAGAAGTCCTGAAACAGATCGACAGACGGTTCTTCTAGCAGATATACCTCCAAAAACACTTGGAAGTCACAGATATTCGAAACTGAGTTGGGTCCAATGTCCTGAGGGTGGAGTTGGAAGGCAGCAAGAACATCCCGGAAAAAATTTGAGCCGGGGGGAGAGAAGCCTCGAGATATGTGATCAAAGAACACAATAACCTCCCCGGACCTGGGAGTAGGAGGACATTCATTTCCCGGGGCCCGCCACTTCAAAACAGACTGAGGGCCTAATGTACCAATTTCAGAAATTTTGACCAAGTCTTCCTCAGTAATGATAGAAGGGACCCAATCACAGGAGACATACTGCTTGGCCATTGCAATGAAAGGACAAGTACTGGAAAAGATAAAGTGCAGAAAACGGATTATGCGGGTACAACAGTATAAACCGGAAACTGTCTATGAAAGTTACGCAACGGTTTGAACTGAGGACTAATGGCATGGTTAAACCGGCAGTAACAGCGAGCTACGTCATTTCCGGTTCACGACAGTAAAAGAGGAACAGCTAAACTGTCGTGTTCAATTTCAAAAGTTTTGCAAGAACAGGGCATAACAGTTTAAACCGGAGTATATCTAATAGATCTACAAAGGAGAAGAAACAGTTTCCTTGTAAACAGCTAAAGTGGAACAGATCTGGGCGTGCAAGGAAAAGAAAAATTAAAGGGCAAGAAAATACAAGAAGAAGCGCCAGGGATCTTATGCGGAGCAGATGAATCTATAGGATTAAGTATAGGTGGCAAGATCTAAAGCTAATACTAGTGGAAGATCTGTTAACTGGGCTTAAGGATCACAAATTTTCTACGAGGTGAGCATCTACGAAGAAAAAGATGAAGCTTTCGTTGAAGGCCCTAATGGCGGAAGAACAAGGGAAGAACCCTAGAAGATACAGATCGATAATGAGAAAGAAAGGACGTACCTGAACAATGGAAGACAGTGGCGGAGTTCTCCGGTCGAATCAGGTTGATGCAGCGGCCAGGGAGGTCTTGACTCGGCGAGACGACGGCGGCGCTTCAAGCTCGGGCGTCAATGGAGTTTTTGAGGCTCGGGCGGCGGACGAAGGAAGAAGAGGCGAGAAGAAAGAAGAATGAAGGGGGACGGTGATATTTATAAACGAAGGGACATATGCGAAGCGACAGGTGCGGGATTCGAGGGGGTAAAGATCGGATAAAGATCCTTTTTGACGCCTCGATTTTCGGATAACCATTAAACAAAGCTACGGTACAGCTCACAGCGTTAAATGCGAAGATGATGTCACGGTCAGATCTAGTGAATCTCGAAGATGACGTCAGAGCCGGTTTTCAAGAGTGTGAAGACAGAAGAAAATTATACAAGACAAGGAAGACTGATATGAACAAGTTCAAATCATTCTGGGGCCTAATGTCAGGGATATGACTAGCAGGTATAAACCGGCTAGTGTAAACTGGCTTAGTTATATTATACTCGGTTGTAATATTTAGTAAAGGCTACGGCCCATGGGATCTTAGAGCCCATGTGTAGAATTAAGGTTTGTAAACCGCCAAGCGATGTAACTTGAGAGATAAGGAAGAAAAGACAGAGACCGAGGCGGACACAAGTATGAGCCGGCCTCGGGACTCTGTAAACCGGACCAGGCGTACCCTCTATATAAAGGGACGACCCGGCGACGGTTCAGGGACAAGCAACAATCAACCCGTCGAGACACAGGCAAGCGAATCCGCTCCCTGTAATCCGACGCCCAAGCAATACCAAACCAACTAGACGTAGGCTTTTACCTTCATCGAAGGGGCCGAACTAGTATAAACCCACTGTGTCCTTTGTGTGCTATGAACCCCTTCAAGCTAACCCGTGCGATGGTTCCATCATCAAGTCCGCTAAACCGGACATCTGCCGTGCTATTTCCACGACACTAAGGGTTATCGACAAGTTCAAGGGATTGACTACGACGAGACTTTTTCTCCCGTAGCGATGATGAAGTCAGTCCGAATCATGTTAGCAATTGCCGCTTTATATGATTATGAGATATGGCAAATGGACGTCAAAACGGCATTCCTTAATGGTTACCTCAAGGAAGAGTTGTATATGATGCAGCTGGAAGGTTTTGTCGATCCAGAGAATGCTAACAAGGTATGCAAGCTCCAGCGCTCGATTTACGGGCTGGTGCAAGCATCTCAGAGTTGGAATATTCGCTTTAATGATGTGATCAAAGCGTTTGGCTTTATACAGACTTGGGGAGAAGCCTGTATCTACAAGAAAGTGAGTGGGAGCTCTGTAGCATTTCTCATATTATATGTGGATGACATATTGCTGATGGGAAATGATATAGAATTCTTGGAGAGCATAAAGGCCTACTTGAATAAGAGTTTTTCAATGAAGGACCTTGGAGAAGCTTCTTACATATTGGGCATCAAAATCTATAGAGATAGATCAAGACGCCTCATTGGTCTTTCACAAAGCACATACCTTGACAAGATATTGAAGAAGTTCAATATGGATCAGTCCAAGAAAGGGTTCTTGCCTGTTTTGCAAGGTATGAGATTGAGCAAGGCTTAGTCCCCGACCACGGCAGAAGATAGAGAAAAGACGAGTGTCATTCCCTATGCCTCGGCCATAGGTTCTATCATGTATGCCATGCTGTGTACCAGACCTGATGTGAACCTTGCCATAAGTTTGGTAGGGAGGTACCAAAGTGATCCCGGTATGGAACACTGGACAGCGGTCAAGAACATCCTAAAGTACCTGAAAAGGACTAAGGATATGTTTCTCGTTTATGGAGGTGACGAAGAGCTCGTCGTAAAGGGTTACGTCGATGCTAGCTTCGACACAGATCTGGATGACTCTAAGTCACAAACCGGATACGTGTATATTTTGAATGGTGGAGCAGTAAGCTGGTGCAGTTGCAAGCAGAGCGTCGTGGCACATTCTACATGTGAAGCGGAGTACATAGCTGCTTGCGAAGCAGCACAAGAAGGAGTCTGGATGAAGGAGTTCATCACCGACCTAGGAGTCATTCCAAGCATGTCAAGCCCGATGACTATCTTCTGCGACAACACTGGAGCTATTGCCATTACCAAGGAGCCCAGGTTTCACAAGAAGACCAAGCACATCAAGCGCCGTTTCAACTCCATCCGGAATTATGTTCAAGATGGAGACATAGATATTTGTAAAGTGCATACGGATCTGAATGTTGCAGACCCGTTGACTAAAGCTCTTCCACGGGCAAAACATGATCAACACCAGAACTCTATGGAAGTTCGATTCATCACAATGTAACTAGATTATTGACTCTAGTGCAAGTGGGAGACTGTTGGGAATATGCCCTAGAGGCAATAATAAAAGGATTATTACTATATTTCCTTGTTCATGATAATTGTCTGTTATTCATGCTTGAATTGTATTGTACGGAAACAACGATACATGTGTGAATACATAGACCACAACGTGTCCCTGGTAAGCCTCTAGTTACTAGCTCGTTGATCAACAGATGGTCACGGTTTCCTGACCATGGACATAGGATGTCATTGATAACGGGATCACATCATTAGGAGAATGATGTGATGGACAAGACCCAATCCTAATCCTAGCACGAGATCGTATAGTTCGTAATGCTTAAAGCTTTTCCAGTGTCAAGTATTTATTCCTTAGACCATGAGGTTGTGCAACTCCCGGATACCGTAGGAATACTTTGGGTGTGCCAAACGTCACAACGTAACTGGGTGGCTATAAAGGTATACAACAGGTATCTCCGAAAGTGTCTATTGAGTTGGTACGAACCGAGACTGGGATATTGTCACTCCGTATGACGGAGAGGTACCTCTGGGCCCTCTCGATAAGACGTCATCATAATGAGCTCAAAGTGACTAAGGAGTTAGTCACGGGATGATGGATTACGGAACGAGTAAAGAGACTTGCCATGACGAGATTGAACAAGGTATCGGGCATACCGACGATCGAATCTCGGGCAAGTACCGTACCGATAGACAAAGGGAATAACATACGGGATTGAGTGAATCCTCGACACAGTGGTTCATCCGATGATATCATCGAGGAACACGTGGGAACCAACATGGGTATCCAGATCCCGCTGTTGGTTATTGACCGGAGAGTCGTCTCGGTCATGTCTGCGTGTCTCCCGAACCCGTAGGGTCTACACACTTAAGGGTCAGTGACGCTAGGGTTGTAGAGATACATGCACATGGAAACCCGAATGTTGTTCGGAGTCCCGGATAAGATCCCGGACGTCATGAGGAGTTCCAGAATGGTCCGGAGGTAAAGAATGATATATAGGAAGTCCAGTTTCGGCCATCGGGTGAATTCCGGGGGTCACCGGGAGTGTCCCGGGACCACCGGAGGGGTCCCGGGGGTCCACCGGGTGGGGCCACCCATCCCGGAGGGCCCCGTAGGCCGCAAGGGGAAGGGGGCCAGCCCCTGGTGGGCTGGCGCACCCACATGGGCCCCCTCCATGCGCCTAGGGTTGAAACCCTAGGGGGATGGGGCGCCCCCTATGCCTTGGGGGGCAAGTCTCCCCCCTCTGGCCGCCGCCCCCTAGGAGACTGCATCTCCTAGGGCTGGCGCCCCCCTGGCCCCTATATATAGTGGGGGGGAGAGGGCAGCCGCACCCCAAGCCTCTGGCGCCTCTCCCCCTCCCGTCACACTTCCAACTCCTCTCGCAGGGCGCCGGCGAAGCCCTGCAGCTTTTCCTGTTGCATCCACCACCACGCCGTCGTGCTACTGGATCTCCGTCAACCTCTCCTCCCCCCTTGCTGGATCAAGAAGGAGGAGATGTCGCTGTACTGTACGTGTGTTGAACGCGGAGGTGCCGTCCGTTCGGCGCTGGGATCATCGGTGACGAGGATCACGAAGAGTACGACTACTTCATCCACGTTCCTTCGAACGCTTCCGCACGTGATCTACAAAGGGTATGTAGATGCACTCTTTTATGCTCGTTGCTAGATGACTCCTTAGATTGATCTTCGTGAAGCATAGGAAATTTTTCGAATTCTGCTACGTTCCCCAACACGTGGGACGTCATCAAGCTGAACGTGTGCTGAACGCGGAGGTGCCGTACGTTCGGTGCTTGATCGGTTGGATCGCGAAGAAGTTCGACTACATCAACCGCGTCACTTGACGCTTCCGCTCCCGGTCTATGAGGGTATGTAGACACACTCTCCCCCTCGTTGCTATGCATCTAGTAGATAGATCTTGCGTGATCATAGGAAAATTTTGAAAATACTACGTTCCCCAACAGTGGCATCATGAGCCAGGTCTATGCATAGATGGTATGCACGAGTAGAACACAATGAGTTGTGGGCGATACTAGTCATACTGCTTACCAGCATGTCATACTTTGCTTCAGCGGTATTGTGAGATGAAGCGGCCCGGACCGACATTACGCGTACGCTTACGCGAGACTTGTTTCACCGTTATGAGCACTCGTTGCTTAAAGGTGACTGGTGGGTGTCTGTCTCTCTCACTTTAGCTGAATCAAGTGTGCCTACGCCCGGTCCTTGTGAAGGTTAAAATAGCACATACTTGACGAAACATCGTTGTGGTTTTGTATGCGTAGGTAAGAACGGTTCTTGCTTAAGCCCATAGCAGCCACGTAAAACTTGCAACAACAAAGTAGAGGACGTCTAACTTGTTTTGCAGGGCATGTTGTGATGTGATATGGTCAAGACATGATGAGTTATACGGTTTTGTATGAGATGATCATGTTTTGTAAAGTTATCGGCAACTGGCAGGAGCCATATGGTTGTCGCTTTATTGTATGAAATGCAATCGCCATGTAATTGCTTTACTTTATCACTAAGCAGTAGCGATAGTCGTAGAAGCAATAGTGGGCGAGAAGACAATGATGCTACGATGGAGATCAAGGTATCGCGCCGGTGACAAAGGTGATCATGACGGTGCTTTGGAGATGGAGATCAAAAGCACAGGATGATGATGGCCATATCATGGCACACATTTTGATTTGCATGTGATGTTTATCTTATTATGCTTCTTATTTTGCTTAGAACGACGGTAGCATTCTAAGATGATCCCTTAAAAAATTTCAAGGTACAAGTGTTCTCCCTGAGTATGCACCGTTGCGAAAGTTCTTCGTGCCGAGACAACACGTGATGATCGGGTGTGATAAGCTCTACGTTTAAATACAACGGGTGTAAGATAGTTTTGCACACGTAGAATACTCGGGTTAAACTTGACGAGCCTAGCATATGCAGATATGGCCTCGGAACACTGGAGACCGAAAGGTCGAGCGTGAATCATATAGTAGATATGATCAACATAAGATGTTCACCATTGAAACTACTCCATCTCACGTGATGATCGGACAATGTTTAGTTGATTTGGATCACGTGATCATTTAGATGACTAGAGGGATGTCTATCAAAGTGGGAGTTCTTAAGTAATATGATTAAATTGAACTTTAATTTATCATGAACTTAGTCCTCGTATTATTAGCATATCTATGTTGTAGATCAATAGCTCACGATGTTGCTCCCCGTTTATTTTTTATATGTTCCTAGAGAAAACTAAGTTGAAAGATGTTAGTAGCAATGATGCGGAATTGTTCCGTGATCTGAGGATTATCCTCATTGCTGCACAGAGAATTATGTCCTTGATGCACCGCTAGGTGACAGACCTATTGCAGGAGCAGATGTAGACGTTATGCACGTTTTGACAAAAGCTCGGTATGATGACTACTTGATAGTTTAAGTGCACCATGCTTTACGGCTTAGAATCGGGACTTCAAAAACGTTTTGAACGCCACGGAGCATATAAGATGTTCCAAGAGTTGAAATTAGTATTTCATACTCATGCCCGTGCCGAGAGGTATAAGACTTCTGATAGTACTTTGCCTACAAGATGGAGGAGAATAGCTCAACCAGTGAGCATGTGCTCAGATTGTCTGGGTACTACAATTACTTGAATCAAGTGGGAGTTAATCTTCCAGATAAGATAGTAATTGACAAAGTTCTCTAGTCACTATCACTAAGTTAGTAGAACTTCATGATGAACTATAATATGCAAGGGATGACAAAAGTAATTCCCGAGCTCTTCGCGATGCTGAAGTCGGCGAAGGTAGAAATCATGAAAAAGCATCAAATGTTGATGGTTAACAAGACCACTTGTTTCAAGTAAAGGGCAAAGGGATAGAAGGGGAACTTCAAGAAGAATGACAAGCAAGTTGTCACTCCCGTGAAGAAACCCAAAGCTAAAACTCAAGCCTGAAACTAAGTGCTTCTACTGCAAAGGAAATGGTAACTAGAAGTGGAACTGCCCTAGATACTTGGCGGATAAGAAGGATGGCAAAGTGAACAAAGGTATATTTTTATATACAGATTATTGATGTGTACTTTACTAGTGTTCATAGCAACCCCTGGGTATTTGATACCGGTTCAGTTGCTAAAATTAGTAACTCGAAACGAGAATTGCAGAATGAACATAGACTAGTTAAAGGTGAAGTGACGATGTGTGTTGGAAGTGGTTCCAAGATTGATATGATCATCATCGCACACTACCTATACTTTCGGGATTAGTGTAAAACCTAAATAAATGTTATTTGGCATTTGCGTTAAGCATGAATATGATTTGATCATATTTGTTGCAATACTGTTATTCATTTAAAGTCATAGAATAATTGTTATTCTTTTTACATGAATAAAACCTTCGATGGTCATACTCCCAATGAAAATAGTTTGTTGGATCTCGATCGTGGTGATACACATATTCATAATATTGAAGCCAAAAGATGCAAGGTTAATAATGATAGTGCAACTTATTTGTGGCACTGCCGTTTAGGTCATGATGGTGTAAAGCGCATGAAGAAACTCCATAGTGATGGACTTTTGGAATCACTTGATTATGAATCACTTGATGCTTGCGAACTATGCCTCATGGGCAAGATGACTAAAACTCCATTCTCCGGAACAATGGAGCGAGCAACAGATTTGTTGGAGATCATACATACAGATGTATGTGGACCAATGAGTGTTGAAGCTCGCGGTGGGTATCGTTATTTTCTGACCTTCACCGATGATTTGAGCAGATATGGGTATATCTACTTAATGAAGCACAAGTCTGAAACATTTGAAAAGTTCAAAGAATTTCAGAGTGAAGTGGAGAATCATCGTAACAAGAAAATAAGAGTTTCTACGATATGATCGTAGAGGTAAAATATTTGAGTTAGCGAGTTTGGCCTTCAGTAAAAACAATGTGAAATAGTTTCACTACTCACGCCACCTGGAACACCACAGTGTAATGGTGTGTCCTAACGTCATAACCGTACTTTATTAGATATGGTGCGATCGATGATGTCTCTTACCGATCTACCACTATCGCTTTTGGGGTTATGCATTAGAGACAGCTACATTCACGTTAAATAGGGCACCATCTAAATCAGTGGAGATGACACCGTATGAACTGTGGTTTGACGAGAAACCTAAGCTATCATTTCTTTAAGTTTGGGACTGCGATGCTTATGTGAAAAAATTTCAACATGATAAGCTCGAACCCAAATCGGAGAAGTAAATCTTCATAGGATACCCAAAAAGAAACTGTTGGGTACACCTTCTATCACAGAACCGAAGGCAAGGTCTTTGTTGCTAAGAGTGGATCCTTTCTAGAGAAGGAGTTTCTCTCGAAAGAAGTGAGTGGGAGGAAAGTAGAACTTGATGAGGTAATTGTACCTTCTCTCGAATTGGAAAGTGCAACATCACAGAAACTAGTTCCAGTGATTCCTACACCAATTAGTGAGGAAGCTAATGATGATGATCATGAAACTTCAGATCAAGTTTCTGCTGAACTTCGTAGATCAACCAGAGTTCGTTCCGCATCAGAGTGATACGGCAACCCGATTCTGCAAGTCATGTTACTGGACCATGATGAACCTACGAACTATGAGGAAGCGATGATGAGCCCAGATTCTGCAAAATGGCTTGAGGCCATGAAATCTAAGATGGGATCCATGTATGAGAACAAAGTGTGGACTTTGGTTGACTTGCCCAATGATCGGCAAGCCATTGAAAATAAATGGATCTTCAAGAGGAAGACTGACGCTGACTGTAATGTTACTGTTTACAAAGCTCGACTTGTTGCGAAAGTTTTTCAACAAGTTCAAGGATGTGACTACGATGAGACTTTCTCACCTGTAGCGATGCTTAAGTCTGTCCGAATCATGTTAGCAATTGCCGCATTTTATGAAATCTGGCAAATGGATAAATAAACTGCATTCTTTAATGGATTTATTAAAGAAGACTTGTATATGATGTAACCAGAAGGTTTTGTCAATCCTAAAGGTGCTAACAAAATGTGCAAGCTCCAGCGATCCATCTATGGACTGGTGCAAGCATCTCGGAGTTGGAATATACGCTTTGATAAGTTGATCATAGCATATAGATTTATACAGACTTGCGGTGAACCCTGTATTTACAAGAAGTGAGTGGGAGCACTACAACCTTTCTGATAAGTATATGTGAATGACATATTGTCGATCGGAAATGATGTAGAATTTTCTGGAAAGCATAAAGGATTGTTTGAAAGGAGTTTTTCAAAGAAAGACCTTGGTGAAGCTGCTTACATATTGGGCATCAAGATCTATAGAGATAGATCAAGACGCTTGATAAGACTTTCGATGAGTACATACCTTGATAAGATTTGGAGTAGTTCAAAATGGATCAGTCAAAGAAGGAGTTCTTGCCTGACTTGTAAGGTGTGAAGTTGAGTAAGACTCAAAGCCAGACCACGGCAGAAAAATATAGAGAGAATGAAAGTCATTCCCTATGCCTCAGCCATAGGTTCTATAAAGTATGCCATATTGTGTACCAAACATGTTGTGTACCTTGCCATGAGTTTGACAGGGAGGTACAATAGTGATCCAGGAGTAGATCACTGTACAGCGGTCAAAATTATCCTTAGTAACTGGATGACTAAGGAAATGTTTCTCGATTATGGAGGTGATAAAGAGTTCGTCGTAAAGGGTTACGCCGATGCAAGCTTAGACACTAAATTCAGATGACTCTAAGTATCAATCTGGATGCGTATTAAAAGTGGGAGCAATTAGCTAGAGTAGCTCCATGCAGAGCATTGTAGACATAGAAATTTGCGAAATACATACGGATCTGAATGTGACAGACCCGTTGACTAAACTTCTCTCACAAGCAAAACATAATCACACCTTATTACTCTTGGGTATTAATCACATAGCAATGTGAACTAGATTATTGACTCTAGTAAACCCTTTGGGTGTTTGTCACATGGCGATGTGAACTATGGGTGTTATTCACATAACGATGTGAACTATAGGTATTAAATCACATGGCGATGTGAGCTAGATTATTGACTCTAGTGCAAGTGGGAGACTGAAGGAAATAAGCCCTAGAGGCAATAATAAAGTTGTTATTTATATTTCCTTATATCATGAGAAATGTTTATTATTCATGCTAGAATTGTATTAACCAGAAACTTAGTACATGTGTGAATACATAGACAAAACAGAGTGTCCCTAGTATGCTTCTACTAGACTAGCTCATTGATCAAAGATGGTTATGTTTCCTAACCATATACATGAGTTGTCATTTGATCAACGGGATCACATCATTAGGAGAATGATGTGATGGACAAGACCCATCCGTTAGCTTAGCACTATGATCGTTTTGAAGGAAATATGCCCTAGAGGCAATAATAAAGTTGTTATTTATATTTCCTTATATCATGATAAATGTTTATTATTCATGCTAGAATTGTATTAACCGGAAACTTAGTACATGTGTGAATACATAGACAAAACAGTATGTCCCTAGTATGCCTCTACTAGACTAGCTCATTGATCAAAGATGGTTATGTTTCCTAGCCATAGACATGAGTTGTCATTTGATCAACGGGATCACATCATTAGGAGAATGATGTGATGGACAAGACCCATCTGTTAGCATAGCACTATGATCGTTTAGTTTTACTGCTATTGCTTTCTTCATGACTTATACATGTTCCTATGACTATGAGATTATGCAACTCCTGAATACCGTAGGAACACCTTGTGTGCTATCAAACGTCACAACGTAACTGGGTGATCATAAAGATGCTCTACAGGTGTCTCCGAAAGTATTCGTGGTGTTGGCATAGATCAAGATTAGGATTTGTCACTCCGAGTGTCGGAGAGGTATCTCTGGGCCCTCTCGGTAACACACATCACAATAAGCCTTGCAAGCAAAAGACTAATGAGTTAGTCACGAGATGATGTCTTATGGAACGAGTAAAGAGACTTGCCGGTAACGAGATTGAACTAGGTATGGAGATACCGACGATCGAATCTCGGGCAAGTAACATACCGATGACAAAAGGAACAACGAATGTTGTTATGCGGTTTGACCGATAAAGATCTTCGTAGAATATGTAGGAGCCAATATGAACATCCAGGTTCCGCTATTGGTTATTGACCGGAGATGAGTCTCGGTCATGTC
This sequence comes from Secale cereale, assembly GCA_902687465.1. NCBI lineage: Eukaryota > Viridiplantae > Streptophyta > Magnoliopsida > Poales > Poaceae > Secale > Secale cereale. Next base: position 771,742,200 of record LR738714.1, on the reverse strand, counting down.
TACATAGTTCTCGAACCTGTAGGGTCCGCACGCTTAACGTTTGATGACGATCGGTATTATGAGTTTATGAGTTTTGATGTACCGAAGGTAGTTCGGAGTCCCGGATGAGATCACGGACATGACGAGGAGTCTCGGAATGTCCGAGACATAGAGATTGATATATTGGACGACTATATTCGGACACCGGAAGTGTTCCGGAAAAGTTTCGGATTTAACTGGATTGCCGGAGGGGGTTACCGGAACCCCCTACGAGGGGGGATGGCCCATAGTGGGCCTTAAGGAAAAGAGAGAGGCAGCCCATAGGGGCTGGCCGGCGCCCCACCGGGGAATCCTAGTTGGACTAGGATTGGGGGGCGCCACCTCTCCCTCTTTTTCCTTTCCCTCTCTTCCTTCTTGGTTGACTCCTACTAGGAATAGGATTGCAATCCTATTCCTAGTAGGATTGCATCCCTAGCCGCACCATAGGAGGCCGGCCAGCCCTCCCCCCTTGCTCCTTTATATACGGGGGCAGGGGGCACCCAAAGACACACAAGTTGAATTGTTTTAGCCGTGTGCGGTGCCCCCCTCCACAGAAACACACCTCGGTCATACCGTTGGAGTGCTTAGGCGAAGCCCTGCGCCGGTGAATACATCATATCCGTCACCACGCCGTCGTGCTGACGAAACTCTCCCGTGAAGCTCAACTGGATCAAGAGCTCGTGGGACGTCATCAAGCTGAACATGTGCTGAACGCGGAGGTGCCGTACGTTCGGTGCTTGATCGGTTGGATCGCGAAGAAGTTCGACAACATCAACCGCGTCACTTGACGCTTCCGCTCCCGGTCTACGAGGGTACGTAGACACTCTCTCCCCTCTCGTTGCTATGCATCTAGTAGACAGATCTTGCGTGATCGTAGGAAAATTTTAAAATACTACGTTCCCCAACAGTGGCATCATGAGCCATGTCTATGCGTAGATGATATGCACGAGTAGAACACAATGAGTTGTGGGCGATACTAGTCATACTGCTTACCAGCATGTCATACTTTGCTTCGGCGGTATTGTGAGATGAAGCGGCCCGGACCGACATTACGCGTACGCTTACGCGAGACAGGTTTCACCGTTACGAGCACTCGTTGCTTAAAGGTGACTGGCGGGTGTCTGTCTCTCTCACTTTAGCTGAATCAAGTGTGGCTACGTCCGGTCCTTGTGAAGGTTAAAACAACACATACTTGACGAAACATCGTTGTGGTTTTGTATGCGTAGGTAAGAACGGTTCTTGCTAAACCCGTAGCAGCCACGTAAAACTTGCAATAACAAAGTAGAGGACGTCTAACTTGTTTTTGCAGGGCATGTTGTGATGTGATATGGTCAAGACATGATGAGTTATACGGTTTTGTATGAGATGATCATGTTTTGTAAAGTTATCGGCAACTGGTAGGAGCCATATGGTTGTCGCTTTATTGTATGAAATGCAATCGCCATGTAATTGCTTTACTTTATCACTAAGCGGTAGCGATAGTCGTAGAAGCAATAGTTGGCGAGACGACAACGATGCTACGATGGAGATCAAGGTGTCACGCCGGTGACGAAGGTGATCATGACGGTGCTTTGGAGATGGAGATCAAAAGCACAAGATGATGATGGCCATATCATGTCACATATTTTGATTGCATGTGATGTTTATCTTATTATGCTTCTTGCTTTGCTTAGAACGACGGTAGCATAATAAGATGATCCCTTACTAAATTTTAAGGTATAAGTGTTCTCCCTGAGTATGCACCGTTGCGAAAGTTCGTCGTGCCGAGACACCACGTGATGATCGGGTGTGATAAGCTCTACGTTCAAATACAACGGGTGTAAGCCAGTTTTGCACACGCAGAATACTCGGGTTAAACTTGACGAGCCTAGCATATGCAGATATGGCATCGGAACACTGGAGACCGAAAGGTCGAGCGTGAATCATATAGTAGATATGATCAACATAAGATGTTCACCATTGAAACTACTCCATCTCACGTGATGATCGGACATGGTTTAGTTGATTTGGATCACGTGATCATTTAGATGACCGGAGGGATGTCTATCTAAGTGGGAGTTCTTAAGTAATATGATTAAATTGAACTTTAATTTATCATGAAGTTAGTCCTGGTGGTATTAGCATATCTATGTTGTAGATCAATAGCTCGCGATGTTGCTCCCCGTTTATTTTTTCATATGTTCCTAGAGAAAACCAAGTTGAAAGATGTTAGTAGCAATGATGCGTAATTGTTCCGTGATCTGAGGATTATCCTCATTGCTGCACAGAAGAATTATGTCCTTGATGCACCGCTAGGTGACAGACCTATTGCAGGAGCAGATGCAGACGTTATGAACGTTTTGACAAAAGCTCGGTATGATGACTACTTCATAGTTTAAGTGCACCATGCTTTACGGCTTAGAACCGGGACTTCAAAAACGTTTTGAACGCCACGGAGCATATAAGATGTTCCAAGAGTTGGAATTAGTATTTCATACTCATGCCCGTGTCGAGAGGTATGAGACCTCTGACAGTACTTTGCCTACAAGATGGAGGAGAATAGCTCAACCAGTGAGCATGTGCTCAGATTGTCTGGATACTGCAATTGCTTGAATCAAGTGGGAGTTGATCTTCGAGATAAGATAGTAATTGATAATGTTCTCTAGTCACTATCACCAAGTTAGTAGAACTTCGTGATGAACTATAATATGCAAGGGATGACGAAAGTAATTCCCGAGCTCTTCACGATGCTGAAATTGGCGAAGGTAGAAATCAAGAAAGAGCATCAAGTGTTGATGGTTAACAAGACCACTTGTTTCAAGTAAAGGGCAAAGGGATAGAAGGGTAACTTCAAGAAGAATGACAAGCAAGTTGTCACTCCCGTGATGAAACCCAAAGCTAAACTCAAGCCTGAAACAAGTGCTTCTACTGCAAAGGAAATGGTCACTAGAAGTGGAACTGCCCTAGATATTTGGCGGATAAGAAGGATGGCAAAGTGAACAAAGGTATATTTGATATACTGATTATTGATGTGTATTTTACTAGTGTTCATAGCAACCCCTCGGTATTTGATATTGGTTCAGTTGCTAAAGAGTAGTAACTCGAAATGGGAGTTGCATAATGAACAGAAACTAGTTAAAGGATGAAGTGACGATGTGTATTGGAAGTAGTTCCAAGATTGATATGATCATCATCGCACACTCCCTATACTTTCGAGATTAGTGTTGAACCTAAATAAGTGTTATTTGGTGTTGAGCATGAATATGATTTGATCATGTTTATTGCAATACGGTTATTCATGTAAGTTAGAGAATAATTGTTGTTCTGTTTACATGAATAAAACCTTCTATGGTCATACACCCAATGAAAATGGTTTGTTGGATCTCGATCGTGGTGATACACATATTCATAATATTGAAGCCAAAAGATGCAAGGTTAATAATGATAGTGCAACTTATTTGTGGCACTGCCGTTTAGGTCATATTGGTGTAAAGCGCATGAAGAAACTCCATAGTGATGGACTTTTGGAATCACTTGATTATGAATCACTTGGTGCTTGCGAACCATGCCTCATGGGCAAGATGACTAAAACTCCGTTCTCCGGAACTGTGGAGCGAGCAACAGATTTGTTGGAGATCATACATACAGATGTATGTGGACCAATGAGTGTTCAAGCTCGCGGTGGGTATCGTTATTTTCTGACCTTCACTGATGATTTGAGCAGATATGGGTATATCTACTTAATGAAGCACAAGTCTGAAACATTTGAAAAGTTCAAAGAATTTCAGAGTGAAGTGGAGAATCATCGTAACAAGAAAATAAGAGTTTCAACGATATGATCGTAGAGGTAAAATATTTGTGTTAGCGAGTTTGGCCTTCAGTAAAAACAATGTGAAATAGTTTCACTACGCACGCCACCTGGAACACCATAGTGTAATGGTGTGTCCGAACGTCATAATCGTACTTTATTATATATGGTGCGATCGATGATGTCTCTTACCGATCTACCACTATCGCTTTTGGGGTTATGCATTAGAGACAGCTACATTCACGTTAAATAGGGCACCATCTAAATCCGTGGAGATGACACCGTATGAACTGTGGTTTGACTAGAAACCTAAGCTGTCATTTCTTTAAGTTTGGGAGTGCGATGCTTATGTGAAAAAGTTTCAACATGATAAGCTCGAACCCAAATCGGAGAAGTAAATCTTCCTAGGATACCCAAAAAGAAACTGTTGGGTACACCTTCTATCACAGATCCTAAGGCAAGGTATTTGTTGCTAAGAGTGGATCCTTTCTAGAGAAGGAGTTTCTCTCGAAAGAAGTGAGTGGGAGGAAAGTAGAACTTGATGAGGTAATTGTACCTTCTCCCGAATTGGAAAGATAGTACATCACAGAAACTCGTTCCAGTGATTCCTACACCAATTAGTGAGGAAGCTAATGATGATGATCATGAAACTTCAGATCGAGTTTCTGCTGAACTTCGTAGATCGACCAGAGTATGTTCCGCACCAGAGTGGTACGGCAACCCAGTTCTGGAAATCATGTTACTAGACCATGATGAACCTACGAACTATGAGGAAGCGATGATGAGCCCAGATTCCGCAAAATGGCTTGAGGCCATGAAATCTGAGATGGGATCCATGTATGAGAACAAAGTGTGGACTTTGGTTGACTTGCCCGATGATCGGCAGGCCATCGAAAATAAATGGATCTTCAAGAGGAAGACCGACGCAGACGGTAATGTTACTGTTTACAAAGCTCGACTTGTTGCGAAAGGGTTTCGACAAGTTCAAGGAGTTGACTACGATGAGACTTTCTCACCCGTAGCAATGCTTAAGTCTGTCCGAATCATGTTAGCAATTGCCGCATTTTATGAAATCTGGCAAATGGATAACAAAACTGCATTCTTTAATGGATTTACTCCAGCAATCCATCTATGGACTGGTGCAAGCATCTCGGAGTTGGAATATACGCTTTGATAAGTTGATCAAAGCATATAGATTTATACAGACTTGCGGTGAAGCCTGTATTTACAAGAAGTGAGTGGGAGCACTACGACCTTTCTGATAAGTATATGTGAATGACATATTGTCGATCGGAAATGATGTAGAATTTTCTGGCAAGCATAAAGGAGTGTTTGAAAGGAGTTTTTCAAAGAAAGACCTTGGTGAAGCTGCTTACATATTGGGCATCAAGATCTATAGAGATAGATCAAGACGCTTGATAAGACTTTCGATAAGTACATACCTTGATAAGATTTTGAAGTAGTTCAAAATGGATCAGTCAAAGAAGGAGTTCTTGCCTGACTTGTAAGGTGTGAAGTTGAGTAAGACTCAAAGACAGACCACGGCAGAAAAATATAGAGAGAATGAAAGTCATTCCCTATGCCTCAGCCATAGGTTCTATAAAGTATGCCATGCTGTGTACCAAACATGGTGTGTACCTTGACATGAGTTTGTCAAGGGGGTACAATAGTGATCCAGGATTAGATCACTGTACAGCGGTCAAAATTATCCTTAGTAACTGGATGACTAAGGAAATGTTTCTCGGTTATGGAGGTGATAAAGAGTTCGTCGTAAAGGGTTACGCCGATGCAAGCTTTGACACTAAATCCAGATGACTCTAAGTATCAATCTGGATGCGTATTGAAAGTGGGAGCAATTAGCTAGAGTAGCTCTATGCAGAGCATTGTAGACATATAAATTTGCGAAATACATACGGATCTGAATGGAACAGACCCGTTGACTAAACTTCTCTCACAAGCAAAACATGATCACACCTTATTACTCTTGGGTATTAATCACATAGCGATGTGAACTAGATTATTGACTCTAGTAAACCCTTTGGGTGTTGGTCACATGGCGATGTGAACTATGGGTGTTATTCACATAACGATGTGAACTATCGGTATTAAATCACATGGCGATGTGAGCTAGATTATTGACTCTAGTGGAAGTGGGAGACTGAAGGAAATATGCCCTAGAGGCAATAATAAAGTTGTTATTTATATTTCCTTATATCATGATAAATGTTTATTATTCATGCTAGAATTGTATTAACCGGAAACTTAGTACATGTGTGACTACATAGACAAAACAGTATGTCCCTAGTATGCCTCTACTAGACTAGCTCATTGATCAAAGATGGTTATGTTTCCTAGCCATAGACATGAGTTGTCATTTGATCAACGGGATCACATCATTAGGAGAATGATGTGATGGACAAGACCCATCCGTTAGCATAGCACTATGATCGTTTAGTTTTACTGCTATTGCTTTCTTCATGACTTATACATGTTCCTATGACTATGAGATTATGCAACTCCCGAATACCGTAGGAACACCTTGTGTGCTATCAAACGTCACAACGTAACTGGGTGATCATAAAGATGCTCTACAGGTGTCTCCGAAAGTATTCGTGGTGTTGGCATAGATCAAGATTAGGATTTGTCACTCCGAGTGTCGGAGAGGTATCTCTGGGCCCTCTCGGTAACACACATCACAATAAGCCTTGCAAGCAAAATACTAATGAGTTAGTCACGAGAAGATGTGTTATGGAACGAGTAAAAAGACTAGCCGGTAACGAGATTGAACTAGGTATGGAGATACCGACGATCGAATCTCGGACAAGTAACATACCGATGACTAAAGGAACAACGAATGTTGTTATGCGGTTTGACCGATAAAGATCTTCGTAGAATATGTAGGAGCCAATATGAACATCCAGGTTCCGCTATTGGTTATTGACCGGAGATGAGTCTCGGTCATGTCTACATAGTTCTCGAACCCGTAGGGTCCGCACGCTTAACGTTTGATGACGATCGGTATTATGAGTTTATGAGTTTTGATGTACCGAAGGTAGTTCGGAGTCCCGGATGAGATCACGGACATGACGAGGAGTCTCGGAATGTCCGAGACATAAAGATTGATATATTGGACGACTATATTCGGACACTGGAAGTGTTCCGGAAAAGTTTCGGATTTAACTGGATTGCCGGAGGGGGTTACCGGAACCCCCTACGAGGGGGGATGGTCCATAGTGGGCCTTAAGGAAAAGAGAGAGGCAGCCCATAGGGGCTGGCCGGCGCCCCACCAGGGAATCCTAGTTGGACTAGGATTGGGGGGCGCCACCTCTCCCTCTTTTTCCTTTCCCTCTCTTCCTTCTTGGTGGACTCCTACTAGGAATAGGATTGCAATCCTATTCCTAGTAGGATTGCATCCCTAGCCGCACCATAGGAGGCCGGCCAGCCCTCCCCCCTTGCTCCTTTATATACGGGGGCAGGGGGCACCCAAAGACACACAAGTTGAATTGTTTTAGCCGTGTGCGGTGCCCCCCTCCACAAAAACACACCTCGGTCATACCGTTGCAGTGCTTAGGCGAAGCTCTGCGCCGGTGAATACATCATATCCGTCACCACGCCATCGTGCTGACGAAACTCTCCCGTGAAGCTCAACTGGATCAAGAGCTCGTGGGACGTCATCAAGCTGAACGTGTGCTGAACGCGGAGGTGCCGTACGTTCGGTGCTTGATCGGTTGGATCGCGAAGAAGTTCGACAACATCAACCGCGACACTTGACGCTTCCGCTCCCGGTCTACGAGGGTACGTAGACACACTCTCCCCTCTCGTTGCTATGCATCTAGTAGATAGATCTTGCGTGATCGTAGGAAAATTTTAAAATACTACGTTCCCCAACACGTTTAGTTTTACTGCTATTGCTTTCTTCATGACTTATACATGTTCCTATGACTATGAGATTATGCAACTCCCGAATACCGTAGGAACACCTTGTGTGCTATCAAACGTCACAACATAACTGGGTGATCATAAAGATGCTCTACAGGTGTCTCCGAAAGTGTTCGTGGTGTTGGCATAGATCAAGATTAGGATTTGTCACTCCGAGTGTCGGAGAGGTATCTCTGGGCCCTCTCGGTAATGCACATCATAATAAGCCTTGCAAGCAAAAGACTAACGTGTTATTCACGAGGTGATGTATTACGGAACGAGTAAAGAGACTCGCCGGTAACGAGATTGAACTAGGTATAGAGATACCGACGATCGAATCTCGGGCAAGTAACATACCAATGACAAAAGGAACAACGTATGTTGTTATGCGGTTTGACCGATAAAGATGTTCGTAGAATGTGTAGGAGCCAATATGAGCATCCAGGTTCCGCTATTGGTTATTGACCGGAGATGAGTCTCGGTCATGTCTACATAGTTCTCGAACCGTAGGGTCCGCACGCTTAACGTTTGATGACGATCGGTATTATGAGTTTATGAGTTTTGATGTACCGAAGGAGTTCGGAGTCCCGGATGAGACCGGGGACATGACGAGGAGTCTCGAAATGGTCGAGATGTAAAGATCGATATATTGGACGACTATATTCGGACATCGGAAAGGTTCCGAGTGATTAGGGTATTTTTCGGAGTATATGGGCCTTATTGGGCCATACGGGAATAGAGGAGAAAGGCCAAAACGAAGGAGGCGCGCGCCCCCCCTCTGGTCCGAATTGGACAAGGGGTGCAGCCCCCTTTTCCTTCTCCCTCTCCACCTCTTTCCTTCTCTCCTACTCCGGAAAGGAAAAGGGAATCCTACTAGGACTCCCACACTTGGCGCGCCCCCTCTAGGGTCGGCCTCTCCCTTGCTCCTTTATATACGGGGGAAGGGGGGCACCCTAGGACACACAAGTTGATTGTTTTAGCCGTGTGCGGTGCCCCTCTCCATAGAAACACACCTCGGTCATACCGTTGCAGTGCTTAGGCGAAGCCCTGCGCCGGTAGATACATCATATCTGTCACCACGCCGTCGTGCTGGCGAAACTCTCCCGTGAAGCTCAACTAGATCAAGAGCTCGTGGGATGTCATCAAGCTGAACGTGTGCTGAACGCGGAGGTGTCGTACGTTCGGTGCTTGATCGGTTGGATCGCGAAGAAGTTCGACTACATCAACCGCGTCACTTGACGCTTCCGCTCCCGGTCTACGAGGGTACGTAGACACACTCTCCCCCTCGTTGCTATGCATCTAGTAGATAGATCTTGCATGATCGTAGGAAAATTTTGAAAATACTACGTTCCCCAACATCCTTCTCATAAGTAGAAAGGCCTTGAGCTTTGGGTCCTAATGTTTTACTCAGATAAGCCAAGGGATGGCCATCCTGGACCAGCACAGCTCCAATGCCCTGATTACTTGCATCAGTTTCAATAAGGAAGTGCTTGTTGAAATCTGGTAGTGCCAACACTGGGGCTTGAGCTAGTGCTGATTTGAGGTGCTGAAAGGCAGCTTCATGTGTTGGTGTCCAAGAAAACAGGGTATCTTTCTTCAAAAGGTCAGACAGACACCTGCTGATGATGTCATAATTCTTAATGAATTTTCGGTAATACCCTGTGAGCCCCAAAAATCCTTTGATGTCCCTGGCACAAGTAGGTCTAGGCCAGCCCTGCACAGCACTAATTTTAGTTGGGTCAGTTTGCACCCCTTTTCCACTGATAATATGCCCAAGGTACTCCAGTTCTGTCTGAGCAAATGAACACTTGCTAAGTTTGACATAGAGCTGGTTGTCTTGTAAGATGGTAAACACATGTGTGAGGTGATCAAGATGTGTTTGCCAATCTGGACTGTAGATCAAGATGTCATCCATAAAAATCAGCACACAGTGTCTCAGCAAATGTGAAAACAGTTTATTCATAGCAGCCTGAAAGGTGCCAGGGGCATTTGTGAGACCAAATGGCATGACTTTGAACTCATATAAACCATGGTGGGTTTTAAAAACTGTTTTATATTCCTCTCCTTCCACAACTCTGATTTATTGATAACCTGCTCTTAAATCCAGTTTTGTAAAAAATGTGGCACCAGCCAACTCATCCAACAGTTCATCCACAACTGGCATAGGGTATTTATGGGGTACAGTGACAGTATTTAACATCCTGTAATCCACACAAAAATGCCAAGTTCCATCTTTCTTCCTGACCAACAGAACTGGAGAAGCAAATGGACTAGTACTCTGTTGAATTACTCCCTGCTCCAGCATAGTGGTTACCTGCTTCTCAATCTCATTCTTTTGCATAGGATTATACCTGTATGGCTTGACATTAATTGGTTTTGTTCCAGGCAGAAGGGGAATCTGATGGTCAAAGGATCTGTGAGGTGGTAGTTTGTCTGGTTCATTGAAAACTTGCTTGTGTCTGTCTAAAATTTCCTGCACTGGTGGAGGAATGAGCTGATCAGGGTCGGGCCTTTCCGCAATATGGTTGAGCTGAATGACTTGTTCCACAACACAAGTGTTGAGTAGACCTTGCAAATGTTTTCCAGTGATGCCAATGCATGAGGTCAGTTTCTCCTTAATGCCCCTTAAAGTAATTCTGGTGCCCTGATATTTAAACCTCATTACTTTCTTTCTCCAATCCACCCACATTGGACTCATTGTTTCCAACCATTGCATTCCTAGAATGATATCATAAGTACTCAGGGGCAGTACTTTCAGAGATGTGTTGAAAGTGTTACCCTGACAGAACCACTAAAGATTGGGAACTTGTTTGTTGCAATTGAGCATACCCCCATCTGCCACTGTAACTTTGGCAGCTGGGATGTCTTCCACTAGGCACTGCAGTTGCTTCACCAAATCTGCATTGATAAAATTTGTAGAACTGCCAGAGTCAACCAAAATCAGTAATTGTCTCTTGCCTACCATTCCCTGTAGTCTAATACTATCCTTGGATGTTGTGCCTTGAGCTGCATTCACAGAGAGTTTCATGAATGCATCATCAGCAGTTTCCTTTTGTGCAGCTGGTTGCTCTCTTGGTTGTTCAGTCTCAGATTCACTGTCAGATGGTTCAGACATCTGCGGAGCTTCAATCAGCTGCTCTAACACATGAAGTTGCACTGTGGTCGGGCATTTGTGTCCTGGTCCATACTTCTCTCCACATTTGAAGCACTCTCCTCTTGCTCTTCTTTGTGCTCTGAGGCTGTCAACTCTGTCTCGTGCTCTGGGATGTGTGTCAGGTGGTTTATCTTGTGCTGGAGCTGCTCCCATCAAGCCTTGATGCACATAGGTCTTTGTATTTGCTCTGTTTTCCCATCTCTTGCTGTATCTAGATGTATCCTCAGCTAGCAAAGCCTCTTGTGTTTGAGCTAGAGAATAAGCCACATCCACAGAGTTAGGCTGCTATAATTTGATCGGAGCACGGATTGCAGGTTTGAGACCCTGAATGAATCTATTGATGAAAAATGTCTCATCATACGAGTGATTGTACACCAGCATCTTATGCATGTTCTCCTCGAAGACATGAGCATACTCGTCAACTGAGTCAGTTTGCTTGAGTGAGAAGAACATATCAATGGCCCTAGAGTACTTATCCTTGTTGAACTTGCTGTTTACTGCAACACACAGAGCCGCCCAACTGTCGATGGTGTGCATTGCTTCATACGTCTGTAGCCAGAGCGCTGCATTTCCTGCAAAATGCATCGTTGCAAAATCGACCCGTAACTCTGGCTGGACGTTGTACATACGGAAGTATTTTTCGCACTGCTTCTTCCACCACTTGGGGTTGTCCCCATCAAATCAGGGAAACTCTGAACGAGGTATGCAAATAGAGTATTTTCCCAGAGTGCGTGGGAACTGAGAAACTGGGGAACCAGCGAATTCATCGTTGTCATCTGACAGATCCTCCTGATAGAGGCCTGGAATTCTAGAATTCTCATCGCGATGTTGCTGCTGCTGCTGGGGACCTGCTGGCCGATCTGGTCGTTGCTCTGGTGGGCGCGCTGTGAGTGGTGGCATGGACGTGCCGGTGCTCGGCGGCTGCTCCAGAGACTCAACGCGGTGCACCACACCGTCCAGTGATTTCCGCATCTCTGCTATCGCCGCATCAAGGGAGGATTGCGCCATGAGTACCCTTCCGAGCATGCCGTCCATACGGGCCAGCGATGGCGTGGTGGTGGAGGCGAGTGCATCGAACGCCTTGGACGTTGAGGAGGCATACTTGTCGATGGAGTCCTGAACCCATCTACTCGCTCCGCCGTCGCCGCTGCGGCATCAGAGACCGCCTTGCTCTGCAGAATTGTGTCCTGGACCAGCTTCTGCAGATCCGCCAGGGAGAGCTCCGCTGCCCCCATGCGTGCGGTCAGCGATGGCTTGCTCAAACGCGCCGTTGGATCCTTCGGATCGACTCACCCCGACGCAGGTACACCGAAGTGTTTTGCGCAGGATCACCCGAGGGGATCTGCACCTTTTGCCAGGAATTACGAGCGAAACCAGACGAATTGATGAGATGCAGATGAAAAATTTGTTGGGGAACGTAGTATTTTAAAAATTTCCTACGATCACGCAAGATCTATCTACCAGATGCATAGCAATGAGAGGGAAGAGTGTGTCTACGTACCCTCGTAGACCGGAAGCGGAAGCGTCAAGTGACGCGGTTGATGTAGTCGAACTTCTTCGCGATTCAACCGATCAAGCACCGAACGTATGGCACCTCCGCGTTCAGCACACGTTCAGCTTGATGACGTCCCACGAGCTCTTGATCCAGTTGAGCTTCACGGGAGAGTTTCGTCAGCACGACGGCGTGGTGACGGATATGATGTATTCACCGGCGCAGGGCTTCGCCTAAGCACCGCGACGGTATGACCGAGGTGTGTTTCTGTGGAGGGGGGCACCGCACACGGCTGGAACAATTCAACTTGTGTGTCTTTGGGTGCCCCCCTGCCCCCGTATATAAAGGAGCAAGGGGGAGGCCGGCTGGCCCTTGTTTGGTGTGGCTAGGGATGCAATCCTACTAGGAATAGGATTGCAATCCTATTCCTAGTAGGAACCACCAAAGAAGGAAGAGAGGGAAAGGAAAAGAGGAAGAGGTGGCGCCCCCCCAAATCCTAGTCCAACTAGGAACCCTAGGTGGGGCGCCGGCCAGCTCTATGGGCTGCCTCTCTCTTTTCCATAAGGCCCACTATGGACCATCCCCCTTCGTAGGGGGTTCCGGTAACCCCCTCCGGTAATCTCGTTAAATCCGAAACTTTTCCGGAACACTTCCGGTGTCCGAATATAGTCGTCCAATATATCAATCTTTATGTCTCGGACATTCCGAGACTCCTTGTCATGTCCGTGATCTCATCCGGGACTCCGAACTACCTTCGGTACATCAAAACTCATAAACTCATAATACGATCGTCATCAAACGTTAAGCGTGCGGACCCTACGGGTTCGAGAACTATGTAGACATGACCGAGACTCATCTCCGGTCAATAACCAATAGCGGAACCTGGATGTTCATATTGGCTCCTACATATTCTACGAAGATCTTTTATCGGTCAGAACCGCATAACAACATACGTTGTTCCTTTTGTCATCGGTATGTTACTTGTCCGAGATTCGATCGTCGGTATCTCCATACCTAGTTCAATCTCGTTACCGGCAAGTCTCTTTACTCGTTCCGTAACACATCATCTCGTGACTAACTTATTAGTCTTTTGCTTGCAAGGCTTATTGTGATGTGTGTTACCGAGAGGGCCCAGAGATACCTCTCCGACACTCGGAGTGACAAATCCTAATCTTGATCTATGCCAACACCACGAATACTTTCGGAGACACCTGTAGAGCATCTTTATGATCACCCAGTTACGTTGTGACGTTTGATAGCACACAAGGTGTTCCTACGGTATTCGGGGGTTGCATAATCTCATAGTCATAGGAACATGTATAAGTCATGAAGAAAGCAATAGCAGTAAAACTAAACGATCATAGTGCTATGCTAACGGATGGGTCTTGTCCATCACATCATTCTCCTAATGATGTGATCCCGTTGATAAAATGACAACTCATGTCTATGGCTAGGAAACATAACCATCTTTGATCAATGAGCTAGTCTAGTAGAGGCATACTAGGGACATACTGTTTTGTCTATGTATTCACACATGTACTAAGTTTCCAGTTAATACAATTCTAGCATGAATAATAAACATTTATCATGATATAAGGAAATAAATAATAACTTTATTATTGCCTCTAGGGCATATTTCCTTCAGTCTCCCACTTGCACTAGAGTCAATAATCTAGCTCACATCGCCATGTGATTTAATACCGATAGTTCACATCGTTATGTGATTAACACCCATAGTTCACATCGCCATGTGACCAACACCCAAAGGGTTTACAAGAGTCAATAATCTAGTTCACATCGCTATGTGATTAATACCCAAGAGTAATAAGGTGTGATCATGTTTTGCTTGTGAGAGAAGTTTAGTCAACGGGTCTGTCACATTCAGATCCGTATGTATTTCGCAAATTTCTATGTCTACAATGCTCTGCATAGAGCTACTCTAGCTAATTGCTCCCACTTTCAATATACATCCAGATTGATACTTAGAGCCATCTGGATTTAGTGTCAAAGCTTGCATCGGCGTAACCCTTTACGACGAACTCTTTATCACCTCCATAATCGAGAAGTATTTCCTTAGTCATCCAGTTACTAAGGATAATTTTGACCGCTGTACAGTGATCTACTTATGGATCACTATTGTACCCCCTTGACAAACTGATGGCAAGGTACACAACATGTTTGGTACACAGCATGGCATACTTTATAGAACCTATGACTGAGGCATAGGGAATGACTTTTCATTCTCTCTATATTTTTCTGCCGTGGTCTGGCTTTGAGTCTTACTCAACTTCACACCTTACAAGTCAGGCAAGAACTCCTTCTTTGACTGATCCATTTTGAACTACTCCAAAATCTCATCAAGGTATGTACTCATCGAAAGTCTTATCAAGCGTCTTGATCTATCTCTATAGATCTTGATGCCCAATATGTAAGCAGCTTCACCAAGGTCTTTCTTTGAAAAAAAAAACTCCTTTCGAACACTCCTTTATGCTTTCCAGAAAATTCTACATCATTTCCGATCGAAAATATGTCATTCACATATACTTATCAGAAAGGTTGTAGTGCTCCCACTCACTTCTTGTAAATACAGGCTTCACCGCAAGTCTGTATAAATCTATATGCTTTGATCACCTCATCAAAGCGTATATTCCATAGATGGATCCCTGGAGCTTGCATACTTTGTTAGCACCTTTTGGATCGACAAAACCTTTTGGTTGCATCATATCCATTCAGGAATGCAGTTTTGACATCCATTTGCCAGATTTCATAATCATAAAATGCGGCAATTGCTAACATGATTCGGACAGACTTAAGCATCGCTACAGGTGAGAAAGTCTCATCGTAGTCAACTCCTTGAACTTGTCGAAACCCTTTCGCAACAAGTCGAGCTTTGTAAACAATAACATTACCGTGTGCGTCGGTCTTCCTCTTGAAGATCCATTTATTTTCGATGGCCTGCCGATCATCGGGCAAGTCAACCAAAGTACACACTTTGTTCTCATACATGGATCCCATCTCAGATTTCATGACCTCAAGCCATTTTGTGGAATCTGGGCTCATCATCGCTTCCTCATAGTTCGTAGGTTCATCATGGTCTAGTAACATGATTTCCAGAACTGGGTTGCCGTACCACTCTGGTGCGGAACGTACTCTGGTTGATCTACGACGTTCAGCAGAAACTTGATCCGAAGTTTCATGATCATCATCATTAACTTCCTCACTGATTGGTGTAGGAATCACTGGAACAATTTTCTGTGATGTACTACTTTCCAATTCGGGAGAAGGTACAATTACCTCATCAAGTTCTACTTTCCTCCCACTCACTTCTTTCGAGAGAAACTCCTTCTCTAGAAAGGATCCATTCTTAGCAACGAATATCTTGCCTTCGGATCTGTGATAGAAGGTGTACCCAACAGTTTATTTTGGGTATCCTATGAAGAATTACTTTTCCGATTTGGGTTCGAGCTTATCATGTTGAAACTTTTCCACATAAGCATCGCAGTCCCAAACTTAAAGAAATGACAGCTTAGGTTTCTCGTCAAACCACAGTTCATTCGGTGTCATCTCCACGGATTTAGATGGTGCCCTATTTAACGTGAATGTAGCTGTCTCTAATGCATAACCCCAAAAGCGATAGTGGTAGATCGGTAAGAGACATCATCGATCGTACCATATCTAATAAAGTACGGTTATGACGTTCGGACACACCATTACACTGTGGTGTTCCAGGTGGCATGAGTAGTGAAACTATTTCACATTGTTTTTACTGAAGGCCAAAACTCGCTAACTCAAATATTTTACCTCTACGATCATTGTAGAAACTCTTATTTTCTTGTTACGATGATTCTCCACTTCACTATGAAATTCTTTGAACTTTTCAAATGTTTCAGACTTGTGCTTCATTAAGTAGATATACCCATATCTGCTCAAATCATCAGTGAAGGTCAGAAAATAACGATACCCGCCGCGAGCTTCAACACTTATTGGTCCACATACATCTGTACGCATGATCTCCAACAAATATGTTGCTCGCTCCATTGTTCCGGAGAACGGAGTTTTAGTCATCTTGCCCATGAGGCATGGTTCGCAAGCACCAAGTGATTCATAATCAAGTGATTCCAAAAGTCCATCACTATGGAGTTTCTTCATGCGCTTTACACCATTATGACCTAAACGGCAATGCCACAAATAAGTTGCACTATCATTATTAACCTTGCATCTTTTGGCTTCAATATTATGAATATGTGTATCACCACGATCGAGATCCAACAAACTATATTCATTGGGTGTATGACCATCGAAGGTTTTATTCATGTAAACAGAATAACAATTATTCTATGACTTTAAATGAATAACCGTATTGCAACAAATATGATCAAATCATATTCATGCTCAACGTAAATGCCAAATAACATTTATTTAGGTTTTACACTAATCCCGAAAGTATAGGGAGTGTGCGATGATGATCATATCAATCTTGGAACCACTTCCAACACACATCGTCACTTCACCTTTAACTAGTCTCTGTTCATTCTGCAATTCTCGTTTCGAGTTACTAATTTTAGCAACTGAACTGGTATCAAATACCCAGGGGTTGCTATGAACACTAGTAAAGTACACATCAGTAATCTATATATCAAAATATACCTTTGTTCATTTTGCCATCCTTCTTATCCGCCAAGTATCTAGGGTAGTTCCACTTCCAGTGACTATTTCCTTTGCAGTAGAAGCACTTAGTTTCAGGCTTGAGTTTAGCTTTGGGTTTCTTCATGGGAGTGACAACTTTCTTGTCATTCTTCTTGAAGTTCCCCTTCTATCCCTTTGCCCTTTACTTGAAACAAGTGGTCTTGTTTAACCATCAACACTTGATGCTCTTTCTTGATTTCTACCTTCGCCGATTTCAGCATCGCGAAGAGCTCGGGAATTACTTTCATCATCCCTTGCATATTATAGTTCATCACGAAGTTCTACTAACTTGGTGATAGTGACTAGAGAACTTTGTCAATTACTATCTTATCTGGAAGATTAACTCCCACTTGATTCAAGCAATTGCAGTACCCAAACAATCTGAGCACATGCTCACTGGTTGAGCTATTCTCCTCCATCTTGTAGGCAAAGTACTGTCAGAGGTCTTATACCTCTCGACACGGGCATGAGTATGAAATACTAATTTCAACTCTTGGAACATCTTATATGCTCCGTGGCGTTCAAAACGTTTTTGAAGTCCCGGTTCTAAGCCGTAAAGCATGGTGCACTTAAACTATCAAGTAGTCATCATACCGAGCTTTTGTCAAAACATTCATAACGTCTACATCTGCTCCCGCAATAGGTCTGTCACCTAGCGGTGCATCAAGGACATAATTCTCTATGCAGCAATGAGGATAATCCTCAGATCACGGAACAATTCCGCATCATTGCTACTAACATCTTTCAACTTAGTTTTCTATAGGAACATATAAAAAATAAACGTGGAGCAACATTGCGAGCTATTGATCTACAACATAGATATGCTAATACTACCAGGACTAAGTTCATGATAAATTAAAGTTCAATTTAATCATATTATTTTAAAGAACTCCCACTTAGATAGACATCCCTCCGGTCATCTAAATGATCACGTGATCCAAATCAACTAAACCATGTCCGATCATCACGTGAGATGGAGTAGTTTCAATGGTGAACATCTTATGTTGATCATATCTACTATATGATTCACGCTCGACCTTTCGGTCTCCAGTGTTCCGAGGCCATATCTGCATATGCTAGGCTCGTCAAGTTTAACCCGAGTATTCTGCGTGTGCAAAACTGGCTTACACCCGTTGTATTTGAACGTAGAGCTTATCACACCCGATCATCACGTGGTGTCTCGGCACGACGAACTTTCGCAACGGTGCATACTCAGGGAGAACACTTATACCTTGAAATTTAGTAAGGGATCATCTTATAATGCTACCGTCGTTCTAAGCAAAATAAGAAGCATAATACGATAAACATCACATGCAATCAAAATATGTGACATGATATGGCCATCATCATCTTGTGCTTTTGATCTCCATCTCCAAAGCACCGTCATGATCACCTTCGTCACCGGCGCGACACCTTGATCTCCATCGTAGCATCGTTGTCGTCTCGCCAACTATTGCTTCTACGACTATCGCTACCGTTTAGTGATAAAGTAAAGCAATTACATGGCGATTGCATTTCATACAATAAAGCGACAACCATATGGCTCCTGCCAGTTGCCGATAACTTTACAAAACATGATCATCTCATACAAAACCGTATAACTCATCATGTCTTGACCATATCACATCACAACATGCCCTGCAAAAACAAGTTAGACGTCCTCTACTTTGTTGTTGCATGTTTTACGTGGCTGCTACGGGCTTAGCAAGAACCGTTCTTACCTACGCATACAAAACCACAACGATGTTTCGTCAAGTATGTGATGTTTTAACCTTCACAAGGACCGGGCGCAGCCACACTTGATTCAGCTAAAGTGAGAGAGACAGACACCCGCCAGTCACCTTTAAGCAACGAGTGCTCGTAACGGTGAAACCAGTCTCGCGTAAGCGTACGCGTAATGTCGGTCCGGGCCGCTTCATCTCACAATACCGCCGAAGCAAAGTATGACATGCTGGTAAGCAGTATGACTAGTATCGCCCACAACTCATTGTGTTCTACTCGTGCATATCATCTACGCATAGACCTGGCTCATGATGCCACTGTTGGGGAACGTAGTATTTTAAAAATTTCCTACGATCACGCAAGATCTATCTACCAGATGCATAGCAACGAGAGGGAAGAGTGTATCTACGTACCCTCGTAGACCGGAAGCGGAAGCGTCAAGTGACGCGGTTGATGTAGTCGAACTTCTTCGCGATTCAACCGATCAAGCACCGAACGTACGACACCTCCGCGTTCAGCACACGTTCAGCTTGATGACGTCCCACGAGCTCTTGATCCAGTTGAGCTTCACGGGAGAGTTTCGTCAGCACGACGGCGTGGTGACGGATATGATGTATTCACCGGCGCAGGGCTTCGCCTAAGCACCGCGACGGTATGACCGAGGTGTGTTTCTGTGGAGGGGGGCACCGCACACGGCTGGAACAATTCAACTTGTGTGTCTTTGGGTGCCCCCTGCCCCCGTATATAAAGGAGCAAGGGGGAGGCCGGCTGGCCCTTGTTTGGTGCGGCTAGGGATGCAATCCTACTAGGAATAGGATTGCAATCCTATTCCTAGTAGGAACCACCAAAGAAGGAAGAGAGGGAAAGGAAAAGAGGAAGAGGTGGCGCCCCCCCCCCCCCAAATCCTAGTCCAACTAGGAACCCTAGGTGGGGCGCCGGCCAGACCTATGGGCTGCCTCTCTCTTTTCCATAAGGCCCACTATGGACCATCCCCCTTCGTAGGGGGTTCCGGTAACCCCCTCCGGCAATCCCGTTAAATCCGAAACTTTTCCGGAACACTTCCGGTGTCCGAATATAGTCGTCCAATATATCAATCTTTATGTCTCGGACATTCCGAGACTCCTCGTCATGTCCGTGATCTCATCCGGGACTCCGAACTACCTTCGGTACATCAAAACTCATAAACTCATAATACCGATCGTCATCAAACGTTAAGCGTGCGGACCCCACGGGTTCGAGAACTATGTAGACATGACCGAGACTCATCTCCGGTCAATAACCAATAGCGGAACCTGGATGTTCATATTGGCTCCTACATATTCTACGAAGATCTTTTATCGGTCAGAACCGCATAACAACATACGTTGTTCCTTTTGTCATCGGTATGTTACTTGTCCGAGATTCGATCGTCGGTATCTCCATACCTAGTTCAATCTCGTTACCGGCAAGTCTCTTTACTCGTTCCGTAACACATCATCTCGTGACTAACTCATTAGTCTTTTGCTTGCAAGGCTTATCGTGATGTGTGTTACCGAGAGGGCCCAGAGATACCTCTCCGACACTCAGAGTGACAAATCCTAATCTTGATCTATGCCAACACCACGAATACTTTCGGAGACACCTGTAGAGCATCTTTATGATCACCCAGTTACGTTGTGATGTTTGATAGCACACAAGCTGTTCCTACGGTATTCGGGAGTTGCATAATCTCATATTCATAGGAACATGTATAAGTCATGAAGAAAGCAATAGCAGTAAAACTAAACGATCATAGTGCTATGCTAACGGATGGGTCTTGTCCATCACATCATTCTCCTAATGATGTGATCCCGTTGATCAAATGACAACTCATGTCTATGGCTAGGAAACATAACCATCTTTGATCAATGAGCTAGTCTAGTAGAGGCATACTAGGGACATACTGTTTTGTCTATGTATTCACACATGTACTAAGTTTCCAGTTAATACAATTCTAGCATGAATAATAAACATTTATCATGATATAAGGAAATAAATAATAACTTTATTATTGCCTCTAGGGCATATTTCCTTCAAAATTCAGGGCGCGGAAGAGGATCGATACAAGCTATGAGTACCAAATGCTACGTTCCCGTAGCACCTCCCTGCGTCGCGCCGGGATCTGGCCACTCGAGATCACAGAGAAGACGTGGGGAGGAAGAAGAAAACCACTCCAGGAGGAGGAAGGAAGCTTAGAGGGAAATATCTGTTTACAGACTGGCAAATCGCTGCCTCACACGCACGCCACACACTAGGCTAAATAACCGACCGTTGTCATACATGGGCTGAGCCCGCACACACACGCCACATACTTACATGGGCCAAGCCCAGGTCATTGCAGCATCAGCTCCAAAACTTATGTCAGATTGAGATGCATATGGTGACTCTGTTAGAGTGCCATTTTGGGCCCAGGTCACCATATTGGTGGTTATTATGACGATCGACTTAATATTGTGACCCTTTTGAGTTGCTTGAGGGAAGAACTAACCTCCATGGCCACGGTTCTCATGCAGGTCATAACCATCAACAATGCAACCAAGATGAAGATGAGAGAGGAAAGGGAAAGCACGCCAACTACATGGAAGTAAAAGAGTTATAAATGACCGCCATGGAGAGGTTGCCCCACCAAAAGGGGGAACAAGGGGCCGGTTCAGGTCAACTGTATTTGAGGAGCAAAATTGACATTGCACGTTGACACAACCTGTTAGAGGACAAAATACCGATTTGCCGAATAAAGGTCATGTCTAATGAGGATCTACAAATAAGTCTCAAATGTTCGAATCAGACAGTTCAGACACTTTGAGCTGTTAAACGCGGATCACCAAATTGATCATGACATGTCCAAACATATGAATTTTCTAGCCTGGCCCCAATTCGGGGGGAAATTAGGGGGAGTCCACGTGTGAGCCACGTCGGACTCTGAAACATTGGACCCACCCCAAAAGGCGTCTCCGCCTATAGACCCCCCCTCCCCGTGCGCATTCACACTGCCTTCATCGGATGTCCGCCGGCACGTCACCCGAAAAGTCTACCTCAGTTGCCCACATTAAACCTTCGCCACTTCGCATGTCCCATCTATTGAAACGTCGGTCAGTCACCCACCAAAACCATACCTTGGAGCCCATCTCCCCACTCCTCCGCCATCGTCCGAGCCCCCCTAGTTTGCATATACCATTGCCATAGTCCATACCAAGATCACATGGTACAAGATGTTGACTCCGGAGTGCCGCGCCAAAATCGCAGCGGAGGTCCACGTTGTAGAAACCCGACTCCAGGCCCACATTGATGCGGGCCAACCTTCGAGCTCTTTGGAGTAGAGCTTGGAGGAGGAAGAGATGGAGGACGAGGAAGGCGATCCCATGGCCATGGTGGAGGTCGCGGGAGGAGTAGATGATGGTCGTTGATGTCGCGGGTGGCGCGGCGAACGAAATCTTTGCCATGCAACAGGCGGTGGAGCATTTCAATCTGACGCTCTTGTAGGAGCTCCACGCTATGGTGTCTCAACTGCAGGCGGAGTGCATGGATTATGCAGCCGTTGCGTATTAGAGTTAAACACGGCTTTGGTATTCCATACATGTACGTATACATGTGTGGCCGACTAGGACTAGTATTAGAAACCGACTTGGTTGGCTTATGCTAGGCTGAGCTGTTATATATGACTGTGTATCTCCCTGTAATCAGAACAACGAAAACCATCAAAGCAATACACAGAAAACTACCAGGCCCGAGTCGGGCCTGTAGCTATCATCAAAAGAGTTTCTTCCGTCTAGTTTTGACCACAAGTGTTTCGCCGAGACGCGGAGACGTCTGTAGAGATGCGTGCGATCGATCCAATCGCTGGACGTAGTTGAAGCTAGCCCAGGCGTATGCGAGGACACGGTGTGCTACTGCTAATCGATCCAGCAGCTTGGCTGCTTGGTTGCTAGCTAGCTTTGCACGTCACACGTGTATCTCCTGGGTGAGTTGATTTACGAGTCAAAACCAACAATTTGTATCAAGAGCCTCGACGATCTACGATCTACGATGGGGGACAGCGACGCTGAGTCAGTCAAGTCCAGCAACGGCGGTACCAAGGCGAACAAGAACGGCAGCAAGGTGAAGAAGGGCGGCAAGTCAGCGACTAGTGGTGGCGGAACGGGCGGCGCCAACGTACTGGCGCATCGCAACATCCCCATCCAGTACCCGATGCTCACCGACGCCAACTATGGCGTGTAGGCGGTGAAGATGAAGATTATTCTCCGGACTCTACGAGTGTGGAGGCCATCACGGACGACGATGTCGACTAGGAGTGCGACGAAGGTGCCATGGCCGCCATAGCCCAGTCTGTACCGGATTACATGCTGATGACATTGGCGGAGTATGAGACGGCAAGAGAGGCGTGGAACGCACTCAAAGAGATGAGGATCGGAAAAGATCGCGTCACGAAGGCTCAGGCACAAGTGCTGAAGCGCCAATTTTACAAGTTGCAGGTGGAGGAAACTGAATTGGTGAACGACTATGCCATGCGTTTGACTACATTGGTGGGAGAGATTCGCGCGCTTGGTGCAAAGCTCAAGGAAGCCGAGATCATGGAGAAATTTTTCGGTTCGGTGACTGATAAATTCATGTACATCATCAGCACGCTCGAGCAGCTTTACGACATCGACGACATGACCATAACGGAGGCGATCGGACGCCTACGGACATGGGAAGAGAATGCTCGTGGCTGTCGGAAAGGCAAAGGAGGAGGTGATGACCAACTCATGTACTCGCGCGCAGATTGGGAGTCCCCAAGTAGCAAAGGAAGGCGCAACGTTGGCGAAGGCTCAGGAAACGCGAAGCGCGGTGGACAAACCGAAGAAGGCAAAGGAATAGGCAAGCCACAAGGTTGTGGTAAGGCCGACCGATCTAAAAGGCGGAAGCAACGAAACTTGGATATGTCCGAGGTCAAGTGCTATAACTGCAACGAGATGGGTCACTTTGCGAAGGATTGTCCGGAGCCTAACAAGTGGGAGATCAAGGCAACTTTGGCAAAGCAAGAAGACGAACGTCCAGGTCTTCTAATGGACGAAGTTTGTGATCTCGCCCAAACGGTGGTTGTGAAACCAAACCGGAAGGTGCTACTTCATGAGAAGAAAGTAACACCAAAGTTATCCGGGAGCCAGAACGTGTTGTGGTATCTAGACACGGGTGCCAGTAACCACATGACGGGGTGCAAGGAGAAGTTCCTCGGGCTGGAATATGATGTTCAAGGCTCAGTAAAGTTCGGTAATGGTTCAAATGTGGAGATTTGCGGGAAAGGTTCTGTCCTCTTCGGAGGTCTCACAGGAGAACATTGCATACTCACCGGAGTATACTACTTCCCACGGCTTCGCAACAACATCATCTCTGTCGGGAAACTTGACGAGAATGGATGCAAGGTGGATATTGAGAACGGGGTGATGACGATCTTCGACAACCTCCAAAATGTGCTAGCCCGTGTTAATCGCACACGGAATAGGCTCTATATCCTCAACCTTGATCAATCTCAACCGGAGTGTTGGCTCGCCAAGAGTGATGATGATTCGTGGCTATGGCATGCTAGATTTGGACACATTAACTTCCACGCCTTGAAGAAGATGTCGAAGATGGAGATGGTATCCGAGATGCCATTTATCGACCATGTTGATCGAGTATGTGATGGGTGCTTGGTTGGAAATCAGCACCGCAGGCCATTCCTTGCTTAGTCTACCTATCGTGCAAGTGACGCACTCGAGCTGCTCCATGGTGATCTACGTGGCCCTATCACCCCAGCAACTCACGGAGGAAAGAAGTACTTCTTCCTTGTGGTAGATGACTACTCGAGATACATGTGGGTCGTTCTCCTACGATCTAAAGATGAGGCATTTTAAGCGTTCAAGAAGCTGAAGGTTGCAACAGAGATGGAACACAAGCTGAAGGTTCACGCTCTACGGAAAGATCGCGGCAGAGAGTTTACGTCAAACGAGTTCAACGACTACTGCGAGAAGATTGGCATAAAAAGGTTTCTCACGGCACCTTATACGCCACAGCAGAACGGGGTTGTTGAAAGGCGCAATCGAACCGTCGTTGACATGGCGAGAAGTTTACTCAAGAGCAAGAACTTGCCGGGGACCTTTTGGGGAGAAGCTGTCTCGACAGCGGTCTATCTTCTCAACCGGGCTCCAACGAAGGCAGTGATCGGCAAGACTCCGTATGAAGCAATATACGGACGTAAGCCGAATGTGTCTCATCTACGAACGTTCGGGTGTATGGCGCATGTGAAGACGGCGGAGCCCCGTCTCTCAAAGCTTGCCGATCGTAGCACCAAGATTGTTTTCATCGGATACGAAAGGAGTTTCGGCACCAAGGCATACCGCTTCTACGATCCACGAACCAAGCGTCTACGGATTTCACGCGACGTCGTGTTTGAAAAAAACCAGGCGTGGAATTGGAGCGCAGTAGCCGACGATGCTCCAAACAATAACATATTCACAGTTGAAATTCCAACTGATGATGATGCAGGGGAGGACCGTCCAGGTGTTTGGCAAGACACCCAACCAAGGTGACCACAATGGTAGTGATCATCATGGTACCGACACCAACGACGATGCGCATGGGTCGCAAGGTGATAGCGTCAACGACGCGCAAGACACGGGTAGAGATCTCGGCAACGACATCGACAACGAGGCGCATAGTGATGATGACAATCAAGATGATGGTCACGATCACGACGACTATGCCGACGACGCGGATGCCAACGATCTGGCATCTACCATGCCCGAGACTCGACCGTCTTCCTCAAGTGCATCGACGCCGACACAATTTGTGTCGCCTTCTTCGCAAGTCACAACGGATTCTTTCGGGCCTCGTCGCTACAAGATTCTCAAGGAAGTCTACAAGTACGCAAAGCCAGTTACACTCGAATACTCCGATTTGTGTTTACTCGGAGTTGAGGAGCCGGCGAACTTCGTAGAGGCGAGCAAAAGTTCAAGCTGGACACATGCCATGGATGAGGAGATGAAGGCGATCGAGAGCAATGGCATGTGGACTTTGGTAACCCGACCTCCGAACCAAAAGGCCATAGGTTTGAAGTGGGTTACAAGTTGAAGAAGGACACGAAGGGTGCCATTGTGAAGTACAAGGTAAGACTCGTTGTATAGGGCTACGTACAACGTCAAGGAGTTGACTATGAGGAGGTGTTTGCACCGGTTGCTCGAATCGATATGGTGAGAGTGCTCCTAGCTTTTGCAAAACAAGAGGATTGGAAGGTTCATCGTATGGATGTTAAATCCGCTTTCCTCAACGATGATCTTATAGAAAAAGTGTACGTGGAACAACCCCTCGGCTACGAGAAGAAAGACGAAGAAGCAAAAGTTTACAAGCTCAAAAAGGCACTTTACGGATTGAAGCAAGCGCCAAGAGCTTGGAACTCAAAATTAGACCAAAGTTTGGTATCGCTTGGGTTTAAAGGATGTTCCCTCGACGATCCAAAGGACATTCTACCAAGCACCGACGAACAGGTGAAGGTTGAAGACGCGACCAAGGAGAAGCGCTGGCGTCAAGCTACGGACGAGATGACGACAGCATAGACGGCCCCTGAAATGCTACAAGTGACGGCAAAAGCAATGCCAAAGATAACCACTGCAAGTAGCAACAATTATGTTTGGGACCCAGGTCAAATGAAGAGAAGCCATGTTTAAGGGGGTGAATATTAGAGTTAAACACGGCTTTGGTATTTCATACATGTATGTATACATGTGTGGCCGACTAGAACTAGTATTAGACTAGTATTAAAAACCGACTTGGTTTGCTTATGCTAGGCTAAGCTGTTATATATAGCTGTGTATCCCCCCTGTAATTAGAACAACAAAAACATAGTTTAAAAAACCGGACCGGACCGGCGGTCGAACCGGAAAAACCGGAACCGGCAGCCTCATCGGTTTTTTAAGCTAATAAGACCGTTCTACAATCAAACCGAAGAAAACCGGTCAAACCGGCCGGTTTTTTGGAAAACCGGTGAAAAAACCGGGTCATTGAACCGGAAAAAACCAGGAAAAAAGTTTTGCTAGAAATTGAGATTCGATCCAAGGTCATGTAAGCAGTACGTGTGGCCTGTCCATGGCCCGATAACCAAGTTGGTTGTGCTATTTTGTTGTCCACTACATGGATATAATTTTATTGACCATTATTTCACACTAAATTAGAACATATATTAATTAACATATATTATTTTATTGCTTAAAAAACCAACAATCAAACTGGTGAACCGGCGGTCCGACCAGTAAAAACCTGAACCGATAACCTTTCCGGTTCGATTTCCGGTTCGGTTTTTTAAACTATGACAAAAACCACCGAAGCAATACAAAAAAAAACTACCATACTCGAGTCGGGCCTGTAGCTATCACCAAAAGAGTTTCTTCCATCTAGTATTGACCCCCTTCTTCAAATTAGATGTGGCAGATGCGGGATGAACTCCTACCACAAGATCGCATACGGGCAATTTAAGAGGAATTGGCGGGATTCTTTCTTGACCACGTCATAAATAAAGCCGGAGAATACCATCTGGAATTTGACATTAAATGTTAGGGAATTGTAAGAGATCTTATATTGTATGTATGTAGCCAGTAGCGTCAGATAGATATACGAAAACTGTTGTTCGGCCAATCTCTCGGAGAAGGAGAGAGGTCAATCTTCTGTACTTAATGGTTTCCTTCATTTGCTTACTAGCTAGCGTGTCGAGTTCTCTGATCTATACGTATAGTACGTAGCGTCGACCAAGCATGGAGATAAGAGAGGACACTCCTCTCTATTAGCGGGCTAATACAATATATGAATCCTCTAAATTAACCCTACAAAACCCCCAAACCCCCTCCCCCTTTGAAAAAAAATCCTAGCCACTGAACTGCTGACGCGTGGAAGCTTATTTGTCCCGGTTGGTGCTACCAACCGGGACAAAAGGCCTCCCTGCCTGGGCAAGCCGCAGTGGCCACGTGGAACCCCATCTGTCCCGATTAGTATAAAACCGGGACTAATGGTCTAGGGCATTTGTATCGACCGTTTAGTCCCGGTTCCCCAACCAAGACAAATGGCCCTTATGAACCGGGATAGACGACCCTTTTTCTACTAGCGTATATTCTCCTAGTTTCTTCCTTTTGTACTGACATGTATGTTCCCGAGAGCATGCTAACGATACATAAAGATCAACATAAATTCTTGCTGAAATTAAGGAAAAGATGTGGTCAAACAAAAGAAACATGTACTACATATAGGTAATTAACTTTTGAAGATAGCTGTTGACGATTTTGAATGGACAAACAATCATGTTATGGAGCACGCATCCTATCACTTTCATCCGTTGACGTGCCACCTTTCCTGCTAGTTGGGGCTCAGACTTCACATACGCGGGCAGTTCACACATTAAGTTAAGCACAAGTAATGTACACTGTGTTAACCGTAATTATTGTTTGGAATGTAAGTACATTTTACACCTTTCTACGTAGCTTTTGTTAAAACAAGAGACCTTAAGTTGCAACTTACATGTTACTTTGGGCCTAGCCCGAGGGAGCCACACGTGAGGAAAAATATTGTTGCGCTATAAGCATATATATTGCCTCTCTTTTTTCAACAGTTTAAGTTTAACTATGATTTATCCACTTTCATTATACTACCTGCAGGGTTGTGATGCGTTGGTGCTCCTGTCTGTCAACCCCGGCGGCGGCCAGACGGAGCGCGATGCACCGCCGAACAACCCCAGCCTCCATGGCTTCGAGGTTGTCGATGCGGCCAGAGCCGCGCTAGAACAGAGCTGCCCACGCACCGTGTCATGCGCCGATATCCTAGCGTTCGCCGCCCGGGACCGGAGGCAATGCATTCTACCAGGTCCCCGCAGGCCGCCGCGTGGGAACATCTCGACTAAGGATAGCGTGTTTGGCCTCCCTAGTCCAAACTTGACAGCGGATAGGTGAAAGGATCGATATGGTTGACTAGAGGGGGGGAGAATAGGCAACTAACAATTTTTAGCTTTTCTTAACCACTTTAATTATGCTTCAAAGAAAGTTGTCTAGATATGCTACTAAGATGACAACTAATAGGAAGTAAGGATAACAAACTCACAAGCAAGCTATAGGTGATAAACAAGTAATGCTTGCACAAGTAAAGGAAAGAAATAACCACAAGTGGAACCGGTGAAGACGAGGATGTGTTGCCGAAGTTCCTTCCCTTTGAGGGGAAGTACGTCTCCGTTGGAGCGGTGTGGAGGCACAATGCTCCCCAAGAAGCCACTAGGTCCACCGTATTCTCCTCACGCCCTCACACGATGCAAGGTGTCGTGATTCCACTAGTGGTGCCCTTGAAGGCGGCGACCGGACCTTTACAAACAAGGTTGGGGCTATCTCCACAACCAAATTGTAGGCTCCCAACGAAACACGAAGCTTCACCACAATGGAATATGGCTTCGAGGTGACCTCAACCGTCTAGGGTGCTCAAACACCCAAGAGTAACAAGATCCGCTAGGGATTAGTGGGGGGAATCAAATATCTCTTGGTGGAAGTGTAGATCAATGCCTTCTCAAGCAATCCCGAGCAAATCAACAAGTTTGATTGGCTAGGAAGAAGATCGGGCGAAAATGGAGCTTTGGAGCAACAATGGAGTATGTGGGGGAAGAGGTGAGTCTTCTTGGCGAAGAAGACCCCCTATATATAGTGGGAGAACAAATCCAACTGTTATCCACGTTTCTGCCCGCAGAGAGCGGTACTACCGCACGAAAGTTGCGGTACTACCGCTTGGTGAGCGGTACTACCGCTCTGGGTGCGGTACTACCGCTGTAGCAGCACTAGTTAGATTGCACTCTAACACGAAGGTATATGGGCGGTAGTACTGCCTGAGCGGTACTACCGCTCGCCCTTGCGGTACTACCGCAAGGCAGAGACAAGCAGACCGAGGACAAGCACGGATGAAATAAATGACATCCGTAGCTACATCCGCAGAAATACGGTAGTAGCAAAACATGGCACGGTACTACCGCTTGATACAAGCGGTACTACCGCGTAGGATGCGGAAGTAAAAAATTACTTCCGCACCTACTTCCGCACTTGGTGCAGTGCCGGGCCAGATACACGGTACTACCGTTCTGGAGCCGCGGTACTACCGCTGGAGCGGTACTACCGTGCCTGCAGGTGGTACTACCGTGTGGAAGTGCGGTACTACCGCTTATGGAGCGGTACTACCGCTTGCTAGCCAGGTGAACTAGTAAGAAGCCATGGTTTGCATATACGATAAGAAACGGCCGGAGCTCCAGAGAAGCAAGGGAAAAGGTGGTGCGAGAATAGGATGTGTACGTGTTGATTCCACCCAAACCTTTCCGAAACGGACCCCCTCTTAATAGTACGGCTTTCCTATTACTCAAAGCCACCGACAGGGAGCAAAAACGAAACACCGTCTTCCATCGAATCCGAGGGGCAAGCAATCGTCTTGTGCCTAAGTGAGATATACCTGAAAGAGCTTAGAGCACACGATTAGTCCGTAAATGCATTGTCATCAATCACCAAAACTACTTAGGGAGAAATATGCCCTTACAATCTCCCCCTTTTTGGTGGATTGATGACAATACGGGATTTGCACAAGGATATATAAAAGAGTATGCAATCCTAAAAGATGCTAGAATATAGGTGAGCTCCCCCTAGATGTGTGCCTACACGAGAGAGTGCTTTGGACTGCACAGCACACATACTAGGATCAATGCTCCCCCTATATTCTACAAATAATATACCCCTTACATATAAAGAGAAGAGTCTACGGACAGTAGTAAGGAGGATACGGTGAGCACATAAACAAGGGAAAGTAAGCTAACTGCTCACGATTTAATAGTAAGGACATAACGAGTTAAACGATAGAGAAGCATATGTCTTACACCATACGATAGTCTCACGCACACGACACAAAAGCAACCAAACGAACAGAGTTCGAACAACGAAAAAACACAAGACGGCACAAGACGCAAATCACTCTCTCCCCCTTTGGCATCAAGACACCACAAAGGGAAAGAGGACACTAAGAAGGGTGGCAGCCCCGGCGGAGGATCTCAGTCATCGTACTCGCCATCGGACTCCTGCTGCTCCTCGTCAGACTCAGACCACTTGTACCCCTATCGGGCCATCCATGCTGCCTCAGGGGTGATGTTGTCCTCGGAACCGTTGGACACGTTCTCATCGAAGATCCTCATGATCTTCTTGTCACGCTGGTGAGACTCCTTGTGAGTGACATGAGCCCTGTACTGACCTTGAGCTTGCATGCAGAAAAGGGCCTTCATCTTCTTCTTCAGCCTTTTAGCCCAAGAGGGCTCAGAAGAGGAAGGAGCATATCTTCCAGGGCTCTCCTCAGCTGCCTCGTCCACAGGCTCCTCGTCCGTACCCATCTGAGCCGCAGCAGCTTGTGCACGAGTGGTAGTGTTGGCCCATCGAGTCTTGATGCGAAGACGAATGGGATCATGACGGATACAGTCGGCCTCAAACTCCTCATCAGGTTACAGCTTCTCCCAAGTCTTGGAGATGAGCAGAAACAGGAACGGACCATAGATGGGTACCTTGCGAGTGTAGATCGCAAAGCGGAGCTCACACCACATGATATGGGATATGTCAAGTGGTGGAGACTGCGTCGTGCGAGCCGCTTCACACATCAGCAGCATGTCAACTAGGTATGCATGGATCTTGTCCTTGTCCCCAACTCGAGGAAACAAGGTGTTGAGGAAGATCCGATGCATGATATCTAAAAAGGGGTTCAACACCCATGTCTTCTTGCCACTTGCAAGAGTCTTCTCCACATAGAAAGGCAACAGTTTGTCTTTGTTGGCAGCTTCTGGATTGGCATGAGGCTGAGCTCCGACTGGGTTGTGGAGTCCCTCGTCAGCAATCTGTAAAAGATCCATGAATTCCTTCCAAGTAGCAGTCATCTTGTGACCATTGGTCATCCAAGTCATTGGGCGATCTTCCTTAGTGTGGAAGTGGACCGACGCATAAAACTGAGCAATGATCTCTGGATCAAAATCATGCTGAAAGGTCATGAAGTGCTCAAGCCCAAACTGCTCGACCAGATCCAGAGCCTCGGCAAAGTAAGCCAGGTTACTGTCCCTCCGCATGTGGGCCATGTCCACCCAATGAGCATCCACGTACAGGTTGGTCTTGCTCTTGAGCACCTCTGTGTAGATGCAATACTGCTGCTTAGTCCAGAAAAGTTCATCCCCATGAAACTGAGTTCGGGGTTCTCCATAAGGGTTGTGCTTCCTCTGTGCCATGAACTCATTAGCTGGCATTTCGTCCATAGTCATAGAGGATTCCTTTTGCTTGTTGGCGGCGGTCTTGAACTTGCGTTGGGGATTGGAGCCCTCTGGCACATCAATGGGGTTGCGCAGATGCTTGGACCCGGTGTCGTGGACTGGATTGGCATGACGAACATCGGAACTGGAGCCACCACCTAAGACACAAACACAAGAACACGACGAAAGCACGAAGAGAATCAATGCAAAAGCCTCAAAAAGCACAAGAAACGAGTAGAAAGGGGAATATGTAAGTGCTACGAAGGAACTATGACACAAGCGGTAGTACTGCCTGACGGACGCAGAAGTAAAAAATTTAGTATCGCTTAGTGAGCGGTAGTACCGCTTGATGGATGCGGTAGTACCGCGCACTATGCGGTAGTAAAAGTTTACTTCCGTGACCAGAGACGGAAGTAAAAAAATAGTGCCGCTTACGGAGCGGTAGTACCTCATTGTGGTTGCGGTAGTACCGCTCGGTATGCGGTAGTAATATTTTACTTCCGCGTCAGAGCGGTAGTACCGCGGTGGACAGCGGTAGTACCGCTCGGGTCAGATCTGAAAACGGATCTAGACTAGATCGAGCAGATCGAAGAACGGTACTACGGCTGATCATAGTAACTTGGTAGCAACATACATACTAGCATTTCTAGAGCAAAAACACTCTCCTACATCCTAATCTTCCATGGATAAGAACACGAAGAACGCAAGAACACTAGGCATCTCCCCTAACCCTAAAAACAACAACTAGGCAAAAAGAAGAGGTGATATGCATGGGGAGAAACCTTCATCCATGGCAAGAGGGCGAGGTGGGGAGCGATCCCACCGGTCGGAATGCGAGGAGAGTGGCCGAGGGAGGAGATCCGGCGAGGTCCTTCGGCGGCGTTCTTGAGAGGGAGAGAGAGACGGCGTGGGGGTTAGGAGATGAATGGGTATGGGGGAGTTGGAACTCCCCCTGCCCGCTTATAACCCCCACCCGTTCGAATACGTACGGTAGTGCCGCGGTCATCGCGGTAGTACCGCTTGGGCGGAAGTACCGCACGCTAAGGGGTAGTACCGCTCTACCAGCGGCAGTAAAGAAATACTGTCATGCTGGACTTATGGTAGTACCGTAATCTCCTTTGCGGTAGTACCGTGACTACGCACGGTAGTACCGCTCTTCCAAGAACTTGCACGTTTCGACACGAGGCTTTTAGCAAAGGAGAGAAGAAAAACAAAAGACGCACAAGCAAGGCAAAACACAACTCCAAAGAAGAGGGCGGTGGCCGAGGCCACCTATGTTTGAGTTATTTGGTATGGCACCGCAAAGAACTATCCTTGGGCCCATGACCAATACTCGTCTTGAAGCACTTATACCATCTACGTATGGCAAATGACAAAGACTTGATCAATTTATGCACAATGGGGGGAGGAATAGTTCATTGAGAGAACAATACTCCCCCTATGTCCATGCCTACACCTAGACAGGATAACTATATTGAGTGTGAGGAGTGTGTGCAAAGACTCAAGCCACATTGCTCAAATCGATGATATTTAGCTCATGCCTTAACTCGCGAAATCTTGCTTCATCCAACGGCTTCGTGAAGATATCTGCAAGGTTATCATGAGTGTTGACATAGTGAAGCTCGATCTCTCCTTGCCTTATGTGATCCCGGATGAAGTGATACCGAATCTCTATATGCTTTGTCTTGAAATGTTGCACCGGGTTGAGAGAAATCTTGATGGCACTTTCACTGTCACACCAAAGAGGCACTTTGTCACAAGTGACACCATAATCCTTTAAAGTTTGCCTCATCCATAAGAGTTGAGCACAACAACTGCCAGCCGCCACATATTCTGCTTCGGTGGACGAGAGAGACACACAACTTTGCTTTTTGGAAGACCAACTAACAAGAGAGCAACCAAGAAATTGGCACCCTCCAGAAGTGGACTTGCTATCCACTTTGTCTCCCGCCCAGTCAGAGTCAGAGAAACCTACAAGGTTGAAGTTTGCTCCTCTCGAGTACCATAAGCCAAAGTTTGGGGTATGAGCCAAATATCGAAAGATTCGCTTGACAGCCACAAAGTGACTTTCCTTAGGTGAGGCTTGAAACCGTGCACAAATTCCCACACTCAACATAATATCTGGTCTAGATGCACAAAGGTAAAGCAAGGAACCGATTATAGAGCGATATACCTTTTGATCCACCGCTTTATCATTGGGATCAATGTCAAGTTGGCACTTGGTTGGCATTGGAGTAGTAGCCGGCTTGACATCACTTAGATTGAACCTCTTGAGCATGTCTTGAGTGTACTTGGATTGTTTGATGAAGATCCCTTCTTTTCTTTGCTTGATCTCAAACCCAAGGAAGTACTTCAACTCTCCCATCATGGACATCTCAAAATGTGTGGTCATGAGTGCGGCGAACTCATCATTGAAAGCTTTGTTAGGAGAACCAAAGATAATATCATCAACATATAGTTGGCATACAAACAACTCCCCTTTGACCTTCTTAGTAAAAAGAGTGGGGTCGATTTTCCCAATTTCGAACCCACGATCTTGTAACAACTCGGTAAGATGCTCATACCACGCACGTGGGGGTTGTTTAAGGCCATAGAGTGCCTTATCGAGTTGGTACACGTGATTGGGGAGCTTAGGATCCTCAAACCCTAGGGATTGTTTAACATATACCAACTCATTAATAGGACCATTAAGAAATGCACTTTTCACATCCATTTGTTGCAATTTAAAGTTATGATGGGAAGCATAGGCAAGCAACAAACGAATGGATTCAAGACGAGCAACGGGGGCAAAGGTTTCACCGTAGTCGATACCCTCGACTTGGGAGTAGCCTTGAGCCACCACACGCGCCTTGTTGCGGATGACAATGCCATGAGAATCTTGCTTGTTCTTAAAGATCCACTTGGTTCCAATGACATTATGGTTCTCCTTTGGCCTTGGCACCAGACGCCACACCTTGTTGTGCTCGAAGTTATGGAGTTCTTCATGCATGGCATTGAGCCAATCAGGGTCTTCCAGCGCCTCATAAACCTTCTGAGGTTCAACACAGGAGATAAAAGCTTGATGAGCACAATAGTTTGCTAATTGTCTACGAGTGCTTACCCCCCTTTTGATGCTTCCTAGAATGTTCTCCATGTGATGTTCTCAGGAAGCAAGCCTGGAGGCAACTTTTGCGGCACGACGCTCCAATTGCTCTTCAAGAGATAACTGAGGAGCATTGAGTTGATCATCTTGAGCGTCGTCAGGAGCTAGATCTTGATCTTGAGCTTTCTCTTGACCTTGATCTTGCTCGGAGGACAGAACTTGGCTTTGCGCATCATTTGGTGCCTCTGCATCATCATGTGATAGATCTGGCACTTGGCCTTGTTCGTCCGGTTGAGGGCCTTCACTTTGTTCTTTGGAAGCGTGTGGGTCTTGGGTGGGTGATGGTTCCACTTGAGTGGAACATTGTCCTTCTCCTTCGGCCACAAGGGGTTCCTCAATGGGTAGGATATATCCAACACCCATGCTTCTTATGGCTTGAGGAGGAATTTCATCACCTACATCACAAGTACCACTTTGCTCCACTTGGGAGCCGTTATTTTCATCAAACTCTATGTTACTCGTCTCCTTAATGAGTCCATTGGACTTGTTGAGGACACGGTAAGCATGAGAGTTTGTAGCGTAACCAACAAATATGCCCTCGTGAGCTCTAGATTCAAATTTAGACAAGCGAACACCTTTCTTGAGAATGAAACACTTACACCCGAATACCCGGAAGTACTTGAGATTGGGCTTGTTACCGGTAAGTATCTCATATGGAGTTTGTTCAAGCCTTTGCGGAGATAGAGCCGATTTGATGCATGGCAAGCAGTGTTGATGGCTTCGGCCCAAAAGTTGTATGGAGATTTGAATTCCGCCATCATGGTTCTCGATGCATCCATCAGAGTTCGGTTCTTTCTCTCTGCTACACCGTTTTGTTGAGGGGTATAGGGAGCTGCATATTGATGTTTGATCCCCTCATCACTGAGAAACTCATCCAAGGTGTAGTTCTTGAACTCGGTGCCGTTGTCACCTCTGATCATCAAAATCTTTGCTTCATGTTGTCGTTGAGCTTCATTTGCAAAGTTGATGACGGTTTGTTGGGTATCACTCTTCTTTTTGAAGAAGTATACCCAGGTGTATCTTGAGTAATCATCCACAATCACCAAGCAGTACTTTCTACCCCCAAGACTATCAAAAGATGGAGGCCCAAAGAGGTCCATGTGAAGGAGCTCTAGGGGTCTCTTTGAATAGATGATAGTCGTGGGAGGGTGAGCCGTCTCATGTAACTTTCCTTCAATGCAAGCCCTGCAAGCACGATCTTTGGCAAAGCTAACATTTGTTAGTCCACGGACATGGTCCCCCTTGAGAAGACTTTGCAAAGATCTCATATTGACATGGGCCAAACGGCGATGCCAAAGCCATCCCACATCAACTTTAGCCATTAAGCATGTCGCGACCTTAGTGGGTTGCTTCGAAAAGTTAACCACATAAAGACCGTCCTCGACATGCCCAACATAGGCTACTTTAAGAGTCTTGCTCCACAAGAGGGCCACGGTATCAATATCAAAGAATGTAGCAAAGCCCATGAGTGCAAGTTGGCGAACAGAAAGTAAATTGTATGCAAGGGACTCTACAAGCATGACTTTCTCGATCGTGAGATCATGAGAGACAACAACCTTGCCGAGTCCCAGTACCTTAGAAGATGAAGCATCACCCCATTCGACGTTGGTGGCCATAGATGAACCTAGATGCACGTCCACCACCAAGTCTTTGCTTCCGGTCATATGATTTGTGGCTCCACTATCGAGCAAACATGATCCCTCACCGGAAGAAAACTCCTACAAGAGATCAATGCTTGGATTTAGGTACCCATTTGGTAATGGGTCCTTTGAGGTTAGTAACAAGGGTCTTAGGAACCCAAATGGACCATTCAATGTACTCATAAGAAGAACCAACAAATTTAGCAAACACATGACCATCACTAGCACGACATAAAACATATGAAGGATTAAAGTCGCCGGCCATGTTTGATGGTATGGTGGAGTTTTTCTTGACACCACCACCGTTCACCGTTTTCTTCTTCTGTGATGTGCCCTCTCCTTCTTTCACAAAAGTTTGTCGGAGAGGGAGTGGTTGCTTGATCTTGTCATTCTTCTTCTTCTTGGTGAACAAACCCAATTCCTTCCTTTGCCACAACCTCCTTTTGATTGCTCAAAAGCTTGTTGAGGTTCTTCTCACCTTGTATACATCTCACAAGACCTTTCTCAAGTTGCTTCTTCAACTCGGCATTTTCTTCAACAAGATGCACATGCTCGCAACATGGGTTAGTAGCATTTGCATTATCAATTAATACCATGTTGATGGCTTCTCGCCCCTCGTTGGTTGCCCCAAGTGGAAGGTTGAGATGTAGCGTAGCGGCAAATTTCCCTTGGCAAAGATACCAAGGATCGAATCCCGTGAGACTCCGAGGGTCGACAAGTAGGTGTCAACGGCGCCAACTTAGCGATTGACAGGACCTGCACACAGATACAGATAACTTTGCTCCCAACGAGTACAGAGAGGTTGTCAATCCCTCCGGCCTTGTTGTTTACAAAGGATCAAACACAAGAGATAATAATGATAGCTATGACTGCAACTAGGAATTAAAAACAGGAAGTAAATAGAAGGTGTGATCAGCGGTGGTAATATGGACCGGGGTCCCATGATGTTCACTAGTGATGTCTCTCTCCCAAAAGACGATAAAACAGCTAAGCGAGGTAAACAAATTACAGCTGGGCAATTGACAGGATTATGTGCGCAACCCAATGCTAACTATGCTGCAAAGAAAGGTAGAGGCTCAAAAGCATGGGCGGTACGCCAAGGCAAGTAGACCGAAATCCATCTGCATCTACTACTAATCATCCACCTTGAGATATCTATCCAGAACATCTCGCTGGTATTAAGTTGCGAATCCCACCCAAAGTGTAAACTCAAAGCAACAGACAACTGCATTAAAAGAACTTTGCGTAAAGTAAACAATCCTTGCACCCGCAAGTACAAGCACCGTTGTTTTCCCCCTTGTGGCAACAGCACATCCCCTAGACTCATGTTTCTATCACTCAAGCTAGTCATCAGGGGGCATGAACCCACAATCAAGCATAACGCTCCCTCTTGGAGTTACTACCTACTACTTGGCCAAAGCAATAAACAACAACGGAGAACATGCAAGAATTACTCAAGAACAAATATATAAAAGAGGTGAATCAAATATATTACTCAAACACAATCTGAACATAGTCTCATAATCCATCAGATCCCAGCAAACTCAGCAGAGCAACAGCATAAAGATTACATATGTGCCTCGATCATATAGGGCAGCTCACGAGGTCTAAATCATGAAGAGCAAAGAGGGGAGGATAACATCACATAGCTACTGATCATGGACCCATGGTCCAAGGTGGACTACTCACGACTCATCCGGGAAGCGTCCATGGTGGTGGAGAAGCTCCCGGTGGTGATTCTCCCCTCCGGCAGGGTGCCGGGAAGAGTTCTCCTGATGCTCCCGATCTTGGAAGCGCTGCGGCGGCGGAATAGAGGCGAGATCGCGAAAAAGGGTTCCGTCCTCGAGGGTTTCGGGACAAGAGGAATATATATGCGAAGGGGGGCAACCAGAGGCGGAGCCGGGGCCCCAGGCGCCCCCCTGGCGCGGCCAGGGGTGGGGCCGCGCCGGGTGGCCGCCTGGGCCACCCCTGGCTCCCCTCTGGCCCGGCTTTGGTTATTCGCGAAGCTTCCTGTACGCTGATTTTTCCTGTATTTTTCCCAGAATTTTTGGAGCACTTTTAATATGGGGAAACCTGAAATAGAAAAACAGCAGAAAACAGGAACTGGCACTGTGGTGCACTGAGTTAATAGGTTAGTCCAAATATGATCAAAAGTGTATGGAAGTGCATCAATATCATAGCAATATCACACAAAAGAAGCATGGAGCAAGCAGAAATTATAGATACGTTTTGGACGTATCAACATCCCCAAGCTTAATTCCTGCTCGTCCTCGAGTAGGTAAATGATAACAAGCATAATTTCTGTGGTAACATGCTACCAACCATATAAGAACTTTTTAAGTAAAGCAATCAATGTATGTAATTCAATTCAAGTCATAACAGGCAAGAGTCTATATTAGCATTGTAACAAGCAACATAAGAACATAAAGGTGCAAGAGCTCTCGCTGTCCGTGACTCGAATGTCTCCAAATGGTGTTTGCGTGCAAGAAAGGGGATAGGGATATACGAGAGAGTAAAACATAGTTTTTGTATTGTTGAGAACTTAATCTACTATAGTTTCACACTTGGTCTTCTTTGGAATCTTATCTTGACTCATCCCCAGACCACTAGCCAGGTACAAGTCAAAATGATCCACTCCCTTTCGATATTTTGAGCACTCATGCAATGGATGAGCGTAAGCAAGAAAATTGACACTTAGGATGGCAAAGAGAGAAAAATGATGAAGGGGGAAGACAAAAAAGGTGTGAAAGGCTCACATCAATGAGGACAATCATAGGCGAGAGAAAGCCAAATGATAGATATGATGTGAGGAGTAGGGATTGCCATGCAACGAATGCACATATGAGCTAAGGTAAGCTCTCCAATGGAACTAGTGGGGGTGCATCCAACTTGCTTGCTCAAGAAGACCTAGAGCTCTTTTGAGGAGGCTCATCATTGGAATATACAAGCCAAGTTCTATAGTATGAAGGTCCCCACATAGCTATATGCATGAATGATAATCTCTATGGAGTACAAGGTATAAGATGGAGTACGAGTGTGGATCTCTCAACAGGAATAGTAGTGTGCCCCCTTCTCTCTTTTTATTTCTTTTTCTCTTTTTTTATGGCCTCAATGGCTCTTTCTATTTAACTCTCATTTGTCCTCTTTGGAATCTTTTTATTTTGTCCTCTTTGGGATCTTTCCCTCACTTTAGGGGCAACACTCTATATATTACAAGAAGTATAGAAGATCTTTCACACTTTACAAAAGTACTCAACATAAAGAAAATGAAACTATCATGATGTATGCAAATGTATGCCTCTGCCAGTGTAGCAGGATATGCAATGATACTAGCGCGTCATGTAGCAATGATTAGGGCAAGGCCCAACTAGCGTGCGGCTCATCGATCAAGCAAAAAGCATGTATGACATGAAGATC
Organism: Secale cereale; assembly: GCA_902687465.1. NCBI lineage: Eukaryota > Viridiplantae > Streptophyta > Magnoliopsida > Poales > Poaceae > Secale > Secale cereale. The sequence goes on along the minus strand of LR738714.1, from coordinate 771,701,918 downwards.
AAGTCATGAGAAGATGGATGTTGTATGGCAATGTATCTCGGAAAGGCTATGGGAATGCCTTGATAGATAGGTATGGTGGCTGTTTTGAGGAAGGATATAATGAGGCTTATGATGACAGAGCGTATCGTGCCAAGGATTTGGATGCACCGGCGAAGTATGCGCCAACTCTCGAGGTGAGAAAGGGCAATGCACGGTACCGAAGAGGCTAGAAAAATATGGCTAGGTGGAAGTGTCAACTTTCGAATACTCACATTAGTCCGAAGAACTCATGCACTTATTATCGGTAACTCTCAATCTAATTAGGAGGTTCACAAAGAGACAAGTACCCCAAGGAGGAGTGTATGGGGGTTTGGTTATCCTTGCGCATCCTCAACTCATGGTACATGAGTGTACTCTAATATTCGATCCCTCCAAAGATTAGTGATCCATCTAGTAGCTAAAGTTCTCAGCTATTTTGTAGGTTTTCGAAAATAAACACGGATTGCCCAAAATACGACATCTATCACTAATAGGCTAAAGCTCTTGACACCAAAAGTTCAGACATTACTCATGGCAATACCTCAAAACTATTGCAAGTTACTACTAAAATTAAATAGCAACCTCAATTACCTACTTTAAGTTAAGACACACAACTCAGTGCAACATGCAAACTCTCTTAACAAGATAAACATGAAAACTCAAGAGAGTTCAGCAACCAACTAAACAAAAGCTCTTTAAAAAGAAAAGCATGAAAACTAAGAGCTAAACATGACAGCAGCTATGGAAAGACAAAGAACACACACAGCAAAGATAAGCATGAAAATCCTATGTTGTGTTCTAGGTTGAAGTGGAGCGTGTTTCTCTCCCACACGAAGAAAGCTGGGTTCTAACTTGTTATGAACAGCAAGCAAAGCTAAAGAAAACTAAAAAGGAAACTAAGAGCAAGACGCTCCAAGCATAGCACATAACGCATGAAGTGATAAAAATATAGTGGAACGAAAGACGAACTGATAATTGTTGATGGAGAAGGGGATGCTTGGGGGCATCCCCAAGCTTAGACGCTTGAGTCTTCTTGAATATTTCTTGGGGGTGCACGGGGGCATCCCCAAGCTTGAGTGTTTGACCCTCCTGAATCTTCTTTTATCATCTTCCCTCGCACACTTGAAAACTCCCTTCATACATAACTCATCATAATCTGATTAGTGAGGTTAGTACCCACAATAAAATAATTTTTCCCTACTGGAAATAAGGATAATCTTGAAGAGCTACTGTTTCTCAAGATTGCCAAAAGGTTTTTGCAAAGAAAAAGCAAGCTCAAGGTTTGCAAAACGAAGAAAAGGAAAAACAGGACAGAATCTGTGAAAAACAGACCAGCAGGTAATAAATAATTTTTTCGGGGCACTTCTGCAACTCAAATCAAAAAACTCAGAACAGACGCTCAAAAGCCAATTCTATAGAGCATGCTTTCAAAAAAATTTAGATCAAAAAGATGATCTGGTGATTTTATTCGATTTTTTCTGTCCAAGGACAGAATCTGTTTTCTGGACAGCACGTCACAACTTTTGAACTTTCTTGCAATCGGAGGCTAAACTTGGCACAAAGCTGAAAAGAAAAGATACAATGATGATGCTACTGTAGTAACAAACATCAAGACACAACAAAAGCAAAATAAAACCTTATTCATTGTGGGCTGCCTCCCAAAAGCGCTTTCTTTTATGCCTTTAATCTAGGCATGATGCAAAAAGAGAAGATCAAGTTTTATCAAGAGTAAGAGAATAGCTAGCCCGTGTAACGGACTCAAAAGGCAACTTAATCTTCTTTCTAGGGAAGTGTTCCATCCCTTTCTTGAGAGGAAATTGGAATTTTATATTCCCCTCTTTCATGTCAATGATAGCACCAACGGTGCGAAGAAAAGGACGTCCCAAAATAATTGGACAAGAAAGTTCACATTCAATATCCATAATAGTAAAATCAATGGGAACATAATTGTCATTGACAATGATAAGAACATCGTCGATCCTCCCCAAAGGTTTCTTTACGGAAGAATCAACAAGACGAACACCAAAAGAACAAGGATCAAAAGGTTTCAATTCAAGCATATCATACATTCTTTTGGGCATAACGGAGGTACTAGCTCCAACATCACATAAAGCATAGCAAGAGAAGTTATTCAACTTAATTTTAATCATAGGATCCCAACCATCTTCTAGCTTTCTAGGTATGGAGGCTTCTACCCTAAGCTTCTCCTCCCTAGCTTTGATAAGAGCATTAATGATATGCTCCGTGAAGGCAAGATTAAGTGTGCTAGTGTGGGGATCTCTAGACATCTTGTGAAGAAAACCAATAACTTCAGAAAGGGTGCAATTATCAAAATCAAGGTCACTACTATCAAGTAAAGTGGTAGTGGTGTCCTTTAGGCTCACTTGTTTGGTAGCTTCTATGGTCATAGGAGTTTCTTCTTCTACGGTTGAGGTCATAGCATCACCATTAATAGGTCCAATGGGACTAGGAGTGCATTGGGTGCTAAGAGTTTGGATATCCTCAACAACTTGGATAGTAGCAACAGTGTGGTGGGTAGGAAGGCTCTTAATCCTATCTTCTTCCTCCTTTTCTCTAGCCCATCTCTCTTTAAGTTTAGCCATCATCCTAATGTTTTCATTAATTTGCACTTGAATAGCATTCATAGGAGTGGTCTTCCTCTCCTCAAGAGGAGAAGTTCTAATTTAAAGCAACTCTACCTCATGGGCTAAATTGTCTACCTTCGAAGAGAGATTATCTAGTTTGTCTAGTTTTTCTTCTACACTCTTATTGAAGGCCTTTTGGGTAGTGATGAAGTCTTTAAGCATACTCTCTAGTTCAGAAGTGGAGTTCTTGGTGCTAGGATAAACATTGTTGTTCCCATAGGAATTAGAGGGGAACGGTCTAGGGTTGCTACCAAAATTACTCCTATAAGCATTGTTATTGAAGTTGTTTCTAGAGATAAAGTTCACATATACTTGATCTTGAGCAATCAAAGAATTTAAAGGAACATCATGAGGATCAATAGAAGATTGCTTGGAAAGTAGAGACATGATCAAGTCAACTTTTTCATTTAGGGAGGAAATCTCCTCGACAGAGTTTACCTTCCTACCTGTTGGAGCGCATTCGGTGTGCCATTGGGAATAATTGGTCATCATCTCGTCGAGAAGCTTAGTGGCAGCACCAAGTGTAGTTGATATAAAGGTTCCTCCCGCGGCCGAATCTAACAAGTTCCGCGAGTTAAAGTTCAAGCCTGCATAAAAAGTTTGGATAACCATCCAAGTAGTCAAACCATGAGTAGGGCAGTTCTTCACAAGAGATTTCATGCGTTCCCAAGCTTGGGCAACGTGTTCATTATCCAATTGTTTAAAATTCATTATGTTACTCCTTAGTTGGATAATTTTAGCAGGGGGATAGTACTTCCCAATGAAGGCATCCTTGCACTTGTCCCAAGAATCTATACTATTCCTAGGCAAGGATTGAAACCAGATTTTAGCTCCTCCTCTCAAGGAGAAAGGAAAAAGCTTAAGCTTAACAATATCACCATCTACTTCTTTGTACTTTTGCATATCACAGAGCTCAACAAAATTATTTAAGTGCAAAGAAGCATCATCTCCAGCACCGGAGAATTGATCTTTCATAACTAGGTTCAGTAAAGCAGGTTTAATCTCATAAGAAGGTGCTGAAGTGGCAGGTGTAGCAATAGGCGTGCAGATAAAGTCATTGTTGTTATGACTAGTGAAGTCACACAACTTGGTGTTCTCGGTGGAACCCATAGCAGCAGCAAGCAAGATAACTATTTTTGTGATTTTTGGTAAGGGACACTAAAGCAAAAACTGGAAGGTAAACCAACAAGACTAAAAAAGCAAATATAAAAGATAGCGTGCAACTCCCCTATCTTGAAGAGTGGAGTCCCGGGCAACGGCGCCAGAAACTTGCTTGATGGCTTCTCGCCCCTCGTTGGTTACCCCAAGTGGAAGGTTGAGATGTAGCGTAGCGGCAAATTTCCCTTGGCAAAGATACCAAGGATCGAATCCCGTGAGACTCCGAGGGTCGACAAGTAGGTGTCAACGGCGCCAACTTAGCGGTTGACAGGACCTGCACACAGACACAGATAACTTTGCTCCCAACGAGTACAGAGAGGTTGTCAATCCCTCCGGCCTTGTTGTTTACAAAGGATCAAACACAAGAGATAATAATGATAGCTATGACTGCAACTAGGAAATAAAAACAGGAAGTAAATAAAAGGTGTGATCAGCGGTGGTAATATGGACCGGGGTCCCATGATGTTCACTAGTGATGTCTCTCTCCCAAAAGACGATAAAACAGCTAAGCGAGGTAAACAAATTACAGCTGGGCAATTGACATGATTATGTGCGCAAACCAATGCTAACTATGCTGCAAACAAAGGTAGAGGCTCAAAAGCATGGGCGGTACGCCAAGGCAAGTAGACCGAAATCCATCTGCATCTACTACTAATCATCCACCTTGAGATATCTATACAGAACATCTCGATGGTATTAAGTTGTGAATCCCACCCAAAGTGTAAACTCAAAGCAACAGACAACTGCATTAAAATAACTTTGCGTAAAGTAAACAATCCTTGCACCCGCAAGTACAAGCACTGTTGTTTTCCCCCTTGTGGCAACAACACATCCCCTAGACTCATGTTTCTGTCACTCAAGCTAGTCATCAGGGGGCATGAACCCACAATCAAGCATAACGCTCCCTCTTGGAGTTACTACCTACTACTTGGCCAAAGCAATAAACAGCAACGGAGAACATGCAAGAATTACTCAAGAACAAATATATAAAAGTGGTGAATCAAATATATTACTCAAACACAATCTGAACATAGTCTCATAATCCATCAGATCCCAGCAAACTCAGCAGAGCAACAGCATAAAGATTACATATGTGCCTCGATCATGTAGGGCAGCTCACGAGGTCTAAATCATGAAGAGCAAAGAGGGGAGGAGAACATCACATAGCTACTGATCATGGACCCATGGTCCAAGGTGGACTACTCACGACTGATCCGGGAAGCGTCCATGGTGGTGGAGAAGCTCCCGGTGGTGATTCTCCCCTCCGGTAGGGTCCCGGGAAGAGTTCTCCTGATGCTCCCGATCTTGGAAGCGCTGCGGCGGCGGAACAGAGGCGAGATCGCGAAAAAGGGTTCCGTCCTCGAGGGTTTTGGGACGAGAGGAATATATATGCGAAGGGGGGCAACCAGAGGCGGAGCCGGGGCCCCAGGCGCCCCCCTGGCGCGGCCAGGGGTGGGGCCGCGCCGGGTGGCCGCTTGGGCCACCCCTGGCTCCCCTCTGGCCCGGCTTTGGTTATTCGCGAAGCTTCCTGTACGCTGATTTTTCCTGTATTTTTCCCGGAATTTTTGGAGCACTTTTAATATGGGGGAAACCTGAAATAGAAAAATAGCAGAAAACAGGAACTGGCACTGTGGTGCACTGAGTTAATAGGTTAGTCCAAATATGATCAAAAGTGTATGGAAGTGCATCAATATCATAGCAATATCACACAAAAGAAGCATGGAGCAAGCAGAAATTATAGATACGTTTTGGACGTATCACATGTGAGGGAAGATAGCCTTTTCCTTGGTTAGCGAAACTTGGAGTTGATCATGAGACTCTTTGAGAGTAGCATGCATACCTTCCAAGGCCTTGTGAGCCTTGTCGAGTATGACAAACTCTTCATTGAGTTTAGCATGGTCAACCTTAAGTTTTGCCTTCTTGGAATTAAGCACACGAGAGACAACTAAAGCATGATCAAGATCTTTCTTTAATTTAGCATGATCATCGTTGTATGACTCCTCTAGAGCCAAACGAAGACCACGCTCTTCCTCTAGGGCGTTAGAGAGATCCGATATCTCATCGGCATAGTCTCGACTATGTCCTTCCATTTTAGTAATGATTTCCTCGTGAGCCTCGATCATGTCATTGGCCTCACCGAGTTGTTCCAAGAGGGCAACAAAATGCTTCTTGGGTTTACCCTTGAGATTTTTCATGAACAACTCAAATTCATTCTCTCCCTCCTTAGTTCCCTCACTCTCATCAATACAATCCGTCAATGAAGGACAAGAAGTGATAGTAGTATTGATGTTTGGGGTTACCTTGTTGGTGGCCTTGGCCATGAGACACTTGGCGGTGATGTTCTCATTTGGTGAGTCGAAGAGTGATGAATGCGGAGAAGTGGCAATAGCAATTGTGGCCATGGTGACCATCTCATCATCTTCATCATTATCATCATCCTCAACATATTCTTCTTGGGCCACCAACCCTTTAGGAGGAGTCTTCTTGTTGAAGTTGTTCTTGTTGGGATAAGACTTTGATTTGTCCTTCCGGATAAGCTTGCCTCCAAAGTCTTCTCTTTTCTCATATGGGCAATCCGCAACGAAGTGGCTTACATTTCCACAGTTGAAGCATGTCCTCACTCGTTGCTTGCCCTTGTTCCCACTTGAGTTGTTCCTGTTGAAGTTGGGTCTTGTGTTCTTCTTGTTGCCCCAAAATTGCCTTGAAGCAAGAGCCATGTGCTCATGATAGGCATATTTGGTGTCCTCGGGGCTACACTCATCATCATCCTCCACCTCCTCATCTTCCACACAAGCCTTGGCCTTCAGGGCAAGATTAGGCTTCTTCGATCGTTGAGCTCTTAAGACCGCATTGTCGGCGGTCATATCCAAGATCCTCATGGCAACGAACTCATCCAACACTTCATTTGAGGATAAGTGGTGGAAGTCCGGTCTCTGACGAATGACAGAGGACATGGCCTTATGATAGGGCATCATGGCCTTGAGAAACTTGCGCTTGATCCAATTGTCATCCGTGTCCTTACTGCCATGATATCGAAGAGAGACCGCAAGGGTAGTTAATCTCCGATAAAGTTCACGAGGATCTTCTTCTTCGATCATAGCAAACTCATCGGCTTCATCTTGCACAACTTCATAGTTAGAGCGTTGAATGCTAGTGCTTCCCTTGTACATGGTGCCAACATGCTCCCAAGCTTCCTTGGCCACAGCGAAGGGTCAAAGATGTGCAATGTCTTCTGGAGGGATAGTATCTTGAAGAATGCAAAGAGCGGACTCGTTGAATTGATGATCCGCAGTTTCTCTTGGAGTCATGTTGTCGGGATCACGCGGATAAAAAACTTGCTCAATGATTCTCCAAAGATTAGTAGAACAATGATTTATATGACGTTTGAAACGAAACACCCAAGTAGCAAAATCAGAATTTTTGATAAACTTGGGAGGAGGCCCAACGGAATTTAAATGCGGTGTGGGAATGGGTCCTCCATAGTGAGTAGGAGGAGCGGAGTGGGCAAAGATCCCACTCCCATTCTTAGTAACAGGGGCTTGTTCACTACTAGCTTCTCCCTTGTCAGGATTAGCCTCCGACACATTGGTAGCGGGACGAACCACTTCCAACGGTGCGGTGGATAATTTAAGCCCCTCAATCAAATCTTTAAACATGCCTTTGACCTCGGTCGCTAGTGACTCTTTCAATGTGGTCAAGGCCACATTGAACTCCTCACGAGAGACCGAGGCTCCCCCATCGGACGTAGGCAAGGACGGAGTTCCACCGGAATGATCCTCCGTCTCGACTACATTGTCACCCATACTCTTTGGACGGTAAAGTCCTTAAAAAGAGACGAGGCTCTAATACCAATTGAAAGGATCGATATGGTTGACTAGAGGGGGGCGGGTGAATAGGCAACTAACAAATTTTAGCTTTTCTTAACCACTTTAATTAAGCTTCAAAGAAAGTTGTCTAGATATGCTACTAAGATGACAACTAATAGAAAGTAAGGATAACAAACTCACAAGCAAGCTATAGGCGATAAACAAGTAATGCTTGCACAAGTAAAGGAAAGAAATAACCACAAGTGGAACCGGTGAAGACGAGGATGTGTTGCTGAAGTTCCTTCCCTTTGAGGGGAAGTACGTCTCCGTTAGAGCGGTGTGGAGACACAATGCTCCCCAAGAAGCCACTAGGGACATCGTATTCTCCTCATGCCCTCACACGATGCAAGGTGCCGTGATTCCACTAGTGGTGCCCTTGAAGGCGGCGACCGGACCTTTACAAACAAGGTTGGGGCTATCTCCACAACCAAATTGGAGGCTCCCAAAGAAACCACGAAGCTTCACCACAATGGAATATGGCTTCGAGGTGACCTCAACCGTCTAGGGTGCTCAAACACCCAAGAGTAACAAGATCCGCTAGGGATTAGTGGGGAGAATCAAATATCTCTTGGTGGAAGTGTAGATCGATGCCTTCTCAAGCAATCCTGAGCAAATCAACAAGTTTGATTGGCTAGGGAGAGAGATCGGATGAAAATGGAGCTTTGGAGCAACAATGGAGTATGTGGGGGAAGAGGTGAGTGTTCTTGGGGAAGAAGACCCCCTATATATAGTGGGAGAACAAATCCAACCGTTATCCATGTTTCTGCCCGCGGAGAGCGCACGTAAGTTACGGTACTACCGCTTGGTGAGCGGTACTACCGCTCTGGGTGCGGTACTACCGCTGTAGCAGCACTAGTCAGATTGCACTCTGACACGAAGGTATACAGGCGGTAGTACTGCCTGAGCGGTACTACCGCTCGCCCTTGCGGTACTACCGCAAGGCAGAGACAAGCAGACTGAGGACAAGCACGGTTGAAATAAATTACATCCGTAGCTACATCCGCAGAAATACGGTAGTAGCAAAACACGGCTCGGTACTACCGCTTGATACAAGCGGTACTACCGCATAGGATGCGGAAGTAAAAAATTACTTCCGCACCTACTTCCGCACTTGGTGCAGTGCCGGGCCAGATACACGGTACTACCGTTCTGGAGCCGCATACTACCGCTGGAGCGGTACTACCGTGCCTGCAGGTGGTACTACCGTGTGGATGTGCGGTACTACCGCTTATGGAGCGGTACTACCGCTTGCCAGGCAGGTGAACTAGTAAGAAGCCATGGTTTGCATATACGATAAGAAACGGCCGGAGCTCCAGAGAAACAAGGGAAAGGTGGTGCGAGAGTAGGATGTGTACGTGTTGATTCCACCCAAACCTTTCCGAAACGGACCCCCTTTTAATAGTACGGCTTTCCTATTACTCAAAACCACCGACAGGGAGAAAAAAGGAAACACCGTCTTCCATCGAATCCGAGGGGCAAGCAATCGTCTTGTGCCTAAGTGAGATATACCTAAAAGAGCTTAGAGCACACGATTAGTCCGTAAATGCATTGTCATCAATCATCAAAACTACTTAGGAGAAATATGCCCTTACAATGGGCTCATACAAAGTTTCAAAAACAAGAGCCTGACAGATGAAGAGATGGTGATACCATCCGAAGCCCACACATTGGGCCGCTCGCACTATGACTCCTTCATCTTCAGGAACCGTGAGAGGCTGGCGAGCGGTACCATCAGCCCGACGTACCAATCGCTGCTGGAGGCGTTGTGCCCGACAAACACGATCCAAGTGACGAACGTGACGACGATGATTGACCTCAGCACGCTGACGGTGCTCGACAACAACTACTACAAGCTCTTGCAGCTCAACCTCGGCCTGCACTTCTCCGACGGCCAGCTCGCAACGCCGTGCTCAAGGCCTACGTTGATGCCTTCGCCGCCAACGAGACGCTATGGAAGGAGAAGTTCATCGCCGCTATGATCAAGATGGGAACATCGAGCCCAAGACCGGAGCACAGGGGGAGATCCACCTCAATTGCAGCGTCATCAACCCGCCGCCGTCATCGTCTTCCGCCTCCGTAAGGGCGATCGAGTTGCTCCGCCCGGTCTCTGATGATAATACCCCCGATGGCGACGATGAGGTCGCCACGAGCTGATGCATATCATGTACACCGAGCACAAAAAAAGTAATGAGTAGGAATAGGAAAAGAGATGTCATTTTGTTCACACCAAAGGAATTTTTTCATTGAGTCTAGACTCATTTTTATTTCCCTATGAAATATAAAGGAAAGGAACCAATCCTACGTAGGAATAATAATCCATTCCTATGAACCAAATGGCTCTAAAGGAAAAATTCCTATAAGAATCCTATCCTATAGAATCTCTATGAAATTCCTCCAAATTAAAGGAGGCCTGAGTATGCACACGCACTCACGTTCGTACGTTAGAGGGGTGTAAGCATGTACTGTGGGAGAATCTGTAACGTGTATGTGCACGACAGCACGAAGGTGTGGAGAAATGGTGAATCCAGCCTCGGTCATTGCTTGTAAGTTCGTGCTGCTGTTTTTAGTTTTGTTGATGTTTATCTTAACTTGCTCAGTGCACCCTCCGTTTTTTAAATGTAAGACGTTTTGATAATTACCCGCAAAAAAAAAGACGTTTTGATAATTCAAGTGCGCCATCGGCTCATTTTTTTCTTGTTTCAAAGTATTATGCTTGCTTGCACTCGCAAAAAAGAGAGGGTATTATGATTGGAATATTTGTGATCTGAATAACTTATCATTTATTGAAACAGATTTGCGTCCCTTTTTTGTAATAATGCACCGACCAGGTTTATATAATACCAAACACATGTTGAAAAGATTTCAAAAATGGGTTTGCTATTTATTATCTCACATCTAATACACTCATCCTTGATTTTTTTTAAAGTCTTCCATGAATTTTAAGTGTGAGAGAGTTAGATGTGAGATAATATCTTACATCTAGATGTGATATAGACAGACCCTTAAAAAAACACATTTTGAAAAGAATGGTGAATCCAGCCCGGAGATTTGCGTCCCTTTTTTGTAATAATGCACCGAGTGTATAGTATTTTGTGGACCGACTGTATAGGATTTTTTTAGATGTCATATATAGGCCAAAAATAAAACAGACACCATCGATCAACTTAAGATGGGTTGTAATAATAAATAAACTTGTAGAACAATTCCCTCCGCTCCTTTTTTCTCCGCATATAAGATTTGTCTAAAGTCAAATTTAATAAACCGTAACGAAACGAAAATACAAAGGTGAACATGGATGCACGCGCACTCACGTGAATAGTAAATTCATAAAAAAGGCTAGAAAAAATGAACAAATCTGAAATTTTGTAGTATGAACCTTAGTCGACCATTCTATGCACGTGTGAAGTTTCATGATGTATTGACACCCATGGTATTCTTAGTGAAGAAAATACAAATGCGATCATACTATTCATTAAACAGTTTTTTTTAATATAGCGTCGATGAGCTTCGATTTTGTCATTTTTGTCCAGATTACCACGATGTGATTTCTTCGTGAAACTTTATATGCGAGTATACCGGTTGACTAGGTATATTAAAAAATAGATTCAGATTTTTTTGATTTTTTCTAGATTTTTTTAATTTACTATTTATAAAGGGTGCGCACACACCCATGCTCACCAAATCCGCGTCCGTAAGGAATTTCTATTAAGAAATATCAACATTTAAAAAAATAAAGTTATATAATAGGAAAGTTAATTCCATGATGCATCTATTAATATTAGTTTGGTAATGTGATTGTTAGAATTTGTAGATAGATGGGTCTCTTTATCCTCACTCCATATTCAATTTTTCTGCCTACACTTTGCTCAAATGATAAGGGTGTTCCTCTTGCATGTATTCTCATACAATATAATATACTTTTTTTTAATAAAAATCGCTAAAAAAAGGAGAATTTGGCCATCGTGATTAGGGTCGCTCTTTTTTTAATTTTACTTTAGTGGAATTTAACCGGACCTGTTCGTTTTGGCATTTGAGTGTTTTGAATGTACAAAAATTTTGGGAGTTCAGCATGTCTGGAAGCACGGGAGAACGTTCTTTTGCTGATATTATTACCAGTATTCGATACTGGGTTATTCATAGCATTACTATACCTTCCCTATTCATTGCGGGTTGGTTATTTGTTAGTACGGGTTTAGCTTATGACGTGTTTGGAAGTCCTAGGCCAAACGAGTATTTCACGGAAAGCCAACAAGGAATTCCGTTAATAACCGACCGTTTTGATTCTTTAGAACAACTCGATGAATTTAGTAGATCCTTTTAGGAGGCCCTCAATGACATAATATGAAAATTAGTTCCATGGTGACGCATCTAGCTAATAACATTAACTTGATATTGTGAATGTCGATAATTTTTTCGTACGAACATGGCCAAACTTTATGAACTCTCACTTCAGACAAATCATGTGAACTTTGAAATTTGACTTCAGACAAATCTAATGTACATATGTCAAGACGCCCGCTTCTAAACTTGAGAATCAAAACGCAAATTCGTACGCACGATTATTAAATAGCACGGGGACCAATTCTACGCAGCAGTTGGTTCTCCGTGGACAAGGCCTACGGTCCGGACCCACGGTCGAAGTTCTTCAATCTCAGCTTAGTCTTTCGAAAATGCTCATAGGGGTATGTTGTGCGTGCGTGCGTTCATAAAGTGAGTTTATGTGCGTATGTACGAGCGTCTGTATATTTATAATGAATAAAAAAAACTCAAATCGACAGGCACGAACAGGTGCAGAGAAAAGGTGTACAAGACCAAGTTTACGCAGCCGTTGGTTCTCCGTGGACCAGGCCTACGGTCCGGACCCACGGGCGAGTGCCCCACAACCCACCACACCTGGTGGACCAGCAGCAAAGCAGCAGTCCACGCGACCAACCGCCGAACCGGAGGAGCAACAACCAACACCAACGACATGGATCTCCTCCGCACCGCGCCCAAATCCTAGGGTTCCTTCGTCGCCGGGAGAGACGGTCGGCCGGTCGAATCCCAGCCTCCCCCCACCCCGCCCGCGTATCCGGCCTCCGCCATGAGCTCCGCTCAGGACCCCTTCTACATCGTCCGGGAGGAGATCCAGGGCTCGGTAATCCCCCCATCCCCTCTGCTCTTCCTCTAGCTGCTTCAAATTTCGTATGCTGCCGCTGTTTATTGGGCTGCGCCGTGGCGTACTGGCGGCTGAAAACTGCTTCCGTATTTTCTACTCCAGTACTGTATGGAGTAGTATCCACGGGCGTCTCCAGTACTGTACTGTATGGCTGAGGCAGTCACCAACCTGGTAGGTGGCTGAGAAAATTCATGATGCTGGCTGGGAGCAAAACAATTATATGCTTAGATGCTGTAGTAGTTCTATTGTTGTATGGGGATATATGCACAGATATCTAACATATGGTTTCAAAGTATGCTTCCGAGGAAAAATAATTATATATCCAATTTAAACTCTGCACACCTACCATGCTCGTGGAATGGGAGTTACTTGGGGGAACAAGGGCGCGCAGGGCAGGTTTTCAAGCGATTGATTGCTAGTTTTCTTTGTAGCTCTGTTCTATGGGGATATGTACATGCATTTATCTCTCATGCTCTGTTTTTCCTCAAGATAAAGCTCCTCTGTATTTCTTTAAACTCTCCCATAGTTTCACAAACATATTGCATCGTCAGCCTGTATGTATCATCTGTATTCTTCTTTTGGTCCCGAGGATAAGGACCTTTCTTTTGTCCCCTGGGTTAAAAGGATGGGAGTTTCTGTGGGAGGTTTTCTCACTGTATGTGAACAGCAGTCTGATGTTACTAGGCGAATGTTTTTCTTTTTTCTTCTATGATATGAGGGAAGAGCTACTATCATGTGCAAGGAAGTTTTTCAAGTGAGCAGTTGCCCGTTTGTTTATTTAGGACTCATGTAGTAGTCTGGGAAATATGAATAGGTATGTCTATGTGATTTCTAAGCGTGCTTCCTGCATACATGATACAAAGCTCTGCAACTGGTATTCTTTATGTGATAATCTATGTCCTCTTATATAGTTCAAAAGTTGAAGAGTTTCAGTACGTGTGCTGCTATGTCCCTTATAGTTTCAGAAACACATTAATTTATATGTCCTGTTCTATTAATCCTGAAGATAAAACTCATATGTATATGTTGCTTAACTGTACCGTAGCTTCAGAAACATATTGCATCATCAAACTACGGAGGTGTTTGGATTAGAGAGTGGTAACGTCAATGGTAAAGGAATTAGATCACGCTGGTAACAGAGCCGTAATGGAGAAATCCTTGTTTTGTTTGGTTCATGCCTGTAAAGGAATCTGGGACGGAAAAGAACAGGGTGGCGAACTGGCAATCAAGGGCGGTGGCGATGGTTACTAGATGACAGGGCCGCACCAAAGAGGCGGAGGAGAAGGCACACATCCGGTGACTCGCCGGCCATCGGAGACGGGAAGAGCCTGCTCGAGCCTGGAGGCGCTGGGTTCTTTCAAACTCCCTAGATGAGATGCAGGTTGTCCCCGCCGGCGGGCGTGCCGTGGATGCGGTGGCGCCGGACCTAGAGGAGAGGGTCGAGGGGAGGCGGAGGGGGGCTCGAAGGGGACCGGGGAGGCGGCGGCGCTGGTTGAGATGGAGGGGATCGTGGGAGGAGGAGGCGGCGCTGGTTGAGGTGGAGGGGATCGTGGGAGGAGGAGGCGCGATAACAGAATCGTTTACGGGGGATTGTGGGTGGTATCGGTCCATAGCTGGCCTGGAGTCGTTAACGGAGGTATGCCATTACAGTGTACACGTACCAAACAAGTGTATCGTTTTCTGTTTACACCGTAAACAGGTACCGGAGATTTCTCCCCGAAACAAACACCTCCTACATGTATCTGTGTTCTTCTTGTGGTCCTGAGGATAAAGATCATCTTTATTTTGCAGATCGGTAAGCTGCAGACTACGTTCCATCGTTGGGAGCAAGTTTCTTCAAACACCGGAGAATATGTTCATCTGACAAAAGAGCTTCTCACCAGCTGTGAAAGCATTGAGTGGCAGGTATAACTACTCAGCAAAATGGCACCGATAGTCACTTTGATCTCCATTCGATACTAATCTATATGGCAGGATATGCATCTGATATATCAAGCCTAAAATTTAAAGGGCCGTATATTTGTTCTGGCCTAACTAGTTTTTGTTTATGTTTAAGGTGGATGAGTTGGAAAAGACAATTTCAGTTGCATCAAGGGATCCAGTGTATTATGGACTCGATGAAGTTGAACTCTCCCGACGACGGAACTGGACCGGCTCTGCTCGTAATCAGGTATTTCATTATGTGCTCCATCATTCAGTTACATACTTCCTCTGCCTTTATTATAATAACCGGACTGGCTTGAGGATTGTTCCGATCGGATTATACTACAGATTCCCTTCACTGTCTTTTTTCTAGCTATCTCATAGGATTACTGATGAGGCACATCTATTCTCACCATTTTTTAGAACAAAAATGTGGTACTCTTAAGCATGTATGGACAGCACTATTTCAGCTGAATATGATGATATCTTGTAGCATGTAAAAAGGGAGACTGATGAAAATGCTGTTTATGTTAGCATGTTTCTGTCTTTATGGTTGGCAATTTGAAGTTTTATTTATTCTGGGTTCCTATCTTCGAACAAACACATCCAGATTGGTACTGTCAGGCGAGCTGTTGAAAAGGGGAAGAGCAATCCTGCAATGGCAAGACATCAGGACCCGATGGGAACAAGCAGGACTAACCAATATTCTCCCCAAGACAATGATGACTATATTGCTTCAGAATCAGATAGACAGCTTCTACTCATGCGGTGAGTTTGCCTACTCTTACTTTTACTATACTGTACAGATATGTCGGTTATTAATATGTGTTCTAAAAAGGAAACATATTATCTGTTCCGTATGATGAGTAGGATTACCAACTCAAGATTCCTGTTGTTTGTAAGTATGTGGTGTTTAACGTAGAAGTTGGTGTTCACTGCATAGCTGAAAAACACCGTTACCTCTGGTGAATTCCAGTGTTTTAGGGTAGCATGAGCATGCTAACCATTTTTACTAAGGATTTTTCTTTTTACACACCCTAAGTAGCACTTGAATGTCATGTTCACATTCTATCAGTGTCTTTATTGCTCCTCCTGGATAATAGTCTTTCATCAACTGAATCATCTTCTCTGTCTGTGCTCATTCTTGTGCCGCCATTTAGACATGTATGAGTATGAGTTACGCAATTACTTTTGAAGTGTTGCTGCTTGTGCAAGGATGAAATACCCGTGTTATGCTGTCAGACTGCCAGTTACAATCATATTATTCCTTGACCTTTTTTCATTCAGTTGTCAAATACTAGTAGTAGGTATTAGAGGATTGATTTAAAAATAATGAAACTACCAGATCATATACTCTACTACCGTAACTGTAAAGCCCATGTAGTCTACATCTATTGATGCTTGTACCAAATTTCCTTCAGGCAGCAGGATGACGAACTTGACGAGCTCAGCGCGAGCGTCCAGAGGATCGGAGGTGTAGGGCTTACCATACATGAAGAACTGTCTGGACAGGTAGTTGCTACTGACTGGCAAGCAGGCTGCTAGGTTGCTGGATGGGTGTGGATAGCAATTACAGTTTAAATAATTCTGATCTATAGATGAGGGACATTTGGTTTGATTTTCAATTGTTCATAGTCATCTAGTTTTGTTATGCGTTTACCGTGATAAAAAAGACTACATATGGCAGGGGAAGTAACTACATGCTACTGTTTTTTTTTACAGGAAAGGATCCTGAACGACCTAAGTCTGGAGATGGAAACTACTTCCAACAGGCTCGACTTTGTGCAGAAACGAGTGGCGATGGTGATGAAGAAGGCCGGCATTAAGGGGCAGATCATGCTCATCCTCTTCCTGGTGGTCCTATTCATCATACTCTTCGTTCTGGTGTTTTTGACATAGCAATATATACTACTCGTATAGCGTATAGTTTTACCACCTACGTGTACCTGCTTACTGTAAGTTGTGTTCCACATTAAGCATTCAACCTGGGCGCTGTGTTCCACGTTTGAAAGAAAAATCTCTTGCAGTTGTGCCTGTTCTATCAAGCTTGAGATTATCAATTTACCATTGCTTAGAGACAATAGAAGTATTGCCAGTTGGGAAGCATAGACAGTCTAGTCACCCCATAAAATAGATAGTTCTGCATGGATTGTACATGGACCTACTCATCACCCATATAAGCCAAAATTATGCCATTTCCATTACTCTCTCACGACAACATACAGCTACTGAAATTGCTTCTGAATTTTGATTTGTGCGGATTGTCTTTATTAGTAGAATACAGTTTGATTTCAGGATTTGTGTGAAACATGTGTGTATGACTGAATATCTGTAAAACTGGTGTGCAAATTCATCGACACTTTGTTGCAACGAATAAAATTGTGAAGTTCGGTGAAGCACCCCTGCAATGATTCCAAAATCAATGAAATAGTTTATACTATCATAACTTCACAATCTGAACGTATAGTAGAGTTCATAACTGAATCAAGGGGAAGAAATGAGATGTTATTTCCTAGATGAGATGTTATTTTCTAAGTGGGATCCTTTTTCTAATCTAGCTGAACATAATGTGTGTCATGAGGTCTTCACATGGCAGTCTCACCAAGAACAGTCTGAAGATAAGGTGAACTTGCACAAATTTTGGTAGCAATATGTCTAGCCACCGCTTTTCAGCTTAGATGTCCTGGAAGAAATCATAAACATATTACACCAATCAGTCTACATACATGACCTTAATCCACTATTAGAATCACTATGCGTTGCTAACCCATAGTAAAAATAGTATATCTGGCAGCACTTAGGTGTCGTATTTGCAGTTTATAATTTAGGGAGTCATCGTGAAAAATAGACAGGGCGCTCTTTTTTTTTTGCATGGTAATACGTGTCTCATTCATATCATAACGAACAAAGTACAAATCACGTAAAGACCGACATGACAAAACTGAAAAGATAGCAGAACATCTTTGAGCTTGACACCAACGCTCGTCAACTGCATCCGGCACCACCACAACAGCCATCGAAGAAAAGAATGACGAATCACCACCTCACCCAAGCTCGACGCGGCTCCATCGCTGATATGCAACTTTGCGGACCTCCAAGGTGGCTCACTAAAAGTGAAGCCCTTACCGTTGAACGAATCAGACCGGGGCAACACCACGGACACGCCATCGAACTCCAGATCTAGCACCCCACCACGACTAAGACGCCGAAGGAGGAAACCATATCTGCCATCCACGAACCACGAGCCAAGCAGATATTCCGCCTTTCAGATGTCGTCGATGCAGACCACAATCTGCATCCGCTCCTGGACTACCTCCCAAGCTCCACGTCGACGCTGGAGCAAACGTCGTCGCAATGGCGGAGCCCGAGGACACAGGTCCACCACGAGGATGCCGCCACCGCCACACCATCCTTGCTTGAACATACTGGTTTCCAAATCCATCCCCAACCATAGGACCGATGGCCTCGTCAGGGAAGGATCCGAAGATTCTTTATTCAGCGCCGCCATCGTCGCCACCGAAGCAAAGACGATGAACAACCTAAAAATCTAAACTATGAGGGAGTAAAATTGATCCACACGCGTGAATCCGGCGGCCCCCCTCAACACCGACAACCGAGGTCGCCGGCGGAGGGGAACCGCCGGAGAACGGCGTTGGAAGATCGGCCCTGGCGGCGGCTAGGGTTGCAGCCGCCAGGGAGGAGAGGAAAACTGGCAAAGCGTAGGGCGCTCTTCTTTGATGGAAAAAAGGTAAATCGGCGGGAGTAGTACTCGGTATTATAAAAAGCATCACCACTTTTTTTAATGTATCCTTCCAAAAAATGTGAGAAAAAGGTATGTGGATGGCAACTACTATATTTGTGAGAAATTCAAAATTCAAAATTCATGGTGAGAGAAAGCAGAAAGAAAACCCTTAGGTTCCGCCAGACATGTGCAGTAGGGAAGGGTTGGGTTGCGACCTGCCATTTTGCTCGGCCTGCCTACACCTGGCTCGTGGACCACATGCCCTAGTAATCAGTGTCTCTGTAGTTGGCTTCGTTCCCCATGCCCATCTCATCCCCCCTGACCGCACCCCTTCCTCGGTTACCACCGCGCAAGGCCCCCACCCACCATTCTTTTTGGACTCAAACGGACCAGAGCAGAGGTCTTCCTCTCGGTAAGCAGTGACCATTCCTTTCCCTTTTTCTTCATCTCTGTCGTGAAATTGAGTGACCCTTCTTATTCGAGCAACCCAATGCCAAATCCCTACCACTTCTAACCCAACCCCGAGTCTGATGACGAGAAATATTACGTTTTTTGGAGTCATGTGCTGCTCTAGTGTAGGCCAGCGAGATGCATCCGCCCATCCAAAAGTGAAATTTAATTTAGCAAATAAAGTCTCGATACACAATGTATAAACATGGTGAAGTGTGTGTGTGTGTGTGTGTGGGGGGGGGGGGGCAATTGCCCCCTGCACATAACTAATTGCGTGAGTCACCTGTCTAGCATTATAATCAGTTGGTTCATTGTATTTTCCAGATCCAGTTTCCTCCTTTTTGATTGGTTTTCCTTCTCAAAATCCTCCACATCCATATTAGCCAGCTCCATTTCATATTGTTCTCTGTTAGCTCCCTCTTGCACCAGCTTTCGTATTCCTTCCTGCTGTTGATCCACCAGTTCTTGCATTTTTTGATGTGCAGTTTCCAGCTCCTTGATTCTTTTCTCAGCTTTTCCCCATAATGCACTGTGTCTAGCTTTATCTTCTTCCATTTTTTTGATCTTGTTGAACATGATATCACTTTCTCTATGCCATTTCTTTCTCTCTATGTTCATTTCATTCTGCCACTGCCCCATAGTCTCTTCTACTTGTGTTTTCATCTTATCAATTCTTTCATCTATTTCCTCACTTTATGTAAGAGATAGATACCCTAGTGTTACCCATTTGTTGTCCTTGTCTTCCATCTTTGTTCTTTTCCTTTTTGTCATCCTCCTCTTCTATATCATCTAAGTCACTGATCTCTTTATTTTTCCTTTTCTCCTCTTTGTACCATCCAATTTCCACCACTTTGTCAACTTCAGTTCCAATCCTAAACATGAGCAAATAAGGTGAGGTAATTTCCACATGTGAAGGAATCTTTTCCACATCTCTGATCCCACATTTTGCCTTGACTTTTTCCTCATTGATGGTATCCATGTCAACCTCCAACACAGGCCCCACATCAATAGCCACTTCACATATTCCAAAAAAATGTCTGAAGCACTCAGGCACTTTGTTTAGTTTTATCCAGGCTGTGTGCATTCTTCCAATGGCCTGATGGTCAAGAGAATAAGGTTGCACTTTGATCACCACTCCTGTCCCTAGCAGGTTGAATCATTAAATTTTGCAAGTTCCACCAGCTTTGCCTTATTGGGAAACCTCATCATGTAGCAATTTTCCCATATTCTTTAACTCTCCACTGCCATTCCCAGTCACATCTCTCACATAGCTTTAATTAATTCTGTCTCATTGAATTGCCCATCTCTAATAACTACAACACCCAGAGGGTTTATATGCTCTGCCACTAGCATGTCTTTGTAACTCTGCACCAACAAAATCCGGAGTCCTTTGGCAGCATACCCCACATATTTTGGTATAGGCTTCATTTGTTTTTGCAGACTGCATTCCCCAGTGATATGATTGTCCCTTCCACAGATTAAACAGTGGCCCACTTTGCAATCCCTTGTTGAATGTCTGGGGTCTTTACATTTCCCACACACCTGCTTATTGAATATGTCTGCCCCTCTCTTATTTTCCTCACCATTCAGTTGCCAAGCACCTCTTCCCCCTTGTCTCCTCACCTCCATATTTGAAATATGTTCATTTCCTTTCTTTGTTTTTTCATAGTATCTCCACCTTTATCCTCCTTTTTCTGTGTAACCCCTATATTCCTTGCGCCTGTGAGATTTCCTAGCACACCTTCTATCTGGACACTTTCATTGCTCTTCATTCCTTGAACCAGTTGAGAAAGCAAGGTTGCCAGTAGCTATTGTTGTTGATTCAGCTCCTGACCAATCATCTGGTCATTTTCCCTCTCTTTTCCTCCTCCAGATTTCCCTATCTCTTCCCTCCCCCCTTCTTGGCACCTTCTACCTCCTCTTTCTTTCCTGTTTTGGCTTGCCAAATCAATTTTTCTTCAGTTTGGCTACCAGCAAACTCCTCCTCATCTTCAGTCCCTCTGCCTATCCCTATCCCTATCCCAACTGTTGGGAACGTAGCATGCAATTTCAAAACTTTCCTACGCTCACGCAAGATCTATCTATGAGATGCATAGCAACGAGACGACAAGAGTGTTGATACGTCCATTTTGCATCATGCTTATATGTTGATATTTATAGCATCATGGGCTGTTATTACTTGTTTTGTCACAATACTTATGCCTTTTCTCTCTTATTTTACAAGGTTTACAAGAAGAGGGAGAATGCCGGCAGCTGGAATTCTGGGCTGGAAAATGAGCAAACTCTGGAAACCTATTTTGTACAACTCCAAAAGCTCCGAAACTCCACAGAACTCCGTTTCATAAAATATAAAAAATATCTGGCGAAAGAAGTTCACGAGGGGGGCCACCGGCTGTCCACGAGGGTGGGGGGCACACCCCCCTCTCTGGGCGCGTCCCCTGTCTCGTGGGCCCACCGACGGTCCCCCGATGCCCATCTTCTCCTATAGGAGGTGTTTTGACTTGGAAAAAATCACAAGGAAGCTTTCGGGACCAGACGCCGCCGTCTCGAGGCGGAACCGAGGCGGAAACCAATCTAGGGCTCTGGCAGAGCCGTTCTGCCGGGGACACTTCCCTCGGGGAGGGGGAAATCGTCACCGCCGTTATCACCAACAACTCTCCCATCTTGGGGAGGGCAATCTTCATCAACATCTTCACCAACACCATCTCCTCTCAAACCCTAGTTCATCTCTTGTATCCAATCTTTGTACCCAAACCTCGGATTGGTACCTGTGGGTTGCTAGTAGTGTTGATTACTCCTTGTAGTTGATGCTAGTTGGTTTATTTGGTGGAAGATCATATGTTCAGATCCATTATGCATATTAATACCCCTCTGATCATGAACAATATTATGTCTTGTGAGTAGTTACTTTTGTTCCTGGGGACATGGAAGAAGTCTTGCTATTAGTAGTCATGTGAATTTGGTCTTCGTTCGATATTTTGATGAGATGTATGTTGTCTCTCCTCTAGTGGTGTCATGTGAACGTCGACTACATGACACTTCACCATTATTTGGGCCTAGAGGAAGGTATTTTGAATGAATAAGTAGATGATGGGTTGCTAGAGTGACAGACGCTTAAACCCTAGTTTATGCGTTGCTTCGTAAGGGGCTGATTTGGATCCATATGTTTCATGCTATGGTTAGGTTTACCTTAATACGTCTTTTGTAGTTTTGGATGCTTGCATTAGAGGTTAATCATAAGTGGGAGGCTTGTCCAAGTAAGGACAACACCCAAGCACCGGTCCACCCACATACCAAACTATCAAAGTACCGAACGCAAATCAGATGACCATGGTGAAAACTAGCTTGACGATAATTCCCATGTGTCCTCTCGAGCGCTTTCCTTTATATGAGAGTTTGTCCAGGCTTGTCCTTTGCTACGAAAAGGATTGGGCCACCTTGTTGCACCTTATTTACTTTTACCTTTTGTCACTTGCTACCAATTACCTTATCACAAAACTATCTGCTACTTATAATTTCAGTTCTTGCAGAAAATACCTTACTGAAAACTGCCTATCATTTCCTTCTGCTCCTTGTTCGGTTCGACACTCTTACTTATCGAAAGGACTGCGATAGACCCCCTACACTTGTGGGTCATCAAGACTCTTTTCTGGCGCCATTGCCGGGGAGTGAAGCGCCTTTGGTAAGGAAAAATTTATATAGTGTGCTGAAATTTATTGTCACTTGTTACTATGGCTCAAAATCCTTTGCGGGGCTTGTTCGGGGTATCTTCACCCCGACCAGAAGAGCAAAGAGTTGCTCCTCAACCTACTGCACCTACTGAAAATGTTTGCTTTGAGATTCCTTCGGGTATGATAGAGAAACTACTTGAAAATTATTTTACAGGAGACGGAACACTGCATCCCGATTTACACCTAATCTATGTGGATGAAGTTTGTGGATTATTTAAGCTTGCAGGTATGCCCGAGGATGTTATCAAGAAGAAGGTCTTTCCTTTATCTTTGAAGGGATATGCATTGACATGGTTTAGGCTATGTGATGATATTGGATCATGCAACTATAATCGTCTGAAGTTGGAATTTCATCAGAAGTTCTACCCTATGCACCAGGTTCATCGTGATCGTAATTATATTTATAATTTCTAGTTTCGCGAAGGAGAAAGCATTGCTCAATCTTGGGGGAGGCTTAAGTCAATGTTATATTCATGCCCCAATCATGAGCTCTCAAGAAAAATGATCATTCAAATTTTTTTTGCTCGGCTTTCTCTCAATAATCGCACCATGCTCGATAATTCTTGTTCTGGCTCTTTTATGATGAAGACTGTTGAATTCAAATGGGATTTATTGGAAAGAATTAAATGCAACTCTGAAGATTGGGATCTCGACGAAGGTAAGGAGTCAGGTATGACCCCTAAGTTTGATTGTGTTAAAGCTTTTATGGATATCGATGTTTTCCGTGAGTTTAGCACTAAATATGGACTTGACTCTGAGATAGTAGCTTCTTTGTGTGAATCTTTTGCTACTCATGTTGATCTCCCCAAGGAGAAGTGGTTTAAATACCATCCCCCTATTGAAGTAAAAGTAGTTGAACCTGTTAAAGTTGAAGAAAAGACTATTACTTATAATGTTGATCCTATTGTTCCTACTGCTTATATTGAGAAACCACCTTTCCCTGTTAGGATAAAGGATCATGCTCAAGCTTCAACTGTAGTTCGTAAGAGTAATACTAGAACACCTACGCCCTCTGAGCAAATTAAAGTTGAACCTAGTGTTGCTATGGTTAAAGATCTCTTGGTAGAAGATTTAGATGGACATGTTATTTACCTCCAAGAAGAGTCTGCTAGAATAGCCAAACCCAATGCTAGGAATAAACATAGACCTATTGTAGGCTTGCCTGTCATCTCTGTTAAGATAGGAGATCATTGTTATCATGGTTTATGTGACGTGGGTGCTAGTGCGAGTATTATCCCTCATACCTTATATCAAGAAATTATGCATGACATTGCACCTGTTGAGCTAGAAGGGATTGATGTTACTATTAAGCTAGCTAATAGAGACACTATTTCACCAGTTGGGATTGTTAGAGATGTTGAAGTCTTGTGTGGGAAGGCTAAATACCCTGCTGATTTTCTTGTTCTTAGTTCCCCACAAGATGAATTCTGTCCCATTATATTTGGTAGACCCTTCTTGAATACTGTTGATGCCAAGATAGACTGCGTGAAAGATATTGTTACTGTTGGATTAGGGGATATGTCTCATGATTGTAACTTTGCTAAATTTCGTAGACAACCCCTTGATAAAGAACTACCTAGTAAGGATGAAATTATTGGTCTTGCTTCTATTGCTGTGCCTCCTAATGATCCTTTAGAACAATACTTGCTAGACCATGAAAATGATATGCATATGAATGAGAGAAGGGAAATAGATGAAATATTCTTTAAATAGGGCGTATTGAAAAACAACTTTCCTGTTGAAATCCTAGGGGATCCTCCTCCACCCAAGGGTGATCCCGTGTTTGAACTTAAACCTTTGCCTGATAATCTTAAGTATGTTTATCTTGATGAAAAGAAGATATATCCTGTTATTATTAGTGCTAACCTTTCAGAGTAGGAAGAAGAAAAACTATTGAAAACTCTGAAGAAGCACCGTGCTGCTATTGGATATACTCTGGATGATCTTAAGGGCATTAGTCCCACTATATGCCAACACAAGATAAAATTGGAAGGCCATGGAGTTATGAACCGGTACTCTAGGGTTTGGCGAATACGGGGCGACGGCCTGCCGCCGCCGTCGCCGCCGCCACGCACGTCCATCGCCGGTGAGGACGGCACCAGCTCCGCACGGGGAACCTACCCCCAGGTCGGACATGTTGTGGCTCAGTTCGCCAGTGCGGCCCCATCCGCCTCTGCGGCTTCGTATGCCAGCGCGGCTCCGTCCGCCTCTGCGGCATCGTCCGCCAGCGCGGCTCTGCCCGCCTCTGCGACTCCGTCCGCCAGCGCTGCAGCGTCCACTATTGCGGCTCTGTCCGTCGCTACGGCAGCATGCACCAGGTCTGGAATTTTGAGGAGACCTCCACGGGAGGTGGATGAGATCAGGGGATGCCAATTCCAATCAGAGGAAAGTGACTATGCAGATGGAGCAGAGTTGGGAACAGAGTTGGGAAGGGCTCGCAGCAGTTTATGTTCAGAAGGTGTGCAGTTTGATCCCGGTGGCTCAGTCAGTACTCCTTGTGCCTTACTGACGCTACCGTCGCATAGGACGACATTAGCAGCAGCAATGAACGGATTGGTGTAGAATTGTCGAGGAATCGGCGGTTCCTTGACAGTTTGTGACCTTGTGTCCGTCAATCAAGTACACCAACCTCGAGTTATTTTCTTATCTGAGACTAGCCAAAGCAAAGACAGAGTTCGGCGACTGCGTAACCGGCTTTGTCTGAAAGGCTTTGCTGGTGTGAGTAGCGAAGGGCTTAGTGGAGGATTAGCCCTCTTCTGGGATGAGCACTTGTATGTGGAGATAAAAGAGGCTAATCAGAGATACATTGACGCACACATTGGTACAGCTCCGGGCAATGTGACATGGCGATTAACTTGTGTGTATGGAGAGCCCAGAGTGGAGAATAGATACCTTATGTGGGATAAAATGCGGGAGCTTAAAGCAAAGTCAGACTTACCATGGACCGTTGTTGGCGACTTCAACGAGGCTATCTGACAGTTTGAGCACTTCTCCCTCACTCGCCGCGCCGAGAGCCAGATGGAGGCTTTTCGTGAAGCTCTGGATGATTGTGCACTCACTGATCTTGGATTTAAAGGCGTTCCTTTCACTTATGATAACAAACGTGCTGGTAGGAAGAATGTAAGAGTACGACTCGATCGGGTTGTCACGAATGATGGTTGGCGGGATATGTTTCTGGATGCCTCGGTGGAACATATTGTAACATCTTGCTTTGATCGTTGCCTCCTGCTAGTCCAGTTCCATGCTGAACAATTGGTACATAACAAGAAAAGATGCAGGCAATATGAGATCTTTTGGGAGAGAGCTTCAGACCTACCCGAGATAATTAAACATGCGTGGGCTGCTGCTGGTGATAAAAGCGACCTGGAGGCCATACAAAATTGCCTCAGCAACGTCATGAAGTCATTGCAGGGTTGGAGCACCCACAAATTTGGCAATATCTTAAAGCAGCTAAAGGAGGTGCGCACTGAATTGGAAGAGCTGTTAAGCAGTGGTGCTGATAGTGCCAAGGTTCGTGTGGTGCAAGATAAGTTGAATGAGCTACTGTACAAAGAAGAGATGTTGTGGCTTCAAAGGTCAAGAATTAATTGGCTTAGAGAAGGCGATCTAAACACTAAGTTCTTCCATGGGAAAGTTGTATGGCGAGCTAAGAAAAATAAAATCACAAAGCTACAAGATGCAAATGGAAATTGGATATCTTCCCCAGCCGAGCTGGAATCATTGGCTACCGCTTATTTCCAGGACCTCTTTACTCGCGATGCCAACCTTAATCCGGAGGAAATTGTCGCACTATTTGAGAACAAGGTCTCGGTGGAGATGAATGAGATGCTATGCCAGGAGTTCATGGACAGGGATATTTCAGATGCGTTGTATCAAATAGGGCCCTTAAAGGCATCTGGCACAGATGGTTTTCCTGCGAGGTTCTATCAACGAAACTGGGGCATTATGAAAGAACAAGTTATCGCAGCAGTAAAGATTTTCTTCGCCACAGGGAAGATGCCAGCTAATATTAATCACACTTCCATTGTCCTAATACCCAAAGTGGATCAACCAATGACACTCAAAGAGTTCCGGCCCGTAAGTCTTTGCACAGTGCTATATAAAGTGATTGATAAGTGTTTGGCAAACAGATTGAGACCCATTTTGGGAGAGATTATTTCCATCAACCAAAGTGCGTTCGTTCCTGGGAGATTGATCACAGACAACGCGGTTGTGGCTTTCGAGTGCTTCCACTTCATTGAGCAAAATAAAAATCCGGAGAAGAACTTCTGTGCATATAAGATTGACCTCTCAAAGGCGTATGACCGTGTGGACTGGGGTTTCTTGGAGAATGCGATGAAAGGCCTAGGTTTCTCTCACCAGTGGATCGAGTGGATCATGTCATGTGTGACCTCGGTGAGTTATTCTGTCAAACTTAATGGAACCTTGCTGGACTCGTTCCTCCCGACTCGTGGTCTGCGCCAAGGAGATCCCCTATCCCCCTTTTTATTCCTATTTGTGGCAGATGGATTGTCTGCGCTGCTCCAAAGAGAGATCAATATTAGTCAGATAGTTCCATTGAAAGTGTGCCGTAGTGCCCCTGGAATATCACATTTGCTCTTTGCCGATGATACACTTCTATTCTTCAAGCCAGAGGTGGATCAAGCTATACGCGTGCAACAAGTTGTTAATTCATATGCTCGAGGGACGGGTCAGCTTGTTAACCTAGACAAGTGCTCTCTAATGTTTGGAAAATCATGCTCGGCTGATGTTCAGGAAGGAATTAAAGCAGCATTGCAGGTCACCCAGGTGGAGTTTGAGCCTAAGTACCTAGGCTTGCCGACACCGGAGGGGAGAATGACTCGAGGTAAATTCCAAAGCTTACAAGAGAAAATGGCGAAGAGGATAGTGTTATGGGGAGAGGGCTCTCAGGGAGGGAAAGAAGTGCTAATTAAGGCAGTCGCCCAAGCACTCCCCACGTTTCTAATGGGTGTTTTCAAGCTTCCTGACGGCTTATGCGAGGATTTAACAAAGATGATACAAAACTTTTGGTGGGGGGCGGCACAGGGAAAGCGGCGTACTCACTGGGTGTCATGGGACATTATGCTAAGGCCCGAATCACATGGTGGAATGGGATTCCGATATATGAAACTTTTTAATCAAGTGCTGCTAGCCAAGCAGGCATGGAGGCTAATTGAGAACCCCCAGAGCTTATGTGCGTAGGTGCTCACGGCGAAATACTACCCTAATGGGTTCTTGGTGGATACAGTCTTCACCGGCAATGCGTACTCAACCTGGCAAGCCATTGAATATGGGCTGGAGCTCCTTAAGAAAGGGATTATCTGGTGTATCGGTAACGGCTCCCAGGTCCGTATATGGCGTGATCCTTGGATCCCTCGTGATCAGTCCCGGCGACCAATGACTCCGAAGCGACGCTGCCGACTCAAGTGGGTTTCTGATCTCCTCAATACAGATGGTACATGGAACAATGACCTCCTGCGGCAGCATTTTTATCAGCCAGATATATATAGCATCCTTCAGATCAAGACTTCGAACAGGCTAGAAGCTGACTTCCTTGCGTGGCATCCGGACAAACATGGCTGCTTTTCTGTACGGAGCGCCTATTACCTGGGGCTTCACGAACGCATGGAGGCGCAGGGCTGTGGTGCGTCGAGTATTCGGCCGGATGGACGGCAGCCAGTGTGGGACTTAATATGGAAGAACGGGGCACCAGCTAAAGTACGTGTATTTACAGGAGTGCTGCTCGTGAGTCCCTAGCTACTCAAGCTACCAAGAACCACATGCATATGGAGCAAGATCCTACATGTGTACTATGCGACCATGCGGTGGAGGATGTACATCATGCGCTGGTACAATGCCCCCATGCAGTGGCACTCTAGGCAGCCATGAGAGACTACTGTGACCTCCCGACCATAGAAGACCCGTGTGATGCCGAGCCCGAATGGCTGTTTCATCTGCTTGACAACCTGTCTGATGTACAGAGGTTGGCTTCCCTGATGATCATGTGGAGGATTTGGTATGCGAGGAATGAGATCACTCATAATAAAGCACCGGTTCCGATCGAGGCTTCGTGCAGATTTCTCACGAGTTATATCACGTCTTTTCTTGCGTTACAGCAGCACCCGGAGGCGGATTTGACAAAAGGAAAGCAGGTGATTGACCTCTCAGGAAGCATGCCAAAGAGCACACATGCAATAACAGTAGCGCCGCGCTGGGAGGTTCCCGATGCAAACCATGCAAAACTTAATATTGATGGCGCTTTTGTTAAGGAAAATGGCACGGCTGGGGCTGGCATGATTTTACGGGATCATGAAGGTGATGTCATCTGTGCAGCGATACGAGTCCTTTTTAACTGTGGTGATCCCTTGGAAGCCGAGATGGCGGCGCTGGATGAAGGACTACAACTTGCTCTCCATTGGACTAACTTGCCGCTGTGATGACCCACAAGTGTAGGGGATCTATCGTAGTCCTTTCGATAAGTAAGAGTGTCGAACCCAACGAGGAGCAGAAGGAAATGATAGGCAGTTTTTAGTAAGGTATTTTCTGCAAGCACTAAAATTATAGGTAACAGATAGTTTTGTCATAAGATAATTGGTAGCAAGTGACAAACAGTAAAAGTAAATAAGGTGCAGCAAGGTGGCCCAATCCTTTTTGTAGCAAAAGACAAGCCTGGACAAACTCTTATGCCAGGTAAAGTGATCCCGAGGACATATGGGAATTATCGTCAAGCTAGTTTTCATCATGATCATCTGATTCGCGTTCGGTACTTTGATAATTTGGTATGTGGGTGGAGCGGTGCTTGGGTGCTGCCCTTACTTGGACAAGCCTCCGACTTATGATTAACCTCTAATGCAAGCATCCGCAACTACAAAAGAAGTATTAAGGTAAACCTAACCATAGCCTGAAACATATGGATCCAAATCAGCCCCTTACGAAGCAACACATAAACTAGGGTTTAAGCTTCTGTTACTCTAGCAACCCATCATCTACTTATTACTTACCACTGCCTTCCTCTAGGCCCAAATAATGGTGAAGTGTCATGTAGTCGACGTTCACATGACATCACTAGAGGAGCGACAACATACATCTCGTCAAAATATCGAACGAAGACCAAATTCACATGACTACTAATAGCAAGACTTCTCCCATTTCCTCGGGAACAAAAGCAACTACTCACAAGACATAATATTGTTCATGATAAGAGGGGTATTAATACGCATAATGGATCTGAACATATGATCTGCCACCAAATAAACCAACTAGAATCAACTACAAGGAGTAACCAACACTACTATCAACCCACAGGTACCAATCTGAGGTTTGGATACAAAGATTGGATACAAGAGATGAAATAGGGTTTGAGAGGAGATGGTGCTGGTGAAGATGTTGATGAAGATAGCCCTCCCCAAGATGGGAGATGTGTTGGTGATGAAGGCGGTGAAGATTTTCCCCTCCCGGAGGGAAGTATCCCCGGCAGAACAGCTCTGCCGGAGCCCTAGATTGGTTTCCGCCTCGGTTCCGCCTCGAGACGGTGGCTTCTGGTCTCGAAAGCCTCCTCCTGATTTTTTCCAGGTCAAAACAGTTCATATAGGAGAAGATGAGCACCTGGGGCCCACCGGCTGGCCCTCGAGGCAGGGGGGCGGGCGCCCTGGGAAGGGGGGCGCGCCCCCACCCTCGAGGCCAGCCAGTGGCCCCTCTCATGATTTCTTTCGCCAGATATTTTTTATATTTTCTGTAAAAATGTTCTGTGGAGTTTCGGGGCTTTTGGAGTTGTGCATAATAGGTTTCCAAAGTTTGCTCCTTTTTCAGCCCAGAATTCCAGCTGCCGGCGTTCTCCCTCTTCATGTAAACCTTGTAAAATAAGAGAGAAAATGCATAAGTATTGTGACAAAACATGTATGAACAACCCATAATGCAATAAATATCAACTTATAAGCATGATGCAAAATGGACGTATCAACTCCCCCAAGCTTAGACCTCGCTTGTCCTCAAGGGAAAGCCGATAACGAAAAATATGTCCACATGTTTAGAGATAGAGGTGTCGATAAAAAATAAAATACGGACATGAGAGCATCATGATCATTCTCATAGCAGCAACTTATATAAATATAGTCATATGATCATTATGTTAAAGTAACAATTCATCCACAATATCAAGTATGCATCATAAACTTCATTGGAAACTAACAAACTTTGGTCTCGGTCATTGAAGCAATTGCAATTTATCGTAACATCGAAAAGAGTCAATATAAGAGCTTTTCAGCAAGCCTACATACTCAACTATCATATAGTCTTTCACAATTGCTCACACTCACGCAATACTTATGTTTATGGAGTTTTAATCGGACACAGAGAAAGATAGGGGCTTATGGTGTTGCCTCCCAACTTTTTACCTCAAGGGTAATGTCAACAGTAATAGAATATAAAAACTTACATCCATGTGGATATATATGTCAGGATCTTTCCAACACAATGTGCTCGCCAAAGGATAAATTGAAAAAGTAAAGGTGGACTTCACCTTGACAGGCCCTTCGCAGAGGGAAGCAGAGGTTGTCATGTGTTCCTATGGTTGGATGCACAAAGTCTTAGCATAGAAGAACTTCACTTTATATTGCCACTTGTGATAAGGACCTTTATTACGCAGTCCGTCGCTTTTATTACTTCCATATCACAAGCTCGTATAAAGCTAATTTCTCCCACACTAATAAATCATACATATTTTAGCGGGTTTACAACATGACAACTTACTTGGAATGATCTTTCTCAATCCATAGGTAGTTATGGTGGACTCTCATGGCAAAACTGGGTTTAAGGGTATATATGGAAGCACAAGTAGTATCTCTACTTAGTGCGAGGAGTTTTGGCTAGCATGAGGGAGAAAGGCAAGCTCAACATGTTGGAAGATCCATGACAATATACTTTATTTCAGATATAAGAAGACATAACCCATTATGTTGTCTTCCTTGTCCAACATCAACTCTTTAGCATGTCATATTTCAATGAGTGCTCACAATCATAAAAGATGTCCAAGATAGTATATTTGTATGTGAAGCCTCTCTTCTTTTATTACTTCTTATTAATTGCAACGATGGCCAAAACTATGTTTGTCACCTCCCAACAACTTTTATTTATTATACTCTTGTATGTGAAGTCATTACTTCTCATAAGATCGATATGATCTCTTTGATTCTCTTTATGTTTTCTTTCTTTTTGTTATGACCCAAGTGCGGAAATCAAGCCCTTGACTCAACACTAATCTTTATTATATAGCTCACAGACTCGATTACAAAGGATAAAGCTCACCAAGCAAAAGCTCACAACTAGATCATGCAAACTTTATTCTAATAGATCAAGATACTACCAAAAGGATCGAACTAAGTAAAACGGTAAAGATAGGAGTGATGGTGATACGATACCGGGGTCACTCCCCCAAGCTTGGCAGTTGCCAAGGGGAGTGCCCATACCCATATGATTATGTCTCCTTCTTCGGGGTTGGTGATGATGGCTTCTTCCTCAGCTTACGCTTAAGGACAGAATTTTGCACCTTTAGATCATTGATCTCTTGCTCAAGATTTAATATCCTCTTGCATAATGCCTGCTTGTTTTCCTGCAAGAGGTTAAAAGGGATACATTTGATCTTAGGTTTCTTTACTCTGTCCGGGAGGCTTGACTTTTTGAACTCCACGTGCATGTCTGCAAGTTGAGGTAGTGGGACTTCGTCTTCGTCTGAGCTAGTCCAATCTTTACTTTTTGAATCCTGATCCTCGTCTTCTTCCGTGGTCCAACCATAATGCTCCAAATCACCATAGACCTTAGGGTCAGCAAGGGAATCAGCCACATAGCTTTCTCCCTCCGAATCCTGGGACGACATGTCGCTTTTATCTGTGACAGAAGAGGCTTGAAACGAAAACAGAGGAGTTCTGCGTGATACAGAGGTGAAAACCTTAGGGAGTATATATAATGAATTTTTCCCGAACAAAAGGAGTAACCCACAAGAAAACGGAGTCTAGGGGGCACACGGGGTGCCCTCGAGGCAGGGGGGCGCGCCCCCTACCCTTGAGGAGGCCCCGTGTCTCCTCCGGACTGCGGTTTATTTTTCTATTTTTCTAAATATTCCAAAACGGATAAAAATTGCCTTTAGAACTGTTTTGGAGTCGGTTTACTTACTGTATCACGTACCTCTTCCTTTCTGGAGGCTGAATCGTTCTGGAAAGTGTCCCTTATGTATTCCTCTGGGGTTATGGTTTCAATAATATTAGTTTCAACATTTATAGGATTACCTGAGATATAATGTTCGATCCTTTGACCATTCACCACCTTCGGATTTGTGCCGTCGAAATTGTTGATCTTTATAGCACCAGAACGATAGACCTCCTCAATAACGTAAGGTCCTTCCCACTTGGAGAGAAGTTTTCCTGCAAAAAATCTTAAACGAGAGTTGAATAGCAAAACATAATCACCTACGTTGAACTCACGCTTTTGTATCCTTTTGTCATGCCATCTTTTAACTTTTTCTTTAAATAACTTGGCATTCTCGTAGGCCTGGGTTTTCCATTCATCGAGACATCTAATATCAAATAGCCTCTTTTCACCGGCAAGTTTGAAATCATAATTAGGCTCTTTGATAGCCCAGTATGCCTTATGTTCTAGCTCAAGAGGTAAGTGACAAGCTTTTCCATATACCATCTTATATGGAGACATACCCATATGATTTTTGTATGAAGTTCTATAAGCCCATAACACATCATCTAGTTTCTTGGACCAATTCTTTCTAGAACTATTAACTGTCTTTTGCAAGATTAATTTCAACTCCCTATTACTAAGTTCTACTTGACCACTAGTCTATGGGTGATAAGGTAATGCAATTCTATGGTTGACATCATACTTGGCAAGCATCTTATGGAAAGCACCATGAATAAAGTGTGAACCACCATCAGTCATTAGATATCTAGGGACTCCAAACCTCGGAAATATAACTTTTTTAAGCATCTTAATAGAGGTGTTATGATCAACACTACTAGTTGGAATAGCTTCTACCCACTTAGTAACGTAATCAACAGCAACTAGGATATGTGTGTACCAATTAGAGGAAGGAAAAGGTCCCATATAATCAAAGCCCCAAACATCAAATGGTTCAATAACAAGTGAATAATTCATAGGCATTTCTTGACGTCTACTAATATTACCAATTCTTTGACATTCATCACATGATAAGACAAACTTACGGGCATCCTTGAAGAGAGTAGGCTAGATTGCAATACCTTGTTGCTGTTCTGTCTCCCGCATGGTGTCCTCCATAGGCTTCGGAGTGGCACTTGCATAGGATCTATTCCTGTTCATGCTCAGGTACACAACGTCTAATAATACCATCTACTCCTTCTTTATAAAGATGTGGGTCATCCCAAAAGTAATGTCTCAAATCATAGAAGAACTTTTTCTTTTGCTGATAAGTGAAGCTAGGAGGTATAAACTTAGCGACAATATAATTAGCATAATCAGCATACCATTGAGCAGTACAAGAAGTACTTATGACAGCTAGTTGTTCATCAGGAAAGCTATCATCAATAGGTTGTGGGTCATCAAGTATATTCTCTAACCTAGACAAGTTATCTGCTACGGGGTTCTCAGCCCCCTTTCTATCAATAATATGCAAGTCAAATTCTTGCATCAAGAGAACCCATCTAATAAGTCTAGGTTTAGCATCTTTCTTTTCCATAAGGTATTTGATAGCAGCATGATTAGTGTGAATAGTTACTTTAGAATCAACGATATATGGTCTAAACTTATCACAAGCAAATACAACTGCTAAAAATTGTTTCTTAGTGGTAGCATAATTTCTTTGGGCACTATCTAGAGTTTTACTAGCATACTGGATAAAATTCAATTTATTATCAACTCTTTGCCCTAGAACATCTCCTACAACATAATCACTAGCATCGCACATAACCTCAAAGGGTAAATTCCAGTCAGTAGGCTGGACAATAGGTGCAGAGATCAATGCTTTCTTAAGTATTTCAAATGCTTCTAGACAATCATCATCAAAGACAAAAGGAATATCTTTCTGTAAAAGATTAGTCAGAGGCTTGGAGATTTTGGAGAAGTCCTTAATGAACCTCCTATAAAACCCGGC
The DNA here is from genome assembly GCA_902687465.1 of Secale cereale. Classification (NCBI taxonomy): domain Eukaryota; kingdom Viridiplantae; phylum Streptophyta; class Magnoliopsida; order Poales; family Poaceae; genus Secale; species Secale cereale. Next base: position 771,667,097 of record LR738714.1, on the reverse strand, counting down.
ATGACCAAGGAAACTGCGTATACCTTTGATATCCTTAGGGCATGGCATCTTTTCAATAGCATCAACTTTAGCTTTGTCAACTTCGATACCTCTTTCAGAAATTTTATGTCCCAAGACAATGCCTTCATTAACCATAAAGTGTCACTTCTCCCAATTCAAGACAAGGTTAGTGTCTTCACATCTCTGCAAAACTCGATCAAGGTTGCTTAAGCAATCATTAAAAGAAGTTCCGTAAACGGAGAAATCATACATGAATACCTCAACAATCTTTTCACAAATATCATAGAATATAGCCATCATGCATCTTTGAAAGGTAGTAGGTGCATTACATAAACCAAAAGGCATACGTCTATAAGCAAAGGTACCGAAAGGACAAGTAAATGTGGTCTTTTCTTGATCCCCCTTTGAAACAGGTATTTGAGGGAAACCAGAATAACCATCTAGAAAGCAGAAATGAGTATGTTTGGATAACCTTTCTATCATTCTATCAATAAATGGTAAGGGGTAATGATCTTTCTTAGTAGCTTTATTTAACTTACGAAAATCAATTACCATCCACTAGTAGAAAACAGGGCATTGGTCCAGCCCATTAGCCCCGGTTCAATCTAGAACCGGGACCAATGGGGGTACTGGACCCGGTTCGTTAGCCCAGGGGGCCGGCCGGGCCACGTGGGCCATTGGTCCCGGTTCGTCTGGACCTATTGGTCCCGGTTGGAGCTAAAAACCGGGACCAATGGCTCTTGCTCCTGGCCCACCACTATTAGTCCCGGTTTGTTTTATGAACCGGGACCAAAGGCTCCCCTTTAGCCCCGGTTTGTAGCACCAACCGGGACCAGTGAGTTGCCTATATAAACCCCCTCACTCAAGAGCAGAGCTCACTGCTCTGTTTTTTTTCTGGCCGAGGGGGACAGGGGTTAGTGGTGCTCTAGCTCACCTCCTATGCACACAACATGTTCGGTGGAATGCCCGAGCCACACTAGTTAAGCTTTTCTCCTCTCGAAGCTCTATTTTCTCCGAGATTTGTCTAGGTTTAGCGGTTCGTCACGTCCCGTCCCCGTCTTCGCCGCCGTCGATCGCCCCCGCCGATCTCGTCACCGGCACCACCGTGGTGAGCCTCTTGTTATGTCCATGCTTTTCTTACTTTTATTATTGCTTTAGATAGATATTTGTCTAATTTTCTTACGTTTATTATTGCTTGTTATTATATAGTGCGATGGTTTTGATATCCGCCCACGTGGGCCCTCGTCCGGTCTACGATTCGGATGTGGTATATTATCTTTAATTTATAACTATTTGTTTTAGTGCTTATGATAGTTATGCCGACCAACCTGACATGCATAGATGTTTTATTATGTCTAGGAGGTAGTTGAACCGGAAATTCCAACCGACCCTCTTGTGGAGAGGTTAAATTTAGTTGAAGAGGAAAACATTTCGTTAAAGAGAAAATTGGAAAAAATGGAGGAGGAGAAGATGGAATTGGAGTTGCATGTTGCGGAAGTTATCGATGATCACAAACAGGAGGAATTTGACCTAAAGGCGTTGCTGTTCGTGACCATCAACGATTGGCCCGCTCTCAGTAACCTTTCAGGACAGACAAACAAAGGATACCACGCATGCACGCACTGTTTAGATGACACTGAAAGTATATACCTGGACAAGTGCAGGAAGAATGTGTACCTGGGCCATCGTCGATTTCTTCCGACCAACCATCAATGTCGAAAGAAAGGCAAGCATTTCAAAGGCGAGGCAGATCACCGGAAGAAGCCCGCCATGCGTACCGATGATCACGTACTTGCTATGGTCAATGATTTACATGTAATCTTCGGAAAGGGCCCCGGCGCACTAGCTGTTCCGAATGACGATGAGGGACACGCACCCATGTGGAAGAAGAAATCTATATTTTGGGACCTACCCTACTGGAAAGACCTAGAGGTCCGCTCTTCAATCGACGTGATGCACGTGACGAAGAACCTTTGCGTGAACCTGCTAGGCTTCTTGGGCGTGTATGGAAAGACAAAAGATACAGCTGAGGCACGGGAGGACCTGCAACGTTTGCACGAAAAAGACGGCATCCCTCCGAAGCAGTATGAAGGTCCTGCCAGCTATGCTCTTACGAAAAAAGAGAAAGAAATCTTCTTTGAATGCCTTCTCAGTATGAAGGTCCCGACTGGCTTCTCGTCGAATATAAAGGGAATAATAAATATGGCAGAGAAAAAGTTCCAGAACCTAAAGTCTCATGACTGCCATGTGATTATGACGCAACTGATTCCGGTTGCATTGAGGGGGCTTCTACCGGAAAACGTCCGATTAGCCATTGTGAAACTATGTGCATTCCTCAATGCAATCTCTCAGAAGGTGATCGATCCAGAAATCGTACCAAGGCTAAGGAGTGATGTGGCGCAATGTCTTGTCAGTTTCGAGCTTGTGTTCCCACCATCCTTCTTCAATATCATGACACACGTCATAGTTCATCTAGTCGACGAGATTGTCATTCTGGGGCCCGTATTTCTACACAATATGTTCCCCTTTGAGAGGTTCATGGGAGTCCTCAAGAAATATGTCCGTAACCGCGCAAGGCCAGAAGGAAGCATCTCCATGGGCCATCAAACAGAGGATGTCATCGGGTTTTGTGTTGACTTCATTCCTGGCCTTAATAAGATAGGTCTCCCTAAATCGCGGTACGAGGGGAGACTGACTGGAAAAGGCACGCTTGGAAGGGACTCAATAATATGCAGGGACGGTTATTCTTGGTCTCAAGCACACTACACAGTTCTACAGAACTCTACATTGGTGACCCCGTATGTCGATGAACACAAGAACAGTCTGCGCTCCAAACACCCGGAGCAGTGCGACGACTGGATTACACGTGAACACATCAGGACTTTCAGCAGTTGGTTGGAAACACGTCTCAGAGATGACAACACTGTTTGTGATGAGTTGTACTTGTTGTCCAGGGGACCATCTTCGACTGTATTGATTTACAAAGGATACGAGATAAATGGGAATACATTTTACACGATTGTCCAAGATCAAAAGAGCACCAACCAAAACAGCGGTGTCCGCTTTGATGCAACAACCGAGAGGGGAAAGGACACATATTATGGTTACATAGTGGACATATGGGAACTTGACTACGGACATGATTTTAAGGTCCCTTTGTTTAAGTGCAAATGGGTCAATCTGTCAGGAGGCGGAGTACAGGTAGACCCACAGTACGGAATGACAACAGTGGATCTGAAAAATCTTGGATACACTGACGAACCGTTCGTCCTAGCCAATGATGTGGCACAGGTTATCTATGTGAAGGACATGTCTACTAGACCGAGAAAAAGAAAAGATAAGGAAGCGAATACATCATACGATGAGCCAAAGCGCCACATACACTAGTAGAAAACAAGGCATTGGTCCAGCCCATTAGCCCCGGTTCAATCTAGAACCGGGACCAATGGGGGTACTGGACCCGGTTCGTTAGCCCAGGGGGCCGGCCGGGCCACGTGGGCCATTGGTCCCGGTTCGTCTGGACCTATTGGTCCCGGTTGGAGCTAAAAACCGGGACCAATGGCTCTTGCTCCTGGCCCACCACTATTGGTCTCGGTTTGTTTTATGAACCGGGACCAAAGGCACCCCTTTAGCCCCGGTTTGTAGAACCAACCGGGACCAGTGAGTTGCCTATATAAACCCCCTCACTCAAGAGCAGAGCTCACTGCTCTGTTTTTTTTTTCTGGCCGAGGGGGAGAGGGGTTAGTGGTGCTCTAGCTCACCTCCTATGCACACAACGTGTTCGGTGGAATGCCCGAGCCACACTAGTTAAGCTTTTCTCCTCTCGAAGCTCTATTTTCTCCGAGATTTGTCTAGGTTTAGCGGTCCGTCACGTCCCGTCCCCGTCTTCGCCGCCGTCGATCGCCCCCGCCGATCTCGTCACCGGCACCACCGTGGTGAGCCTCTTGTTATGTCCATGCTTTTCTTACTTTTATTATTGCTTTAGATAGATATTTGTCTAATTTTCTTACGTTTATTATTGCTTGTTATTATATAGTGCGATGGTTTTGATATCCGCCCATGTGGGCCCTCGTCCGGTCTACGATTCGGATGTGGTATATTATCTTTAATTTATAACTATTTGTTTTAGTGCTTATGATAGTTATGCCGACCAACCTGACATGCATAGATGTTTTATTATGTCTAGGAGGTAGTTGAACCGGAAATTCCAACCGACCCTTTTGTGGAGAGGTTAAATTTAGTTGAAGAGGAAAACATTTCGTTAAAGAAAAAATTGGAAAAAATGGAGGAGGAGAAGATGGAATTGGAGTTGCATGTTGCGGAAGTTATCGATGATCACAAGATCAAGATGGAACCTATTGTCGAGAGGTTAAATTTAGTTGAAGAAGAAAACAAATTCTTGAAGGAAAAAATAAAAAAAATTGTGGACGAGAAGATGATATTGGAGTTGCATGTTGCGGATGTCGTCGATGATCACAAGATCAAGATGGATGCAATGCGGTTGAAGATTAAAAAGATTAGAAAATATGCCATTAATACCGAGGCTTGGTATCATTATGCCGTTGGATCAATTGTTACCTTGGTTGCGATTATGATAGCATTTGTTTTCGCGTTGAAATGTTTTACATAGTTTCGATGTGTATGGAGAGCTATATATGTTGTTAGATGAGAACTATATATGTATGTACTTTGGTTTTGATGTGATGATGAACTTTTATCCATTTGGTCACTTAATTATCTATTTATGATGTTCTGTAATGGTTTTTGACACACTTAATTATATATAAATGCACGCAGATGAACCGCCAATGGATGTACGGTGACAGACACACCTCCGAGTACATTAAGGGCGTGCGTGAGTTTCTAAATGTGGCAGAGGCAAACAAGCAGAATGGTTTTATGTGTTGTCCATGCACTCAATGTGTGAATACGATGTCTTACTCTAACCGAAAAATCCTTCACTCCCACCTGCTTTACAAGGGTTTCATGCCACACTATAATGTTTGGACGAGGCACGGTGAAATAGGGGTTATGATGGAAGACGGCGAAGAAGAAGAGTACGATGACAACTATGTGCCCCCTGAATACGGTGATGCTGCAATGGGGGGAGCTGGTGAAGATCAAGAGGAACCAGACGATGTGCCCAATGATGCTGCAACAGGTGAAGCTGCTGAAGATCAAGAGGAACCAAATGATGATCTTCGCCGGGTCATTGTCGATGCAAGGACACAATGCGAAAGTCAAAAGGAGAAGCTGAAGTTCGATCGCATGTTAGAGGATCACAAAAAAGGGTTGTACCCCAATTGCGAAGATGGCAACACAAAGCTCGGTACCGTACTGGAATTGCTGCAGTGGAAGGCAGAGAATGCTGTGGCTGACAAAGGATTTGAGAAGCTACTGAAAATATTGAAGAAGAAGCTTCCGAAGGATAACGAATTGCCCGACAGTACATACGCAGCAAAGAAGGTCGTATGCCCTCTAGGATTGGAGGTGCAGAAGATACATGCATGCCCTAATGACTGCATCCTCTACCGCGGTGCATACAACGATCTGAACGCATGCCCGGTATGCGGTGCATTACGGTATAAGATCAGACGAGATGACCCTAGTGATGTTGATGGCGAGCCCGCCAGGAAGAGGGTTCCTGCGAAGGTGATGTGGTATGCTCCTATAATACCACGGTTTAAACGTTTGTTTAGAAACAGAGAGCATGCCAAGTTGATGCGATGGCACAGTGAGGACCGTAAGAAAGACGGGAAGTTGAGAGCACCCGCTGACGGGTCGCAATGGAGAAAAATCGAGAGAAAGTACTGGGAGGAGTTTGCAAAGGACGCAAGGAACGTATGGTTTGCTCTAAGCGCGGATGGCATTAATCCTTTCGGGGAGCAGAGCAGCAATCACAGCACCTGGCCCGTGACTCTATGTATGTATAACCTTCCTCCTTGGATGTTCATGAAGCGGAAGTTCATTATGATGCCAGTTCTCATCCAAGGCCCTAAGCAACCCGGCAACGACATTGATGTGTACCTAAGGCCATTAGTTGAAGAACTTTTACAGCTGTGGAATGGAAACGGTGTACGTGCGTGGGATGAGCACAAACAGGAGGAATTTGACCTAAAGGCGTTGCTGTTCGTGACCATCAACGATTGGCCCGCTCTCAGTAACCTTTCAGGACAGACAAACAAAGGATACCACGCATGCACGCACTGTTTAGATGACACTGAAAGTATATACCTGGACAAGTGCAGGAAGAATGTGTACCTGGGCCATCGTCGATTTCTTCCGACCAACCATCAATGTCGAAAGAAAGGCAAGCATTTCAAAGGCGAGGCAGATCACCGGAAGAAGCCCGCCATGCGTACCGGTGATCACGTACTTGCTATGGTCAATGATTTACAAGTAATCTTCGGAAAGGGCCCCGGCGCACTAGCTGTTCCGAATGACGATGAGGGACACGCACCCATGTGGAAGAAGAAATCTATATTTTGGGACCTACCCTACTGGAAAGACCTAGAGGTCCGCTCTTCAATCGACGTGATGCACGTGACGAAGAACCTTTGCGTGAACCTGCTAGGCTTCTTGGGCGTGTATGGAAAGACAAAAGATACAGCTGAGGCACGGGAGGACCTGCAACGTTTGCACGAAAAAGACGGCATCCCTCCGAAGCAGTATGAAGGTCCTGCCAGCTATGCTCTTACGAAAGAAGAGAAAGAAATCTTCTTTGAATGCCTTCTCAGTATGAAGGTCCCGACTGGCTTCTCGTCGAATATAAAGGGAATAATAAATATGGCAGAGAAAAAGTTCCAGAACCTAAAGTCTCATGACTGCCATGTGATTATGACGCAACTGCTTCTACCGGAAAACGTCCGATTAGCCATTGTGAAACTATGTGCATTCCTCAATGCAATCTCTCAGAAGGTGATCGATCCAGAAATCGTACCAAGGCTAAGGAGTGATGTGGCGCAATGTCTTGTCAGTTTCGAGCTTGTGTTCCCACCATCCTTCTTCAATATCATGACACACGTCCTAGTTCATCTAGTCGACGAGATTGTCATTCTGGGGCCCGTATTTCTACACAATATGTTCCCCTTTGAGAGGTTCATGGGAGTCCTAAAGAAATATGTCCGTAACCGCGCCAGACCAGAAGGAAGCATCTCCATGGGCCATCAAACAGAGGATGTCATCGGGTTTTGTGTTGACTTCATTCCTGGCCTTAATAAGATAGGTCTCCCTAAATCGCGGTACGAGGGCAGACTGACTGGAAAAGGCACGCTTGGAAGGGACTCAATAATATGCAGGGACGGTTATTCTTGGTCTCAAGCACACTACACAGTTCTACAGAACTCTACATTGGTTACCCCGTATGTCGATGAACACAAGAACAGTCTGCGCTCCAAACACCCAGAGCAGTGCGACGACTGGATTACACGTGAACACATCAGGACTTTCAGCAGTTGGTTGGAAACACGTCTCAGAGGTGACAACACTGTTTGTGATGAGTTGTACTTGTTGTCCAGGGGACCATCTTCGACTGTATTGATTTACAAAGGATACGAGATAAATGGAAATACATTTTACACGATTGTCCAAGATCAAAAGAGCACCAACCAAAACAGCGGTGTCCGCTTTGATGCAATAACCGATAGGGGAAAGGACACATATTATGGTTACATAGTGGACATATGGGAACTTGACTACGGACATGATTTTAAGGTCCCTTTGTTTAAGTGTAAATGGGTCAATCTGTCAGGAGGCGGGGTACAGGTAGACCCACAGTACGGAATGACAACAGTGGATCTGAAAAATCTTGGATACAATGACGAACCGTTCGTCCTAGCCAATGATGTGGCACAGGTTATCTATGTGAAGGACATGTCTACCAGACCGAGAAAAAGAAAAGATAAGGAAGCGAATACATCATACGATGAGCCAAAGCGCCACATAGTTCTTTCAGGAAAAAGGGACATCCTGGGAGTGGAGGGCAAGACAGACATGTCTGAAGATTATGAAAAGTTTCATGAAATTCCTCCCTTCAAAGTCAAGGCTGACCCAAGCATCCTGATAAACGATGAAGATTATCCATGGTTACGGTGCAATAAGCAAATGACACAAGCGAAGAAAAAGTGAAGAGTTATTTCCGCAAGTATTATGATGATACCATGCCAACTTTGTAACAAACGAGTATGATACCATTGTCCGTTTGTACTATTCAAATTTCAATACTACTTGCACTAACAAAACAAAACAAAACAAAACAAACTTGAAAAATAAATAGCAACAATAAGTATTTTGTTGTAAGTATAAACAAAATAAAATAAATAAAGCAACAAAGAAAATAAATAAAGAAAGTAAAATAAATAAAGCAACTCTAAATACAGCAAAAAACAACTTAGAAATAAACAAAGAAAATAAAATAAATAAAGCAACTCTAAATACAGCAAAAAACAACTTAGAAATAAATAGCAACAATAAGTATTTTGTTGTAATTAAGTATAAACAAAATAAAATAAATAAAGCAACAAATAAAATAAATAAAGGAAGTAAAATAAATAAAGCAACTCTAAATACAGCAAAAAACAACTTAGAAATAAACAAAGAAAATAAAAATACGAGTCCGACGATGTACACTATGATCGCTAATGATCCGAGGATGGTGCCCGGTTATACCAATCTTGCAGATTACGCGTCCGACGATGTACACTATGATTTCATGGACGTGCAGATAGAAAGATACGAGTACAAAAAGCCTCTCGTCAAAAATGAAAGATCTCTATCAACGAATATGCGAAGATTGCATGATTGGTACATGAAAATCTGAAGAGAGTCTGGGGGGAGGAATAACTTGTATTTGAGAGTTAAACCGGAGCATGACCTCGTTGGAATTGACCTGTTGCCTGTTCCATTTGAGGAGTTCTATCAATTTTTCAATCAATTGGCCCTCGATAAAACAACGATCACCTGCTACTGTCTGTAAGTAGTACTACTTCTGTCATTAAGTCTCTCTATATAGCTGATCTTCATTGCATGTATTTATAATTATCCTCACTATATTATGCAGATTGAAGATCGTCGAATTGAAGAAAAGACAAGTAGGTGATATTGGGTTTATTAACACATACCTCATAGATGCAACCGAGGTTAAATTGCGTCCCGGCGATACCGAGACCAACTTGCTACGATCGTTGGTGGTAAATGAAAACAAAGATATAATACTCTTTCCTTACAACTTCAAGTGAGTGTTAATGTCTTGTGCATATTTGGTTTCCCTTATATATCAGTCAAGTTCATAGTGATGTAATTGATGATCTCATGCATTCGTGCGCAGCTTCCACTATATTCTCTTAGAGATTAAGCTTGAGAAGGGAATAGTAACTGTCTTCGACTCTAAACGTAAAGATCCCGAGGAGTATGCGGACATGACTCAAATGCTAGCCAGGTAAGTTAAATCGATCAATATTATCCACCATGCATATATATCAGCAATTTCATTTCTGATATCAACTAATTGTTTCCTTTGTCTGGCAGGGCTTGGAAAAAATTCATCAAAAAAGCTCCGGGACTGCCGAAGAAGCTACAATTTAGATACCCGAAAGTAAGTACTATATAGTAGCATGTTCCGCGCGCGCATCTCCTATATCTTGATTCAAGCGCTAGTTTCATCAATACCAATTTGGCATTCTTGCTTATCAGTTTGATTGAGCTCTATTTCTTGTAAAGTGGTTGTGGTAGGAACCCGGGAATGATTATTGTGGATACTACATTTGCGAGTCCATCCGCCACACGACCTGTGAGCGGGGCTACACTGATGAACAATTTGAAGTGCGTAAGCAATCAATAATATTCACAAATTTATAGCATCATTTCATGTATTGACCCCCTACTTCAAATTAGATGTTTCGGATGCGGGATGAACTCCTAACACCAGATCGTCTGCGAGCAATTCAAGAGGAATTGGCGGCATTCTTCCTTGAACACGTGATCGCTGAAGACGGAGAATACTATGTGGACCATGCATCCATGTGTTAGGAGATTATTTTTGTAAGAGATAATTATTGTATATATGTGCCCGGTAGTGTCGGATAGATATACGAGAACTTGTTGTTCGACCAATCTCTCGGAGAAGGAGAGGTGGTCGATATTACTTCTCTCTGTATGCATATATATATATATATATGTTGATTATATATACGAGATCTTCTGTTCCTTCGTTTGCTTAGTAGCTAGCAGCTAGCTAGCTAGCTAGCGTGACTCTAGTCCTCTCCATATACGTATGTGTAGTATGTAGCGTCGACCAAGCACGGACATAAGAGAGAACACTTCTCTCTATTAATTAGCTAGCTAACACAATATATGAAACACCTAAATTAACCCCCAAAACCTAAAACCCCCCCTCCCCTTTCAAAAAAAAAAAAAACAAAAACCACAGCCACAGAAATGCTGACACGTGGATGCCTTTTGGTCCCGGTTGGTACCACCAACCGGGAATAAAGCCCCTCCTGCCTGGACTCGGTGCACAGGCCACGTGGACACCCTTTTGCCCCGGTTCTGGATTGAACCGGGACTAAAGGGTCAGAGCATTAGTACCGACCCTCTTGCCCCGGTTCCAGAACCGGGGCTAAAAGGCCAAATGAACCGGGGCTAAATACCCTTTATCTACTAGTGCCCTCACAGTGCCCTCGCCGAAAACTATGGTGGATTGTGGCGGTCAATTGCAGCATCGACCGCCACTTGTCCCAGCATCGGCGGCCAGCGGTCCCAACATGGTGGTTATAATTTTTTTTACTGACATGCATGGCCCCTGCCCCTTGTCTCATACTAAGGCCTTCTTTGGTTCATAGGATTGGAATATTATAGGAATAGAAAAATCATAAAAAGTGAGGTGACATACATCTCACTTCATATAGGGAAAAAGATGTCACTTAATTCATAGGATAGAAATTTTTCTATTGAGTTTAGCCTACTATTTTTTTCCTTTAAAATATGAAGGATTGGTTCCTATCCTATGTAGGTATAGAAATCCATTCCTACAAACCAAAGGGCTTCAAAGGATTTTTTTTTTCTACAAAATTTCTATCCTCTAGAAATCCAACAAGATTCCTTCAAACCAAAGGAGAGACCTAAGATGGTTTGATAGAATTTCTCTCCGATCGAGTGGTGCATCAAGCGGAAAGAAACGATTGATATCAATCGCATGAGGCGCGGTACGTAGGGGCTTGGATGCCTTTTTGTGACTAACCCCTGTCTGTTCAATAATACTACACCTATGAAAAGTCTAACTTTCCAAACTACCCCTCCGAATTTCACTGGGGTGGGCCCCTTCCTTTCCCTGTTTCCAATTCCAATACTCCACATCAGCTAGTACCAAAAATTCTTAAGGGCATTGATAAGATAATTTTATCTAAGCCTTGCATGTAATTTAAAGATGACATCAAAAACACATCTACAATGTGTTATTTGTTAGACATGTTTAATAACCAGCAATTCCTAAAAACGCGACGATATGTTTTAGTGTAGACATATTGATTTTAGCACATTATCCACATCATGTCTTTAGCATCAATTCTGGACATACTGATAAATATTGAGGTGAAGAAGACAGAAATCATAAGAAAAAGACTTGGTCTATATGTCTCGCCACCCTTTCTTCCGAGAATCGATAGTTAATTTTAAGATACTAACGCAGAAGAGAGAGGAACGACGAATGATCCAGTCGGCCGGTCAGACACGCGATCCCGAGATCGACAAGCCACACAAGGACGAGGACGGCGCACATGCGCATGCGCCGTGACGTGCGTCCGCATACGGGGCAGAGGTCTCCAAAGCACGCCCTCCTACGGCCAAAGGGACGGACGGACGGACGGACGGACGGGACGAGATCGACGGTCGACAGCGATCGGGCGCCGCGCTGACCTTTGAAATTTGAACACTGCGCTAGCTGGGCCAAGTACGTACCTAGCTTGAGCTTGTGTGGCGCAGCTCGCTCAGGCAGCGTTCCACTCGTGCGCGCTGCATGCGCCCGTGGATTGCCGACTGGATCGGCCGGGCACACGTTTTTCAATGATTGTACCGCCGCGAGAACGACGGCCGGCCGCGGTCAAGGTTCTCCGCACCCTTGGATCGGGTTCGCTTCCTTCCGTCTCGTCTTATCCCTGTCCCGATCGCTCGTCCGTCGAGCCAGGATTTGGACGCGAAAAGGGCGGTGAGACAACAACAGGTTGGCATGCATACCTTTCTCATGTAGACTTGTAGAGTACGCTGTAAGAAGATGTCTAAGATACCCACAACATGTGTAAGAGCATCTCCAGCCGCGTCCCCAACAGGTTCCCCAGGCGATTTTTGAGCGCCGGCGCCCGAAAATCGGCCCGGTCGCGTCCCACGAGTCTGTTTTTCGCCGGTTTAGGCCGAAACTGGCGCCGTTGGATCCCAGGCCGAACCCGACGCGCTGAGGGGGCGCCGGGGGACACAATTTTGGCGCGAACGGGGATGAGCCCGGTGAGTCAGCGAGACACCGCCTCGGTTCCCACGGGAATCAATGCAGGTTGCCGCCGGTCGACGTGAAGGAGGAGAAGGACGACGAGGACAATGGCGATATTGAAGGAGGAGAAGGAAGAAAAAAAGAGAGAGAAATGCCAGGACATGGATATTGAAGGAGGAAGTTTGTTACCAAGCCAAGGAAGCTATCCCACCTTGTCTCCTGTAGTGTAGGATATGGTCTCATCATCTTTGATCAGATTGTTTAAATTACCGACTCTTGCGTCTTATAACTCGTTATTGCTATTCAATTGATGTACGATGAATCCCCGCAGAAAAAAATTTGTTGTACGATGAAGTACATAATGAAAATAAATAAACTGAATCTACCTAGAATATTACGGCGCCATGGCCAATCAACATTATCTAATTAGTGCCATCTCTCTACTTTATGCTTATATATATTTATTTATGAGGGTAAACTATTTTTAGCTTAATAGAGAATAAGTAGTGGTAGATGCTTACAAATCATAATAGTTGATGGCTTGGTGCCCTTGGCTCGGCACTGACCACTTTGTTCTACCCAACGTGTTCTCATCCCCACCTCACTATGGTGTCGGCGATTGCCACCTTCAGGAGTCTTCGTTACCGCCTCGTCCATTCATGCATCCATGGTTTCTCTATTCGTCTACTCCTCACCCTTCTCCCGTTGTATGTTTGCCCATCCACAGAGATCGCAGAAATGTCGTCGTGCAGAGAATGTAAAGAGAGACAAATAATACAAAGAATGTAAAGAGAGAAAAATAATACAATACCGTAGATGGCTAGACATGAAGATGCAAAAGCAAGATGAAGATAATGAACATATGCGTGAAAACTATGAATTAAGAAAGGTTTGCTCTAACTTAGCAAAACCAATAGTTCTGGCCCGAAAATATGCCAACAATCTATCATTGTACGAAATCACTTTTGCTAATTTCTATTTATCTATTGTTTTTTTTTTGAAAATATCATTTACCATAAATTGCACATTTTTTTGCACACTACTATAGTGAAACCGAACTTTTTGAAGGTGTGCCACTTCAGTGAAGTATACTATATAAATTGACTTGGAGATCCATGTCGGTTTGGGTGTTCATACAGATGCTTAGAAATGTGATTCTGATTTAAAAATGCTCCAGGTAACTGATGAATAGACAACACCTGTCAATACCAAGCACAACCCTTTTTTTAACCTGGTAGAATAAACGACAAGAATTGACCAAATCTACCGTTCTGCATAATATCAATATCTACTTAACAGGACAGTATAGTATTGTTGCATATAATAATATCAAGGGAGTATAGGTTTGCATTTAGCCCGAGTTAACTACTCCCTCCGTTCCCAAATATTTGTCTTTCTAGACATTTTAAATGAACTACAACATACAGATGTATGTAGACATATTTTAGAGTGTAGATTCACCCATTTTCCTTCGTATTTAGTTACTTGTTGAAATCTCTAAAAAGACAAATATTTAGGAACGGAGGGAGTAGTTAATTTGGAACCGGCTTAACCAGCGAACGTTCGCTGGGGGGATGATAATTACGAACGATTTTGATGACAATTTGTGTTGGCAGAAGATAACAATTTTAGTTAGTAAGCATGGCAACTCTGCTTCAGTTTTGTTTTTCTTCAGGATTTGCCGCGCTTGCAAACTAAATTTATCATCCTCGCAACAATATAATTGCCATAGAAAATGTTCGATACACCATAAAGAAACACATGTTCCACTTGCACTTGTATAGATCAAACAAAATGATCACCCAAAGTTAATCTCTTTCTTGTGCATCCCACACACTACACACATACATTTTTTGTTTCTAATTTAGGATCTGATGCTCCAAATTTCATTTCCATGAAACCGGTAATACAAAGAACATCCAACACACGAGCTTACATGCATGCATAGAATATATCTTCTTTCCCTCTACTTTTACAATCTAAATCAGCTAGGCGTGTGTGTGTGTGTGCTCGAGTCGTCTAAGTATATGCAAATTAAGCACACCTGCAGCTCGATCTGTGTATGCGCGCGCAGATTCCTCTCGGTTCTGCATGCAAAGCCGCTCCTGCTAGCTAGCTGCGCGCCTAGAGCTCACCTCCTGCCGCCAGCCGCCGTCTGCGAGAAGAAGAAGGACGCCGGCGTGGACTTGGCCGGGCTGAGCACCCGGTACCCCGCGGGCCGGACCTTGATGCTCCCGCTGCCGGCGCGCTGCAGGCCGCATATGGGCGTGGACGGGGCCACGGCGGCCTCGCCGTCGTCGTCGTCGTCGTCTTGGACGTCGTGATCCATGTGCCAGAGCACGTCGAGGAAGGCGTCGACGGCGCAGGGCAGCGCGAGCGGCCCCTGCGCCGCGTAGCCGTACTCCTGCTCGGCGTCGTCGAGGAGGCGCCGGAAGAGCGGGTGGTTGGCGCGGTCGGCGCGCACCACGAACCGCTCCCGCTCCGGACCCACGTACACCGAGAAGCACCCCGGCGCCACCGCCGCCGACGACCGTCCGCCGCTGTTCAGCCCGGACCTGCACCGCTCCAGCGTCCTCGACACCAGGCTCTTCCTCGCGCCCTTGCTCGCCGCCATATATGCCGCCGGTGGACGTCGACCGACTCGAGACGGGGCTGGTGGCCAAGAGTGGATGCGGTGGCCGGATTGTAAGGATGATGGCATGCATGAGAGAGGGGGCCGGCCGCGTTGTGTGTATATATATGGGCACAAGCTAAGCAAAAGGTAGGTGTCTAGGCAGCCAGCAGCTAGCTGAAGACGGAGGGCAACACGGCGTGCGGTGTGACATGGTGGGCTAGCCCCATTAGTTGACCTCACGCGAGGGCATGCATTGACTTATGACTCGTCGCGAGCAGCGGCGCAGGGTCATATGGTGCAGGACGATCGAGGACGAGGAGGAAGGCAAAGGTGGAGATGTACTCCTGCACTCTAAGTAATACAATTAGGGTAATTAACTACTGACTTATTGCCGGGCCGGCTAATTAATCAAGTGGTTAGCAATAGATACTCAGCTAGTACGTATATGAGTAGCACTACTTGCCATGCATGTGCATCGACGGAGAAAAGGAAGCAGCAAGTGGATTTTGTGATTGCAGCGGCTGGGGAAAAAGCTAATCGGGAAAGGTACGTAGTGTGGGGACTTAATCCGGGTGGGATATACATCAAATGGGCAATAATTGCCTTAGTGGTGGACGCCTTGGTCAACGCCTCCTGAATGTGATGTGGAAGAAGCTCTGCATCTGCATCTCTAGGCTTTGCTACGGCTACACATGCACCAGCCACCAGCGACGAATCTCTTCTGAGCAAAGATCTCTATATTTCGGTGACGATTACGAGTATATTCCACTTTCAACTCACGTGTTGTCGCTTTGTGGCATGTTTTTTTTATCACATTTCAAAATCTTGTCAGATTTTTGCACCGTAGTCGTGCTCTTGTAACATGTATTTTCACCTACTTTTGTTTATACCCCAAAGTTAAAGCTAAATGCATCCACTTGTTTTTACCTACACATGTACCATATTTCAGTGATGGTTAGTATCTTCTACTTTCTACTCTCGTGCTGTGAGTTGTGACTTTGTGACATGTTTTATCTCATTTCAAAAATCTTGAATATTTTGTGACATGTATCTCTTACCTAATTTTGTTTTTACCACGGACAAAAGGTAAACCCATTTGTTAGGATGGTGGAGGCGGTTTCGTAGAATACATCCAACAACTCTATCGTGTCCAAGTTAGTATGCTGGTCGTGTCTGACATCAAGGGGCATGTGTTGTTTTGATTCTCACGAATCGACGGTTTTGATCCGACAGATTGTCACCCTATACTTCGGCCCGACTTGACGGCTGTGGTGCCATCGACGCTGTTAAGAACTTTTTGGTCATTGGCTCTCATGTCTTGTTGCAGTGTGATCCTTGTCTTCTTCCAGCTTGTATGGTGAGAAAGCAATGACCAGACATCCTATCTTGTAAGGGTGTGTCATCAGCCTTGGTACATTCAACGATATAAGGTTTTCACTTATTGGAGTGGACAACTTATTATATATTCACAATATTTGAGGTTAGTATAGCTTTGGCAGATTTATTTTCCTACAATGTTTTTTCACGTAAGAAAGTCAAGATGTAAAAAGTAAAACAAAAAACGATGACTTCGAAGTACCATGATGTATTTATTTATTTATTGTTTTATCAGAATGTCTGTTGTTCATGTTTGTTCCACTTTCCTCAATTCGATGTGCTTTGTTTGGTTATGTCATAAAATCAAGTAATGTGTGGAAAAGATAAACTACATATGTCATGATTTATAAGGATAAAAATCGGTGTACTCTTTAGTTAATTAACAGCATTCTCAGCGAGGCCAATCAATCCAGATATTTACAAGATATTTTCTTCGAAATTTCCATCCAGAGAATTTATATAAGCCGAAGTACACGTGTCAAGAGAGATGCAATGCCGTCTTTGTAAATTAGGATACTTCTGGATAAGATAAGAATGAGCTTGACAGTTCTCACATACTCCAGAAAATGACACTGGTTCTGAGTGTAATAAATTAATATATGCCCCGGCCGGAACACACAGGAACGAGAGCAACACAGCGGACATATGAAAACCACATAATTCATTGAAGTTTTTATTTATATTTTTAGATTCCCTGAAGAAAAAATACTAGAGCACAAGAGAAACCAAGAGTGCAGTTTGGATGTCGTGTCTCACACAGGGAAGTATCAACTATTCAACTGGTTAGGGCTTCCTTGGTTCACCAGCTCGGTTATTTTTCTCATCAACGGACAGACACATGTGTAGATGCTTGATACGTACTGGTGTAGGTGACGGCCGGTGATGGATCAAAATTGATGTCGTCACTTTGGTTGAATTAACTACCAATTGATTAATCCACCAATCAAATTGTTTATTCTGCTGAATTTATCAAATCCAGCAATCGATTTATTTATTCAGCAATCATCGTCCGATCTATGTGTTCAAATATGTCATCTCTGATGAAATAAACAGTTAATCAAGCAATCAATTCTATTTATCAAATACATGTGCCGTTGCTGTTGAATTAAGCCGGCAACAAGGTAGTATCATTCTTGTACTCGTTTAGCCAGTTGGTTGGTTGGAAAAAGTAGTCGCATCTCAACATCAGGGAGAAAGTAATGGAACATCGACCTAAGCTAACGTGTGTGTTACTAACACATAAAACACGGACTATGCTGCTCTATTCGTTGACCCGAACAATTGGTTCGTTGTCTTGTAATTAATGTGTTTATCATATATGGTCAATCAATTCAGGAACTACCTATTCAACCAAATGAAAAACAATTCCTAGCTTTGACTTGTTTTCAAGAAAGGGCAAATAGAATTTGCGCACTAAATACCAAATTGGAGTATTATATGATCAATCAGATTACCCATCGAATCAAGTATTTCCACAGTTACTTTTTTTACATGTATTTTTTGCCTCATATGATAATCTTGTCAGATTTTTGCACTGTATGTGTGCTCTTTTGACATGTATTTCTTACCTACTTTTGTTTTACCCCTAGCAAAAAGTTGGATCCACTTTATTAGGATGGCATGGAAATTGATGAGTGGATAACATGAAAGCATAATTGTCAGTAGCGTACAAGATTATATCAAATCCTTTCAAATTTCTTTAAATTTTGTTGAAATTATGAAAAGCGTTAAACTATTACAAATAGGTGTAGCTAGTTGCAACACACGGCTCCCGTGTCACCACTGATATACCCTAACATATATGAGAACAAGTTTACTGGCCAGTTAGTTGGCACGACATATGGATCCGAATTACCAGTAATGCTGAAAATTAGAAAGTAGGGTAAACAACGCCCAAGACAGCCAGTCTGCCACACTAGTTGGAGGATAATCAGATTAATAGCAACATCTCCCCTCTTGCTGCTAGGCACCTTTTTCACCCATGTTCCTTCTCTCCTTCGTTGCCGTTTCTTGCACCATGAGGTTGCCGTCGGGGAGGGGATGAGGGGTATCAACTTGTTTCAAATTAAATAAAATTTATGTTAACTTTTTGTGTCTGTTGTGTCGAGGATGTGTTGCACGGAACAAAGTCCAATTGTTCCATCCATCAACATCCTGGTATGATAGTGGCGGCTGGCACCGAGGGGTTTGTGGTTCTTTGATTCTTGCGGATCGACTATCTCCGGTCTGGCAGATTTCCACTTGGTGCTTCGGTCTTGCATGGTTGTCTCAAGTACCTTTTGCTTAGTGCCTCTCTTATTTCGTTCTGTTGTGCTCATGGCCTCTTTCCCTGACTTTATGGAAACAAGGCAATGGTTCCACAACCTGACTTGTAGGGTGTTTCGGCAGTCATGGTGCATTTCAACGATCCAAGGTTCACACTTGCTCGAGTGGGTGACCCATACGTCTCTACAAAATATAGGAGGTTTGTCTAGTTTATGTAGGTTTACTTTTTTGCAGCTTTTTCATAGAAGACACGTAAGAAAGTTGAGATGCAAGTGCTGAAACTAGAAATGGGTAATGATGACTTCGAAGTACCTTGATGTATTTTATTTGTTTTATCAGGAATATTTGGTGCTCATGTTTGTTTCATTGTCCTAGATATGACATGTTTTTCTTAGTTATTTAATAAATTGGACCATTTGCAAAAAAAACAATGAAATATGTCAGCATTGAATAGGACAAAAGTTGGTAAAAATAAATATACACAGTAATTAATGACATTTCCTCTTAGCGAGGTTGATCGACCCAGATATATTTTCTTCAAAGTTAACATGGAGAGAATTTATATAGCTAAAGTACATGTGTCAACAGAGACTCGGTGCCGTCCTGGTTGTTGTAAGTTAAGATATACTCCCTCTATAACATAATATAAGATGTTTGTTGAGCCTATGATAGTGTCAAAAAATGCCTTGCCAGTTCTCACATAGAGGGGGAGTACTTCCGGATAAGAATGAGCCTTGACAGTTCTCACATAGTCCAGAGTCCAGAAGATGACAGTGATCCTGAGTACAATGGATTAATATACCATTTTTGGATTCCTTACAGGATGATAGAACATGAGACTAACCAGCAATGCAGTTTGGGTGTCGTGTCACACAGGCAAGTATCAACTAGTTTGATTCCGTTCACCAGCTCGGTTATTTTTCTCATCAACCGACAAAGACATCAGAAACAGGTAGTGGCTCCTAATGGATCAAACTAGTGTTGTCACTTCTGTTGAATTCACTACTACTATTTGATTGATCTAGCAACCAAATCGTTTAGTCGGCTGAATTTATCAAATCCCGGCAATCAAATTGTTTATTCTGTTATTAAATTGATCAAATCCAACAATCGATATATCTATTCATCAATCAGCACAAGAATATATACATTCCCGATGAATGAATTGAATAATCAATCCGGTGTCCAGTCTATTTATTCAAGTATGTCATATCTGTTTAATAAATAGTTAATTAGCTATCAATTTATTTATCTAAAATATACATGCCATTCTGTCGAAATAAACCAGCAAGAAAAATGGCAAAAAAGAAGAAGAGGCGGAGTCCGACAATCAAATTTGCATGTCATCCTTAGACTAGTTCGCAGGGTAGGAAAAATTAGTCTTGACTCAACATCAGGGAGAAAGTAATGGAACATCAACCTAAGCTAATGTGCATGTTACTAACACATACACATACCATACTGCTCTATTCATTAACCTGACCAATTCCGTTCTTTGTCTTCTAATCGACATGTTTATCATATATGGTGAATCAATTCATGCTATTTATTCAATCAAGGAAAATTAGTTTCTTGCTTTGACTTGTTCTTAAGAAAAAGCAAATAGAATTTGCTCGTTGAAGACCGGATCAAAGTATTGCAGATATATCAAAATATCCATTTAATTGAATATTCCTACATTTATGTACATAAATAATAGACCAGCCACATTGTTTTTGTTAATAAATAACTCAGGTCATTTTCTTGTGGTCATCTAATTTTTTCAACCCTCTTTCGAAAAGTATACCACATTATTTTCTCTACAAGGTTGTAAAATACGTAGTAAAACACATTATTTGCTAATATGGTATAATTAGGAAACATGATATAATTTGCTAAGACCCCCTAACAATTACACGTTCAAGTTGTGTACTCATTCATCTCATCCTAACAAATTGGGTTTTTCCAGCTTGGGGGAAAAGAGTAAAAACAGGGCAAAAGCATTTGTAATGTGAATGTACAAATATGAAATGTAATATGGCATGAGTTTGTAGGTAAATTAAAACCTACCACAATATTGTAAATAGGGAGTTTTTCTCGAAAAAGGAAATATATTAATATTGCGAAGATACCAATTACACCCAGCCTCTGCACCAACAAGATGTCTCAACCACATCCAGAATGAACACAACCCGAAATGAAAAGAAAAAAGAAATGAAAAAACAAAGACCTCGCTGCAGTGATGAACTCATCTCAACAGCAACACACAAACTGCCACCAAAGACAACACCCAGAAAACATAAAAGGTGTCCAAAAGATATGCCTTCAAGAAGGAAATAGTGCACAAGCGCCGTCATCGCCCGATTCAAGATCTTAGGTTTTCACTCGAGATAAAGTCCGAGCTCTCAAAACAATACCTTTAGCAAGGCAATTGCCACGCACAACGAATGAAAGTCAAACCTTAGGTTTTCACCTTGAAAGTCACGACTCGGCACCCGAGGAGCACCGCCAAAAATGAAACCCTCCAGTGCCGCCATCCTCACTTATCGCTGCTGCTTCTAAAAGTTATCAAACACCTGGCTAACTTCATTGCCTCCAAGGCCCCCTCCACCTTACTGATCCTCCGATCTCAGCCACCATAAATTTTTCCACCGCTGTCCATGCCATGAAAATCGATATACCAACATGTAGTGTGGCAAAATTTACTCTAAGCAGATCTGCTAAATAGAGTGGTGTGGCGTGCTGTGTGACATGGTGGCTAGCTAGCCCATTCGTAGACCAGATATGGAGCATTGACTTTGTTGAGAGTAAGGGTCATATGAGGCAGTTAGCTACTGATCAGCCTATTTAGCCAAGACAAAGTTTTTTTTTTGAAAAGAGAATAACCCATGGTCTCTGCATCGGTGATGCACACAACCATATATTATTTACTATAAAAAATACAGCAACCGAACAACATTGAATCAAAAAATTCTGCGGCCGCATGCCTCGCAGCAGTAACTCCACCAGACAACCAAGACAGGTAGATGAGGACAAGGAGAATGCAAGGATGAGATTGGTTGTGCAACCAATTACTTAATTAGCGACTTACTGTTTGCTTGCTCGGTTAATTAATCAAGTAGGAGTATACAATATTGTGATATGTGCATTGACTACTTGTCTACTTGTGGAGTGTGTGTGTGTGTGTCTATATATATATATATATATATATATATATATATGAAGAGAAATGAGAGACAATTAAGATTATTGCTTGCGCATCGAGAGAGAAGACTCTCCATATGCAAGTGGTTTTGTGATTGTAGCAGGAAATGTACATGCATACTGTGGTTGGGCACATAATTTGGAGGATATATCAGTTTAATACAATAATTGCATGTCTTAGTGCTGATCTCTCGTGGTCAACACCTTCCGTGTGTATGTTGAAGAAGCTCTTCATATGGTAATGCTAGCTACCACTACGTAAAGTCATGGAGGACACCAGTTGTGGCATCACTTCAAGTTGCAAGCCTGAGAGTGTTTTGTAAATTAAAGGTTTGCCTGTTTATATTTCTGACTAAACTTGGAAGATATATTCTTATTTTTCTTTTATCTTCTATTATGGAAATCGGGGCATCTTGCTTCTTCCTTATTTTGTCAACTACATGGTTAGAGACGCACCCGTCATGGCGATTTTGTAGCTTTAGTCCATGCTATTTTGGTATAAATGACACTCGATTTGAGGTGCGCTTGAGAATGAACATTTTACTTCTTGGTTTATCTTTAGTTTAGCGTAAGCTGCCATTTCTTTGCTTTTCATTTTTCGGACTTGTCTTCTATTTTTCACCATCTTTTGTCTTCTTGATACTTTATTCTCTTCTTCTAATACAAAACGACACACACATTTGCGTGTCTTCTCAACGGAAAAATGCCTTTACCTTAAAAATGATACATTGTTCGACAACTTAGCTAGGGTTAAAGTGGTTGCTAAGTAAATGAAACCACTTGTAGATAAGAAAGAGTGACTAATCTACTTCTTGACAAAACAACTGATGTGAGCCATTTATTGTCAAAGAGAGCTGATAAGAAGCCAACCAAGAGATTACTACCTGAAATAAACAAACTAGAGCTTGAGGATGGGGTTTAGAGTTGCCAAGTAGTCAAGAAAGAAATTCAAAACTAAGGAACATTGTACGATCCTAATACAATAGTGCTTACACCCAACATCACCACATTAGTCTCATAATCAACATCAGTGATCACCACAGCTCCTACGAAGCACTGTCTCGCCATGTGAAACATCGACAAGCTGGTGCACCCCAAAATCCATAAAACTGCAATCCATAAGAGAACCCAAAAAAAACATGGGAGGTGCCCATGCGCCAGGCTACTTCCTAACAAACACAAATGAATCCCATTGCCGTGAGGTCTATTTGAATCTTTCAGTCGCAACCTTGATCGCATTTGGTGTGAGCGATTTGTTGAACATTGCCATGTAGGGGTTTAGCTTTCCTATGTGTTGTCCTAACTGCCCACCTCATCTTTTCCTTGTGACAACTCCCCCAAAAGCATCCATCAACCTGCGTTTCGCGTGCTTGAATGTAGGAGGGTTGCAATTCTTATTCTTCTTATCTAGGTGTTCGATATGTGCTCGCTAAGCATGGATAATCTTGTAATTAAATTAAGGCACTTCCAGATAACAAAGAGTGTCCCAGTTCGCACATATTGTATGCACTAGACAATGACATTTATGTTGAACCTTTAGAGAAATAATTGATGCCTCGGCGCACATGAATAAAAAAATCAGATAAACTTGGGTTACTTTTGGATTCCACTAGAGGATAAAACACAAGGGAATACAAAATTGCATTTAGAAGTAAAAAATGTAAGGAGTACATAGGAAAAACAAGGGAACTCTAGCTATCCAATTAATGTCTACTCTTGATTTATTTATGTATTAACTGGTTTATCATTTTATCTATTCGATAATGTGTCATTTCTGCTGAATAAAATACTTACAAATCCAGCAAACATTTTTTTCATTGCATGACATTTGATTGCAATTTTTTGTTGGTAGCTTATCTATTCAATATGTATCATTTATGTTTGTCCCAACAATAAATAGTATATGTGCCATTTCTACTGAACTAGTCAGTTTACCTGTCAGATTAATAGATGTCACCTTTGTTAAAATAATTCGGCAACCAACTTATTTAGTTATTATAGAGAAGGATCCAGGAATCAAGTTGGCTTGTCGTTTGTACTAGCTAGCTTGTAGGGCGTGGCGCTTTTCATCTCGACATCATGGAGAAAGTATTGGAAACATATATATAGGCTAACGTGCATGTTGCTAACACATACACAAATAGCAGTATAGTGCATGTTGCCAGGAAGAGGGTTCCTGCGAAGGTGATGTGGTATGCTCCTATAATACCACGGTTGAAACGTTTGTTTAGAAACAGAGAGCATGCCAAGTTGATGCGATGGCACAGTGAGGACCGTAAGAAAGACGGGAAGTTGAGAGCACCCGCTGACGGGTCGCAATGGAGAAAAATCGAGAGAAAGTACTGGGAGGAGTTTGCAAAGGACGCAAGGAACGTATGGTTTGCTCTAAGCGCGGATGGCATTAATCCTTTCGGGGAGCAGAGCAGCAATCACAGCACCTGGCCCGTGACTCTATGTATGTATAACCTTCCTCCTTGGATGTGCATGAAGCGGAAGTTCATTATGATGCCAGTTCTCATCCAAGGCCCTAAGCAACCCGGCAACGACATTGATGTGTACCTAAGGCCATTAGTTGAAGAACTTTTACAGCTGTGGAATGGAAACGGTGTACGTGCGTGGGATGAGCACAAACAGGAGGAATTTGAACTAAAGGCGTTGCTGTTCGTGACCATCAACGATTGGCCCGCTCTCAGTAACCTTTCAGGACAGACAAACAAAGGATACCACGCATGCACGCACTGTTTAGATGACACTGAAAGTATATACCTGGACAAGTGCAGGAAGAATGTGTACCTGGGCCATCGTCGATTTCTTCCGACCAACCATCAATGTCGAAAGAAAGGCAAGCATTTCAAAGGCGAGGCAGATCACCGGAAGAAGCCCGCCATGCGTACCGGTGATCACGTACTTGCTATGGTCAATGATTTACAAGTAATCTTCGGAAAGGGCCCCGGCGCACTAGCTGTTCCGAATGACGATGAGGGACACGCACCCATGTGGAAGAAGAAATCTATATTTTGGGACCTACCCTACTGGAAAGACCTAGAGGTCCGCTCTTCAATCGACGTGATGCACGTGACGAAGAACCTTTGCGTGAACCTGCTAGGCTTCTTGGGCGTGTATGGAAAGACAAAAGATACAGCTGAGGCACGGGAGGACCTGCAACGTTTGCACGAAAAAGACGGCATCCCTCCGAAGCAGTATGAAGGTCCTGCCAGCTATGCTCTTACGAAAGAAGAGAAAGAAATCTTCTTTGAATGCCTTTTCAGTATGAAGGTCCCGACTGGCTTCTCGTCGAATATAAAGGGAATAATAAATATGGCAGAGAAAAAGTTCCAGAACCTAAAGTCTCATGACTGCCATGTGATTATGACGCAACTGCTTCCGGTTGCATTGAGGGGGCTTCTACCGAAAAACGTCCGATTAGCCATTGTGAAACTATGTGCATTCCTCAATGCAATCTCTCAGAAGGTGATCGATCCAGAAATCGTACCAAGGCTAAGGAGTGATATGGCGCAATGTCTTGTCAGTTTCGAGCTTGTGTTCCCACCATCCTTCTTCAATATCATGACACACGTCCTAGTTCATCTAGTCGACGAGATTGTCATTCTGGGGCCCGTATTTCTACACAATATGTTCCCCTTTGAGAGGTTCATGGGAGTCCTCAAGAAATATGTCCGTAACCGCGCAAGGCCAGAAGGAAGCATCTCCATGGGCCATCAAACAGAGGATGTCATCGGGTTTTGTGTTGACTTCATTCCTGGCCTTAATAAGATAGGTCTCCCTAAATCGCGGTACGAGGGGAGACTGACTGGAAAATGCACGCTTGGAAGGGACTCAATAATATGCAGGGACGGTTATTCTTGGTCTCAAGCACACTACACAGTTCTACAGAACTCTACATTGGTGACCCCGTATGTCGATGAACACAAGAACAGTCTGCGCTCCAAACACCTGGAGCAGTGCGACGACTGGATTACACGTGAACACATCAGGACTTTCAGCAGTTGGTTGGAAACACGTCTCAGAGGTGACAACACTGTTTGTGATGAGTTGTACTTGTTGTCCAGGGGACCATCTTCGACTGTATTGATTTACAAAGGATACGAGATAAATGGGAATACATTTTACACGATTGTCCAAGATCAAAAGAGCACCAACCAAAACAGCGGTGTCCGCTTTGATGCAACAACCGAGAGGGGAAAGGACACATATTATGGTTACATAGTGGACATATGGGAACTTGACTACGGACATGATTTTAAGGTCCCTTTGTTTAAGTGCAAATGGGTCAATCTGTCAGGAGGCGGAGTACAGGTAGACCCACAGTACGGAATGACAACAGTGGATCTGAAAAATCTTGGATACACTGACGAACCGTTCGTCCTAGCCAATGATGTGGCACAGGTTATCTATGTGAAGGACATGTCTACTAGACCGAGAAAAAGAAAAGATAAGGAAGCGAATACATCATACGATGAGCCAAAGCGCCACATACACTAGTAGAAAACAAGGCATTGGTCCAGCCCATTAGCCCCGGTTCAATCTAGAACCGGGACCAATGGGGGTACTGGACCCGGTTCGTTAGCCCAGGGGGCCGGCCGGGCCACGTGGGCCATTGGTCCCGGTTCGTCTGGACCTATTGGTCCCGGTTGGAGCTAAAAACCGGGACCAATGGCTCTTGCTCCTGGCCCACCACTATTGGTCTCGGTTTGTTTTATGAACCGGGACCAAAGGCACCCCTTTAGCCCCGGTTTGTAGAACCAACCGGGACCAGTGAGTTGCCTATATAAACCCCCTCACTCAAGAGCAGAGCTCACTGCTCTGTTTTTTTTTTCTGGCCGAGGGGGAGAGGGGTTAGTGGTGCTCTAGCTCACCTCCTATGCACACAACGTGTTCGGTGGAATGCCCGAGCCACACTAGTTAAGCTTTTCTCCTCTCGAAGCTCTATTTTCTCCGAGATTTGTCTAGGTTTAGCGGTCCGTCACGTCCCGTCCCCGTCTTCGCCGCCGTCGATCGCCCCCGCCGATCTCGTCACCGGCACCACCGTGGTGAGCCTCTTGTTATGTCCATGCTTTTCTTACTTTTATTATTGCTTTAGATAGATATTTGTCTAATTTTCTTACGTTTATTATTGCTTGTTATTATATAGTGCGATGGTTTTGATATCCGCCCACGTGGGCCCTCGTCCGGTCTACGATTCGGATGTGGTATATTATCTTTAATTTATAACTATTTGTTTTAGTGCTTATGATAGTTATGCCGACCAACCTGACATGCATAGATGTTTTATTATGTCTAGGAGGTAGTTGAACCGAAAATTCCAACCGACCCTCTTGTGGAGAGGTTAAATTTAGTTGAAGAGGGAAACATTTCGTTAAAGAAAAAATTGGAAAAAATGGAGGAGGAGAAGATGGAATTGGAGTTGCATGTTGCGGAAGTTATCGATGATCACAAGATCAAGATGGAACCTATTGTCGAGAGGTTAAATTTAGTTGAAGAAGAAAACAAATTCTTGAAGGAAAAAATAAAAAAAATTGTGGACGAGAAGATGATATTGGAGTTGCATGTTGCGGATGTCGTCGATGATCACAAGATCAAGATGGATGCAATGCGGTTGAAGATTAAAAAGATTAGAAAATATGCCATTAATACCGAGGCTTGGTATCATTATGCCGTTGGATCAATTGTTACCTTGGTTGCGATTATGATAGCATTTGTTTTCGCGTTGAAATGTTTTACATAGTTTCGATGTGTATGGAGAGCTATATATGTTGTTAGATGAGAACTATATATATGTATGTACTTTGGTTTTAATGTGATGATGAACTTTTATCCATTTGGTCACTTAATTATCTATTTATGATGTTCTGTAATGGTTTTTGACACACTTAATTATATATAAATGCACGCAGATGAACCGCCAATGGATGTACGGTGACAGACACACCTCCGAGTACATTAAGGGCATGGAAGAAAAAACTGAATAAGTTTGTCAAAGATGAAACGACTCCAGAATTCGTGGGCATATATGAGAAGATCAAAGATGACTGGCCCGCATTTGTGGCCCATAAGAAGTCGGAAAAGAGTCAGAAGATGTCGGAGACAAACCGGATAAATGCTGCAAAGAAGATGCATCACCATCGCACGGGGTCGGGCGGCTACCTCGTAGCCCGGCCTAAGTGGGCCAGGGCTGAGAATGATCTGCTTCAGAAAGGGATCGAACCAGAGACAATGCACTGGCCAGAACGTTGCCGGACTTGGTTCTTCGGGGCTGGCGGATCCTTGGACCCTGTAACAGGGTGGTGCATTTGGACGGACAAGCAATTGGAAACACCACTCAGGAAGATGCGGCAGTATATCAAAGCAGCGCATGCAGGGACGTTCATCCCCGACAGAGAGAACGACGAGCTGACAATGGCCCTCGGGAATCCTGAGCACCCTGGACGGACACGAGGCACGCCAGGCTCCCTTCCGTGGCGTGCTGGGTTTCCGGACGCAGGAGGCTACAAATGCCACGACAGGAGGAAGAAAATGGAGATGACCGAAATCCAGGCGCCGCGGGCCAGAATACAAGCGATAGAGGAACGTGAAGCAGATCGGGAAAGAATTGCCGAAGCTTCCCCCGAAGCTACCCCGCCATCTCAGCGGAGAAGCAGCGTGGCTTCCACCGAGCTGCCTCAGCCAGAGCTTGCCTTGACGGCTACTGCCAGGAATCCTGTGGATGCTATCACGCAGGCACAAAATTGCCACCTTATGGCACAGTGGATGAATCTGAAGGTCAAGGCGGCTGCTGGCTCTGTTTATCCTTCTGGACCAGACGACACTTTTCACTGCCGGCCGATTCCAGAAGGATATGCTAGGGTGATGGTCGACGAAATAACGGAGGGATTTGAGGAGCTCCAGCTTGACCACCCTACCGGTGAAGGGGAGACTCGGCTGGGTTCTTCACTGAAGACTCCATGCCTATGGCGGAAGGACCTAATCAACATTCTGAACTGGACGCCTCCGCCTCCTCCTCCTCCTCCGACGAGTCAGGGC
>LR738714.1:771605318-771635166 GCA_902687465.1 Secale cereale | reverse complement strand
AAAAAAAAAACAAAAACCACAGCCACAGAAATGCTGACGCGTGGAAGCCTTTTGGTCCCGGTTGGTACCACCAACCGGGACTAAAGCCCCTCCTGCCTGGACTCCGTGCACAGGCCATGTGGACACCCTTTTGCCCCGGTTCTGGATTGAACCGGGACTAAAGGGTCAGAGCATTAGTACCGACCCTGTTGCCCCGGTTCCAGAACCGGGGCTAAAGGCCCAAATGAACCGGGTCTGATCCCCCTTTATCTACTAGTGATCCTATAACCCGTAACTATTCTTTGCCGGATCAATTCATCTTTATCATTAGGGACAATGGTCATACCTCCTTTCTTAGGAACACAATGGACATGACTTACCCACTGGCTATTAGCAATGGGATAGATAATACCTGCCTCTAGGAGCTTTAGAATTTTCTTCCTTACCACTTCTTTCATCTTAGGATTTAACCGTCACTGATGTTCGATAACTGGTTTAGCATTCTCTTCCAATTTTATCTTGTGTTGGCATATAGTGGGACTAATGCCCTTAAGATCATCCAGAGTATATCCTATAGCAGCTCGGTGCTTCTTCAGAGTTTTCAATAATCTTTCTTCCTCATGCTCTGAAAGGTTAGCACTAATAATAACATGATATATCTTCTTTTCATCAAGATAAACATACTTAAGAGTATCAGGTAAAGGTTTACGTTCAAACACGGGATCACCCTTGGGTGGAGGATGATCCCCTAGGATTTCAACAGGCAAATTGTTTTTCAATACGGGTCCCTGTGTAAGGAATATTTCATCTATCTCTCTTCTTTCATTCACATGCATATCATTTTCATGGTCTAGCAAGTATTGTTCTAAAGGATCATTAGGTGGCACGGCAATAGAAGCAAGACCAATAAGTTCATCCTTACTGGATGGTGCCTTTTCAAGGGGTTGTCTACGGAATTTAGCAAAATTAAAATCATGAGACATATCCCCCAATCCAACAGTGACAATGTCTTTCACACAGTCTATCTTGGCATTTACGGTATTCAAGAAGGGTCTACCAAATATAATGGGACAGAAAGCATCTTGTGGGGAACTAAGAACAAGAAAGTCAGCAGGGTATTTAACCTTCCCACATAAGACTTCAATATCTCTAACAATCCCAACTGGTGAAATAGTATCTCTATTAGCAAGTTTAATAGTAACATCAATCCGTTCTAACTCAACAGGTGCAATATCATGCATAATTTCGTTGTACAAATCAAAAGGGATAATACTCGCACTAGCACCTACGTCACATAAAACATGATAGCAATGATCCCTATCTTAACAGAGATAACATGCAAGCCTACAACAGGTTTATGTCTATTCCTAGCATTGGGTTTGGCTATTCTAGTAGACTCTTCTTGGAGATAAATAACATGTCCATATAAATCTTCTACTAAGAGATCTTTAACCATAGCAACACTAGGTTCAACTTTAATTTGCTCAGAGGGTGTAGGTGTTCTAGTATTACTCTTACGGACTACAGTTGAAGCTTGAGCATGATCCTTTATCCTAACAGGGAAATGTGGTTTCTCGATATAAGCGGTAGGAATAACGGGATCAACAATATAAGCGATAGTCTTTTCTTCAACTTTAATAGGTTCAACTACTTTTACTTCAATAGGGGGATGGTATTTAAACCACTTCTCCTTGGGTAGATCAACATGAGTAGCAAAGGATTCACAGAAAGAAGCTACTATCTCAGAGTCAAGTCCATATTTAGTGCTAAACTCACAGAAAACATCGGTATCCATAAAAGCTTTAACACAATCAAACTTGGGGGTCATACCTGACTCCTTACCTTCATCGAGGTCCCAATCTTCGGAGTTGCGTTTAATTCTTTCCAATAAATCCTATTTGAAGTCAATAGTCTTCATCATATAAGAGCCAAAACAAGAAGTATCGAGCATGGAGCGATTATCATGAGAAAGCCGAGCATAAAATTTTTGAATGATCATTTCTCTTGAGAGCTCATGATTGGGGCATGAATATAACATTGACTTAAGCCTCCCCCAAGCTTGAGCGATGCTTTCTCCTTCGCGAGGCCAGAAATTATAAATATAATTACGATCACGATGAACCTGGTGCATAGGGTAGAACTTCTGATGAAATTCCAACTTCAGACGATTATTGTTCCAAGATCCCATATCATCGCATAGCCTAAACCATGTTAATGCATCACCCTTCAAAGATAAAGGGGAGACCTTCTTCTTGATAACATCCTCGGGCATACCTGCAAGCTTAAACAATCCACAAACTTCATCCACATAGGTTAGATGTAAATCAGGGTGAAGTGTTCCGTCTCCTGTATAGGGATTTTCAAGCAATTTCTCAATCATACCCAAAGGAATCTCAAAGCAAACATTTTCATTAGGTGCAGTAGGTTGAGGAGCAAGTCTTTGCTCTTCTGCTCGGGGTGAAGATACCCCAAACAAGCCCCTCAAAGGATTTTGAGCCATAGTAACAAGTGACAATAAATTTCAGCACACTATATAAATTTTTCCTTACCAAATTCCACTTACCAAAGGCGCTTCACTCCCCAGCAACGGCGCCAGAAAAGAGTCTTGATGACCCACAAATGTAGGGGATCTATCGTAGTCCTTTCGATAAGTAAGAGTGTCGAACCCAACGAGGAGCAGAAGGAAATGATAGGCAGTTTTCAGTAAGGTATTTTCTGCAAGCACTGAAATTATAGGTAACAGATAGTTTTGTGATAAGATAATTGGTAGCAAGTGACAAACAGTAAAAGTAAATAAGGTGCAGCAAGGTGACCCAATCCTTTTTGTAGCAAAGGACAAGCCTGGACAAACTCTTATGCAAGGTAAAGTGCTCCCAAGGACATATGGGAATTATCGTCAAGCTAGTTTTCATCACGATCATCTGATTCACGTCAGGTACTTTGATAATTTGGTATGTGGGTGGACCGGTGCTTGGGTGCTGCCATTACTTGGACAAGCCTCCCACTTATGATTAACCTCTAATGCAAGCATCCACAACTACAAAAGAAGTATTAAGGTAAACCTAACCATAGCCTGAAACATATGGATCCAAATCAGCCCCTTACGAAGCAGCACATAAACTAGGGTTTAAGCTTCTGTCACTCTAGCAACCCATCATCTACTTATTACTTCCCAATGCCTTCCTCTAGGCCCAAATAATGGTGAAGTGTCATGTAGTCGACGTTCACATGACACCACTAGAGGAGAGACAACATACATCTCATCAAAATATCGAACGAAGACCAAATTCACATGACTACTAATAGCAAGACTTTTCCCATGTCCTTAGGAACAAAAGCAACTACTCACAAGACATAATATTGTTCATGATCAGAGTGGTATTAATATGCATAATGGATCTGAACATATGATCTTCCACCAAATAAACCAACTAGCATCAACTACAAGGAGTAACCAACACTACTAGCAACCCATAGGTACCAATCTGAGGTTTGGATACAAAGATTAGATACAAGAGATGAACTAGGGTTTGAGAGGAGATGGTGCTGGTGAAGATGTTGATGAAGATATCCCTCCCCAAGATGGGAGAGTTGTTGGTGATGACGGCGGTGACGATTTCCCCCTCCTGGAGGGAAGTATCCCCGGCAGAACAGCTCTGCCGGAGCCATAGATTGGTTTCCGCCTCGAGACTGCGGCGTCTGGTCCCGAAAGCCTCCTCCTGATTTTTTCCAGGTCAAAACACTTCATATAGGAGAAGATGGGCACCTTGGGCCCACCGGCTGGCCCTCGAGGCAGGGGGGCGAGCCTTGGGAAGGGGGGCGCGCCCCCACCCTCGAGGCCATCCAGTGGCCCCTCTCGTGGATTTCTTCTGCCAGATATTTTTTATATTTTCCGTAAAAATGTTCTATGGAGTTTCGGGGCTTTTGGAGTTGTGCAGAATAGGTTTCCAAAGTTTGCTCCTTTTGCAGCCCAGAATTCCAGCTGCCGGCATTCCCCCTCTTCATGTAAACCTTGTAAATTAAGAGAGAAAAGGCATAAGTATTGTGACAAAACATGTATGAACAGCCCATAATGCAATAAATATCAACTTATAAGCATGATGCAAAATGGATGTATCACGCTGCTTGTTGAAACGGATTGTGGCGAGCCGTTAAAGATGGTGCAGTCCAAAGATAAAGACCAGTCGAGGTATGCGTACCGGTTTAATGAGATCAGAAGAGTTCTGGCTCAAGAAAGGAACATTAGTCTAGCGAAGATCAGCAGGCACGCAAATTTAGCGAGCCACACCCTAGCTTGTATGGGTCGCTAGCAACAGCGCACGGCATGCTGGCTCCAAAATTCCCGTAGGGAGATAGCTAGCATTGTCGAATCTGAATGTAATCATCATAGTTGATCAATGAAAAGTTCCTTTCCCGCAAAAAAGAAGATGATAAAATTGGAAGAAAATGCTAAACCAGTTATTGATCATCAGCGACGGTTAAATCCTAAGATGAAAGAAGTGGTAAGGAAGGAAATACTAAAGCTCCTAGAGGCAGGTATTATCTATCCCATTGCTGATAGCCAGTGGGTAAGTCATGTCCATTGTGTTCCTAAGAAAGGAGGTATGACCGTTGTCCCTAATGATAAAGATGAATTGATCCCGCAAAGAATAGTTATGGGTTATAGGATGGTAATTGATTTTCGTAAGTTAAATAAAGTTACTAAGAAAGATCATTACCCCTTACCATTTATTGATAGAATGATAGAAAGGTTATCCAAACATACTCATTTCTGCTTTCTAGATGGTTATTCTGGTTTCTCTCAAATACCTGTTTCAAAGGGGGATCAAGAAAAGACCACATTTACTTGTCCTTCCGGTACCTTTGCTTATAGACGTATGCCTTTTGGTTTATGTAATGCACCTGCTACCTTTCAAAGATGCATGATGGCTATATTCTCTGATTTTTGTGAAAAGATTGTTGAGGTGTTCATGGATGATTTCTCCGTTTACGGAACTTCTTTTGATGATTGCTTAAGCAACCTTGATCGAGTTTTGCAGAGACGTGAAGACACTAATCTTGTTTTGAATTGGGAGAAGTGCCACTTTATAGTAAATGAAGGCATTATCTTGGGTCATAAAATTTCTGAAAGAGGTATCGAAGTTGACAAAGCTAAAGTTGATGCTATTGAAAAGATGCCATGCCCTAAGGATATCAAAGGTATATGAAGTTTCCTTGGTCATGCCAGGTTTTATAGGAGGTTCATAAAGGACTTCTCCAAAATCTCTATGCCTCTGACTAATCTTTTACAAAAAGATATTCCTTTTGTCTTTGATGCTGATTGTCTAGAGGCATTTGAAATACTTAAGAAAGCATTGATCTCTGCACCTATTGTCCAGCCTCCTGACTAGAATTTACCCTTTGAGATTATGTGTGATGCTAGTGATTATGCTGTAGGTGTTGTTCTAGGGCAAAGAGTTGCTAATAAATTGAATGTTATCCAGTATGCTAGTAAAACTCTAGATAGTGCCTACTATCCAAAAAAATTATGCTACTACTGAGAAAGAATTTTTAGCAGTTGTATTTGCTTGTGATAAGTTTAGACCCTATATTGTTGATTCTAAAGTAACTATTCACACTGATCATGCTGCTATCAAATACCTTATGGAAAAGAAAGATGCTAAACCTAGACTTATTAGATGGGTTCTCTTGCTGCAATAATTTGACTTGCATATTATTGATAGAAAGGGAGCTGAGAACCCCGTTGCAGACAACTTGTCTAGGTTAGAGAATATGCTTGATGACCCACAACCTATTGATGATAGCTTTCCTGATGAACAATTAGTTGTCATAAATACTTCTCGTACTGCTCCATGGTATGCTGATTATGCTAATTATATTGTTGCTAAGTTTATACCTCCTAGCTTCACATACCAACAAAAGAAAAAGTTCTTCTATGATTTGAGGCATTACTTCTGGGATGACCCACATCTTTATAAAGAAGGAGTAGATGGTATTATTAGACGTTGTGTACCTGAGCATGAACGGGAACAGATTCTACGCAAGTGCCACTCCGAAGCTTATGAAGGACACCATGCGGGAGATAGAACTGCACATAAGGTATTGCAATCCGGTTTTTATTGGCCTACTCTCTTCAAGGATGCCCGTAAGTTTGTCTTATCTTGTGATGAATGTCAAAGAATTGGTAATATCAGTAGACGTCAAGAAATGCCTATGAATTATTCACTTGTTATTGAACCATTTGATGTTTGGGACTTTGCTTATATGGGACCGTTTCCTGTCTCTAATGGGTATACACATATTCTAGTTGATGTTGATTATGTCACTAAGTGGGTAGAAGCTATTCCAACTAGTAGTGCTGATCATAACACCTCAATTAAGATGCTTAAAGAAGTTAGTTTTCCGAGGTTTGGAGTCCCTAGATATCTAATGACTGATGGTGGTTCACACTTTATTCATGGTGCTTTCCGTAAGATGCTTGCAAAATGATGTCAACTATAGAATTGCATCCCCTTATCATCCACGGACTAGTGGTCAAGTAGAACTAAGTAATAGAGAGTTGAAATTAATTTTGCAAAAGACAGTTAATAGGTCTAGAAAGAATAGGTCCAAGAAACTTGATGATGCACTATGGGCCTATAGAACTGCATACAAAAATCCTATGGGTATGTCTCCATATAAGATGGTATATGGAAAAGCCTGTCACTTACCTCTTGAGCTAAAACATAAGGCATATTGGGCTATTAAAGAGCTTAACTACGATTTCAAACTTGCTGGTGAGAAGAGGTTATTTGACATCAGCTGTCTTGATGAATGGAGAACCCAGGCCTATGAGAATGCCAAGATGTTTAAAGAAAAAGTTAAAAGATGGCATGACAAAAGGATACAAAAGCGTGACTTTAACGTAGGTGATTATGTCTTGCTATTCAACTCTCGTTTAAGATTTTTTGCAGGAAAACTTCTCTCCAAGTGGGAAGGACCTTACGTTATCGAGGAGGTCTATCGTTCCGGTGCCACAAAAATCAACAACTTCGAAGGCACAAATCCGAAGGTGGTGAACTGTCAAAGAATCAAACATTTGATCTCAGGTAATCCTATAAATATTGAAACCAATGTTATTGAAACCGTAAACTCAGAGGAATACATAAGGGACACTTCCCAGAACGATTCAGCCTCTGAAAAGGAAGAGGTATGTGATACGGTAAGTAAACCGACTCCAAAACAGCTCCAAAGGCCATTTTTCTCCGTTTTGGAATATTTAGAAAAATAGAAAAATAAGTAGCAGTCCGGAAGAGACACGAGGCATCCACGAGGGTGGAGGGCGCGCCCCCCTTCCCTGGGCATGCCCCCCCTGCCTCGTGGGCACCCCGTGTGCCTCCCGGACTCCGTTTTCTTGTGGGTTACTCCTTTTGGTTGGTAAAAAATCATTATATATACTCCCGAAGGTTTTGACCTCTGTATCACGCAAAAATTCTCTGTTTTCGTTTCGAGCTGCTGTTTTTGACAGATCTTGATCATCATGGCGTCCTCCAACATCCCCAAGGACAAGTTCTTCGAGAAGGTCATCAACCCCTACCTTGTGGAGGTGCTGCATCACCCTAAAACCATGGAGTTGCATGAGGGGTGCTGCACATCCGTGATCTTGAGGGGCCGAGGAGGACCGGAAGCGTGGAGACAAGACTCAAAGCAATGGAGCAGCAAGTTTTCAAGTGCCAGGGTATGGTGGAACGAGGACTCAACGGCAACCACATGATGATCCCGGAGCTCGCCAACAACCTCAAGCTGGACTCAAGGATCTTCGGGGTATTTCCTTTCTTGCCCATCCCTACCTTAGTCATGCTATGTCTATATACGGATGTACATAGACATATTTTAGAGTGTAGATTCATTCATTTTTCTCCGTATGTAGTCCATATTGGAATCTGTAAAAAGGTCTTACATTTAGTAACGGAGGGAGTATATATCTGCACGCTCTATCGGCATCAAAGGATGGCTTGAGAAAAGGTACCTCGGATATATCTAAGAATCCAAATGAACCAGAATTCCTATTTCTACGTGTAAGATTTTGTAAAACTGTATGTAAGAATAACATTGCTCCTTTTTCTTTTTCATGTGGTTGTGTTGCAATAGTAGTATAGTACAGTTTACTCCATTGATTGTACATGGATCCACTCATCACCCATATAAGCCAAAATTATGCCACAACATACAGGTACTGAAATTGTTTCTGAATTTCGATTGGTGTGGATTGTCTTTATTAGTAGAATACAGTTTGATTTCAGGATTTGTGTGAAACATGTGTGTATGACTGAATATCTGTAAAACTGGTGTGCAAATTCATCGACACTTTGTTGCAACGAATAAAATTGTGAAGTTCGGTGAAGCACCCCTGCAATGATTCGAAAACCAATGAAATAGTTTATAGTATCATAACTTCATAAAACTCTGAATCAAATAGTTTATACTATTATAACTTCATATAATTCCGTCAGTGAGATCGAGGCAGAAACTGAAACACGTGCGTCGAGCGGGTGCGCATGCGCGGGAGCCGTCCGCCATGGACAGGTCCTCGCTCATGCTGGAGATCGTCCACCACGTCGCCGGCTGTCGGTGGCGACGCGCGAGTTGTGGCTGACTGCGCCGAGGGGAGAGCCATGTAGCTTGCCACCGACAACCCCACCAACACCCTGGACCGCCGCTTCCGCGCGCACAACGGGCCATGATCGACTACATGCCCGCCTCCTGGTCAACACGGCCACCGGCCGCTTCTACGGCGTGGCTCCGGCCTGTTGAGTATATTGATTATTAGGAAAGACGAGATAGACAAGGATTTGTTCCGGCTTGTCTTGTACTCTAAGTTGATCATTGTACTCCTATATATATATGCCCACGAGGCTCAAGCAATACATCGACTATTCCACCAACCTCTCTCTCCCTTCCAACACGGTCACATGGTCCGGTTTGCTCCGGCGTCCGCATGCGCTTCAACGTGGCCACGGCCGCCGTCTCCGGCCGGCTCCCCTCTGCACTACCTCGTCCTCTACTGCCACACGTCGACGAAGCTGTATAGGGCCAGCCCCGACAGCCAAGACTTCGTCAGGTACAAGAAGAAGTACGCGCACCCTCTGGCCAAGAAGGCCACAAGGGTTTACTGCCGCCGCTTCCGGCCATGGTGATCACCAAGATCGCTGATCTGATGACGCCGTTCGTCTCCCACCTGCCTGACCAGGAGATCGACACCGCTCTCTTGAAACGTTGTTTTGCGGCGGAATCAGGTGGGGAGTCGCTCGTCATCTTCAAGCCTGAGAATCGCCGCGTGAAGGTTTTCTAGACGGATGACACGGGCCTCGTGTCGAAAACACGCTCCAGCGCACCATTGAAGCCAATTGCATGTACAGTACTTCACGGAAGACATCAACTCGCTGTCCACCGACATATATCACCTCAAGGATGGAGAAGAAGGTCCCATGCATTGGAGTCGCACGTTATGCGAACCTGCCTGCTTTTCTGGGCGATCCTTTTGCTCAGCATCCTTTCAGCTGCTCTCCCTCTACACTTTCAACATACAGAATTATCAAATGGTTCATCTACTACAGGATGAAGACCACATTCTTGAGCAGCTCCGGACTGCCCAACTGTCACTTTCTGACCTTCTTCGCCGAGTCCTTCAGGCGGATGCCCACTCTGACGAGTCAAGAGTTGATTCCGCATCCATATGCTTTGTTAAGCTTTGTATTGACTATATGATTATATATAATCCGTCCCACAGATAATGATAATGCCAAGAAAAATAAACATACACAACGCATAGTGGGTCACGCTCTGATTATGCAGGTTCAGGCTTTGATCATAAATATGATTCACAATGTTTTCCTTGAAGTTAGAGAACCACATTACAATAGGTAGTGCTCTTGAGTAATACATATCTGGTGACCAATTTCATGTCGCATGAGCCGTGAATTCTCGAACTAATACATGGACACCAGCATTAAATATCTAAGGAAAAAGATAAGAGTAATTTATGGTGGTACAATACACTAGCTGCTCAACCCTAACCCTCTACATAACTCTGAGGGAAAAGCCACATGGGGGGATGGACACCGCCCATTGCGTAGTACCCTGTTGACATGATGCCTTTCGCACCATCGGCGATAATTTCATCTTGCTTGTAATACATGCGGTAACCATCATCATTTAAGCTCCTCCAGAATACCTTGACGCCATCGGGGATCTTATCGCTTCGCCTTAAGCAGCGATGATGGGAGAAGTAGATGTGGTTTTCCTGCATGTCACCCCACCCACCCGCCGGCATGCGCATTGCTTTGGAGCCTGTTGGCCCCAGGAATAACGTGTAGTCTCTTAAGCTACTCACCTTTGCCCAGCTGTATCCGCCGTCGCCATGGACTAGCAGCTCGAAAACCGTGAAGCTGTTTTTCCCGGTAGCCGTGAAGCTGTTGCGCAACCTATAATTACTCACCACCATTACAAGGTTGCCACGTAGCTCAACAATGTACCTAATGCGCTCGTCGGGGCCCTTCTCGTAGTAGTAGTAGTAGTTTCCTAGCCCGCACAATGAGGAGATGCTAACATCCAGCTCTAAATTTTTGTTTACACCACCAAACTTGAACTTGATGAGCATCTTGGTGTCTCGCGTGATGCCGTAGAGCTCGCCATTGCAGAAGGCGATATCCGTAAGATGATCATTCCGACGCAGTCCTTGTATCATCCAGCCAACCTCTGGGCAGTCAACCTTGCAGAACGCGAGCTCGTGCGCATTAGTGATGGCGGCGACGATGCAACTACTCAAAGTGGGCCGCTGAGAGAAGACGACCTTTCGCAAGACCAGCGGGTCACCCCTACGCTGGAGTGCCTGGAACTTAGTCTTTGAAGGGAGGGCCACCTCTACGCCGGTGAAGAAGTTAACGGCCTTGAAGGG
The DNA here is from genome assembly GCA_902687465.1 of Secale cereale. Classification (NCBI taxonomy): domain Eukaryota; kingdom Viridiplantae; phylum Streptophyta; class Magnoliopsida; order Poales; family Poaceae; genus Secale; species Secale cereale. The sequence continues at coordinate 771,624,251 of LR738714.1, read as the reverse complement.
TGCCTCGGACGAGGCGACCCAGCCTTCATCGTGGCTGCCCACGAAGCACCTGCGGACGGCCTCGCCGGGGAGAGAGAGCGGCGGCAGGGCCACACTTTCCTCAGGACAGTACACGCGCCGATCGGTCTCATGGCCGCCGCTCGGGTCAAGGATGAGCCATGGGAGGACGCTGCGTGGCAGGTGCCGCGACGCAACGGCGCGCCACGCCGTGCACACGGCGGCGAAGCGGACGCGGTCTATCGGGGCGGCGAGGCTGAGGTAGCTTATGGCGAGGAGTTCGTCTGGGAGGCTGGACCACTGCACCTGCACCGCCGCCGACGAGTCCCCTTGGGCGCCGCTCGTGGACGCCATCGATCTTTGCGATGATCGATCCGATCCGATCTTGGCTCTGGAACCCGCGGATCGATCCGATCGAGTGGATCGGTCGATGGTAATTCAGAGATGTGGTTTTATGATGGTCAGATGATACAAGTGCGTATCAACGTATCCGATTCCGATCACATCTCTACCACGCGCAGAACCAAACAAGTAGGCGCCAAGTAACAGCCACGAGCGCTTCATCCGGTCACCGTAGTAGTCGACCTCGCATGAAGAGGCAGCAGATCCAGGTACCTCGCAAGGTTTGGCGGCCAGGTACCATCCATGGACTTGTCAGTCTTATACATGCAATTGATTGATGGACGACGCACACTTGTTGGACGCGCACCGAGTTTAAATCTGAGCTCGTTATGTTAATGAGCCGAGCCGACCTAACTCATTATTTTAATGAGCTGGCTCGACTCGACTTGAATTTCACCCCTATACACCAGTCTCGACCGAGTCGTAAATTTTACCCTTTTAAATTTTTTTGAAAGGAATTTTACCCTTTGATTTGATGAGGACTTGATCGACGTCATCGAGTGCACGCGGGTTGCTCGATGATGAATCCAACCCAATCCATTGCTGTTTTTCTTTTTGGCGAAATAATCCAATGCAATAAACAGGTATTGTTACCTGATTACATCTAATTGTGTATTATTGACATAATATTTATTGCAGTACAAGAAAAACTGAATTTTGCTACTCCCTCCTGTTGAGTTTAATTAACCCATGTGTTAATTATGGAGAATCTCCATTATCCCTAACTGCCATCTACGAGGGACACGACTGTTCGCTCGTGTCTCAAGAGACCATCGCGTCTGTTGGATGTATCCTCTCGGGGCTATATATATACTTGTACTCAATCATCAATGAAGACAACCCTTCATTTTACATTCCGGTCTATCGTCTCTCTCGATTACTTTCTACTCCCTCCGTTCCTAAATATAAGTCTTTCTAGAGATTTCATTATGAACCACATACGGATGTACATAGATGCATTTTAGTGTGTAGATTCACTCATTTTGCTCCGTATGTGGTTAATAGTGGAATCTCTCCAAAGACTTATATTTAGAAACGGAGGGAGTAACACGTTATCAGCACGCTCCCGGCGGAGCGATTCTGTCGGCGTACAGCGAAAGAAAAGGCCATGCCGGGGTCGACGGTTACGCACGCGCGAGGGCTATTCCACGAACTCGCAGCGGACTCCGACGCCGCCGGCCAGGCCGCCGTGCCTGCAACACTCTTCACAGAAAAGAAATCCAAAGAAGAGCGACATCAACTCAGAAGATCTTCAATTCCATCTTCGAGACAAGGTGCTTCCTTTCCGATTTCTTTCCTGCACACAACAAATGCTACATGGAATCATTCCCTTCGGCTTTTACCTGGGATCGTCCTAGACGACGTCGGCTCTTCGCCAGACCACAACAGACGATGGCGCTTGGTTTAGGCTGGCAGCGGCCTGCATCCTCGCATGCCACCGTGCAAGCAAGGCAACGCCCTCCAGCGCGTAGCCAGGCGTGCAGCGCGTGCGCGCCGTACTCCGGCTCTGGCGCGGCCCGGCAGAGCGTTTTTGGCGGCGCACTCCCCGGCAACGGCGCTGCCGCATATAGAGTCGCATCGCGACGATGGCATCAAATTCCTCTAGCCTTGGCCCCGCGCTGGACGGGACACCGGAACCACCGGTTTCACAGCCGCTCCGCGACGCGGTCGATGCCCGCACGGAGATGCGCGGAGGCACCAGATGCCGCGGCTCATTGACCGTCCTCCACGGTGAAGCCCTCTGGCGCACGACGCGGCCATCACATCTGACGCGGAGCGACTTCGTCCATGGCCTCGCCTGCCGAGGGAATTGTCGCGGCTTCCGGCCGGCGACGCCTGAAGCGCGCGCGCCGCGGCGGCTCATCCCTCCGGCGTCGGTGACTTGCTCCATGCGCGCCAAAGCAAGGCGAGGCGAGGCGAGGCGACGCAGTGTTGCGCGGCTCCTTCAGGCGCGCACGCAGCGGCGTCCGTCAGCCTCGGCGTCCACAACCGTGACCGGTATGGAAGACTGAGGCGACGACGCGGCCCTTGCCACGCATCCGCGCAGGCGGCGCCCGAGGCAACGACCCTCGGCTGGGTGCCTGGCCCCGGAGCGGCGGCGCCCTCTGCGTGGTTTCCCGCAGCGGAGATGACGATGCGCCGGGTTTTTCCCGCTCCTCGCCGACGAGACGGTCACCGACAGCGGGGGTCGGGGGAGCGGTTGCTCCGGAGGGAGACAAAACCGTCTCCTCCGCCTGCCTTATCCACTCCAGGTGGTGGGCCGCCTGTAAGGCCGTATGGGACAGAAGGCCCATATTTTTTGGTCCATTTTAAATCCTGGACGATTTTGCTGAATTAATCCTATATTTTCTTGATTAATTTCACATTTTGTTCTATTAACAGTGGTTTAACTTGGATTTAGACACTGTTAATTACACTACTTGAATTTCAGTACTGCAAATATGTTGAGTACTATGTATTGCATAGAATATGTTGATGTAATATATCTCCATGTTTTCTACATGTTGAGATTAATTATGTCTATTATTTGCAATTGAGTTTTTTTTTAAATCTCTTGCAAAGATAAATTCAGTGCCTCTAGAGTACTGATTTGCGATTGAGAATTTTCTTCTCTCGCAAAACAATCTCATTGCGATTGAGATTAATTTTCTCTCGTAAAATATTAATTCAATTTGCTGAATTATCTTGCAACTTGATTCAACATCATCTCATTTGATTTGAGGTCCATGCCATTCAAGTTTTCACTTGAACACCAAGTTTACAACATCATTACTATTCATTGCAATAGTAGTGTATTTCTGTTGAGTATGATGTATTCCGGAATGTATGTATCTCCGTGTTCACTACATGTCGAGATTAATACGTCTATTTGCAATTGAGATTTTCAATTTCTTGCAAATATTGATGCAAAATTCAAGGTGATTTTCTTCAAATTGATGCTTGGGATCACAAGGTAGTGTAGATCTACTGCTTGTAGATCATATTTAGCAATTTGAGATCCACACTAACGGTTTCAAGATAACTTCTTGAAATACCCATTGGTTTTGCTAAGTTCATCACAACATCAACCATGATGGTCTTTAATTTACTGATCGTAAATTGATTATCTCTGGTTTACCCATGGCGGTAACATATGGCTATATAATTTGAGGCACTCACCCTCAATGGCCACCACTGCCCTCTCTGGGCCATGGACATCATGACCGCTCTTGTCTCTCATGGGATAAAGTGTGCAATCCAGGATTCACCTCTGGTTAAGATCACACTGCTAACAGAAAATGGTGTCTTATATATTATAAGGCATTAGATTCGGATCTCAGCATCTGGTTTTCTGTAATAGCAATTCCTAGGATACAATGAACTCAAGGGCAAAGGTTTGAAGCTCACTTCAACCTACAACCCGACATCACCAGCGATGACGGGATCCTATGAGCACAGAGAACGTGTGGTTGGATATGCCTCAACCAACATGTTTGGAGACTATGAATAATCTCCCAATCTCCTGAGTGATTAATATAATTTATGTCCATTCATGATGTTGTCACAATAACATAAATATTGTTGTCATCATATATTGTATATCACAATATACTGTATCAGCACTTTGGTACAAATGCATTTGTATGTATTCTATGTATCTGACAGTGATTTTCTTGAGAATCTTCATGTCTATATATAGATCTCTACGGGGTCAATCTGATGAAAGATGATATGTGCCTTGTGGACATATGCACCACGAACTCTATACTCAGGGAAGTGAAATGTTTCCACTCTCCTTGAGAGAAAGGATATATTTTAAAATTGCTAGACGCGATGAGGTATTTGTTGGCTCAACTCGAGTCATATTTACTACCCCTATGGGTACTTGAGTAGAATCAAGGATGCTTTATCGTGTCCAGATCAACTCGTACCATACTAAATTATAGAGATATCCATCAAAATAGTTTCCATAGAGAAACTTATGATGACAACAAAGAGGAATATCTTCTCTTACCATATGCAACGGATATGGCAAGCACATTCTCTGTGTATCATCTGGATTGTACTACACATACAACACAACCCGTAGCACATGTTGCGTATGAGATAGTTTTCCAAAGTGTCTTGTACATGACAAACTTGGCACTCCCGCCTTGGTCATCGAGACATTGGGTTGAAACTGAAACTATCAGCAATTCCAATAGTTTATGATTATTATGATGCTAAATTCTAACAACATTTGGATTTTATGTGCACTACAAGTGACACTGGGAAGCTAATTTTAAGGCCCGAACACCTTAAAGTCTATGCTGAACCAGTCAGACTCCTTGAATGCATCAAGTTGAGGTAAGTGGCTCTTCCCATCCATTGACTAGACTATTCAGGTATTCCATGGTTCTAAAAGACATATCTACATGATGGTCTTAAGGTGTGCTTTATTCACACGAAACCATTGGCTTTATCCTGACATTGATTTCAAGCAAATCAGATGGACAGCATTGCAGAATTCTCCTTGAGTGCCTCCTCTATGGCTCTCGGATTGAAGTTTAGCAATTTGTCTTAATGTCTAGACTCAAAATGGTTTGGTAGAATCCCATCCAAAGAATTGAGCTCATTGCATGATCTTTACTTTGGATTGCAACTTACCAACTTTACGTTGGAGTCTTGTAGTCTTACACACTCATGACCAAACTGCATATATTATTCCCCTCTATCTTTGATACGTGGAAATCTACCAAGTATTTCCCATCTGCAGTACTTCGGTTGCATACCGATATCACCACCTGGCATACATCATTGGCCCCTCAACATATAGTTGGGATCTATGTGAGGAATAACTGTATTACCGTCAATACCTCAAGCCCCTCACATGGGGAGTTATTCAAGGCCAGTATGCTGATTCAATGAGGAACATTTCCAGGCATTAGGGGGAGATTTCAAGTACCATAAAGAATGCCAGGAAATTAGTGAAATGTTCAACACATTTCTACCTCAAATCCACGTACTCAAAGATCTGAACCATGCGTTCAGAAGATTTGCAACACATTGCAAATAACCTGCCAGATTCATTTACTGACTATAAAGGTGTCACGCAATCCTACAATCCTGCAAAAATATGTCGGAAAGAGTGGAGGTACCAAATAAAACCACTCAACTCCCCGTTCAAAGCAACAGGGGGAGAATTACGACAATAGTGCATCAGGATTCAGCTTCTTGCAAGCAAGGATATCAAGGCCCATGAATCAGTAAATGCATGTCAACTTCACGTTGACAGACACCTAATGGGTAGTATACACCCAGTGGACGGGAAACCTCCACCAACCCAGGTCATACTACACACAATGATCGGGACATCGGAATACCCGACTCAATCGCATTGGGAAATCGCGAGCAGTCACCATGGGTAACGATATTTCCATCAACTATATATTGATATATAGATACTGGAGAATCATATAACCGGAAGTCTACAATTGTCGACATACATTTCTCAACTAGATTGCAAAACCTTACAAATGATTCAGATCCAAAGACCATGGCCATGGCAAAGTGTGATCAACACTCGGACTGAACTCAAGCAAAGGGATCTAGGTAGAAATGATCTTGCTCAATAATGAGAAGGTATTCATAAACAATACCTACACCATTTTTCTTCTGGAAACAGAATTGAGAACAACGAGGTGGTGAAACGAAGAGCAAGTATTGTAGTACAAGGGTTCGTGCAGATACCCAACTATTCTCCAGAGGTGGAATCTCATTCCGATAACTTATATCATTGGCAGTTCAAAATCATCTATCTCTGCAGTTGATAGATGTAGTGATCACATATCCATGTGGACCACTAGATTCAGACATATATGGTTGATTCCAGATGGAATCTCACTTCTGAATCAAAATGCAATACGCAACATACATTGTGTAAAATCAATAAGTCACCATATGACTTATTATTATTATCGGTACATTTGGTACAACCGACGTAGTGAGTTCCTTATTCACAAGGATTACTCCTACAATGATGATTATCCATGTTTGTGTGTCTGCAATGACGACACATGTAATCATCTAAATGACGGAGTTTAAAATGAAGGATTTGGGTAAACCAAAATACCGCTCGTTACTACAAATTGAGCACCTTCATTCATACATTATGATATACTATGTTGTCTATATCCATAATATATTGGAGAAATGCATTGTGGACAAATCTTATCCATCCATAACTCTCATGATAGTTCATTCTCTAGACGTAGAGAAAGACCTATTTAGACCAAGAGATGATGGAAATGAAATATTGGGACTCAACGTTCAATAATGCCATTGGATCCACCAAACACAATTGGTTGGTACTCAAGAATATCTTTCGATATCTCCAAGGCATGAAACATCTTGTCCTGGTTTTTCAGTTTTGGAGAAATCTGAATACCAATATCATTGGATACACCGATCAGATCCCCACTATGTCAGATCATAGACAAGTTTAGTGTTCCTACTAGGTGTGGTAGCCCTCTCATGAAGATTCTTCAAAACAGACCTCATGGCTACATTCACCAACCATTATCTCAACGATAATGGTTCTTGTGTTGCCCGGATGCAAACATGTTACATAATAAGCAATATCACTATATTGCATATCTTGCAAGTCAGATCATGCGACTGATTTGTTCAGCGGGTCTCTACCAACTTCTATGTTTTGGTATGTGACGACTTCAAATTTTGCAAGAATCAGGGGGAGTATCTTCCTGAATTGTTCCTGTTCAATGCATCATATTATACTCTTTTTCCCTTCATGAGTTTACTTTACAGGTTCTCATAAAGGTTTTTAATGAGGTAATATCAACATGAGATCATATGTCATACTTTCTGTTTTCCCCATCGGGGTTCTTGGGAAAGTATACATGACATATTTATTGTGCTCTAAACTCTATGAGTTTTCTCGTATTGAGTTAAAAGAGACAATGACCATTATATGTTGTACCATTTTCTCCTTATTTTTCCCATTGGGTTTGAAGGAGTTTTAGCAACATATCAAACACTGTACTCCTCACATTTTTTCCACAGTGTTTTTGAGGAGCTTTTATTTAAGATGATGATGTCTACAAGGATAGCGTAGATTAGGGGGAGTGTTGAGTTTAACTAACCCATGTGTTAATTATGGAGAATCTCCACTATCCCTAACTGCCATCTACGAGGGACACGACTGTTCGCTCGTGTCTCTTCAGACCATCGCGTCTGTTGGATGTATCCTCTCGGGGCTATATATACTTGTACTCAATCATCAATGAAGACAACCCTATACTTTACATTCCGGTCTATCGTCTCTCTCGATTACTTTCTAACACCTCCGTCTAGGTGAGTAAGTCATCTTACGAAAACCAAATAATCTCAAAACATTTAGGCACGGTACATTAACTTCCACCTCATTTTTTGTTTTTTGGCATAAACAAAGGAATCAATCAATAAGAGATATGTGGTGTGTCTGCTTTTAATGACTTGAGGCTACCAAACACGACATGCAGTGGTCAGTTCATTGCATGTAATGCTATTAATTAGCAAATGAACATTAACTTCTCTTGTTTTTTCACTCTGCCTTGGTCATGGTGCACAACCTAAGATGACTTACTCACCTAGACGAAGGGAGTACCAATTTCAATTACATTCGCACAATACCAGATAATTAACTGATAGTACCAATAATTATTTTTAATTAATCTTTACCTAATAATAAAGAAAGTTCGGTTTCAGCCCGTACGTCATTAAAACTTCCCTCGAAGTTGCATTAAATTACCCACCATGCCACCAATAAGTTAAGAAAACGTTTCAACTTTTGCTGTCAAACACGCGTCCGATTTAGTTCTTTTACAGGGTGACACCACCTATAAACAGAAACATGCATGTGGCGCAGTGGCAGAATCGTACCTCCTACACGCAGCGGGCCTATGTTCGATCCCCGCTTCTAACCAATTTTTCTCACGTTTTAGCAACGTGTACCTCCACGTCCCCTTCATGTGCCGGCCCTGTGTAGAGCCTTTTTTTTTCTTTGATGCCTTTTCTTTTATTGTTTCTGATTTTATTTCCCCTTCTTATAATGTTGGTGATTAAAAAATGTTGGTGATTTTAAAAAAAGTGTTCACATATTATAAAATAATTCGTGGTTCCATAAAATATATTCAGAAAATACAAAACAATTCATGATTTTTTTAATGATCGTGTATTCAAATCACCTCTGTTTAGCTATATATATATATATATATATATATATATATATTATATATACTAGCACATGTGCCCATGCGTTGCAACGGGATTACACCTGTTAAAATGCAGGTCCCAATCATAATAAACGTAAACATACCCCTATTTTTCCAAGACTAATTATCCCGTTGTTCATTGTGTCCAAGGATTTAAATGTTTCACTTAAACACACAATAGATAGCAGAGACTGCCAAGTAAGAAGGCAAAGCTTAAAGTTCAGATCAATGGAACACCTTGTCAGCAACCTTCTTAGCTTCTTCATTGCCTTGAAACTCCTATGAACTGATCACTTATAATATCAATCTAGGACCTCGCATGGGGTGTGCTTACGCACAAAACTCAGTTTCCAGAGACAACATGGCAAGTTTAACAAATAAATGTATGCATTGTAGTATCATGCACATGAGCAAATCGAATTGTGAAACCAAGATGCATGCCTGGAAAGATGGAGAGTGTAAAAGGATGCACTACAAATACCTTCACGCTATTTTGTAGCATTCCATCGATTCATGACCAAGCTTTAAAAAAAAACTGAGAATAGCTTACCATTGGATCCAGTAAATTAAGAATACCATAATTGTAAAACATGAATTTATTTAACATGCACATAAGCAAATCGAATTGTAAAACCAAGTGATACGTCCAAAACGTATCTATAATTTCTGCTTGCTCCATGCCACTTTTGGGTGATATTGCTATGATATTCATACACTTCCATACACTTTTGATCATATTTGGACTAACTTACTAATCCAGTGCACCCCAGTGCCAGTTTCTGTTTTCGGCTGTTTTTGTATTTCAGGTTTTCACGTTTCGAGAACTGCCCAGAAAAAGCCAGAAAAATTATATAAAAAATCAGCGATCCGGAAACAACACTGCGTCCGAAGGGCAGCCTGGGGGGGGGGCACCAGGGCTCCAGGCGCCCTGGCGGCGCGCCCCCCTGGGCCGCGCCGGGGGGGGGGGGCCTGGGCCCCCCGAAACTCCCCCGGTGCCCTACTTTGGCATATATTTAAAGGGTCCTCCGTAACCCTCAGAACAGGAACTCTTTTCGCGATCCCATCTCTGTTCCGCCGCCGCCGCTGCTTCCAAGATCGGGAGCACCAGGAGAAGTCTTCCCGGCACCCTGCCGGAGGGGAGGATCACCACCGGGAGCTTCTCCACCACCATGGACGCCTCCCAGATGACTCGTGAGTAGTCTCCCTTGGACCATGAGTCCATGACCAGTAGCTATGTGATGTTCTCCTCCCGTTCTTGTGCTTCACTAATTAGTCCTCGTGAGCTGCCCTACATGATCGAGGCACCTATGTAATCCTTATGCTGTTGCTATGTTGAGTTTGCTGGGATCCGATGGATTATGAGATTATGTTCAGATTGATCTTGAGTAATATATTTGATTCACCTCTTTTAAGTAATTCTTGCATGTTCTCCGTTGTTATTTATTGCTTTGGCCGAGTAATAGGTAGTGACTCCAAGAGGGAACGTTATGCTCGATTGTGGGTTCATGCCCCTCGATGACTAGCTTGAGTGACAGAAACATGAGTCTAGGGGATGTGTTGTTGCCACAAGGGTGAAAACAACGGTGCTTGTGCCCGCGGGTGCAAGGATTGTTTACTTTACGCAAAGTTCTTTTAATGTAGTTGTCTGTTGCATTGAGTTTACACTATGGGTGGGACTCGCAACTTAATACCAGCGAGATGTTCTGGATAGATATCTCAAGGTGGATGATTAGTAGTAGATATTGATGGATTTCGGTCTACTTACTTTGGCGTACCGCCCATGCTTTGAACCTCAACCTTTCTTGCAATGTAGTCAGCATTGGTTTGCGTTCGTGGTCCTGTCAATTGCCCAGCTGTAATTTGTTTACCTCACATAGCTGTTTTATCGTCTTTTGGGAGAGAGACATCACTAGTGAACATCATGAGACTCCGGTCCATATTACCATCATTGATCACATCCACTATTTACTTTCCGTTATTACTTACTATTGCAAAAACTATCTATCACTACTATCATTGCTTTTAATCCTTTGTGAACTACAAGGCCGGAGGGATTGACAACCTCTCTGTACTCGTTGGGAGCAAAGTTATTTGTATCTGTGTGCAGGTCCACGTTGATTGCTACTAATCTGGCGCCGTAGCAATTGACACCTACTTGTTGAACCTAGGAGTCTCTGGGGATTCGATCCTTGGTATCTTTGCTAAGGGAAAACACTTCTACTTACTGCATCTTACACCTTCCACTTGGGGTAACCAACGAGGGGTTCGAGGCCCATCAAGGAGTATTTTCTGGCGCCGTTGCCGGGGACTCCACTCTTCAGGATAGGGGAGTTGCATGCTATCTTTTACCTTTGCTTTTTAGTCTTGTTAGTTTACCTTTCATTTTTGCTTTAGTACCTTTTTTATCGAAAATCACAAAAATAGTTATCTTGCTTGGTTGCTACTATGGGTTCCACCGAGAACACCAAGTTGTGTGACTTCACTAGTCACAACAACGATGACTTTATCAGCACACCTATCACTACACCTGCCACTTCAGCACCTTCTTATGAAATTAAACCTGCTTTACTGAACTTAGTTATGAGAGAACAATTCTCCGGTGCTGGAGATGATGCTGCTTTACACTTGAACAATTTTGTTGAACTTTGTGATATGCAAAAGTACCAAGAAATAGATGGTAATATTGTTAAGCTTAAGCTTTTTCCTTTCTCCTTGAGAGGAGGAGCTAAAATTTGGTTTCAGTCTTTGCCCAGAAATAGCATAGATTCTTGGGACAAGTGCAAAGATGCTTTTATTGGAAAATACTATCCACCTGCTAAAATTATCCAACTTAGAAGTAACATAATGAATTTTAAACAATTGGATAATGAACACGTTGCCCAAGCCTGGGAACGTATGAAGTCTCTTATCAAGAACTGCCCTACTCACGGTTTGACTACTTGGATGGTTATCCAAACTTTTTATGCAGGCTTGAACTTTACCTCGCGGAACTTGTTAGATTCGGCCGCGGGAGGAACTTTTATGTCAACTACACTTGGTGCTGCCACGAAGCTTCTCGATGAGATGATGACCAACTATTCCCAATGGCACACCGAACGCGCTCCAACATGTAGGAAGGTAAACTCTGTCGAGGAGATTTCCTCCCTCAATGAAAAAGTTGACTTGATCATGTCTCTACTTTCGAAGCAATCTACTGTTGATCCTCGTGATGTTCCTTTAAATTCTTTGATTGCTCAAGAACAAGTAGATGTGAACTTTATCTCTAGAAACAATTTTAACAACAATGCTTATAGGAGTAATTTTGGTAACAATCCTAGACCGTTCCCCTCTAACTCTTATGGGAACAACAATGCTTATCCTAGTACCAAGAACTCCAATACTGAACTAGAGGCCATGCTTAGAGATTTCATCACTACCCAAAAAGCCTTTAATAAGAATGTAGAAGAGAAACTACATAAACTAGATGATCTTTCTTTTAAGGTAGACCACTTAGCCAATGAGGTAAAATTGCTAAAAATTGAAACTTCTCCACTTAAGGAGAGGGAAGTCATCCCTATTAATGCTACTAAAGTGCAAATTAATGAAAACATTAGGATGATGGCTAAGCTTAAAGAGAGATGGGCTAGAGAAAGGGAGGAAGAGGAAAGAATTAAGAGCCTTCCTACCCACCACAGTGTTGCTACTATCCAAGTTATTGAGGATGTTCACACTCTTAGCACCCAATGTACTCCTGGTCCCAATGGACCTATTAATGGTGATGCTATAACTATAGAAACTACCAAACAAGTGAACCTTAAGGACACCACTACCACTTTACTCGATGCTCGTGACCTTGATTTTGATAATTGCACTCTTACCGAAGTTATTGATTTCCTTCACAAGATGTCTAGAGATCCCCGCACTAGCACGCTGAACCTTGCCTTCACAGAGCATATCACTAATGCTCTCATCAAAGCTAGGGAGGAGAAACTTAGAGTAGAAGCCTCCATACCTAGAAAGCTAGAAGATGGTTGGGATCCTATGATAAAAATTAATTTGAATGACTTCTCTTGTTATGCATTATGTGATGTTGGTGCTAGTACCTCTGTTATGCCCAAAAGGATATATGATATGCTTAAATTGAAACCTTATGATTGTTGTTCTTTTGGTGTTCGTCTCGTTGATTCTTCCATAAAGAAACCTTTGGGGAGGATCGATGATGTTCTAATTGATGTCAATGATAATTATGTTCCCGTTGATTTCACTATTATGGATATTGAATGTGATCCTTCATGTCCAATTATTTTGGGACGTCCCTTTTTGCGCACCGTTGGTGCTGTCATTGACATGAAAGAGGGTAATATAAAATTTCAGTTTCCTCTCAAGAAAGGGATGGAACACTTCCCTCGAAAGAAGATCAAGTTACCTTTTGAGTCCGTTGTACGAGCTAGTTATTCTTTTACTCTTGATAAAACTTGATCTATGCATTATGCCTAGCTTAAAGGCATAAAAGAAAGCGCTTTTGGGAGGCAGCCCACATGAATAATTTTTTTGCTTTTGTTGTGTCTTGATGTTGTTTACTGCTGTAGCATCATCATTGTATCTTTACTTTTCATATTTGTGCCAAGTATAGCCTCCGATTGCTAGAAATTTCAAAAGTTGTGAGGTGCTGTCCAGGAAACAGATTCTGTCCTTGGATAGAAAAATTCGTATAAAATCACCAGATCATCTTTTTGGTCTGAATTTTTTCTACAGCGTTCTCTATATAATTGTCTTTCGTGCGTCAGTTCTGAGTTTTTTTATTTGAGTTGCAGAAGTATCCCGAACAGATCAATTACTGCCTGCTGTTCTGTTTTTCACAGATTCTGTCCTGTTTTGCCTTACCCTCACTTTGCAAATCAAGAACTTGCTTTTTCTTTGCAAAAACCTTTTGGCAATCTTGAGAAACAGTAGAACTTCAAGAATATCTTTATTTCCAGCAAGGTATAATTATTTTATTAAGGGTACTAACCTCGCTAATCAGATTATGATGAGTTATGTATGAAGGGAGTTTTCAAGTGTGCGAGGGAAGATGATAAAAAAGATTCAGGAGTGTCAAACGCTCAAGCTTGGGGATGCCCCCGTGCACCCCAATAAATATTCAAGGAGACTCAAGCGTCTAAGCTTGGGGATGCCCCCGTGCATCCCCTTCTCCATCAACATTATCAGTTCGTCTTTCGTTTCGCTATATTTTTATCACTTCATGTGTTATGTGCTATGCTTGGAGCGTCTTGCTTTTAGTTTTCTTTTTAGTTTTTCATAACGAGTCGGAACTCAGCATTCCTTTATGTGGGAGAGAAACACGCTCCACTTCTACCTAGAACATAACATAGAATTTTCATGTCTATCTATGCTGTGTGTGTTCTTTGTCTTTTAATAGCTACTATCGTGCTCAGCTCTTAGTATTCATGCTTATCTTTTCAAGAGCTTTTATTTAGTTGGTTGCTTGAACTCTCTTTAATCACCATGCTCACCTTATTAAGAGAGTTTGTTTCCGTTGCATGGGTTAATGTGTCTATGATAAAGATGCTACTTGCATGATGGTGCTTAGTAGTTCAGGTTTTCTTATGGTTAATCTCAAATAGCTGGGGGGTTCCCAATGTGTTATTGGAGTACCAACTTGGTTTGTTTGCCTATGAAGTGGTATGGTATAGTAATATCTTCCTTCGAGAATTTATTTTGATTGACTTGGCGTATGCTCACGCATATTCAAGACTGTAAAGAAAGTCTGTCAAGCCTTGATGATCTTTTATTTCTGAGTAGCAATATAACTACCATGCCTGATTCAATATTGCTTTGTCGCTCTGCATGATTATGACCGTCATTGCTCTCTTAGTTGGTCGCTCCCAGTCTTTTTGCTAACCTCCACCTGTACTAAGCAAACTAACCATGCAATACATAGCTCATGGGAAAGTAGCCTAAAAACTATTGTGGTAAAGAATATGTTGCTTATGTATCTTATTTTTTATAAGTTGCTTGCTGAGCGGTAACCATGTTTCTGGGGACGCCATCAACTGTCACACTTTTGTTGAATATCATGTGAGTTGCTATGCATGTTCGTCTTGTCTGAAGTAAGGGTGATTTACCGTGGGTTGAATTAATATGCATATTGTTAGAGAAGAACATTGGGCCGCCAACCAAAGCCATGCATCATGGTGGAAGTTTTAGCTTGGACCTTAATCCTCAATCTCTCATGAGAATATGCTTATGCATTAAAGAGGAGTCCATCATCTATTTTCTATGTTGTCCCGGTATGGATGTCCTCAAGTTGAGATCTATCAAAAACGAGAAATCAAATGCGATCTATCTCCTTGGACCTTTGTACAGGTGGCATAGAGGTACCCCTTTGTGACACTTGGTTGAAACATATGCAATGCAATGATAACCCATGGGAATCCGAACTAATTAGGACAAGGAGCGAGCACTATTGGTATTCGATGCATGAGGCTTGCAACTTATAGGATGTTTTATGCATGACACATATGAAGTACTACTACCGTTGACACGATTGCTTCCATATTTTCAAAATAAAAAGCTCTAGCACTTAACCTTTCTTTTACCTTAATGTTGAAGCACCAACTACTGAGAGCATGATTGTCATTGTGAGTGTAATGTGCATTGTCCCAAAGTAGCATTGTCTTTTGCATGATTGTGATATCGTTTATTCTGAAATCATTGTATCTAGTCATCACTTAAACCTTGAAGGTGCCCCTGCATTTATGTTTTGCATCACTAAAGGGGGCAAGCTAGATATCACTTTATCATATTTGCACATCATGTTCATTGCAAATCTTTTTGATGTTTCAGTTTCATATTGTAAAACTTTCAGTCATTCGTGATTTTCTCTTGAGGCAACTTAATTACTTTAGAATCATTGTCTCAGTAAGCTTTTGTCATATGACTATGAAAAAGTCCTATATGGTTAATAGCATGTCACCACAGAAATTATTCTTGTTATCATTTACCTACTCGAGGACGAGCAGGAATTAAGCTTGGGGATGTTGATACGTCCAAAACGTATCTATAATTTCTGCTTGCTCCATGCCACTTTTGGGTGATATTGCTATGATATTCATACACTTCCATACACTTTTGATCATATTTGGACTAACTTACTAATCCAGTGCACCCCAGTGTCAGTTTCTGTTTTCGGCTGTCTTTGTATTTCAGGTTTTCACGTTTCGAGAACTGCCCAGAAAAATCCAGAAAAATTATATAAAAAATCAGCGATCCGGAAACAACACTGCGTCCGAAGGGCAGCCTGGGGGGGGGGGCCACCAGGGCTCCAGGCGCCCTGGCGGCGCGCTCCCCCCTGGGCCGCGCCGGGGGGGGGGGGCGCCTGGGCCCCCCGAAACTCCCCCGGTGCCCTACTTTGGCATATATTTAAAGGGTCCTCCGTAACCCTGAGAACAGGAACTCTTTTCGCGATCTCATCTCTGTTCCGCCGCCGCCGCCGCTTCCAAGATCGGGAGCACCAGGAGAACTCTTCCCGGCACCCTGCCGGAGGGGAGGATCACCACCGGGAGCTTCTCCACCACCATGGACGCCTCCCGGATGACTCGTGAGTAGTCTCCCTTGGACCATGAGTCCATGACCAGTAGCTATGTGATGTTCTCCTCCCGTTCTGGTGCTTCACTAATTAGTCCTCGTGAGCTGCCCTATATGATCGAGGCACCTATGTAATCCTTATGCTATTGCTATGTTGAGTTTGCTGGGATCCGATGGATTATGAGATTATGTTCAGATTGATCTTGAGTAATATATTTGATTCACCTCTTTTATATTTTAGTTCATAAGTAATTCTTGCATGTTCTCCGTTGTTATTTATTGCTTTGGCCGAGTAATAGGTAGTGACTCCAAGAGGGAACGTTATGCTCGATTGTGGGTTCATGCCCCTCGATGACTAGCTTGAGTGACAGAAACATGAGTCTAGGGGATGTGCTGTTGCCACAAGGGGGAAAACAACGGTGCTTGTGCCCGCGGGTGCAAGGATTGTTTACTTTACGCAAAGTTCTTTTAATGCAGTTGTCTGTTGCATTGAGTTTACACTACGGGTAGGACTCGCAACTTAATACCAGCGAGATGTTCTGGATAGATATCTCAAGGTGGATGACTAGTAGTAGATATTGATGGATTTCGGTCTACTTACTTTGGCGTACCGCCCATGCTTTGAACCTCAACCTTTCTTGCAATGTAGTCAGCATTGGTTTGCGTTCGTGGTCCTGTCAATTGCCCAGCTGTAATTTGTTTACCTCACATAGCTGTTTTATCGTCTTTTGGGAGAGAGACATCACTAGTGAACATCATGAGACTCCGGTCCATATTACCATCATTGATCACATCCACTATTTACTTTCCGTTATTACTTACTATTGCAAAAACTATCTATCACTACTATCATTGCTTTTAATCCTTTGTGAACTACAAGGCCGGAGGGATTGACAACCTCTCTGTACTCGTTGGGAGCAAAGTTATTTGTATCTGTGTGCAGGTCCACGTTGATTGCTACTAATCTGGCGCCGTAGCAATTGACACCTACTTGTTGAACCTAGGAGTCTCTGGGGATTCGATCCTTGGTATCTTTGCTAAGGGAAAACACTTCTACTTACTGCATCTTACACCTTCCACTTGGGGTAACCAACGAGGGGTTCGAGGCCCATCACCAAGATGCCTGGAAAGATGGATACTGTAAAAGGATACACTACAAATACCTTCAGGCTATTTTATAGCATTCCATCAATTCATGACCAAGCCTTAAAAAAACTGAGAATAGCTTACCATTGGATGCAGCAAATCAGGAATACCATAAGCAAGTCCGTAAGCAAAATTGTAGAATCATGACCACAAAGTGCAAAAAAAAAACACAAGAATTGCTTACTGCAGGAGCAAGGAATCTGCAAAAATCCTGAATTTATTTATGATGTACAATGACCGGTCAAGTGACATGCACTGATACACTATAACAGATCCCGTTCTGCCCCAACCAGCCAAGGCTTTTCATGCACTAATGATGAATTGTGTTCTTTATCCCCAATCCAGATGCCAGAATAGCAAGTCTTTAGGAGAACAACACTCGAGTATGTGAGTTGGAGAAGGTTGTTCTTTATCCCCCATCTAGATGCTTACATCCTCCAGACCCATCTTCTACATAGAGAACACATGAAAGATGAAACAGAAGATAAACTGTACTAATGACTATCATGAGACAAACTTGAGAAAGTCACACAAAAAGATACATCAATGTGCTGCTGTGCTCTATCCAACCTGCAATTGCGTGTATCCTTAGATTTTTATTAAGCACTACATGGACATGTGCATCGAGAGCAACAAATATTCATGGTGCTGATAGTAAGACCTCACCTTGAAAATCTGGTTCAGGAGGCAACACGCTCGCACACCAGCAGCATTGCAGACCGGGCAAACACCCTAATGGTCGCGGTGTGTGCAGCTCTTACGGTCTGTGGTGGCAGCGAAGACTGTGGAGAACAGGGAGGGCGGCTCTGATCATGACGGGTTTACATTTATTATGATTGGGACCTGCATTTTAACAGTTGTAATCCTGTTGCAACGCACGGGCACATGTGCTAGTATTACCAATAATTGTTAACATTTATCAATCCATGGAGTTGGAAGCATAACCATTTGAAACCCATCAATATGTATATAATTGCTGTGGTGCCATCTCCACTATATGAAGTTGTGATCTGCTGTATGGAGAACTAATACTCGAAAAATTATTGGAACTATGTTCAACCTTCCTTTATTTTGGCAGGAATTGTGTTTACCATAAATAGATCACAACATATTAGAGTGTTTGGTTGTGCCGAGTTACTTTGCTCAACACCTATGTAATTATTCTAATATGCATGTTTGTGATTGTCCAGTTTGACCTCCTTCACTATGCATATTATAATGACTGTGCATAAATACCTAGCATGCTCAGGCTCAACTGTAGAGCTAAAATCGAAGGGGTAATCATGTCTTCGGCACAAAGTGCATGATCGCGTGCGGGAATTTGTTTCTCCCATTGCAACGCACGGGCATATTTTCTATTCTCACCAATAAAACTCGACCACATTCTACATCCCTCGAGTTGCAAGTCGGTGGTGCACTTAAACTAGGGTGAATACAAAGTACATTTCCTCGAGTTGCGAGTCAAGGGTGGACTTGCAACTAGAGAAACTACAAAACTACATCCCCAAGTTGTGAGCACATGGTTGACTTGCAACTGGGCGCGATTACAAACTACATCCCTCAAGTTGCGAGTCGGGTGTCGACTTGCAAC
>LR738714.1:771589544-771604827 GCA_902687465.1 Secale cereale | reverse complement strand
ATAGCAACTACCATGAAACAAGAATAAAAAATACAAAACACCCACCCCGAGTTCCGAGTCGAGGGTGGACTTGCAACTAGGGCAACTAAAAAACTACATCCCTGAGTTGCGAGCACATGGTTGACTTGCAACTAGGCACAATTACAAACTACATACCTCGAGTTGCGAGTCATGGTGGACTTGCAACTGGGGAAAAACAAAACAACTCCCACCGCCCCCCCGAGTTGCGAGTCGAATGTGGACTTGCAACTGGGCCGACAAAAAACCCTAGTTGCACGTCGAGGGTCTAATAGCAACTACCGTGAAACAAGAACAAAAAACATAAAACACCCACCCTGAGTTGCGAGTCAAGGGTGGACTTGCAACTAGGGCAACAAATAAACTACATCCCTGAGTTCCGATCACATGGTTGAGTTGCAACTGGGGCGATTACAAACTACATCTCTCGAGTTGCGAGTCGAGGGTGGACTTGCAACTGGGGTGAATACAAACAACATTTCCTCGAGTTGTGAGTCGAGGGTGGACTTTCTACCAAGGCAACAAACAAACTACATCTCCGAGTTGCGAGCACAAGGTTGACTTGCAACTGGACGCGATTAGAAACTACATCCCTCATGTTGCGAGTCGGGGTGGACTTGCAACTGGGCCGATAGAAAACCCCTAGTTGCGGGTTGATGGTCTAATTTCAACTAGCATGAAACTAGGACTGAATCTTTTGGTGGACAAAATTAAATAATTAGCATTGAATGATGAAAACCTTGGACCATCTTTGCTTTGGGACAACCTGAGAAGCGCCTCCTTGCTCTTCCTCATGCTGTGCTGCTTCGGCTCCACCTCCAACAAACAAACCAGCGCCGAAGGAGCAGAAACACGCATTTGCAATACGCTCAGTCATGACAAACACGACAAGCTGCCCATGGCCTTCATGAACTTCCTCATGTCCTTGCCGTTGATACATTTGGTGTTGTTGTACTCTGTGTACACATTTACAACGTATCGGCGGCCATGTGCTCGGAAGTTCAAAAAACCACCAGTGAAGTGCTTGGGGAACTGCTCTGTCACAGAGCATGGTAGTAGCTGAAAAAAAGAACATCTGTAAATAAACAACTTAATGAAAATGGATTACAAAAACACACTCAGCGCGTGAAGAAAAAGCAAAAATATGTGGCAGCAGACATTACCGCGAAGCTTTCATTCACATCCTGAAAATACATGCCAAAGCTCCTGTCGTTGTTCGTCCCACAATGGGCGAAGCAAACTGGGCACAATATCCTGGTTTCGGAGCTGAAAAAAAGAAAAAGGAAAAAATAAATCAAAGAGAGAGTGAACACTAAATACCAAAATCTGAAAAACTGCCTTCTCCAGGGCATTAGAACGGACCAAACAGTGTGTATGCTAGATGTATAAATGTTGCCAAAGCCCTGCATGGGCAACTAACCCAGCCTCGTCCTCCCCCATCACTCAACCATACTCTCATGCCTCTTCACCTCCTTCAATATGAGCCGAATACTGAACTTGAACTAGCGGGAACCAAAAAACTACTTACAAGTATGACAACTAATACTAATATAAAATGATAGAAAAACTGAAAACAGACAAGTATGACTGTCTGAATACTAAAGTATCTGATAAACTAGACTGGATACAAATATTTAGTTAACACTGGTGCCTCAAAGAATCAACGCTAAAAAAATTATGAACAAAGCAGTGACTGACCAAATCTGAATACAATAACAATCCCTACTAGTACCGTACTGAAAACTCATTTGGAACACAAAAAGCACATCCTTACAAGTGCTCCCCGCCACCTATGATGGATCCCCATGTTTCTATCATTGCTCCCCACTGTTAAGAAGGGACATGATTTGCACGATTAAAAATCAAGAAATGGAATGCATATATGTGCATTACAAATCAAAAATGGAATGCATGCATCTATGAAACTAACATAGAAGCATAATAAAAAATGAAACTAACCAAACATGCATATCTATAAAAAAACAGAGAACCTTTATTCATAAAAAATCAAAGGGCCTGAAAATGAAAACTAGCAGACATAGCAATCAAAACCTAATCTTACCCCTCATTTCGTACAACCAACAAACAAACTTACAAAAAGGGGAAGAGCAATCCTGCAATGGCAAGACATCAGGATCCAATGGGCACAAGCAGGACTAACCATTATTCGTCCCAAGACAATGATGACTATATTGCTTCAGAATCAGATAGACAGCTTCTACTCATGAGGTGAGTTTGCCTACTCTTACTTTTACTATACTGTACAGATATGTTGGTTAGAAATATGTTTTCTAAAAAGGAAACATATTATCTGTTCAATATGATGACTATGATTACCAACTCAACATTCCCATTGTTTGTAAATATGTGGTGTTTAACTTAGAAGTTGCTGTTCTTTGCATAGCTGAAAAACGCCGTTACCTCTAATGAACTCCAGTGTATCAGGGTAGCATGAGCATGCTAACCATTTTTACTAAGGATTTTCTTGACACACCCTAAGTAGCACTTCAATGTCGTGTTTACATTCTATTTACTGACTTTATTGCTCCTCCTAGATAATAGTCTTTCATCAACTGAATCATCTTATCTGTCTGTGCTCATTCTTGTGCTGCCACTGAGACATGTATGAGCATGCCCTTGGTTATCGTTAGAGGTTACTTTCCTGTACGAGTTACGCAATTACTTTTGAGGTGTTGCTGCTTGTGCAAGGACGAAATACTTGTGTTATGCTGTTAGACTGCCAGTTACAATCGTATTATTCCTTGATCTTTTTTTTATTCAGTTGTCAAATACTAGTAGTAGGTATTAGAGGATTGATTTAAAAATAATGAAACTACCAGATCATATACTCTACTACCGTAACTGTAAAGCCCATGTAGTCTACATCTATTGATGTTTGTACCAAATTTCCTTCAGGCAGCAAGATGATGAACTTGACGAGCTCAGCGCGAGCGTCCAGAGGATCGGAGGTGTAGGTCTTACCATACACGAAGAACTGTCTGGACAGGTAGTTGCTGCTGACTGGCAAGCAGACTGCTAGGTTGCTGGATGGGTGCGGATAGCAATTACAGTTTAAACAATTCTGATCTATAGATGAGGGACATTTGGTTTGATTTTCAATTGCTCACAGTTATCTAGTTTTGTTATGTGTTTACCGTGATAAAAAAGACTACATAGGGCAGGGGAAGTAACTACATGCTGCTTTTTTTTTACAGGAAAGGATCCTCAACAACCTAAGTCTGGAGATGGAAACTACTTCCAACAGGCTCGACTTTGTGCAGAAACGAGTGGCGATGGTGATGAAGAAGGCGGGCATCAAGGGGCAGATCATGCTCATCCTCTTCCTGGTGGTCCTATTCATCATACTCTTCGTTCTAGTGTTTTTGACATAGCAATATATACTACTCGTATAGCATAGTGTACGTACGTACGTGTACCTCCTTACTGTAAGTTGTGTTCCACATTAAGCATTCAACCTGGCGGCTGTGTTCCACGTTTGAAAGAAAAATCTCTTGCTGTTGTACCTGTTCTATCTAGCTTGAGATTATCAATTTAGCATTGCTTAGAGACGATAGAAGTATTGCCAATTGGGAAGCATATATAGGGCGCGTTCGGAAGTCCTCCACACTCTACGCTCCGCAAACTCCGCACGCAGATTTGGGCCGAACGCTTTGGCTTCGTGAAGCTAGCTTCGAGAAGCTGACCCGAGTCGTAATGCAGTTCGAAGGAGTTAAAGAAGCTGGGATTTCGCAGCTTCACCGAATCCTCAGAAACGCGGAGTTCGCAAAAATTACATGTGATGCCACCGCGAAGTGAGGTCCCGTACCGGTTCGTGCCATCCCTATCTCGATCGTTGGATTAGCCAAACGTGAACGCATCGTGCTGTTCACAGTGTCCCTCCAAAATGGGCCAAGCCCAGTCTCTCTTCTCTTCTCCCAAGGCCTCCTTTCCTATTGATTTAGATGGGCTTTAGACCGTCCAAGCAGGCTGCCAGCCCAGCTAGCCTGGGGGGAGCTGGACGCACGTACCGAACGGTCCTGGCTTCTGGCTCGAGCAGGAGTCCGGCGCCAGGCTGAGAAGCTGCGGAGTTGAGGGAGGCGGAGGACTTCCGAACACGCCCATAGTCTAGTCTCCCCATAAAAAAGATAGTTCTACATGGATTGTACATGGACCAACTCATCACCCATACTAGACAATTCCCCGCGCGTTGCTGCGGGAATTAGATGCAATAATTTGGATAAATTTCAGTTCAGCGAAAATGAAGTAATGATTTTTTTACTTGATTATTTGATAGGGGTATATAACAGTTTTATAGGACAAATAGCATAATACTCAAAGATGTCCAGGCTGGTGCCTTCTTCCTTGGGAAAAATGTCCATGTTGGATTCCTTTCTTCATATACTCAAAGATGTATTGTATTTGCCAGCCCTGAACGGGTGATCCTTTCTGGTGTCTTCTTCAAGTGAGACGATTGCTGTTGGTAGTTTCATGGCTTTCTTCATCTTTGTAACAACCTCTATGCAATTCTTGTTTGTTTCTCTTGTTGAATGCGTAGATGAAGGAGGCAGAACAATGTTTTGTGCATCAGATCACATCCTGTTGGAAAATTGTGTAGAAGAACGTACTCCCTCCGTTTCTTTTTAGTTCACATATAAGGTTTGGTCAAAGTCAAACATTGTAAAGTTTGACTAGCTTTATAGGAAAAGATATCAATATTCACACCATTAAATCAATAGTATTCGATGCGTGTTGAAACTAACTTTCATAACATATAACTTCTTTATTGTAGATATTAATATGTTTTTCTATAAAGTTAGTCAAACTTTACGAAGTTTGACTTTGACCAAATCTTATATGCAGACTAAAAAGAAACGGTGGGAGTACTGAGAAGCCCGAACCAAGAAAACAGTTTTGCATATTATGGTCATACCCATAAATGGCTCCCATATAACTTGATCCTCATGCAAACTATCAAACTGCGCCGTGAAGGACGGGTAGCAGTCCCTGACCTGGCTATGCGCAAACTGTCTCTGTGCATGACAACAAATAAGCATTAGTAATACTATTGAATGGCAAGAAATAGTCGAATTAATTGTTACTTAATATAAAAGTACCTCTCGTCGTGCCCAAACAGATCCCATAGTAGGCAAGTCACCGATAACAGGCACATAGACGTAAGATCATCCAATAGGGAATCTCTCGTATGACCAGAGCTGTAACAATAATGGACATCCAACAACACTAGATTTTCTAGACTTCAACAAGCAAGCTTTGCACATGCCTCTGTACGTAGCCGCTAACACAACAGAACCAAAACTCCTCTGCAGAATCTCGCCAGGGCAACGTGCATCAGCTATCTCTCGTGCAATACCGATGAGTCGTGCATCGACAGTGGTCACGTGGTTCTCCATAAACATCGTCTTGCCGAACAGCCAAAAAATATATGCCTCTAGGGACCGGTCAATCTGTGCCTCTGAACATCGAGATATCCTAACGAGACAATCTAGATAGAAACGTAATGATTGTATGAACATCGGACTACTAAAAAAACAACATTTGTTTAAATGGCCATGAAGGTTACTTGAAACTGGCTCAACCATCTAGAAAGAGGCCCGCGAGGATCGTTGTTTATGGTCGTAGCAGTTGGCACTGCAGCCAAAAAACAGGTCTGCATCGATGCTTGCCAACCAGATTCTGCCTCTAAAGGACCTATGGCAGCACCTGCCAGAAGTAATCCCAACAAGTAAGACACATCATGTAAAGTAGGCGCCATCTCTCTCCAGGGAAAGAGAAACGTATGTGTCTCTGGTCTCCATCTATCTACTAAGCAGGTAAGGAGTGACTTGTCGTAAGAGAAACGTTTCACTTGCCTCTTGCGTAACTGCAATGATTCACCTGCCTCATCTAAGTCTAGACCATCAACCCACTCCTCCAATGTACCCTCAACCAGCCATGCCAAGGATAGAAGTCCAGCCCAACTTAACCTACAAAATGAAGAGATTGTAGCATACTGTTAGCGGCTATGAAAAGTATGTCAAACATAGTAAGTCATTATATGCACACATACCTATCAACAGTAGCGGGGCCAGAACCACACAACGTCCCAGACGAACCTCCTTTCTACAGTGTGCTACAGTGATCTACAGTGCAATTTCTGCTACAGTCAACTAAGGATCTCTCCACCACGCCCCAGGCGAAGGCCCTGCCTGCCTGGGGCCTGAAACCGCCTCTGCTTATCAACCCATGAAGGGTGTATCATCCAATTAGACTTTGGGATGCGAGTGACCAACACGTCTAAGTTCTTGCCCGCTTCCATAAGGGTGCCCCGGTGCTTTCTATCGATATTACCATTAAGCAACGGATACGAAGACATATATGCAATTCAAATAACAAATCTCAGGTTCAAATAAAACATAGTTCAGACCGTATTACAAATTAAAATATAGTCCAGACATATTACAAATTAAAACATAGTCCATACATATTACAAATTACAAATTAAAACATAGTACAACACACTAGATAGCTTGTGAGTTATTTCTTCCTTGTCCGCCCCTTCGGCCTCGACTGTCACGACCACGAAAACGGTTGCGTCGCGAAAAAGAAAGAAAGAAAGGAAAGCTGGGGCGAGGGGCGATGTGTTGGGCTGGGCTGGATTACTACCGGCGGGAGCTTCTCTGTGGTTGGTCCTACCATTAGTAACTGAATCCAACGTGTTTGTTTTCTATAGTGGTGGGTCCCGCTTGTAAGTCTCTACCAAAACGATGACGGGGCAGTGTAGCTGATGTGGATAGCTTGCATGTCAAGAGAAATAGGTTAGTGGGGAGTATGTACTCTTAGGAGTATGGACCCATTTTCCTATATATATATATATAACTCCTTTTTTGTACTCCTAGGAATACATACTCCCATATCTTATCGGGTGCCTTGAGTTTTTTTTTGAGATATACCCAATAGGTAGAATCCGGCCAACCAAGGGAGAGAAAAAAGGCAACGTATGCATTCAGTTGTTTGATTCTATAAGTAAGGGATGTTTGCTGGCGTGTGCACGCATGTGGTTTATCCTATAATTAAGAAAAAAATAATGCTAAAAAGGTTTTTTTTGCGGGTGCGAAAAGTTTCTTTTTAAAAGAAAATCAAATCGCATGCCTCATCTATACATAATACTCCATGTCGCATATACTACTTCTATTATGGAGCATACCATTTTTATGTAGTTTATACCTCATATTTATGATAGAGTATATACCACCTTCTTTTGATAGAGTATATACCACTAATTGCAATGGAGCACATACCACTTCTTTTGTGATGGAGTATACAAGATTTTTCTGATGAACAATATAACAACATTTCAGCAGGTTAATCTTTTCTATATACATTCGCGACAAAGTAGTGTGCACTACGCTCTGCAACATGAAAATGAATGGTAGTAGTATGTATTTACTATTTACTGGATAGGATCATGAGTATACCATATTTTTCAATGAGCGGGTATATACCATATTTTTAGTATGAGCAAGTATATACTATTATTTCAATGAACGAGTATATACTATTTTTGGCGATTCAATAATTTTTTTGTTAGGCAGTATATAACAATTATTTTGCGAGTCAATAATTTTGTCAGTATATTGTGCCTTTCACTTAGTATATACTACTAGACCCTTTTTTTCTTCTATGTATACTATTGGTTTTTGCCAAACGACTAGAACCGGAGTGAGTATATACACACTTCCAATCAGAAGGTGCATATACTGCTTTTCAATCAGATCGGAAGTATATATATACTAGCTCTTAAAAAATGAGTATATCTGCAACTTTATAGATCAAATATATGTATAGTGCTTAGTGCTTACAACCTCGGGGGCATGTACCTTTTTTCAACCTCACGACTGAGAACGAAACGTATACATATACACTTTTCCAACCAAATTTTCAGGTACATCAGTATGCATATACACTTTTGCAACCAAATTTTCAGGTACATTCAATTACTCCGCCCATCTTAGATGGGAGAAAAAATGATGGATGACATGCATTGATTTTGTATATATGGAGTATATACTTCATGCATGCGATATCAAAATAAGTATATGATGGTAAAAAAGGAAATAGGTATATACTTTTTGTAAAGAAGAACTACGTGCCCAGTTGGATCACTGGCCATCTGAGATCCAAAGAAGCACGGACGAGTTGCCATGCATAAACACTCGCTTAATGTTCAAGCCTTGGCTGCCAGCCCATGCAAAACACATCCATCATCGTCGGTGTGCAGCCACATGCATCAACCGTCGTCGCACTCGTATCGTCATCATCGCCACCACCAGCCGCATGTCGTCGCCGTCGTAGAGGCTTCTCATCGAGGCGCCGCAGATCACATCTCATCTCCGCTATCAAGCAGCCCGACCGCACGACTTCTCGACTGCGATCCGCAATGAGGGAGATAAGTAGGAAACAAACGCAGCAAATTGTCAAAAATAGTTCATGCGTCCAACATACTCGATTGGAATTATGGGCACGAATATTTGTCACGTCTCTAGACTGCAGCATCCGATCGGAATGTCCCATCCCAAGATATTTGTCGCCGCCGCGGCTACCAACGTACATGGCGGCGGCCAGTGCCCTGCCGGGTCTAATCGATGCCACCTGAGATCGCGTTAATGAACACCAACGGTGGCAAACTATGCACACCAAGAATCCCTACTTTCACGAGACCAATGTTATAAGTGGGTCTTATCCATGCAAAGGAGCCTTTGACCGTGGTTAGTTATCTAATTTCATAAATACAAAAACTCAACGGGTATGCATACGGCCATCCGCTGGTACGTTGGCAAGAGCAGTTTGGGGGTGCGAGTATGTACTCTTAGGAGTATGGACCCATTTTCCTATATATATATATAGGAAAATGGTTGTGTACTCCTGGGAGTACGTACTCCCGCTCCTCATATACCATATAGATGAATTTTTTATACCTCTTTATTATTTTTAATATACTTTATTAGTAATTATTAGATATCCTAAAATGACTTTCATGAAAAAATTCATGCGAGTCTACATATTTTTAATGTTTACGTATATACTGATGTGTTTGTATGTGAAAAAAATATATTACAAAAAATACGTCGTAAATGATATTTTTTCAACAAAACTCGTATTGAGGTATCTTAGAATATTTAATAAAGTATATTGAGAATAATAAAGAGGTATAATTAATGCGAATATGAGGTATATTAAGGATGTGAGTACATACTCCCAAGAGTACAAAAGAGGTATAAGCCTGCCATATATATGCGCACGAGGCTTAAGCAACTATTCCACAGGGCCGGCCCTGACGTATGGCCGCTGGGGCGACGGCCTATGGCCCAGGCGGGGGAGGGGCCCATGATAAATACAAAAGAAAAGAAAAACGAGATGGGCTAGGCCCATCAGATAGCTAGCGATAGATTAGCCAAGCTTCACGCGCGTGACTCACGCCAGATGCTAGGCACGGCTGCTCTTTTTCTTGGTCTCATCGGTTCGTTGATCGTGAACCGTCTGCCTGCTTACTCCGCGCCTCGCCCTCGCCTGAGTGGCCTCGGCCGCCGCTGGTTGTCGCCGCTGCATGTGCCGCACCCGCACGGCAGTCCGGCAGCCCCGCCATCAGGATTCCGGCAAGGCAGTCCGCAGCAATACATAAACATCCAGATTCTGACAAGTCTGTGGTCCGCTAGTCCGCTACTTGGCCGACTGCAAGTCAGCAACGAAGCTCTCACGTGATCCCGTCGCCGACCGTGAGGGCACCATAGTAGTCTCAGACTCTCAGTACGTTTGAACTTTATATCCACGTGGCCTGATTCATCCCCCAAACCCTAATTTGACATATTAGGTAGTTTATTTTATTCTTTATTTAGTATGTATGTATTCAACTATCCATCCATGATTCATCCTCCAATTCCAGTATGCACGAAGGCTTAGAATTTTAATGTATACTTTTCTAATTCAATTTTTTGATTTTTTTTATCATTCTATGTACATGTCTAGGGGTCCAATCATCCGATGTACAAATTCTTAAATTTTTGTTTTCTTCTTTTCTTCATGATTTTAGGACATTAGCCTGCCATGTTGCCTAAGAAGAAACAATTGTTGGGTGCTGAAAAAGGGAGAAAAAGGAAAGAAAGTGATCTGAAAATTCAACCAAGGGTCTTTGAATAAGTACTTTACATCGTCAAGAAATGTTGATGTCAGTGAAAAACAAGGGCAAGAAACTAATCCCGAGAATGAAAATTGAGATGTTGAGGTCAATGAAGATGGTGCAAGTACAGGGGAGCAAATAAATTTTGGTTCTTATTTGAGGTAATCATGTCATGTTAGTTTCATTTTGCTACCTTTTTAGTGTTATTGTTGTCGATCGAGTCAGTTCAAATTTGGTTATAATTGTTGTCGATGGAGTCGATCGAATTATTATAGTCAAATTTTAAACTAATGATGTGTGGTTCAAATTTACTCTTAATAAGTTATATATATGTTTATGTATCACGCACAGTCGCACACGCATACATATATATGGTATTAGGATATAGGGGCCCACGTCGTCGAGTTCGCCTGGGGCCTCCCGAAACACAGGGCCGACCCTGCTATTCCACCAACCTCTCTCTCCCTTCTAACACAGCCACATGGTCCGGTTTGCTCTGGTGTCCGCATGCGCTTCAACGTGGCCACGGCCGCTGTCTCCGAGACTCCGACCGGCTCCCCTCCGAACTACCTCATCCTCTACTGCCACACGTCGACGAAGCTGTATAGGGCCAGCCCCTATAGCCAAGACTTCGTCGGGTACAAGAAGAAGTACGCGCACCCTCTGGCCAAGAAGGCCACAAGGGTTTACTGCCGCCGCTTCCGGCCATGGTGATCACCAAGATCGCTGATCTGATGACGCCGCTCGTCTCCCACCTGCCTGACCAGGAGGTCGACACCGCTCTCTTGAAATGTTGTTTTGCGGCGGAATCAGGTGGGCAGTCGCTCGTCATCTTCAAGCCTGAGAATCGTCGCGTGAAGGTTTTCAAGACGGATGACACGGGCCTCGTGTCGAAAACACGCTCCAGCGCGCCATTGAAGCCAATTGCATGTACAGTACTTCACGGAAGACATCAACTCGCTGTCCACCGACATATATCACCTCAAGGATGGAGAAGAAGGTCCCATGTATTGGAGCCGCACGTTCTGCGAACCAGCCTGCTTTTCTGGGCGATCCTTTTGCTCAGCATCCTTTCAGCTGCTCTCCCTCTACACTTTCAACATACAGAATTATCAAATGGTTCATCTTCTACAGGATGAAGACCACATTCTTGAGCAGCTTCGGACTGCCCAACTGTCGCTTTCTGACCTTCTTCGCTGAGTCAAGAGTTGATTCGGCATCCATATGCTTTGTTAATCTTTGTATTGATTATATGATTATAATCCGTCCTGCAGATAATGATAATGCCAAGAAAAATAAACATACACAACGCATAGTGGGTCACGCTCTGATTATGCAGGTTCACCCTTTGATCATAAATATCATTCACAATGTTTTCCTTGAACCACATTACAATAGGTAGTGCTCTCGAGTACATATCTGGTGACCAATTTCATGTCGCATAACCCGTGAATTCTCGAACTAATACATTGACACCAGCATTAAATATCTATAAGGAAAAAGATAAGAGCAATTTATGGTGGTACAATACACTAGCTGCTGAACCCTAACCCTCTACATAACTCTGAGGGAAAAGCCACATGGGGGGATGGACACCGCCCATTGCATAGTACCCTGTTGACATGATGCCTTTCGCACCATCGGCGATAATTTCATCTTGCTTGTAATACATGCGGTAACCATCCTCATTTAAGCTCCTCCAGAATACCTTGACGCCATCGGGGATCTTATCGCTTCGCCTTAAGCAGCGATGATGGGAGAAGTAGATGTGGTTTTCCTGCATGTCACCCCACCCACCCGCCGGCATGCGCATTGCTTTGGAGCCTGTTGGCCCCAGGAATAACGTGTAGTCTCTTAAGCTACTCACCTTTGCCCAGCTGTATCCGCCGTCGCCGTGGACTAGCAGCTTGAAAACCATGAAGCTGTTTTTCCCCGTAGCCGTGAAGCTGTTGCGCAACCTATCATTACTCACCACCATTACAAGGTTGCCACGTAGCTCAACAATGTACCTGATGCGCTCGTCGGGGCCCCTCTCGTAATAGTAGTAGTAGTTTTCTAGCCCGCACAATGAGGAGATGCTAACATCCAGCTCTAAATTTTTGTTTACACCACCAAACTTGAACTTGATGAGCTCCCTGGTGTCTCGCGTGATGCCGTAGAGCTCGCCATTGCAAAAGGCGATATCCGCAAGATGATCATCCCCACGCAGTCCTCGTATCATCCAGCCAACCTCCGGGCAGCCAACCTTGCAGAACGCGAGCTCGTGCGCATTAGTGATGGCGGCGACGATGCAACTACTCAAAGTGGGCCGCTGAGAGAAGACGACCTTTCGCAAGACCAGCGGGTCACCCCTGCGCTGGAGTGCCTGGAACTTAGTCTTTGAAGGGAGGGCCACCTCCACGCCGGTGAAGAAGTTAACAGCCTTGAAGGGTGCATCGGACGAGGCGACCCAGCCTTCATCGTGGCTTCCCACGAAGCACCTGCGGACGGCCTCGCCGGGGAGAGAGAGCGGCGGCAGGGCCACACTTTCCTCAGGACAGTACACGCGCCGATCCGTCTCATGGCCGGTGCTCGGGTCAAGGATGAGCCATGGGAGGACGCTGCGTGGCAGGTGCGGCGACGCAACGGCGCGCCACGCCGTGCACACGGCGGCAAAGCGGACGCGGTCTATCGGGGCGGCGAGGCTGAGGTAGGTTATGGTTAGGAGTTCGTCTGGGAGGCTGGACCACTGCACCTGCACCGCCGCCGACGAGTCCCCTTGGGCGCCGCTCGTGGACGCCATCGATCTTTGCGATGATCGATCCGATCCGATCTTGGCTCTGGAACCCGCGGATCGATCCGATCGAGTGGATCGGTCGATGGTAATTCAGAGATGTGGTTTTATGATGGTCCGATGATGCTAGTGCGTGCGTATCAACGTATCCGATCACATCTCTACCACGCAGAACCAAACAAATAGACGATGGACTTGGTTCATTTTGTTGGCTACTATAAACAACCACGACCGCTTCATCCGGTCACCGTAGTACTCGCCTACCTGCACACATGAAGGGGCAGATCCAGGTATCTCGCAAGGTTTGGCGGCCAGGTACGACAAAAGGCACAAATTTGACCTCGAAGCGAAACTATTTCACAAACTAAACTTTGTCTGAAAATATTTCACTCCGATGACCCTAATGTGCAGCGCCTGATATTAAGGCACTGCACTCTACTGTGCAACGCCTAACACTTAGGCGCCACACTGTGCAGCGCCTAACAGTTAGGAGTTGCACTACACTGTGCAGCGCCTAGCTGTAAGGAGCCGCACAGTAGAGTGCAGCGCCTTGCTGTTGGGCGCTGCACAAAATGGTCAGTAGTGTGAAATATTTTCAAAAACAGTTTAGTTTGTGAGATGTTTTCGCGTTGAGGTCAAATCTGTTAATTTTGCCGCCAGGTACCATACATGGACTTGTCAGTCTGACAACTGCACTTTTTTTTTAGATTTTGAGACGTTGATTGATGCATGCACTTGATTGATGGACGCATGCAAGTGCCGTGCTGATTGTGTTGTAGACCAGCTGGTGTGACCTATATTTTGCAAAAACACCCTTGAACAATTGCACACTTCAAGTGTGTGTCTGTCGTCACCTTCTCCATGGCGCGCTCCGCGGCGGCATCGCCACGGGTCAGCATTTGCTGGTCACTAAAAGCGTAGCGAAAAGAAACCTTTTTCCCTTGCTTGTCTTGTGATACCTAGGTAGATGGCAGGGCTGGGTGGGGGCGCCCGACACGATCGTCGTGGCCCGCGCGGTGGCATTGCTGCTGCTTGCGGCATACTTGCAGCTCGAGCACAACCATCGTGTGGAGAATCCGCGTCTCCATGAGCGTCCTCACCATCTCTTGGATAGGGGTTCTGCTCCTTCTCGTTGTCTACCACAAGAAGACACTCAACCTCGACACCTCGACGACATCCAAAATCTTGACATGCGTGACAACATGACACTGCTCCTATTGTTTAAGGCAAACCACTAGGTACTCATGGGAGACGGCTATGGCAAGAAGGTCACCGTATTTAAGATCACCATGCCGCCATAGAAGGAGAATGCCTGCGGCTTAAAGACACCCCCTTTGTCCCAACAACATTGTTGTTCAGTGGATCTGCCTAGTAGTGGTGAGCGTGCATGTGGAGTTAATCAACCATTGTTTTCTGTCGCCTCGATCGTCATCTTTCTGGTCTCTAGCATCATCAGTTGCCGCGTCAACCTACTACTCCAGCATTCCCCACCCCCACAGTTAAGTTCCTCTTCTCTAAGACTCTCGCCTGAAGCCTCCCCCGCCTTCCCCGAGCAGCCCCGCCGTGTTCGCTTGCACCATCTACCATCGTTGTCGACCATGCCATCCTTGTCGTCCTCCTTCACCGCTCTTGGTCACCCTTTTATGTGTCTCTCTCGTCCTCTTTCGTGCTTGCGCCTAGCGCCACTATCCGCCGACACTGGAGCTCGTCTTCGCCACCAGGCACGTGTCCAACGGCTGGGGCACATATTCCTATGGAGACATGACGATTGCGGCCGGTGGAAGCATCATGTTTTTCTTTTGAAACGGAGGCAAAAGATTTGCCTCATTCATTATTTAAGTAGTTGGACGGATGGTTGCAAGAACAGAAAAAAAGGTACTATATACAAGATCACTACTCTCCTCAAAGAATTTGCCCCAAATATTTTGGACCTGCGATAGCCCAAAGCCTTGCCTCTCTGGATGATGGGAAGAAGGATGAAGAGTGGGTGGATTTGCTTTGGGAGACCCTTGCGTTCTTCTCATCCTAAATGGTCTTGCTAATGAGGATAGTGAGGGAAGGCATCGCCCTTCTGTGGATTCTTTGGATGGAAACCATGTCAAACCACCAGTCGCTGATGCTCCTAGAAGTTGTTGCTGCAACTCTTTGGGTGGAAGTGCGATGGTGACTTGGTGCTGCAAAGAATATTCGACATGTGTTTTTAATGTTTTTTTTGTTATGGAAATTTAGTCTTGCATGAGACTATCACCGTGTCTGCAACTGGACATTGGATTTATTTGTGCACTGCTGCAACGAATATGTCAGGAAGCCCCCCCCCC
>LR738714.1:771561508-771589402 GCA_902687465.1 Secale cereale | reverse complement strand
CCCCCCCACACCCAAAGATACACATGGCTCCGCCGCTGGCTGCATGGGATAAACATACATCACAGACAAGGAGACCATAATACGTGAGAGTAGCATTCCTTTGCAGCAGCAGCAACAACATAAAACCTCACAACACCAACAAACTACTAAAAGTACAGAAGACCACAACAATTAAAAGAGCCAACCAAAATGGCATCACCCAACATGTTGATGAATGTTTCCAGGAATAAAGACATGAATGCAGGAGCACACAATGGATTCCATCACCATGCATTTCATGCCACATGTGGACCGCTCGACGGTGAGGTAGCCCCTGGACGTCTGTCTCCGGCTCGGCACAGTCGGTCTCTTGCATGCCACCTGCGGATGGCTCAACGGTGAGCTAGCTATAGGCCCGGCCTCTTAGGGCATCTCCAGCAGTTCGTCCCCAGGGACGCTCAAATAGCGCTGCCTGAGAGTGATCCGGCGAAAACCGCGTCTTGGGGGTGTTTTCCTACCCAGTCGCCGAATCACCCCCCCCCCGCCCCCGACGCTTTTTCTTTTTTCAACCCCCAACCGCCGCGCACTTCTCCTCCCCAGGTCTGCTGGTCGGCGTCCCATTGCGCCTAGCGCACCCCTCGCTCGCCTCCTTCCTTGCCGACGTCGCCGGCAAGTTGAAAATGATACATAGATAGTTCACCATAGCATACATAATGAAAATGATACATAGATAGTTCACCATAGCAAAGCCTGGTAAAAGAAAATATCAACTACTCGTCGTTTTCCGGCTCCGACTCGGTAATGTCCTCCTCCGACGTCTGCAAGTAGGCGTCAGCATACCGCTCGTCCTCAGAGTCTCAGGACGACGCTTCTCCTAGCTTCATGTTCAGTTGAGCGGCCTGCTTCCGCGCACGATTGTCCTCCCGATAGGCGGCTCGCTCCTTCCTCCTCGCCTCCCTCTCCGTCCTCCATTGCTTGTAAAACTGACGCTCATTGACGATGTCCTGCAGGAAGCGTTCGCGCCACTCCGCCATGGCTTCCATGTCCATCTCCGCGCTGGCGAGGCGACGCTGCCGCCTCCGGTTGTCACAACGGTCCTCGTCGGTGAAAAGCCGCGGGAGATGCGCGAGATCCTGCGTGCGCTGGCTCGTCGACATGTCAGGGAAATTCATATCCAAACGAGGCCGCCGGAGGCGCCACGCCGCCGCGTCGTACGCGAGGGCCGCCTCCTCCGTGGTGTCGAAGGTGCCGAGACTGAGCCGTGTTGAAGGTGCCGAGACTGAGCCGTTTTTCGCCGAACGATATTTCGGAGGAGAAGACGCCGGAGCGGCGCTCGCGGACTCCGCGGAAATCTGCAGCGCCCATGTGGCGCATTGACATGGTGGCGCAGAGGCGAGAAAGGGAGGATGCAGTCAGGAGCGCTGGCGGTGGAGAGGAGAGGAGAGGAGAGGGGAAGTGTACGTCCACCGGCGGGGATAGGATTTTTTATAGCCGCGGGCGAGCGGCGTCCGCGTGGCCGCCGGGCGTACGCATGGCGCCGAGCCTTCACTGCGCCGTCCGTGACGCACCAATGGATGCTGACCGACGAGGTAGCGCGCCGCAGATTTGGCATTGATTTCCCCCGCGGGAATCGAGGCGATGAGGACGACGAAGCGACGAGAAGCACCGTGTCGCTGACTCGGGGGCCCGCGGTTAGTTCGCGCCAAAACCGTTTCATCCGGTGCCCCCGAGCGCCCCCTAGCGCGTCGGGTTCGGCTTGGGTCCGCCATCACCAAATTCGGACCGAGCCGACGAAAAATGGGTTTCTGGAGACGCGGCTGGGCCAATTTTTATACGCCGACTAGAGATGCTCTTACACTGAGTGGAGTACCTATAAGCCTATAGTGGCGGCTGGCCTTCTGTTTCCGGTAAGCATCAATCCATCCATCGGCTGCCCGGGCCGGTATAGCTAGCGTCTCGCGTGCGTGCTTGCTTTCGTGCATGCACTTACCCTAGCTGGCGAGTTAGACATACGATGGAATCGGAGCAGTGGGTGCCAGGGCATCAACGCACAAGCACATACGCCTGCACTTTGTACGCGACGTACGTCTCCTCATCGAAAACATATAATAAAGCACCTGCACCCAGACCCTCTCTATCTAGCCATCCATTCTCCGTAACACTATTCTTGCGAATATATTTCTCTTTTTTGTTTCTCTCACATAAAACATGTCTTGAAGTTTAAACATTTACAGCGTGGCAAAGCTTTCTAACTAGAGTCTAGGATAAATCTTTCAGAATTATTTGTCAAACATAAATAAACAAAAAATGTTTTTTTAATTAATGAGAAAATTTTGTATGGAAAATTAGTTGTGTTGCACGGATCTTAAAGCAATATTTGACGGCCAGGATAGCAAGCCCGGGTTGCAAGTGCTCTAAAAATCTACATCCGTCTCCTCATCACTAGCTAGTTTCCCCGGATGCCTACCTGCACTGTAGCTCAACTGATGTAGAGATGGGTAAGAAGTAAGGGAGGGGAGGTGTGCATGTTTTTTTTTCCAGCCGGTTGCATTATGCAGCTTTTTACCCAGGACGTGGGCGTTTGATCTATGGGTGTATATACACCCAATATGAAAAAATAGTAAAAATTCTGAAAATATTTTTGAAATAAACTTGACATTCCATGGTAATGTAAAGAAAGATCCACAAAAAGAAAAACCCACGTTGACTTCTTTTAGAAAAAACCAAAATTTTCGGTAAAAATAGTGTGAATAGTGACATATAATACCAAATAAAGTTTTTTTCCCAGAAGTAAACGCTGGAATTTTATTTGTGAAAATTTATATACTAGTCCTAAAGAAAGTCAAGTTTATTAAAAAAACTTCTAATTTTACTTTTACTTTTTATTAATTATTAAGAAAAATCCCGTATAGGGTATAGATACACCCAGGAACCAAGGGGTATTTTTTTTTTATTTTTGCGGTTGGAAATTTTGTATTACTCAAATCACCAAACTGTTACAATCAATGGCAGCTAACTGCAACGTATTCGGGGGACCTGATCCAAACCAAGTCATGGTTCTCCCCTCAACACGAGCAAACTTAGCTAAGCTATCGCTAACCTGGTTTTGATCACGACTTACATGAGTAATACAAGCTTCCCGGATAGATAAGAGATATCTAATCTCTTTAACTAAAGATGCATAAACAGATCTATCTTGCTCTTTCCCTTGAACTTGTTTTGTAGCTGCAAATGAGTCCATCTCAATTACCACTGGGTTCTCGCTTCTTTGGATCGCCAAAGACAGGCCTTCCATGCATGCGCACAATTCTGCCTCCAAAGCATCACGGCAGGAATAGAGGGTCCTACATGAAGAGAATAGGA
This sequence comes from Secale cereale, assembly GCA_902687465.1. NCBI lineage: Eukaryota > Viridiplantae > Streptophyta > Magnoliopsida > Poales > Poaceae > Secale > Secale cereale. The sequence continues at coordinate 771,586,060 of LR738714.1, read as the reverse complement.
TACGACCCTGATGATCTCTAAGAACCATACCTGCACCTGCCCTGCCATCATCATAAGAACCATCTGTGTTTAGCTTGACCCACCCCACCGGTGGTGCAGTCCATAGCCGTTTAGATGGCAATGGCGCAGTGTTCTTCTTAAGCAACATGTGATCATATGATACAACCGACTTCCCTTTAGCTGGGTCCATTTGATCATTCATCTTGATGGCTATCAGGGACTCGAGATAGCTGACTAGGAATCTCCTTGATGCCTCAAGAGGCGGGGGTGTTTTGTAGTGCACTATTTCATTGCGGATAAACCAGCAACGCCAAAGTGTCATAAGCAACATCGACCTTTGTATTTCATGCAGCGGTTGTAGGGCTTGAAACAGCCATTCCTTCCCCACGTTTACAACAGAGTCCACCTGTGGAAGATCCCATACTTCAGACATAAATATCCAGAGGTCTCGTGCTCTAGGGCACCGGCAAAAAGGATGGAAATTATCTTCTGGTTCCAAACCACACAACGGGCATATGTTCGTCGTTTCCAGGGTTCTTTTATGCTTATTAACCCAGGTCGGGAGGGAATCAGTGAGCACTCTCCAAGCAAAGTTTTTAACTGTAGGAGGGATGTTTGTTTTCCAAAGGAGCTTCCAGATCGCCCGATCACCATGCGGATTGGAGCTAGAAGCCGACTGTGCTTCCCTGCTGGCCTCATCAAAGGCGAAATCATAGGCTGATTTAACCGAGAAATTGCCAAATCTGCCCGGCCCCCAAGCAATTGTATCTGTCTCTAGCCTCGGCGAGGCTCTGATCTTTAGGATCTCGTCCACGTCGCAAGGCCAGAAATGATTCTGTAACAGGTTTAGATTCCAGGAACCATTGTCGTTGAGCAGTTCTGAGACAAAACGTATACGGCTATTGCCTCTAGGAGTTATTGGCTTGAAAGAATGCAACCTGGGGATCCAGTTATCCCTCCATACCCGGATGCTTGCACCGTTACCCACTCTCCAGATCAACCCTTTTTTCAAGAGCTCCAAACCATAGCTTATAGCTTGCCAAGATGGAGAAGCATTACCCGAAAAGACCGTGTCCTCTAGCTGGCCCTCCGGATAGTAGCGAGCTTTGAGCAGTCGGGCACACAAACTATCTGGCCTATCAATCAACCTCCAGGCCTGGCGGGCAAGTAGTGCTTGGTTAAACATTCTGAAATCTCGAAACCCAAGTCCTCCTTTACAACTTGGCTGCATCAACAAGTCCCAAGATTTCCAGTGAACTTTCCTCTTTCCATCTTTGGAGCCCCAAAAGAAATTCCTTACCATTCTCGTTAGGTCATCACATACTGAGAAAGGTAGTTTAAATACGCCCATGATATAAGTTGGCAACGCCTGTGCGACTGATTTTATTAGAACTTCATGGCCCGGTTGTGCCAGCCAGCCGTCCCCCCACTGTATGAGCCTCTTGGTGAGGCTAGCTTGAAGGTTTTTGGAAACGGCCTTTTGACATTCTCCCTTCAGGTGTGGGGAGTCCCAAGTATTTCTCTTCAAATTCAACCTTATCAACCTCAAGCACAGCACGCACCTCTTCCTGAGCAGTTCCCAAACATGACCGCCCGAACATGATAGAGCACTTGTTCAGATTTATGCTTTGGCCCGTGGCAGTTGCATATAGATCTAGCACCTCCTTGACTTTCCTAGCTTGGCCCTGTGTTGCTTCAAAAAACAGTAAAGAGTCATCGGCGAATAAAAGGTGTGATATCCCCGGTGCCCTTCTGCTAATTCTAACAGGAGTGATAGTGCCAATCTCCACTTCATGCTTCAGTATGGCCGAGAGCCCGTCCGCAACAAAAAGGAATAAGAAGGGTGATAAAGGGTCACCTTGCCGTAGACCTCTCGACGGTGCAAATGAATCTAGAAGGGTTCCATTTAGTTTTACCGAATACCTCACCGATGTGACACATGTCATGATCCAATCAACCCATCGATGAGAGAAACCCAACTTCTGCATCATTCGCTTCAAGAAACCCCAATCAACCCTGTCATACGCCTTAGATAAGTCGAGCTTGTAGGCACAAAAGCTTCTTGTTGGATCCTTTTCTTGCTTGATGTGGTGAATACACTCGAAGGCTATGAGTGCATTATCCGTGATCATCCTTCCAGGTATAAAGGCACTCTGTTCTGGTGATATAATATCATCCAAAAGTGGCCGCAGCCGGTTAACCAAACACTTAGAGATAACCTTATAGATCACATTACATAAACTGATGGGTCTGAACTCAGTTAACCTTGAAGGATTTGAGACTTTGGGTATTAGGGCAATAGTGGTCGTGTTAACTCCTTCTGGCATCACACCTGTCTCAAAGAACTCCTTCACCGATGAGGTTACACTGTCCCTCAAAGTGGCCCAGTTTCGTTGGAAAAATCGGGCAGGGAAACCATCAGGGCCTGGGGCCTTCAACGGCCCTATTTGAAAGAGGGCGTCAGCAATCTCCTCATCGCTGAAAGGTGCACACAGCTTAGCATTATCCGCATCCGACACCATTGTGTCAAACAGATTCAAAACCGGGTCATAAATAAGGTTTGGATCGGATGTAAACATTCCTTGAAAGTACTCGTTTGCCATAGTTCCCATCGTCGCCTCATCGGAGTGTTTAATCCCGCAGTCATCAATTAGTTCGCGGATCTTGTTCTTCCTAGCTCGCCAAACTGCCTTGCTTTGGAAGTATTTAGTATTCCTGTCCCCCTCCTTCAGCCAGTTGATTCTAGATCGTTGGAGCCATAGCATCTCTTCCTGATAAAGTAACTCATTCATCCTATCAGTTGCGCGCTGTATCTCCCGGCGATCGGCATTCATATGCATTAGTTCTTCTAGTTGTGTTCTAGATTTAGCAAGCTCACGAGTAATGTTGCCAAACTTCTTCCTACTCCATAGTCCCAAAGTCGCCATGGTTTTCTTGAGTGTTTTCTGCAGCTGATCAAGATTTCCAATCGGGCCTGCTTCTTCCCATGCTTGCTGCACCAGTTCAGGTAATTCACCGCTGCGCTCCCAAAAGATCTCATACTGGTTTCGTCGGCATCGATTTGGACCTGGGTCCGACGTGCCTTTGAGGAATATCGCAACGTGATCTGAGCAGGGGGATACAACATGGGTAACTACCGAAAAAGGGAACATATTTCTCCAAGCACTAGAAGCCACCGCGCGGTCCAGACGTACTCTTACATTCGCTGTTCCACTTCTCTTATTATCGTATGTGAATGGCACTCCGGAGAACCCTAAATCCACCATCTGGCAGACCTCCAACGTGTCCCTGAAGGCCATCATTTGTCCTTCAGCTCTTGAGGTAGCAGACAGGTGTTCGAAATCCCAGAGACACTCATTGAAGTCCCCGATTACAAGCCAGGGCATGTTTGATGCTGTGTGTAGGTTCTGTAATTTCTGCCACATAAAATGACGATTCTCAACTCTAGGCTCCCCGTACACAAAGGTTATCCTTGAGGGTTCCGCATCAGCCTGCGATCGTAGCATCACATCAATATATCTGTCGTCCTTGTCGAGGATATCCACTAGCATATTCTCATGCCAAAAAAGAGCAAGGCCCCCACTAAGGCCATTGCTGTCCACACCAGTAAACCCTTTCAAGCCAAGTCTACCTCTCAATCTCCTCATCTTTTCCTCTTTCTGCCTTGTTTCACATAGGAACACCAACATGGGGGAATGCGACTGCACTAGCGTCGCTAACTCACGAACTGTCCGGGGGTTCCCCCCCCCGGCAGTTCCAGCTCATAAGATCCATTAAATCCGGCGGCGCTCCTCCTGGGAGCCCGCCAAAGAAAGGTTTTGCTTCTGAACACTTGTTGTAGCCACGCTCTTGCTTGAGTTGTCCGCTTTCATTCTCTTGATGTCAATTTTCGGGGGCGGGCTTGCTGGGACGATCCCCGGCCCAGTCAAGGACAGGATGTTCTTAGGTGTTACTTGCCCTGAAGCACCTGCATCAACCCCCCTTTTTCTGTTAACATCTTCATCTGAAACCACAGTTTCTGCTCTTTTATCCAGGTCCATTGCAACAGACTGCCCCACAGGTTTTGCCGAGTTGTCGTCAGACTCATGGGTTCTGCTACCTCCTCTACTTCCCCCCCTCATGCTCCAGGTCGCCCTCAGCTCCTTGAATATCAAGGCTTTTTTATCATGAACACCATCGCCATGCTCCATATATAAATGGCCAATCATCCCACAGACCGCACACCAGTCCGGTAATCGCTCGTATTTAACCTTGAAAAATCTGCCTTTTCTGTTTTTTCACAATGGAAACATGGTTCTTAAGAGGTTTTCTCACATCCAAAGTAACCCTAGCCCTGTAGAAGTTGCCAGCAAAATCTCCCGGATCATCGTCTTCCTCACACACAGCTCCCACTTTCGCAGCTAGGGCCTTTACCAGCGGGCCGAAGCCATCGGGCAAGTCATGTATTTGGATCCATATTTTGAAACTATTCAGATCGATCAACGATGGTTTTGTAAATCCATCATAAACTGCAAGGACCACCGGCTGTCCTCTAAACGCCCATGGTCCACCCTCCATCACCTTGATCCAGTCTCCCAAGCACGAAAATTGCATTGTATACAGATTATCCCCCAGCGATCTGAACTTTACTGGTTTTGCTAGATCCCAGGCGCTCCTCATGTTCTTGTAGAACCAGAAATCACCGTAATCCTTGGATGTATGAACCCTGTCGATCGCGAGCCACCTGGGGATGGCATCGGCATCTGTCACCTCATCTTCAAAGATTAGATCGTCACACTCGTCCTCCACTATCCCAAGATCTGCCATCATATCCTCCAGCTCCTTGTCCTCCTGCGATCTTGACGTCGAAGGAGCCGCCATCCTAGCCCTAGGTCAACCCAGGGCCGGCGCGGTGCAGTTACCCGAGCCTCTCCAACAACCCCCCTGCGGCGGGGGTGAGAGAGGTGGATCAACAAGCGTATGCGTCGCTCTCAACGGCCGCGGGTGCCGAGAGGAAGGAACCCTAAACGGGGAAAGTTCGCGGCGGAGTTTTTCTCAACGGCGGCGGGCGCCGAGAGGAGGAAACCCTAACGAGAGGGGACACATACTTCACAGAACCAACCAAGGGGTATTTCCCTTCTTGCACATCCCTACCTTAGTCATGCTATGCGAGTAGGATTTATCCTACCTTTTTTCACATAGTCATAACTTACGTGCTCCTAATTTTCTGTTTTGCTTGGAAAAAAGATGTTGAAACCCTAGACATCTTTATTAAAATATTCAGCAAACGTCTGACAAAAACATATATCAAACAACCCAAAGCCACCACGCCACACCTATAAACCCGACAATGGGGGATGCCATCACAACACGGCACCAACTAGATTTGGGGTCAACACCGAGCCGCCCACATAGCATACCGGTTGCACACATCCGGTCCAACAAACCCTAAGGCCTAAGCGCGCACCACAAGCACACACTCCAGAGGCTGCCACCACCATCGAACCGTCGACCCATCTTCTGAGCTGATATCCGCATGATCCTTGCTAGGCTAGCCATCGACGCTGCCCCGATGCCAAAAAGCGCCACCGCCCTATGCTTGTCCATCATCACGTGTTCGTCATCGAGAACCTCCGTTCCACCTGCACGAACACAGCCATCAGCCACTGGTCCCACAAGCCAGGTCCAACTCCGACATATTAATTGCCTCCATCTGGGAGAACGAAGCTAGGAGTGGAGCAGGCACCAGGCAAGCCGCGTGCACCCAGGAAAATATTATGTCTCTCCTCCCCATCTGTCCATGTCAAGGAACCGATCACATTCCTTTCCGATCCCACCATGTGTTTTCTTGTTGCTTTTCGTGTTTTGACCTTTTTCGAGAACTTCAACCGGATCTGACCTTGTTTCATTTTTTTTTAGGATCTGACCCTTTTTCTACCGCCATTAGTCTCAGCGGTACGATATAACTTCCTACCGCTAGGGCCAATGACGGTAGGATTTAACTGCGCCGGGATGGCTGTTTGACATAAAAAATACCCTATCGTCAATGTCTCTGGCCGTAGGATGACGGTAGGATATGCATGCGAGCGAGCACTGATCTCCCTGGCCTGCCCCTAGCATGACGTTTAGTCACATGCACACTATGACACTCTCTCTTTCTCTCACTTTCAAAAATTGGTTGGGCAAACAAACATGGTGCAGCAAACGCGAATGCCAACCCAGGACGCGAGCAAACATATAAAGAAAAAAAGGAAAAGACGCGTCTACATTGACAGGACGGGTGCCTGTGCCCGTCAAAGTTAAGCCTCTGCACTGGCAAAGTTAAGCCTCTCGCGTTCTCTCTCCACGCGCATACATGCATGCTCACGCATATACTACTTAAATAATTGATGGACTACACCTACAATACTTTGCTATGGACGTTTATTACTAGCTTGGACTCACACACTTAAACAATTGCTCTGGTCTGCACTGCAACGAGCCCGGCTCATGCAAGTGTCCTCAGCTGCCGCGTAGCTAGCTAGACAGGGTACATGCAGCAGCCACATAAGTACAGGGCGCAGGCGACCAAATTGCATGCATCTACCGCCAACGTCAATGGCTGTAGGATAACATAGCTTACCGTCGAAGACACTGGCGGTAGGGTATTTTTTCCATCAAACGGGCGTGACATCGCAATTAAGTCCTATCGCCATCGATCACGGCGGTAGGCTATGTTACCCTACCGTCAAAGACAATGACGGTTGGAAAAAGGGTCAGATTATGTTTTTTTTTTCAAACAGAGGTTAGATCTTGCTTAAGTTTAGTAAAAGGGTTAGAACAGAAAAATCGGTCGTGTTTGTTTTCTCTCTGAAACTACTTGTGGGTACATAAAGCCGTCTGTCCATGATAAGAAACAGATCGTGTTTCTTTCCGACCCCACCATGCATGTGATGCTCCCTTCCCTTACCACATGCATAGCCTTTCTTCTCCCTGGCCTTTTTTTTGCGGAGCAACAACCCGAAGTGGAGGAAAAAGTCTCATGGGAAAAGGGAAAAAATGGCGCGTACAGGTACATGACCGCTATTCTCTTCTCATGTAGTGCAATTGGAGCAAGGATCATTGTATCTCTGAATTGCGCATGCGAAATGCTGTTTTTCATACTCCATTAAATTACTTTGGAGGAGTAGAATTGCATTGTATCCACGGGCTCTGCAAGTGCACATCCTCCAGTGATCCTATTCGGCGTCTCAGCTTTAGCAATCCATTGACATGCTTCTAATACTGGTTAGGTTAGAAGAGTAATGCTACATCTACGAGGGTTTACTTAAATATTTTACGTACAAACTGATGTGGAGGATTGTGATTGGTAATATGAGTGGGTGAGGGGGCCCACCCCACTTAATATGTGGGTGGAAGGTTAAGGTTTACTTCTTTGTATTGAGGTTAGAATATGGTTTCACTGCTTCTAGAATGGAAACATGCATGCATGCTTTCTGGTGATAGTTGAAAAATTAAATGCTACACTTACCGTCGTTTTTTTTACTGATGGGAGGTTACGGATGAAAGTGGCATCATTAGATTGGGGACAGGAGGGCCCCACACCAGAAACTGGGGGAGAGTAGTGAATTAGACTTTGCCAAGTCTGTCCGTAGAAGAGTTTGTGTAAGTGCCGTCCATAAGTGAAGCATTTTCGGTGGTAGGCCTTGCCTTCGTATTGCCTTGCAGGCCGGACAGCCCGAATTGGAGGGAAAGGGCGTAGTTCCTATGACCGTCCAAAGGGAAAACAATAATGGCGCTCAACGATGTAGGCATGGCCTCGCAGTGCCTCGAGCTCGTCGTCTTTATAAATTGCTCTTGATCGAGCATCAGACCACCACATCTCTCGCGCTCCTCTCTGGTCTCTCCACCGGCAAGAACCGAAGCAGCAGCCAGCAGGAGTCCTCGTCGATCGACCGTGAGTTGCTCTCTCTCATCTCGTATAGTTGCTTCAACTTCCAATGCCCTCATTCAAGAGTGAAAACTGAAGCATCTCACGTCTCCTCTCCTTTTGTAGTCTTCTATCCGCCGTCTCGAATTGGATCGGCAGATCGAGGTCATCTACGGCCGCAACATCATCGTCCTAAGCTGTCCTCACCGGTCCGCTGCTGAATCAAGGTGAGCTCTCATAGTCTCATATGTAGCTAGTCATGCCAACATGTGGGTAAGAAATGATGGTTCTTCGCCTTGGCCCGTTCTTCTTTCCTTGTCCTCTTTCTCTTTTGTGTTTGGCTATGTTATAAAAGATGCTCTTCCGGATTATGTAGCAGCCTGGAAGCCATGAATTTCCAAACGTTAATGTTTGTTACACTAGCTTACAGAACCTATCCTGGACCATGAAGCAGGATCATGGCCTACTTTGTAGTTGGGTTGAGCACTTAATCCATATGTTTAGATCAAGTCTGCCAGTTATTAACTAGGTCCAAGGATATTAGTTCGGTATGTTAATACAGAACTCTATGATAGTGACAAGCTTTTTTTAGCTTGAATGGTAACCTGCTTACTGATGATGCGTGAAAAATAGTAAATCGACATACTTCTTAATTAGTAAGCCTGGTATAACCTTAATGCTCGACAAAATGACTCAGGTCAGGTGTCTTCTTATCATTAATTTTAGCCACTGAATTATCTGCTCCATGACTATCCGTACATGATTGTGTATGACCATGCACAAATTGTGAATGTGGCATTGATTTCCCGCAAATCGGATGTTTCACTATGCCATGCTTTACCATGTAATTGAACATTTAGTCCGTATGTCCAAAGATCAGCTCAATTTTTAATTTTTTATCCTCTTGTGTCTCCAAACGCTAAGTTTTGTTGCACTTGCAGGATGGACTGTACCAAGCGCGTCAACACGCTGTTGATTCTTGCTCTTATCGTATGCTTTGCTATTCAAGGGCGTAAGTGATGCTACCACTGATTGCAACATATTGATCTTCTCGTGTCCTCCCTTCCTTTGGTTCTTCATGTGTGTTTTTCTCACTGCCACTTAGTCTTGAATATTATGGTATATATCAATAATACTACAGGTGATCATCCTGGGTGCTGCAGGAGTAGCACTTTCCCACCGTGCAACCCCGACAAAAACAAGTGTTACTGCTGTTTGTATAACTGGACTTGTTACAAGTCGTTTGCGGAATGCAGACCACCTTGCCATCCTCCCCCCTCTTCCTCCTTTGTACATCCATAGAACTAGATTCTTGTAGCCAATTGGAAAGATGGATCAATAAGACAATAAATTGTTATGCAAATTGTGTACATGTGCTATGTATAATGTATTGTGTTGTGCCTGTCCTCCCTCTACTAGATTATAGTATCTGAGCATGCGGCTTGTGCATGCCTCCCATCATGGAGATGGTTAGTCCACTCCTTATTTGTACAACACTATAACATCCTCGCATCATGTGAACAATAATATTCAGCTTGGCAATAAGATCCTGAGCCTCTATGGCCGGTGTCGCGGCTAGCTCCGCGTCGGCCGGCCTCCCTACCTGCACCTCTCTCTATTCGCTCTGCTCCAAACACCATCACCCCTTTTTCAGTTAAAGTCCTCTGTTTCAAGCTTTCCTCCCTCTCTATTTCTGTATGATCCGTAATTCCACAGCTTCAGCTCACTCTTAACTGAAAATACATTTAGCATAGAAGACGCAAAGGTCATTTTCTGCTTGTTTTGTTCATTTTGTTCTTTCTTTTCCTTTATGATTGCAAAACAATTTATGAAATTTGCAAACATTTTTTGAATCCGTAGGTTTGGACATTCATTATTTTTTGAATTCGTCAATATTTTTCAACTATAGGGAACAATTTATTAATTTATGGATACTATTGAATTCATTATCAATTTACTTTCACAGGTTTTCTTGAATTGTGGGAAGTATTTTTGGAATTTGTTAACATATTTTAAATTCTTGAGCATTTCTTGATATGACGAGCATTATTTGAACTTTGGGATGTTAAAAAAAATTAGTGAATAATTTTTGAATGTGAGAACATTTTTTTTTGAATCCAAGACCATCTTTGAAATTCGGGGAATTTTTTGAAATTCATGAACTGTTTTTTATTTCATGAATATCTTTTGGCAATTCATGAACATTTTTTGAATTCGTGATTTTTTAATTCAGATTTTATATCAAATTTTCAGATATTTTTTAAATTCAAAAACATTTGTTTGAAATTCTTGTTTTTTTTGAATTCATCAAAGAAATCGATCCTTGGATAAATCAAAGTGAAAAAAAATGCACTTGCATACTATACTGAATAGTCTCTACGAAAGTCAAGCACTTGAGTATTTCCCATTTGAGCGACCAAATAATAATTGCCAAGGTTTTTAATTTCGGAAACGTAATAATTTCGGACCATACCGAAATATGCGAAATTTTGGAAAAATCGCATATTTTGGGAATTATTTCAGATTTAGTGAATTTAAATTTCACTTAATTTTGATGAAGTCTTACCAAATTTAAATTTATTCTGGAATCAGTTTAACTTTGCCTCAAAATTTTGGGGTTAAAATATTTCGGACGCCACTAAAATATGCGAAATTTCAAAAAATTAAATGAAATTTCGTTGAATTTTTTTAACCCTATTTGCCACCCCACATTTCTTCTTGTTGAGGACCGACAACATATGACCCAATTGCTGCACTCTAGTTCCACATCTCGACATTCTTTGAAGAAAACTCATTTATGGCAAACCTTTGGTAGTAGAACCAAAAAACTAAGCAAGCATGCTAGACTAAGGAACATATCAACTATCTTGGCATTAGAAGCTTATACCTCCATACTTACAGTTAGCATAAATCAAGAACAAAGCACTATATTGTGTGGGTTGTCCGCACTAAGCTAAATAACTTTAGGCATGATAGAAGCCTCCCCCTTTACATCACTAATTTCCCCTTCAAAATTCGAGCCTAACACCAACATGCCCCTCTATTAAAAGAAAAAGGCGAGACTAAATTAGAGAGAACACATTACAAATATGCTCAGAACTGCTTCAGAATCTGAACGTATAGTAGAGTTCATAACTGAATCAAGGGGAAGAAATGAGATGTTATTTTCTAAGTGGGATGTTTTTTTTCTAATCTAGCTGAACATATTGTGTGTACATGAGGTCTTCACATGGCAGTCTCACCAAGAACAGTCTGAAGATAAGGTGAACTTGCACAAATTTTGGTAGCAATATGTCTAGCCACCTCTTTTCAGCTTAGATGTCCTGGAAGAAATCATAAACATATTACACCAATCAGTCTACATACATGACCTTAATCCACTATTAGAATCACTATGCGTTGCTGGCCCATAGTAAAAATAGTATATCTGGCAGCACTTAGGTGTCATATTTGCAGTTTATAATTTAGGGAGTTATCGTGAAAAATAGACAGGGCGCTCTTCTTTGATGGAAAAAGGTAAATCGACGGGAGTAGTACTCGGTATTATACAAAGCATCACCACTTTTTTTAATGTATCCTTCCAAAAAATGTGAGAAAAATGTATGTGGATGGCAACTACTATATTTGTGAGAAATTCGAAATTCGAAATTCATGGTGAGAGAAAGCAGAAAGAAAACCCTTAGGTTCCGCCAGACATGTGCAGTAGGGAAGGTTGGGTTGCGGCCTGCCATTTTGCTCGGCCTGCCTACACCTGGCTCGTGGAGCACATGCCCTAGTAATCAGTGTCTCTATAGTTGGCTTCGTTCCCCATGCCCATCTCATCCCCCCTGACCGCACCCCTTCCTCGGTCACCACCGCGCAAGGCCCACACCCACCATTCTTTTTGGACTCAAACGGACCAGAGCAGAGGTCTTCCTCTCGGTAAGCAGTGACCCATTCCTCTCCTCTTTTCTTCGTCTCTGTCGTGAAATTGAGTGACCCTTCTTCTTCGAGCAACCCAATGCCAAATCCCTACCACTTCTAACCCAACCCCGAGTGTGATGACGAGAAATATTACGTTTTTTGGAGTCATGTGCTGCTCTAGTGTAGGCCAGCGAGATGCATCCGCCCATCCAAAAGTGAAATTTAATTTAGCAAATAAAGTCTCTATACACAATGTATAAACATGGTGAAGTGTGTGTGTGTGTGGGGGGGGGGGGGGCAATTGCCCCCTGCACATAACTAATTGCGTGAGTCGTCGGTCTAGCATTATAATCAGTTGGTTCATTGAATTTTCCAGATCCAGTTTCCTCCTTTTTTGCTTGGTTTTCCTTCTCAAAATCCTCCACATCCATATTAGCCAGCTCCATTTCATATTGTTCTCTGTTAGCTCCCTCTTGCACCAGCTTTTGTATTCCTTCGTGATGTTGATCCACCAGTTCTTGCATTTTTTGATGTGCAGTTTCCAGCTCCTTAATTCTTTTCTCAGCTTTTGCCCATAATGCACTGTGTCTAGCTTTATCTTCTTCCAATTTTTTGATCTTGTTGAACATGATATCACTTTCTCTATGCCATTTCTTTCTCTCTGTGTTCATTTCATTCTGCCACTGCCCCATAGTCTCTTCTACTTGTGTTTTCATCTTATCAATTCTTTCATCTATTTCCTCACTTTATGTAAGAGATATATACCCTAGTGTTACCCCTCTGCTGTCCTTGTCTTCCATCTTTGTTCTTTTCCTTTTTGTCATCCTCCTCTTTTATATCATCTAAGATGATGAACTTGATGAGCTCAGCGCGAGCGTCCAGAGGATCGGAGGTGTAGGGCTTACAATACACAAAGAACTGTCTGGACAGGTAGTTGCTACTGACTGGCAAGCAGGCTGCTAGGTTGCTGGACCGGTCTGGATAGCAGTTACAGTTTAAACAAATCTGATCTATAGTTGATGTACATTTGATTTCATTTTCAAATGTTAATAGTTATGTAGTTTTTTTATGAGTTTATACCATGATAAAAAAGAGTACATATGGCATGGGGAGTAACTACATGCTGCTGTTTTTTTTACAGGAAAGGATCCTGCACGACCTAAGCCTGGAGATGGAAACTACTTCCAACAGGCTGGACTTTGTGCAGAAACGAGTGGCGATGGTGATGAAGAAGGCCTGCATCAAGGGGCAGATCATGCTCATCCTCTTCCTGGTGGTCCTATTCATCATACTCTTCGTTCTAGTGTTTTTAACATAGCAATATATACTACTCGTATAGCATATAGTGTACGTACGTACGTGTACCTGCTTACTGTAAGTTGTGTTCTACATTAAGCATTCAACCTGGCTGCTGTGTTCCACGTTTGAAAGAAAAATCTCTTGCAGTTGTGCCTGTTATATCAAGCTTGAGTCTATCAATTTAGCATTGCTTAGAGACGATACAAGTATTGACAGTTGGGCAACATAGATAGTCTAGTCAACCGTTAAAATAGATAAGGTTGATCTGCACGCTCAATCGGCATCAAAGGATGGCTTGAGAAAAGGTACCTCGGATAAATCTAAGAATCCAATGAACCAAAATTGCTATTCCTACGTGTAAGATTTTCCAAAAACTAGTACTATGTAAGAATAACATGCCTTTTTTTTCCTGAGGTTGTGTCGCAGTACAATTTAGGTACCTTCTCGTATTAACATACTACTACATGCATTGTTCATGGACCCACTCATCACCCATATAAGCCAAAATTATGTCATTTTCATTACTCTCTCACGAGAACATCCTAGCACTGAAATTGCTACTGAATTTCTGTTTGTGTGGATTGTGTTTAGAATACAATTTGATTTCAGGATTTGTCTGAAACATCAGCGTATGACTGAATATCTGTAAAACTGATGTGAAAATTCACTGACACTTTGTTGCAACGAATAAAATTGTGAAATTCGATGAAGTGCCCCTGGAATGATCCGAAAATCAATGAAATTATTTATACGTATTTCAGAAAATGTTTTAAATCTAATGGTAGGCGGGTCTAATGGTAGGAACCGGATCCCTACCAGGGCATGGTCTCAGTTTGTAGGTGTGGAAGGAGAGATGGCGTGGTCAACGGCGCTGTGGCGCTGTCGTTGCGTGCGCGAGAGAGAGAGAGAGAGAGAGAGAGAGAGAGAGAGAGAGAGAGAGAGAGAGAGAGAGAGAGAGAGAGAGAGAGAGAGAGAAAGTGCTGGGGCGGCAGCTAGGGTTAGGTCTCCCGGCTCCCCGAGGAAGCCGAGCAAATATGATTGCTTCTTGCTTAATACCAGAACGGGTCCTTACACGAGTTTATATAATTCTTCTAATAAGATAATTAGGTTAAGCCCCTAATAATGATAAGATAAACTGGGTCACAACTAACTGGGCTAAGCACCTAATATGCCGGTCATAACATCTCTCTCCGCCTGCACAAACAGCTCGTCCTCGAGCTGGAAGGCGGGGCAGATCAACGGTCGCCAAACACCTCCGCGTCAACTGGGACGGGCTGGTCGCCGAGCCCGGCGGCGGCGGGATCCTCCTCAATGTAGTCTGCAGCCTCCAGATAGAAGAGTCGTGGGCAGACGTGGCCTGGTACGTGGGGCTCGTCGCACTTGAAGCACAATCCTTGGCGGCGACGCTCGAATTGCTCGGCCGGGGTGAGCCGGCGGAACAGGCTTGCCGCATCTGCGGCGAGGGGCGCCGCGGAAGCCCGAGCGGGCCGACCTTGCGCGGGAACTTCCGGCCAGGGTGGTGGCCTAGCGGCCCGGGGCGGTGGCGCCTGCTGGATGGCCACCGCGCGACGCTCGAACGCGCGCCTGCGTAGTACATGATATGAGGCTTATTGATGTCTATTACACAATCTATTTTTGTAAACTCGCATTGAGCCTCAAATCAATGATTTTTGTAGCATAGTCGCAATTTTCCCTTAAGTGAATGACCTAAGGTTTATCAGTATGTAGAATGAAGATGGTCACTCTCAAAATAACCCTGCAATCAAATACAAGAAATCTCTTGTGTTCATAACACACCAAATACAATAGTAAATTATGTAGGTGCACCAGTTCGGCGGAAAGATGGTGCTACAAATGTAATATGGATAGTAGATATAGGTTTTGGAAAATGAAAATATGAAAAACAGCAGGGTATGAAGTGATAAAACGAACCACAAACGGTATTGCAATGCTTGAGAATAATTCTAGGATTCATACTTTCACTAGTGTAATCTCTCAATGATGCTAAGATCATTGAATAATATAACAATCCCTCAACGTGTGACAAAAAATCACTCCAAAGTTCTTTCCTAACAGAGAATATAGGATTAAATTGTTTCTAGGATACTAAATTATCTCAAAGTCATTCTTTTCGATCAATATATTGAGTTATTTCTACAAGTGTCACAAACAATCCTAGTTTTCATACTGAAAACACCTGCGGACGGCTTTGCCGGGGAGAGAGCGGCAACAGAGCCAGACTTTCTTCGGGACAGTAATCGCGTGGCCGCCGCTTGGGTCAAGGATCAGCCACGGGAGAACACTGCATGGCAGGTGCCACGATGCAACAGCACACCACGCCGTGCACACGGCAGTAAAGCAGACGCGGTCCATTGGGGCGGTGAGGCCGAGGTAGATCGTCCGGGAGGCTGGCCTGCACCTGCACCGCTGCCGATGTGTCCCCTTGGGTGCAGCCGTCGCGGTTGTCGTTCGTGGACGCCATGTTTGCGTTGATCTGGCACCCGCGGATCGATCTGAGTCTACAACTACAAGAGGGAAATTACTTGATCGGTCGATGGTAATGCAAAGATCCAGTTTTATGATTGTCCGCCTATCATCTGCCAGAAGCCAAGGAACCTGACGATGACCTTTGTTGTTGGCTAAACAGCCACGCTTCATGCGGCCACCGTAGCAGCGCGTACAGTTTGGCACTACAGTTTGATAGGACATGCAGGCCTAGTTTGGCACTACAGTTTTACAAAACTGATGTGCGTGTAAAAAAGGATCGCTCAATGCATGCCGCCATGGCATGCACGCCAAATCCTCTCGGCATCACCTCTTCTAGATGCTAGAACTACAGACTACAATTTCCTCTTGTACACCAGCCATGTCATATGCACGTCCTCTTACCGCATGGAATTGATCAGGGCATGTACAATGATTGATAAGATAGTCTTATCTTAAATCTTGCATGTAATTTAGAGATGACAAAAAAGAACGTCTACAATGGATTATCTATTAGCCTTATCTTCAATAATTAGTAATTCCTAAAAACATGGTGAGACATACTCCCTCGTTCCTAAATATAAGTCTTTTTAGAGGTTTCACTAGGAAACTACATACGGATGTATATAGACATACTTTAGAGTTTAGATTCACTCATCTTGCTCCATATGTAGTCTCCTAGTGAAACCTCTAAAAAGACTTATATTTAGGAACGGAGGGAGTATTATGCTAAGAGATCATCTCTTGTCTTATCTTAAATAAGAGTAGACAATCCTTTTCTTATCACTTCCCTCTCCTCCACCTCATCATCTATCCTACGTGGCACGGGCGGTGGCCAGGGCGGCCGAGGCGAGCACGGCGCGGGCGGAGGCCAGGACGGCCGGGGCGAGCGCGGCGCGGGCGGAGGCCAAGGCGGCCGGGGCAAGCGCGTCGCGGGCGGTGGCCAGGGCGGCCGAGGCGAGCATGACACTGGCGGAGGCCAGGGCTAGCTTTGTTCGAGAGCCGCGGAGCCACGGGGATGGACGGGCGGCGGCCCGGATGAGCAGCACGACTGTCGGGATGAACGGGCGGCGGCCCGGATGAGCAGCGCGGTGGCCAGGGATGGATGGGACGGCAGCTTGGATGTGCAGCGCGGCGACCGGGGACGGACAGGGCGATGACCTGGAGCGAGCCTGAAAGCACCGATGGCAGTTAGACTCCCGCCAACTACTTTCTCGCGATGCAGGGTACCGTAGAAGCTGAGGCGAAACCCGTGTGTTTGCAGATCGGGAGGACTTTTTTACCGTGCTCCTTGATAAAAATTGCATGTTGAAGTCGTTTACGGGGTCTGTTCGGGCGGGATTTTCTGCGCCGACCCGCATTTTGACGGTTATTTGATGGATCGGGGCTTTTTGCGGGGTCTGTTAGAGTTGCTCTAAGGGGAAGATGGAACTTTACCTAATTTTTATGTAGTGGAGAAGAGATAACTTCATATAACCGCGTCAGTGAGATCGAGGCAAAAACTGAAACACGTCCAGCGACGGCAGCCATGGACTGGTCCTCGCTCATGCCGGAACTCGCCCGCCGCGTCGTCGGCCGCCTGTTGGACACCACTGCGCCGCCACCGACCTGGACCGCCGCTTCCGCCCGCACAACTGGGCCATGCTCGACTACAAGTCCCACGGCGAAGACGCCCGCCCGCCTCCTCGTGAACACCACCACCGGCCGTCTCCGACTCTCCGTCACTGCCGACGGGCTCCTCGTCCTGGCGGCCAATGCGCGGGAGGCCTCACGTCGCCGGTGTCCTCAACCCGTTCACGTGCTACATGGTCCGGTTCGCTGCGCGCATGCATGCGCTTCATGATTTTTTTGACGGTCATTTGGAGTTGTTTCATCTTAACTTTGGTACTATTACATTGTTACCTAAGAAAGATGAGGCAGTTCGGATCGAACAATTCCGCCCCATTTGTCTGTTGAATGTGAGTTTCAAGATTTTCACAAAGGTTGGAACCAATAGATTGACACAAATCGCTCATTCGGTGATCCAACCAAGCCAGACAGCGTTTATGCCGGGACGACATATACTGGAAGGGGTGGTAGTTCTACATGAGATGCTTCATGAAATACACTCGAAGAAACTAGATGGGGTTATTTCAAAGTGGATTTTGAGAAAGCGTATGATAAAGTAAAGTGGCCTTTCCTTCAACAAGTAATGCGCATGAAGGGTTTTAGTGACACTTGGAGGAACCAAATAGATAGCCAAGTTCAGAAAGGTAGTGTTGGAATCAAGGTGAACGATGACATCGGTCACTATTTCCAGACACATAAGGGGTTGCGACAAGGGGATTCAATGTCTCCTCTCCTGTTCAATATTGTGGCAGATATGTTGGCCGTCATTATTGGCAGGGCTAAGCAGCATGGCCATGTAGAGGGTCTAGTTCCTCATCTAGTCGATGGAGGGGTATCTATTCTACAATATGCTGATGACACTATCCTTTTCATGGAACATAACATGGCGAAGGCACGTAATATGAATCTTATCTTATGTCTCTTTGAACAATTGTCTGGATTAATAATTAATTTTCATAAGAGTGAGGTGTTCTGCTTTGGGAATGCCAAAGACAAGGAACACAAATACAGACAACTGTTCGGATGTGAATCAGGTGCTTTACCATTCAGTTACTTGGGTATTCCGATCCGTCACCGTAAACTTACCAATAAAGAATGGAAGTGTATTGAAGAACGAATTGAAAAAAAACTTAGCTGCTCGAAAGGCAAGCTTATGTCATATGGAGGTCGGCTAGTCCTGATTAATTCAGTATTGACTAGTATGCCGATGTTTCTACTTTCGTTCTTCGAAATTCCAAAAGGAGTTCGCAAGCGACTTGATTTCTTTCGATCCCGCTTCTTTTGGCAGCCTGATGAGGCCAAGAGGAAATACCGCCTCGCGCGATGGGATATCCTTTGCCGACCTAAAGACCAAGGGGGTCTCGGTATTGAGAACTTAGAAATCAAGAACAAATGTCTTATGAGCAAATGGCTATACAGATTAGAGACTGAGCCGGAGGGCATGTGGTCTCAACTTTTGCGAAATAAGTATCTACACTCGAAAACTTTAGCCCAGGTTACTATGAGACCGACTGACTCGCCGTTCTGGAAGGGACTGATGCGAGTGAAGGACCTGTTTTTTCGTAGGGTCAAATTCTTGGTTGGCAATGGAATGTTAACAAGATATTGGGAAGATACGTGGTCAGGAGAGACGCCCCTGGCCATCCAATATCCTATACTCTATAATATTGTGCAACGTAAGGAAGATTACGTCCTTCAAACAATTCCTTTGAACATCTAGTTCAGACGTGTGTTAGTCGGTGAGAGATGAACCGCCTGGATGCATTTGGTTCGGAGACTAATAGAAGTTCAACTCTCCGACCAAACGGATTCAATACAATGGAAGTTAACTATGACTGGGATGTTTACGGTGAAATCTTTCTATATGGATCTGATTAACACGGGCCCCCTCTCTAGATCGTTATACATTTGGAAAATTAAGATTCCTTTGCGTATTAAAATCTTCATGTGGTTTGTCCACAAGCAAGTGATACTCACAAAGGATAACTTAATTAAGAGGCGATGGGTAGGCACTTCGCGATGCTGTTTTTGTGATCATGATGAAACAATACAACATTTATTTCTTGAATGCCCACTTGCTAAGTTACTTTGGAGAACGATTCATATAGCTTTCAATATTAATCCTCCAGATGATATTGCGTCTTTGTTTGGGACGTGGTTAGCTGGAGTTCCACATATTACTGCAGCTCGTATTCGGATTGGAATATGCGCGCTATTATGGGCTATATGAAACTGCAGGAATGATATGATTTTTAACAGACAACACACCTTATCTTTTTTGCAGGTTATTTTCAGGGCTACAACCTGGATCCGTATGTGGTCCTTACTCACTCCTATGGACTCCAGGGAGCCTTTGGTTACTGGGTGCAACCAATGGGAAATGGTAGCTCGGACTATATTCAACCGGTTCGGATGGCGCTCGCATAATAGGATAGGAGACTAGGGAGCTTATCCTTTTTATGTCCATCGTGCCAGTTGTCATGGCTCACATGTAATTTTCCCTTTTGTGTGACTTTGTTTCGGCTCAGTTTGCTGAGTTGTAAGACCTTTTGGATGACTTTGGTTTGTTAATAAAATGGCCGCATACATCATCATGATGCAGAGGCCAGGGGCATACCTCCATTTCATAAAAAAAAAGCGCTTCAACGTGGCCGCGGCCGCCGTCTCCGGCTCGCCTCCGCAGTCCGCACTACCTGGTCGTCAACTGCCACACGTCGAGTCGTCGAGGAAGCTGTATAGGGCCAACCCCGACAGCCAAGACTTCGTCAGTTACAAGAAGAAGTACGCGTACCCTCTGGTCAAGAATGCCGTCCAAGGCTATATCGCCACCGACGGCCGCCGCTGCTTCCGGCCACGGTGACCACCAAGATCGCTAATCAGATGATGCCGTTTCGTCGCCTACCTGCCCGATGAGGAGGTCGACACCGCTCTCTGGAAACGTTGTTTTGTGGTGGACTCCGCTGGGGAGACGCTAATCATCTTCAAGCTTGAGAATCGTTGCATGGAGGTTTTCAAGACGGATGACACGGGTGCCGAAAACACACTCCAGCATGTGAAGAGCACCGGTAGCCGTGCCATCTTCCTTGGCTACTTTGATAGGGGCATCTCTATGGACGCTGATAAGTTCCCATCTATGGAAGCCAATTGCATATAGTACTTCACAGAAGACATCAACTCGCTGTCCACCGACATATATCACCTTAAGGATGGAGAAGAAGGTCCCATGCATTGGAGCCGCACGTTCTGCGAACCTGCCTGCTTTTCTGGGTGATCCTTTTGCTCAGCAACCTTTCAGCTGCTTCATCTACTACTACAGGATGAAGACCACATTCTTGAGCAGCTCCGGACTGCCCAACTGTCCCTTTCTGACCTTCTTCGCTGAGTCCTTCAGGCGGATGCCCACTCTGACGAGTCAAGAGTTGATTCCGCGTCCATATGCTTTGTTAAGCTTTGTATTGATTATATGATCATAATCCGTCCTGCAAATAATGATAATGCCAAGAAAAAATAAATATACACAACGCATAGTGGGTCACGCTCTTATTATGCAGGTTCACGCTTTGATCATAAATATGATTCACAATGTTTTCCTTGAAGTTAGAGAACCACATTACAGTAGGTAGTGCTCTTGAGTACTACATATCTGGTGACCAATTTCATGTCGCATCTTGAATTCTCGAACTAATACATGGACACCAGCATTACATATCTAAGGAAAAAGATAAGAGTAATTTATGGTGGTACAATACACTAGCTGCTGAACCCTAACCCTCTACATAACTCTGAGGGAAAAGCCACATGGGGGGATGGACACCGCCCATTGCGTAGTACCCTGTTGGCATGATGCCATTCGCAACATCGGCGATAATTTCATCTTGCTTGTAATACATGCGGTAACCATCGTCATTTAAGCTCGTCCAGAATACCTTGACGCCATCGGGGATCTTATCGCTTCGCCTTAAGCAGCGATGATGGGAGAAGTAGATGTGGTTTTCCTGCATGTCACCCCACCCACCCGCCGGCATGCGCATTGCTTTGGAGCCTGTTGGCCCCAGGAATAACGTGTAGTCTCTTAAGCTACTCACCTTTGCCCAGCTGTATCCGCCGTCGCCATGGACTAGCAGCTCGAAAACCGTGAAGCTGTTTTTCCCGGTAGCCGTGAAGCTGTTGCGCAACCTATAATTACTCACCACCATTACAAGGTTGCCACGTAGCTCAACAATGTACCTAATGCGCTCGTCAGGGCCCTTCTCGTAGTAGTAGTAGTAGTAGTTTCCTAGCCCGCACAATGAGGAGATGCTAACATCCAGCTCTAAATTTTTGTTTACACCACCAAACTTGAACTTGATGAGCTTCTTGGTGTCTCGCGTGATGCCGTAGAGCTCGCCATTGCAGAAGGCGATATCCGTAAGATGATCATTCCCACGCAGTCCTCGTATCATCCAGCCAACCTCCGGGCACAGTCCTCGTATCATCCAGCCAACCTCCGGGCAGCCAACCTTGCAGAACGCGAGCTCGTGCGCATTAGTGATGGCGGCAACGATGCAACTACTCAAAGTGGGCCGCTGAGAGAAGACGACCTTTCGCAAGACCAGCGGGTCGCCCCTGCGCTGGAGTGCCTGGAACTTAGTCTTTGAAGGGAGGGCCACCTCTACGCCGGTGAAGAAGTTAACGGCCTTGAAGGGTGCCTCGGACGAGGCGACCCAGCCTTCATCGTGGCTGCCAACGAAGCACCTGCGGACGGCCTCGCCGGGGAGAGAGAGCGGCGGCAGGGCCACACTTTCCTCAGGACAGTACACGCGCCGATCGGTCTCATGGCCGCCGCTCGGGTCAAGGATGAGCCATGGGAGGACGCTGCGTGGCAGGTGCCGCGACGCAACGGCGCGCCACGCCGTGCACACGGCGGCGAAGCGGACGCGGTCTATCGGGGCGGCGAGGCTGAGGTAGCTTATGGTGAGGAGTTCGTCTGGGAGGCTGGACCACTGCACCTGCACCGCCGCCGACGAGTCCCCTTGGGCGCCGCTCGTGGACGCCATCGATCTTTGCGATGATCGATCCGATCCGATCTTGGCTCTGGAACCCGCGGATCGATCCGATCGAGTGGATCGGTCGATGGTAATTCAGAGATGTGGTTTTATGATGGTCCGATGATGCTAGTGCGTGCGTATCAACGTATCCGATCACATCTCTACCACGCAGAACCAAACAAGTAGACGATGGACTTGGTTCATTTTGTTGGCTACTATAAACAACCACGACCGCTTCATCCGGTCACCGTAGTACTCGCCTACCTGCACACATGAAGGGGCAGATCCAGGTATCTCGCAAGGTTTGGCGGCCAGGTACGGCAAAAGGCATAAATTTGACCTTGAAGCGAAACTATTTGACAAACTAAATTTTGTCTGAAAATATTTTACTCCGATGACCCTAATGTGCAGCGTCTGATATTAAGGCGCTGCACTCTACTGTGCAACGCCTAACACTTAGGCGCCACACTGTGTAGCGCCTAACAGTTAGGAGTTGCACTACATTGTGCAGCGCCTAGCTGTAAGGAGCCGCACAGTAGAGTGCAGCGCCTTGCTGTTGGGCGCTGCACAAAATGGTCAGTAGTGTGAAATATTTTCAAAAACAGTTTAGTTTGTGAGATGTTTTCGCGTTGAGATCAAATCTGTTAATTTTGCCACCAGGTACCATACATGGACTTGTCAGTCTGACACACGCACTTTTTTTTTAGATTTTGAGACGTTGATTGATGCATGCACTTGATTGATGGACGCATGCAAGTGCCGTGCTGATTGTGTTGTAGACCAACTGGTGTGACCTATATTTTGCAAAAACACCCCTGAACAATTGCACACTTCAATGTGTGTCTGTCGTCACCTTCTCCATGGCGCGCTCCGCGGCGGCATCGCCATGGGTCAGCATTTGCTGGTCACTAAAAGCGTAGCGAAAAGAAACATTTTTCCCTTGCTTGTCTTGTCATACCTGGGTAGACGGCAGGGCTGGGTGGGGGCGCCCGATACGATCGTCGTGGCCCGCGCGGTGGCATTGCTGCTGCTTGCGGCATACTTGCAGCTCGAGCACAACCACCGTGTGGAGAATCCGCGTCTCCATGAGCATCCTCACCATCTCTTGGATAGGGGTTCTGCTCCTTCTCGTTGTCTACCACAAGAAGACACTCAACCTCGACACCTCGACGACATCCAAAATCTTGACATGCGTGACAACATGACACTGCTCCTATTGTTTAAGGCAAACCCCACTAGGTACTCATGGGAGACGGCTATGGCAAGAAGGTCACCGTATTTAAGATCACCATGCCGCCATAGAAGGAGAATGCCTGCGGCTTAAAGACACCCCCTTTGTCCCACCAGCATTGTTGTTCAGTGGATCTGCCTAGTAGTGGTGAGCGTGCATGTGGAGTTAATCAACCATTGTTTTTTGTCGCCTTGATCGTTATCTTTCTGGTCTCTAGCATCAATTGTTGCCGCGTCAACGTACCACTCCAGCATTCCCCACCCCCACGGTTAAGTTCCTCTTCTGTGAGTCTCTCGCCTGAAGCCTCCTCCGCCTTCCCTGGGCAGCCCCACCGTGTTCGCTTGCACCATTTACCATCGCCGTCGACCATGCCATCCATGTCGTCCTCCTTCACCGCTCTTGGTCACCCTTTTATGTGTCTCTCTCGTCATCTTTCGTGCTTGCGCCTAGCGCCACTATCCGCCGACACTGGAGCTCGTCTTCACCACCAGGCACCTGTCCAGCGGCTGGGCACATATTCCTATGAGACGTGAGGACTTCGGCCGGTGGAAGCGCCATGTTTTTCTTTTGAAATGGAGGCAAAAGATTTGCCTCATTCATTATTTAAGTAGTTGGATAGATAGTTGCAAGAACAAAAAAAAAGGTACTATACACAAGATCACTACTCTCCTGAAACATTTTGCCCCAAATATTTTGGACCCGCCATAGCCCAAAGCCTTGCCTCTCTGGATGATGGGAAGAAGGATGAAGGGCGGGTGGATTTGCTTTGGGAGACCCTTGCGTTCTTCTCATCCTAAATGGTCTTGCTAATGAGGATAGTGAGGGAAGGCATCGCCCTTCTGTGGATTCTTTGGCTGGAAACCATGTCAAACCACCAGTCGCTGATGCTCCTAGAAGTTGTTGCTGCAACTCTTTGGGTGGAAGCGCGATGGTGACTTGGTGCTGCAAAGAATATTCGACATGTGTTTTAATGTTTTTTTGTTATGGAAATTTGGTCTCACATGAGGGTACCACATTGGATTTATTTGTGCACTGCTGCGACGAAGATGTGAGGGGGGCTATAGAGGTAACATGGATGCTTTTTCTGTGTGTGTGTGTGTGGTGGGGGGGGG
>LR738714.1:771543223-771561467 GCA_902687465.1 Secale cereale | reverse complement strand
GGGGGGCTAATTACTACACTTTCTTGTATTTAAGATTCTATAGTAAATTTTCTTCTGTGATTATATCAAGGCTGAGGGGCCCACAACCCCCCAAAGATATACTCCCTCCGTCCCAAAATAAGTGACTCAAAAATGACTCACTTTGTACTAACTTTAGTATAAAGTGAGTCATTTTTGAGTCACTTATTTTGAAACGGAGGGAGTACATAGCGCCGTCGTTGGCCACATGGGCTAAACATACATCACAGACAAGGAGACCATAATACGTGAGATTGTAGCATTCCTTTGCAGCAGCAACAACAACATACAACCTGACAACAACAACAAACTACTAAAAGTACAGAAGACCACAACAATTAAAAGAGCCAACCAAAATGACATCACGCATCATGTTGATGAATGTTTCCAGGAATAAAGACACGAATGCAGGAGCACAAAAAGGATTCCATCACCATGCATTTCATGCCACCTGTCGACCGCTCGACCCCTGGACGTCTCTCTCCGCTCGGCCTCTTACACAGTCGGTCTCTTGCATGCCACCTGCCGATGGCTCAACGGTGAGCTAGCGCTGGGACGTCTCTGCTGTCTGGCCCGACCTCTTACACTGAGTGGAGTAGCTATAGTGGCGGCCGGCCTTCTGTTTCCGGTAGAAGCATCAATCCATCCATCGGATGCCCGGGCCGGTATAACTAGCGTCTCGCGTGCGTGCTTGCTTTCGTGCATGCACTTACCCTAGTTGGCGAGCTAGACTTAAGATGGAATCGGAGCAGTGGGTGCCAGGGCATCAACGCACAAGCACAAACGCCAGCACTTTGTACGCGAGCGTACGTCTCCTCATCGAAAACATATAATAGAGCACCTACACCCAGGTCTAGCCATGCATTCCCCACATCACGATTCACGATTCATGCAAATACATTTCTCTTTTTTTTCTCTCACCATAAAACATGTCTTGAAGTTCAAACCTTTACAATGTGGCAAAGCATTCTAACTAGAATCTAGGATAAATCTTTCAGAATTGTTTGTCAAACATAAATATATAAAATATGTTTTTGAGAAAATTTTGTATAGAAAGTTAGTTGTGTTGCACAGATCTTAAAGTAATATTGTACAGTCAGGATAATAGGGCTGGGGTGCAAGTGCTCTAAAAATCCACATCCATCTCCTCATCACTAGCTAGTTTCTCGTTTCTTTTTTCCGTAAATTTGTTCGCAAAATAAAACAAATGGGTGCACCGTCTGCAAAAGAGATGTTGACAGTATACCACCCCGGATGCCTACCTACCCTGTAGCTCAACTGATGTAGAGAACTAGAGATGGGTAAGAAGTAAGGGAGGGGAGGTGTGCATGTTTTTTTTTTCCAGCCGGCTGCATTATGCAGCTTCTTACCCAGGACGTGGGCGTTTGGTCTATGGGTGTATATACACCCTATATGAAAAAAATAGTAAAAAAATCTGAAAATATTTTGAAATAAACTTGACATTCCATTGTACTTGTAAAAAAGATCCACAAAAATAAAAACCTACGTTGACTTCTTGTAGAAAAAAACCAAAATTTTCGTTCCAAATAGTGTGTATAGTGACATATAATACCAAATAAAGTTATTTTTTCCTAGAAGTCAACGCTGGAATTTTATTTGTGAAAATTTGTACACTAGTCCAAAATAAAGTCAAGTTTATTCAAAAAACTTCTAATTTTATTTTTACTTTTTGTTAATTATTAAGAAAAATCCCATATAGGGTATAGATACACCCAGGAAGCAAGGGGTATTTCTCTTCTTGCCCATCCCTACCTTAGTCATGCTATGCGAGTAGGAGTTATCCTTCCTTTTTTCACATAGTCATAACTTACGTGCTCCTAGTTTGTTGTTTTGCTTGGAAAAAGGATGTTGAAACCCTAGACATCTTTATTAAATTATTCAGCAAACGTCTGACAAAAACATATATCAAACAATCCAAAGCCACCAAGCCACACCTATAAACTCGACAATGGGGGATGCAATCACAACGCCGCACCAACTAGATTTGGGGTCAACACCTAGCCGCCCGCATAGCATACTGGCTGCACACATCCGGTCCAACAAACCCTAAGCGGCACCACAAGCACACACTCCAGAAGCTGCCACCACCATCGAATCGTCGACCCATCTTCTGAGTTGATATCTGCACGATCCTTGCTAGGCTAGCCATCGTCGCTGCCCCGATGCCAAAAAGCGCCACCGCCCTATGCTTGTCCATCATCACGTGTTTATCATCGAGAACCTCCGTTCCACCTGCACGAACACCACCATCAGCCACTGGTCCCACAAGCCAGGTCCAACTCCCACATATTAATTGCCCCCATCTGGGAGAACGAAGCTAGGAGTGGAGCAGGCACCAGGCAAGCCGCGTGCACCCAGGAAAATATTATGTCTCTCCTCCCCATCTGTCCATGTCAAGGAACCGTTCACATTCCTTTCCGATCCCACCATGTGTTTTCTTGCTGCTTTTCGTGTTTTGACCTTTTTCGAGAACTTCAACCGGATCTGACCCTGTTTCGTAAATTTTTTTGGGATCTGACCCATTTTCTACCGCCATTAGTCTCAACGGTAGGATATAACTTCCTACCGCTAGGGCCAATGGCGGTAGGATTTAACTGCGCCGGGACGGCCGTTTGACATAAAAAAAAATACCCTACCGCCAATGTCTCTGGCGGTAGGCTATGTAGCCCTACCGCCATAGGCGTTGGCGGTAGGATATGCATGCGAGCGAGCACTGATCTCGCTGGCATGCCCCTAGCATGGCGTTTAGTCACATGCACACTATGACACTCTCTCTTTCTCTCCCTTTCAAAAATGGGTTGGGCAAACAAACATCCAGTACAATAAGCTACACGCGAAGGTCGAGCGCTGGTGGTGTACACGTGGATTTCACTGTGCCTAGATGAAATCGTGTTAACGATAGATAAAAAAAGGAAGATATATGTCTTCGTCTCGTTTCCTTCCCTATGAAGGAACTCCACACCCATTCCTCCACTCCACGACTCCCCTCGACCCAAGCACGCCGCCGCCGCCGCCTCATCTCCCTCTGTTGCCTCATCTCCTTCCCCTTTCTCTTCACAATCCGATTCATGGAGGTGGGCGGCAGGGACGCCATCGCCCGCGACGCTAGGGTTCCTAGCTGCTGCCACACGCACAGCCGGCCGGAGCCACCTCCGCTTCGTCGGCCATCGATGCTCCTCTCCACTGTTGCCTGGAGCTGCTCCGCCCATCCCTGCCCAGCCCCGACCAGGACTCAGCCCGCCCAACGACCCCCTCCACGCCGCCGTCCCGAGCTGCAGCGCCCACCACAACAAGGTAATTTTCCTCCTTACTCATCCTTTCTTTCTCCCTCTTCCATTCTTCCTTCCTCCACCTTTGAGGCCTTCTTGTGGCCCAGATCTAGATGTGGTAGTTTCATTGATTAAACTAGAACAAAGCAGATCCCTTATATCTGCTTCATGTGTGTTTTGACCAATCTTTTGTGATGTCTGAGTAGGTGACATGTTCTTTGTTTGAACTTCTGAGATGAAGTAGTAAATTTGGTTGTGTCAACAGTACTCCATTCAAAAACTGCAAAGCAAAATCATTGTATTGCATGGTCCGTTGTCCGTTTGTTTGTTCTTACTATCTAGCAAGATCCTTGACAGTTTATGAATTTGTCTCTAAAATATGTGTAGAGTTCAACAAATAGGCAACCCCTTTTGTTGGATAAATTCGTGCAAATAAGAGGAAATATGTTAGTAATTATTTCACATGTCTCACAGTACTATGTATAAAGTTTGTAGCACTTCTCTTATATGCAAACCCCCTATGAACCATACATTTGTTCAAAGATTTTTTAATGATTAATGGAGCTTGCATCGCAGGGGTTGAACCTAGCTATCTGGAAGCCAAGCTCACGAGAGTGGAACGTTTTCAGATCCCCAGCTGAAGCAAGAAACTACATAAGGAGCTAGATATGAGAAGTTTTGGAGAAGTTAGATGGTTTCAGAACAGGCCCTAACACTTCAGATTGATACTTCATATATTATGTTTACATTTAAGTCCGCCAACGCGGTCGCACTACCTCTACAGTCTAAGCGTAGGTCGGTCGTCTCTTGGCCCTTTGCCTCCCTTCTCTTCGCTTCTTTTGGTTAGAAATGCTTGCGAATCAGGTAGCTTCCCTTCTTTGGTTAGGAGTACCGGAGGGATGGCGTGGGCGTGATTCCGGCGAGATGTGGCTCGGGTGAATGTTTGTGATGCGGCAATCAGAAGGTCCTCTGGTTTGTCTTCCTCCTGATCTGGATTAATACATCCAACCACAAGTTCTGAGGCGTGAAATTAATGCTGCTGATATTTTTAGGGTTAATGTTGCTGAATTAGCTAACGTGAGATGGGTTTGTGCACATGTATCTTCAGAAGTTAGATTCAGGAGTAACTTAGTGTGGTGTATTGCAAACTGGAACGCGACTCTTGTGGATGCGGATATTAGTTGTAGACTTACTCGTTGAAATCATCTAATAGGAGAACTATGGCGTGGTGTTTCATCTATCTAATACGTAAATTGTCATCATGGACTCTGAAATACTTGGGTTCATTCGGCAGTTAAAACTTTCTCAACTGATTAGAATCCATCTACACTTTGACTTTACGTGGACGTCAAATTTTAGTTTCAGCCTTAATCAGCATATGTTGGTGGTGGTATGTTGTTCCACTTTCCATAGATGTTCCCGATTTCTGGTGAGTGTAATGATTATTGAAATTATATTCCTGCAGTTACCTTATCATGAACTAGGCTTTGTCGCCTGCCACGCTTCTCAGGCATCAAGTGACAGCCAACACAGCCAGGTAAGATGTAGTTGCAACTTGACCCTGCTATGTTCCTTCCTTTCTTTCTTTCCCTTGTGTAAAAGTTTATTATATTATGTATTTTTATAATAGTGTTGCCTCTTTTTCCAACAATGAGCTCTTAGGGCCAAAACCAGATGACTTCATCAATTTGCATTCTTCAGTTGGAGGCCTTGTACAAATTAATGGCTACTTGAAAGGCTTTGTACAAATCAATGTCTACTTGAAGTCTCTCTCGGGGTGCATCCCTCTTTTGAGCACAATCAATGGGAATGAGAAGCCATATATGCAGCGAGAATCTGCATAGATGGGCTCCATCAACTATATATGGCAATGAGAAGCTGCATAGATGGGCTTATACTTAATTTGTATGCAGCATTTCACTTGCCACTGTAGTTGGTCTCTTGTTACTATCACCTAGGTCGCTTTGTATTTATTTTCTCCATGTGCAATTAACCTGGGCCTGTTGTGAAACCAACCTTTATTTAGTTTGTGGGTATGGATTTTGGAAGATTATTATTGCCTGATATTTCTCTTTTGAATATCTTCATCCTAATACACCCATGAGGTCCCCCGATAACAAATTTGTCCAAGAGTCTTTCATTATCGCAATTGTTGATGACCATATAAGACATGGTGCTGTTGTCGGTACCGCAAGGAGGTGGTACAACATTTATGGTTTATGCAAATGACGCATGATTTTGGTAGAGTTAGTGCCATTTGTTTCATGCTCGTGCATTACTGTATGCAAATGACACATGATTTTGGTAGATTTTGTGCCATTTGTTTCATGCTCGTGCATTACTAAACTAAGTTACCTGGGAAGAGTAGTGTTCCTTCTGAGCATTCGATGCCTGTAGCTTTCCTTTTGTTTTCAAGAGATGCCATTGTATATTTTCCAGATTGTCGAAAATGCCTTCATGTGCAATTTAGTGGTGCGTGGATTAAGATTTCAGCCATGGGATTGAGAATAAGGCTATGAAGCAATGAGATAAGTTCAGTTTTCAGTTTTTCTCATTAAAAAGTATTGGAGAACTTGCCATATGTTTAGCTGCTAACATTTACATATGGTGTATGTAGTTGATGTTCATGCATTGGAAGGAGAGGACAATAAGAGTAAGAGAGCAAGACCAATGACTCTCATTCTATATTTCAGGGGGCAATCAAGATATGAAGCAATGACCTTCCGTTGAGAACCTGGTCAGGTACCTAACTTCTGGTCGTACCCAGTGTCCAAAGCTTTTATATAGAAGGGCCTGAACAGTACAACGTCGCGACGATGCCGGGCTGCTGCAAGGGTGCCTGTTGGGCCTATGTTCGCGTCCATGTGTTGCATTGTTACATGACCTTGAACATACATAAAGATTAACATTAGTAAAAGCAACTTTCATTTGAAATTTAATCTCCTAGAACAAGGCTCCCAGTGATGCTAGATCATACTCCTGGCTTGAGATTGTTGCTTAAGTACCATTGAGTCCATTTCAAATATAACTTGGCTACATCCCATGTTGGTTGATGCATTTAGTGTGTTTAATAGTGCTAGTGTTTCAACATGAAGGGCATCACAGATATGTTCGAGATTTCATGCACCTGCAGCAATGAGCATCCCACTATCATTTTTTTACAGTAAAGCCCCACCCTCCTGAATGTGTTACTTCATGAAATGCACCATCAATATTTATTTTCGGGAACTCACTTGGCGCAAAGTTTATTTCCTGCTTTTGGGTCGTTATCTAGAATGAGTGTTGCTTCCCTGCGTCTCCTTCAAGCGAGGGGAGGGTGCTGGACGCTGAAGGCCGGAGAGGAGGATGTGGAACTGTCAGTCCGTCCACGTTCTAAAGTTGTACTTGTGCACATAGTTAAATAGCTAAGTTGCAGTCTTTTTTGCTGTACCGTGCTACAGTTCCACTTATATGGAAAGAGACAAGATTCATTTTCAATGACTGTCATCGATTTGGCTTTGCTTTTCACATAAAACGTTGACCAAAGAGCTCATCAATGTCATGATGTGCTAACAAAAGTTGAACAAAGCTACTTGAATGAGCCGAGACATGTTGAATTTTGCTAGTAGGCCTTTGGCCCAAAGCCCAACTAAAATTCTGAAATTCTCTTGGCCCATTCATGCACACATGTGAGTGGAGTGAGTGAGGCTAAAGTTTAGTCCCACCTCATAAGTTGAGAGAGAGGTGCATCTCTTTATAAGGTGAGCTCTTCTACCACTTGTATGAGCATGAGAAGAGGAGACCTACACGCGTGCTCCTCCTCCTCGCTCGCCTCGCCACGACGCGCCGCGGGTTGCGGGATTGAGCCGAGCCGCTGCTCGGGAAAATTAATGAGTCATTAATTAATAATTAACGGACGCGTTAATTACTGAACCGTTTCCGATTCTTTTGGATTGTGACGACTCGGACGTGGGGTTTATTCCCACGACCTACCCGGCCCGCACTATATAGTTAGGCAGACGTCTACCCTAGCCGCCGCCGCTTCGTATGGTTTCTCACCACCGTTCCAGATCATTGCGCCGCCAAGCAAGTCTTCTCCATCCCTCCTTTCGGCGTGCACCGGGAGAAGGGACAGCAGGCCTCCGGAACCCCGCCTCTCGTGATCCTGTATGGGAGAGGGGCGATCAGGTTTTTGGGAAGCGCACTCGCGCGACTGCTGGCAGTGACGACTTCGTGAACGATGACTTCTTCCCCGACCTCGGCAACCTCATCCTCGATGACATGGGCGACAACGTCAATGCCGGGGGTGCTGCTCCCGCTGCACCGTATGTGATTCTATCCTTCCTGTTCGAGATCGTGGTAGAATTCATGTTTCTAGTATGTGCCCTAGATGTGATATGTTCATCTGCTATGCTAGTTCACATGATTAGTTTAATCTCTGTTGCTGCAGTCATGACTTATCTTCTGTTTATTCGGATTAAATCTCGTAGTAATTTGCTCATATTTCCAACAATCTAAAAACCTGATTATAGGCAATTCTCCGAGTGGTTTTGCTGCGCATCTGAAGCCGCCTGCCTTTAAGGGGGCGCAATATAAGAGGTGGCGCACGAGAGCAGTCTACTGGTTTCAGACCATGGGCTGCTATGGCGCCACCAAGGGCAAGCCTGAGGACGATCTTAATCCAGCACAGCTGGAAGCTTTTGAGAACATCGATACCCTCTTTAAAGGCGCTCTTCTGAGTGTTCTTGATGACTCAATTGTGGATTCGTACATGTCGTTTGACAATGGCAATGACATGTGGGCTGCGCTCGAGGCCAAGTTTGGTGCCTCGGACGCCGACGGCGAGTTGTACGTCATGGAGCAATTCTATGACTACAAGATGACTGATGAGCGCGCTGTTGTACAGTAGGCTCATGAGATACAGTCGCTCGCAAAAGAACTTGAGTACTTCAAGTGTGTGTTGCCGGACAAATTTGTTGCCGGGGGCATCATTGCCAAGCTTCCACCTTCGTGGAACAATTTTGCTACTTTCCTGAAACACAAGAGACAGGAGTTTTCCGTTGCGGATCTCATTGGTACTCTTGATGTTGAAGAGAAGGCGAGAGAAAAGGACACACGTGCTCGAGTTGATGAGGGAGGTTCTAGTGCCCACATGGTACAGAAGAAGAATTTCCAGCCCAACAAGTTCAAAAACAACAAGAACAAAACTCAGGGCAAAGGCAAGTTTGATACAAAGAACAAGCCATCACATTCTACCAACTTCAAGAAGAATTCTCATAAGAAGGGGAAGGGACTTTGCCATGTCTGCGGTGATCCTAATCACTGGGCTCCGAAGTGTCATAACCGCTTTGAGGAGTGCGAACATGAGAAGAGAGGCAAGTTCGCTAATGTTGTCATCGGTGATACTGATATGAAGGAATCAGGGTACGGTATTTTTCCTACCATCCTTTCAGTATTTCAATCCCCTGATTGGTTAATTGACACCGGTGCCAATGTACATGTTTGTGCTGACGCC
Source organism: Secale cereale (assembly GCA_902687465.1). Classification (NCBI taxonomy): domain Eukaryota; kingdom Viridiplantae; phylum Streptophyta; class Magnoliopsida; order Poales; family Poaceae; genus Secale; species Secale cereale. Next base: position 771,552,665 of record LR738714.1, on the reverse strand, counting down.
TCCATATTTTCTTCTTACCAGGCCACTGGGACTTCTCCCGTGCTGATGGGGAACGGGTCACATGCCATCGTTCGAGGTGTTGGTACGGTCGATCTGAAGTTTACTTCGGGGAAGACCGTGCGCCTGAAGAACGTTCATCATGTGCCGTCCATCAATAAAAATCTCGTTAGCAGTTCCTGTTTATGTCGAGATGGTTTTAAGTTGGTTTTTGAATCCAATAAAGTTGTAATTTCTAAGTGTGGACAATTTGTTGGAAAAGGCTATGAGTGCGGAGGCTTGTTCCGCCTATCTTTGTGAGATATTTGCACTAAAGTTATTAATAATGTTTGCCACAATAATGAGTCTGATATTTGGCATTCACGACTTTGTCATATTAACTTTGGATGCATGACGCGGCTAGCCAATATGAATTTAATTCCGAAAATCTCTACTGTCAAGGGCTCTAAGTGCCAAGTATGTGTGCAAGCTAAGCAACCTCGCAAGTCCCATAAGACTGCAGAGGCAAGAGACTTGGCGCCACTAGAGCTTATTTATTCTGATCTTTGTGAGATGAATGGCGTGTTGACAAAAGGTGGAAAGAGATACTTCATGACGTTGATTGATGACTCCACTAGATATTTGAAATTTCGTTGAAATTTTTAACCCTATTTGCCATCCCACATTTCTTCTTGTTGAGGACCGACAACATATGACCCAATTGCTGCACTCTAGTTCCACATCTCGACATTCTTTGAAGAAAACTCATTTATGCCAAACCTTTGGTAGTCGAATCAAGAAACTAAGCAAGCAGGCTAGACTAAGCAGCATATCAACTATCTTGGCATTAGAAGCTTATACCTCCATACTGACAATTAGCATAAATCAACAACAAAGCACTATATTGTGTGGGTCGTCCGCACTAAGGTAAATAATGTTAGGCATGATAGAAGCCGCCCCCTTTACATCACTAATTTCCCCTTCAAAATTCAAGCCTAACGACAACATGCCCCTCTATTAAAGGAAAAAGGCGAGACTAAATTAGAGAGAACACATTACAAATATGCTCAGAATTGCTTCACAATCTAAACGTATAGTACAGTTCATAACTGGATCAAGGGGTAGAAATGAGATGTTATTTCCTAGATGAGATGTTATTTTCTAAGTGGGATGTTTGTTTTCTAATCTAACTAACATACATATTGTGTGTGCATGAGGTCTTCACAGGGCAATCTCACCAAGAACGGTCTGAAGATAAGGTGAACTTGCACAAATTTTGGTAGCAATATGTCCAGCCACCTCTCTTCAGCTTAGATGCCCTGGAAGAAATCATAAACATATCACCCAATCAATCTACATACATGACCTTAATCCATTGTTAGAATCACTATGCATTGCCGACCTATAGTAAAAATAGTATATATGGCAGCACTTAGGTGTCATATTTGCAGTTTATAATTTCGAGAGTTATCGTAATAAAATAGACAGGGCGCTCTTCTTTGATGGAAAAAGGTAAATCGCCGAGAGTAGTACTCGGTATTATACAAAGCATCACCATTTTTTTTAAATGTATCCTTTCAGAAAAATGTGAGAAAAAGGTATGTCGATGACAACTAATATATTTGTGAGAAATTCGATATTCGAAATTCATACTGAGAGAAAGCAGAAACAAAACCCTGCACCTAGCTCGTGGACCACATGCCCTCATAAACAGTGTCTCTGTAGTTGACTTCTTTCCCCATGCCCATCTCATCGTTCCTGACCGCACTGTTGGAAATATGCCCTAGAGGCAATAATAAAAGAGTTATTATTATATTTCCTTGTTAATGATAATCGTTTATTATCCATGCTATAACTGTATTGATTGGAAACTCAAATACATGTGTGGATAAATAGACAAACTTTGTGTCCCTAGTAAGCCTCTTCAGGACTAGCTCGTTGATCAAAGATGACCGCGGTTTCCAGGTCATAGACATGAGTTGTCATTTGATAACGGGATCACATCATTAGGAGAATGATGTGATGGACGAGACCCAAACGTTAAACATAGCTTTTGATCGTATCAGTTATCGCTATAGTTTTCTGCATGTCAAGTATAAGTTCCTATGACCATGAGATCATGTAACTCACTGACACCGTAGGAGTGCTTTGTGTGTGCCAAATGTCGCAACGTAACTGGGTGACTATAAAGGTACTCTACAGGTATCTCCGAAGGTGTCTGTTGAGTTGACATGGATCGAGACTGGGATTTGTCACTCCGTGTGACGGAGAGGTATCTCCGGGCCCACTCGGTAATACGTCATCTCAATGAGCTCAAAGTGACTAAGTAGTTGGTCACGAGATTATGTATTGCGGAACGAGTAAAGAGACTTGCCGGTAACGAGATTGAACTAGGTATAGAGATACCGACGGTCGAATCTCGGGCAAGTAACATACCGACGAGACAAAGGGAACTGTATACGGGATTGCCTGAATCCTTGACATCGTGGTTCATCCGATGATATCATCGAGGAACGTGTGGGAACCAATATGGGTATCCAGATCCCGCTATTGGTTATTGACCTGGGAGTGTCTCGGTCATGTCTGCATAGTTTCCGAACCCGCAGGGTCTACACACTTAAGGTTCGGTGACGCTAGGGTTGTTAGTGAGAACAGTGCATGGTTACCGAAGGTTGTTCGGAGTCCCGGATGAGATCCCGGACGTGACGAGGGTCTCCGGGATGGTCCGGGGACGAAGATTGATATATAGGATGAGAGTGATCGGAGTCCGGAAGTGTTCCGGGGAGCACCGGGAAGTCGGCGGATGACCGAAAGGGGTTTCGGGGGTCCCGGAAGGAGTTTCGGGCCTAATGGGCCACAAAGGGGGGACACAACAGCCCTCATAGGGCTGTGCGCCCCCCCTGGGCCCTCTCCTCATGCGCCAAGGGGGCTGGCCCCTCCTAGGGCTGCCGCACCCCCTAGCTTGGGGGGCAAGGCGCCTGGGGGGGGGGGGAGCCCTAACCCTGGCCGCAGCCCTGGCCGCCGCCCCCCCCATCTCCACTTGGCCGCCGCCCCTAGGGGTAAACCCTAGGGCGCCCCTCCCCTCTCTACCCCCCTATATAAAGAGAGGCAGAGGGAGGGCAGCCACACACGTTCGTGCCTCGGCACTGCCCTCCCTCTCCCACATCCATCTTCGCGAACTCCGCAGTGCTTGGCGAAGCCCTGCTGGAATCCTCCACCACCATCTCCACCACGCCGTCGTGCTGCCGGTGTCTCCATCAACCTCTCCTTCCCCCTTGCTGGATCAAGAAGGAGGAGACGTCCCCGAGCTGTACGTGTGAAGAACGCGGAGGCACCGTTGCTTCGGTGCTTGGATCTTCAGCGATCTGAATCGCGGCGAGTACGACTCCATCAACCGCGTTCTTGAACGCTTCCGCTTAGCGATCTACAAGGGTATGTGGATCCAACTCTCCCCTCGTAGATGCATCTCCTAGATTGATCTTGGTGAGCGTAGGAAAATTTTTTGTTTCCCATGCAACGTTCCCCAACAGTGGCATCATGAGCTAGGATCTTGCGTAGATGCTTTCACGAGTAGAACACAAAAGGGTTTGTGGACGTTGATGTTTAGATTGCTTCCCTCCTTAGTCTTTCTTGATTCAGCGGTATTATGGGATGAAGCGGCCCGGACCAACTTTACATGTCCACGTACATGAGACCGGTTCCATCGACAGACATGTGACTTTTGTTGCATAAGATGGCTGGCGGGTGTCTGTCTCTCCTATCTTAGTTGAATCGGAATAGAACAAGGCGGTCCTTGTAGAAGGTTAAATAGCAACTTAAATATCACCGTTGTGGCTTTGCGTAGGTAAGAAGCGTTCTTACTAGATACCCATAGCAGCCACGTAAAACATGCAACAACAAATTAGAGGACGTCTAACTTGTTTTTGCAGGGTATGTATGTGATATGATATGGCCAATGACATGATGAGATATATTTGATGTATGAGATGATCATGTTGTAATAGTTAATATCGACTTGCATGTCGATGTATACGGCAACCGGCAGGAGCCATAGGGTTGTCTTTAATTTTTGTATGACCTGCGTGTCAATCATTAAGCGCTTTGTAATGCTTTACTTTATCGCTAAACGGTAGCAATAGTAGTAAGAGCATGGTGGGCGCGCGACAACCCCGATGGCGACACGATGATGGAGATCATGATGATGGGGATCATGGTGTGGCGCCGGTGACGATGGAGATCATGCCGGTGCTTTGGAGATGGAGATCAAAAGCACGAGTTGATGGCCATATCATGTCACTTATGATTTGCATGTGATGTTAATCCTTTTATGCATCTTATTTTGCTTAGGACGATGGTAGCATTATAAGATCATCCTTCACTAAAATTTCAAGATAAAATTGTGTTCCCCCCGAGTGTGCGCCGTTGCGAAGGTTCGTCGTTTCGAAGCACCACGTGATGATCGGGTGTGATAGACTCTACGTTCGCATACAACGGGTGCAAGCCAGTTTTGCACATGCAGAACACTCGGGTTAGACTTGACGAGCCTAGCATGTACAGACATGGCCTCGGAACACGGAAGACCGAAAGGTCGAGCATGAGTCATATAGTAGATATGATCAACATGTAGATGTTCACCATTGACACCACCTCATCTCACGTGATGATCGGACTTGGGTTGGTGGATCTGGATCATGTCACGCTCGAATGACCAGAGGGATGTCAATTTGAGTGGGAGTTATAAATAATTTGATTAGGTAATAACTCACTTATCATGAACAATAGTCTAAAATGTCTTTGCAAATCTTTTGTTGTAGATGGCTCGCGCAGTAGCTCCCCTGAATTTTAATGCGTTCCTAGAGAAAGCTAAACTGAAAGATGATGGGAGCAACTTTGTGGACTGGCTCCGCAATCTGAGGATCATCCTCACAGCTGCCCAAAAGGTTTATGTCCTAAGTGCACCGCTAGGTGAACCCCCCGCTCCGGCCTCTGTGGACGTTATGAACGCCTGGCAGACGCGCTCGGATGACTACTCAGTCGTGCAGTGTGCCATGTTGTATAGCTAGGAAGGAGGACTTCAAAGGCGTTTTGAACGTCATGGAGCATATGAGATGTTCCAGGAGTTGAAGTTCATCTTTGAAAAGAATGCTAAGATCGAGAGGTATGAGACCACCGATAAATTCTTTGCTTGCAAGATGGAGGAGAATTCGTCTGTCAGTGAGCACTTGCTGAAGATGTCTGGGTACTATACCCGCATAGCTGATCTGGGACTTGTGTTCCCGGAGGAGGCTATCATTGACAGAATTCTCCAGTCACTCCCACCTAGCTACAAGAGCTTCGTGCAGCAGTATAACATGCAAGGGATGAACAAGTCCATCGCCGAGCTGTTTTCAATGCTGAAAGTCGCTGAGGCAGACATCCAGAAGGAGTATCAAGTGTTGATGGTCAATAAAACCACCAGTTTCAAGAAAAATGGCAAGGGCAAGAAGGGTAACTCTAAGAAGGGTGGCAAGGCAGTTGCTCATCCAGTGAAGAAACCCAAGGCTGGGCCCAAGCTAGAGACTGAGTGTTTCTATTGCAAGGGGAACGGCCACTGGAAGCGGAACTGCCCCAAGTATCTGGCAGACAAGAAGGGGGCCAACAACAACAAAAAGCAAGGTATATGTGATATACATGTTATTGATGTGTACATCACCAACTCTCGTTGTAGTGCCTGGGTATTTGATACCGGTTCGGTTGCTCACATTTGCAACTCTAAACAGGAACTACGGAATAAACGGAGGCTGGCGAAGGACGAAGTGACGATGCGCGTGGGGAATGGTTCCAAGGTTGATGTGATCGCCGTCGGCACGCTCGCTCTTCGATTACCATCGGGATTAGTTATGAACCTGAATAATTGTTATTTAGTGCCTGCGTTGAGCATGAACATTATATCTGGATCTTGTTTATTGCGAGACGGTTACTCATTTAAATCAGAGAATAAAGGTTGTTCTATTTATATGGGTAATATCTTTTATGGTCATGCACCCGAAGTTAGGGGTTTATTCTTATTGAATCTCGATAGTGATGATACACATGTTCATAACATTGATGCCAAAAGATGTAGAGTAGACAACGATAGTACCACTTTCTTGTGGCACTGCCGTCTGGGTCATATCGGCGTGAAACGCATGAGGAAGCTCCATGCTGATGGACTTTTGGAGTCTCTTGATTTTGAATCACTTGACACATGCGAGCCGTGCCTCATGGGCAAGATGACTAAGACCCCGTTTTCAGGAACAATGGAACGGGCAAGTGACTTATTGGAAATCATACATACTGATGTGTGTGGCCCGATGAGTGTCACGGCGCGCGGTGGATATCGTTATTTTCTCACCTTCACTGACGACTTGAGTAGATATGGGTATATTTACTTGATGAAGCATAAGTCTGAAACGTTTGAAAAGTTCAAGCAATTTCAGAGTGAAGTTGAGAATCATCGTAACAAGAAGATCAAATTCCTACGATCTGATCGAGGGGGAGAGTATCTGAGTTATGAGTTTGGCAATCACTTAAGAAAATGTGGAATCGTTTCACAGTTGACGCCACCTGGAACACCACAGCGTAATGGTGTGTCCGAACGTCGTAATCGAACCCTATTAGATATGGTGCGTTCTATGATGTCTCTTGCCGATTTGCCACTATTGTTCTGGGGATATGCGTTAGAGACAGCTGCATTCACTTTAAATAGGGCTCCATCTAAGTCCGTTGAGACAACACCGTATGAACTATGGTTTGGTAAGAAACCTAAGTTGTCTTTTCTCAAAGTTTGGGGTTGCGATGCTTATGTTAAAAGGCTTCAGCCAGAAAAGCTCGAACCCAAAGCGGACAAATGTGTCTTCATAGGATACCCAAAAGAGACAGTTGGGTACACCTTCTATCTCAGATCCGAGGGCAAAGTGTTTGTCGCTAAGAACGGGTCCTTTCTCGAGAAAGAGTTTCTCTCGAAAGAATTGAGTGGGAGGAAGGTAGAACTTGATGAGGTTATTGAACCTCTGCTTCAACCAGAGAGTTGCGCAGCACAGAAAGATGTTTTTGTGGAGCCTGCAGCGGTTGAAGAGGAAGCCAATGATGATGATCAAGAAACTTCTGATCAAGTTACTACCGAACCTCGTAGGTCGACAAGGGTACGCACTGCACCTGAGTGGTATGGTAACCCTGTCTTGGTGGTCATGTTGTTAGACAACAGTGAACCTACGAGCTATGGAGAAGCGATGGTGGGCCCGGATTCCGACAAATGGTTAGAGGCCATGAAATCCGAGATGGGATCCATGTATGAAAACAAAGTATGGACTTTGGAAGTATTACCTGAAGGTCGGAAGGCCATTGAGAATAAATGGATTTTTAAGAAGAAGACGGACGCTGACGGCAATGTCACCGTGTATAAAGCTCGACTTGTGGCAAAGGGTTTTTCACAAGTTCAAGGAATTGACTACGATGAGACTTTCTCACCCGTAGCGATTCTTAAATCCGTCCGAATCATGTTAGCGATAGCTGCATATTTCGATTATGAAATTTGGCAGATGGATGTCAAAACAGCGTTCCTTAACGGTTTTCTTAAGGAAGAGTTGTATATGATACAACCGGAAGGTTTTGTCGATCCAGAGAATGCTGACAAAGTATGCAAGCTCCAGCGTTCCATTTATGGGCTGGTGCAAGCATCTCGGAGTTGGAATCTTCGCTTTGATGAGGTGATCAAAGCGTTTGGGTTTGTACAAGTTTATAATGAAGCTTGTATTTACAAGAAAGTGAGTGGGAGCTCTATAGCGTTTCTAATATTATATGTGGATGACATATTGCTGATTGGAAACAATATAGAATTTTTGGATAGCGTGAAGGGGTATTTGAACAAGAGTTTTTCGATGAAGGATCTCGGTGAAGCTGCTTTCATATTGGGCATCAAGATCTATAGAGATAGATCAAGACGCTTGATAGGACTTTCACAAAGTGCATACCTTGATAAAAGTTTTGAAGAAGTTCAAAATGGATCAATCCAAGAAGGGGTTCTTGCCGGTATTGCAAGGTACGAAGTTGAGTAAGACTCAATGCCCAGTGACTGCAGAAGATAGAGAAAAGATGAGTGTCGTCCCCTATGCTTCAGCCATAGGCTCTATCATGTATGCAATGCTGTGCACAAGACCAGATGTCAGCCTTGCCATAAGTATGGCCGGAAGGTTTCAAAGTAATCCTGGTATGGATCACTGGATAGCGGTCAAGAATATCCTAAAGTACCTGAAAAGGACTAAGGAGATGTTTCTCGTTTATGGAGGTGATCAAGAGCTCGTCGTAAAGGGTTACGTCGATGCAAGCTTTGACACTGATCCGGATGAATCTAAGTCTCAAACCGGATACGTATATATTCTCAACGGGGGAGCGGTAAGCTGGTGCAGTTCCAAGCAAAGCGTGGTAGCCGATTCTACATGCGAAGCGGAGTACATAGCTGCCTCGGAGGCGGCAAAGGAAGCTGTCTGGATGAAGGAGTTCATGACAGATCTTGGAGTTGTGCCTAGTGCACTAAACCCAATGACTCTGTTTTGTGACAACACTGGTGCCATTGCTCTAGCCAAGGAACCAAGGTTTCACAAGAGGACCAGACACATAAAGCGACGCTTCAATTCCATCCGCGATTCAGTCAAGGAGGAGGACATAAGCATTTGCAAAGTACACACGGATTTGAATGTTGCAGATCCGTTGACTAAGCCTCTTCCACGGGCTAAGCATGATCAACACCAAGACTCTATGGGTGTTAGATTCATTACCTTGTAATGCTAGATTATTGACTCTAGTGCAAGTGGGAGACTGTTGGAAATATGCCCTAGAGGCAATAATAAAAGAGTTATTATTATATTTCCTTGTTCATGATAATCGTTTATTATCCATGCTATAACTGTATTGATTGGAAACTCAAATACATGTGTGAATAAATAGACAAACTTTGTGTCCCTAGTAAGCCTCTTCAGGACTAGCTCGTTGATCAAAGATGACCGCGGTTTCCAGGTCATAGACATGAGTTGTCATTTGATAACGGGATCACATCATTAGGAGAATGATGTGATGGACGAGACCCAAACGTTAAACATAGCTTTTGATCGTATCAGTTATCGCTATAGTTTTCTGCATGTCAAGTATAAGTTCCTATGACCATGAGATCATGTAACTCACTGACACCGTAGGAGTGCTTTGTGTGTGCCAAACGTCGCAACGTAACTGGGTGACTATAAAGGTACTCTACAGGTATCTCCGAAGGTGTCTGTTGAGTTGACATGGATCGAGACTGGGATTTGTCACTCCGTGTGACGGAGAGGTATCTCCGGGCCCACTCGGTAATACGTCATCTCAATGAGCTCAAAGTGACTAAGTAGTTGGTCACGAGATTATGTATTGCGGAACGAGTAAAGAGACTTGCCGGTAACGAGATTGAACTAGGTAT
>LR738714.1:771510858-771533069 GCA_902687465.1 Secale cereale | reverse complement strand
CCCCGACCCTCTCCACCCGCTCACCCCACCACCATCCCCATCCCCCTGCCACCTCTCGCCGGCGTGCGTCGTCGCTTCCGGCCCCGACCTCGCGCCCTCCCTACTTGGGCCTCGGCGTGCCGGCCCGGGCTCGGAGCCCCCCCTCCGCCGACGCCCAGCCGCGGCGGCCCCGGCCTCCCTGCTTGCCCACTGCATCGGCGCCAACTTCGCCGGTGAGATTTTTTTTCTTCATTTTTACATTTTTACTGCTTGTTATGTGATAGATGCATGTGTGTATTGAAATATGGATGAATGGATGTTGGTGAAGTTTGTGATAGATGGATGGATTGATGTATGATTGGTTAGTTTTGTCTTTGGTCAAGTTAGTGATAGGTTATGTTGATTCATCTCCGTGAAGTGATATTGGACGTTTTGCGAATGGTGGAGAGTAGAGATGCATAGTTTCATTTTGTGATGTTGACAAAACTGGTATCTGATGAGTAGTTATTTTATCATGATGATCTTGCTAAAAAAAGTTGAAGAGCAAAATTTGACACTTGATGAAAATTAGGATTTGAAGTATCATGATGATCTAAAGCCTTGACTAGATGTTATTACCAATATGATTTTTTTATAGTTTGAATTGTCAATGCTTTATGTGATGTGAGGCCCTCAAATTTTTTGACTCGGTAAAATTTACAGGGTTTGTGGTATTTCATCTCCCTAGAGCCTTCGTCGTCTGAGTTTTTGGTCCGTGATCCTACCGCTGCTCGACTACTTCCTCTGCAGCGGAGGGTGAGCTACAAATCCACTTTCACCTCCTACCCTATTTTAACTAGATTTCATTCTCAAGTCAAGTGACGTAACCTAGGCGTCTCCCGTCCGAAAGGGTTGCATCGATAAATATGCATTCAATTGCATATTTATCACCGCAGCTCTTTCGGATTGTCCAGCGTTTTCCATGGACAGCCCGAGGATGTGTAGATTGGGTATGTTCTCCATGTTCTACCCCGTTCCGAGACAGGATTTCGACGGTGCCTCCACATTGTTCTCCGGAGCACATTCTCTCGGCTATTTGCCGAGACGTGTTTCTGGAGAACAGCGGGGAGGTGCTGCCGAAATTTTGTCTCGGAACGGGGTAGAATGGAGGACGTACTCAATCTACACATCCTCGGGTGGGATTAGGACCCATCTTTACCTATTAGGGATGTAGGTGGATTAAACGCGGTAGAAACTGAAAATTTGATATGATTAATTTAAGTGAACCCTTAATTATGTTGTGTGGGTTGCAAAAAAGCAGAGGATGGCAGATAATCAGTGGATGTACAGTGGTTTTATCCGTCGGAATCGAGTAACATCAGAGTGGATCACGAAAACCGATGTGTATTTGAAGGAGATATTCCGTCGTCCAATGAGAATTATCCCTCCATGCCCCTGTGCGAGATGTGCCAGACGTCACCGTAGAAATCAGACAGACATGAGTGAGCACCTTCGCACTTACGGATATATGCCAAACTTTGACATGCCGCCGATAAACATAGCCGAGCAGGACCGTGGTAGAGAGGAGGTGATGCGACAACGCATCGATGGATACGAGGACGACGGGGTCAGGGACATGCTAGATGATGTCATTGTTGCAGAAACGGCAAATGCGACACCTTCAGAGAATGAACCGGAGGAGCCGGAGGCAACTGCAAAGGCCTTCTTGGAGGTCTTGGCCTCGTTGAAGAAACCTCTTTATGCGGGTGCGAAAATATCTCAGCTGGATGCCATCTCGCAACTGATTGCAGTCAAGGCTGAGTACGGCTGTAGCCAGAAATGCTTCGAAGCATTCCTGGGAGTATGGGCTAACAGCCTCCCTGAGGGTCATGAACTGCCGAAAAGCATGTACGATACAAAGAAAATCATGAAGGCACTCTCTATGGATTATGAGAAAATAGATGTTTGCCCGAAGAATTGCCTTTTGTTTAGGCACGAGTATGCGGATGACAAGTACTGTAGGAAGTGCGGTTCGTCTCGGTACATTGAGGTGGTCGGTGAGGATGGTGAGAAAAAGCAGCTAACTATCCCCGTTAAGGTTCTTCGGTATCTTGATTTTATAAAAAGACTGCAGCGCCTTTTCATCACGAAGGAGTCTGCCAAAATGATGAAGTGGCACAAGGAAGGTATAAGGTACAATCCAAATAAAATCGTACATCCATCGGGAGGGGAAGCATGGAAGTCATTCGATGAAGAATACCCCGAGGAAGCAGCCGAGGCTGGGAATGTCAGAATAGCCATATCAGGTGATGGGTTGAATCCATATGGTATGTCGTCCAATCCATACAGCTGCTGGCCTGTGTTTGTAATTCCGCTCAATCTTCCTCCCGGTGCCCTAATGCAACGGAAGACCATGTTCTTGTCGCTCATCATTCCGGGGCCTGACTACCCGGGGAAGCAATTGGGTGTGTTTATGCAGCCGCTTGTGGATGCTTTGCACCATTCTTGGTACTTTCCGAGGTTGACATACGACCGAGATCTGCAGAGAAATTTCTTGATGAAAGTTTGGTTGCACTATTGCATGCATGACTTTCCCGGCTATGCTCTATTCTGCGGATGGTGTACAAGTGGTAAGATGCCATGCCCAGTGTGCATGCAGGCTCTGCGAATGATTTGGCTGAGTAAGGGTGGCAAGTATGTAGCCTTTGACCTGCATCGACAGTTCCTCCCTCCAGACCATCCAGACAGGGAAGACAAGAAGAACTTCACGAAAGGCCGGGTTGTTCATGAAGTAACCGAGATTCCAACATTTTCGGGAACAGATGTTCTTGCTCAGCTAAAAGCTCTCAAGCCTAAAGGCAAAGGCAAAGGCAAAGGCAAAGGCAAAGGCTTCGAGGGATATGGTGAGATGCACAACTGGACTCACATTACCCCATTCTCGCAGCTTCCCTATTTCAAGGACCTCAAACTTCCTTACAATATTGATGTGATGCACACCGAAAAGAATGTGGCAGAGTCCCTTTTCACAACGATCCTCAACATTACTGATAAGACGAAGGATAACGTTAAAGCTAGAGCCGATCAACAGAGAATTTGTGATAGACCACGGCTGAACATGAAGCCTCCCACAGGCAGTCGAAAAAACTGGTTCAAGCCAGATGCTGACTTTGTCCTTAAACCGCCGGGAAAAAAAGAAGTACTTATCTGGCTGAAACAAATTTTGAAGTTCCCCGATGGTTATGCATCGAATATAAGTAAGGGAGTCAATCTTTCAACGGGCAAAGTGACCGGCCTGAAGAGTCATGACTACCATTTATGGATTGAGCGGATAATGCCGGTGATGGTTCGAGGCTATGTCCCCGAGCATGTCTGGCGAGTGCTTGCCGAGCTTAGCCATTTCTTCCGCACACTCTGTGCTAAAGAAGTAAGTAAAGAGGTGATTGAAAAATTGCATAAGAAGGCACCGGAGTTGATAGTCAAGCTAGAGAAAATCTTTCCGCCAGGCTTCTTTACTCTGATGACACATCTCATTCTGCACCTCGCGAACGAGGTATTGTTGGGGGGCCTGTGCAGAATCGCTGGCAGTACGGCCCTGAGAGGCAGAACAAGCATCTCCGACGGAAATGTGGAAACAAAGCTAAGATTGAAGCTTCCATAGCTGAGGCGGTTATCCTAGAGGAGGTGTCAGACCTCAGGACATCATACTATCCAGACCATGTTCCCCATCTGCATAACAAGGTGCCTCGATACAATATAGAAGAGCCCAAGTATCAACCCAGGCTCGATCTATTCAACACGCAAGGGGGGAGGGCTGGGGCCTCGAAATCTTATAACATGCCACGACAAGAGTGGGAGGACCTCATGTTCTATATCTTGCACAACATCAAGGAAGTTGAGGAAGTGTGGATGAGGTAATACCACTACACCATTCCTTTATGTCTTCCACATCATGTTCCATGTTCACTTAGTCCCGGTCTAACACCGCTTTTCTTATTTTTAGTGATTTCGTTCAAGTGGAATGGACGGGAGTGAATCCTCCTACTGAGGCAGAGGCACTTACTCTTCTCCGTCATGGAAACCCTGGACGTAAAAATTTTGTTGCTTGGTTCATGGAGAAAGTAATTTTCCACACTCCCCTATTAAATACCTACTTCAACATTTATTAGTTAACCAAACTAATGCACGCAACAATTTCCATTATACTTGTAGGGAAAAGATCCGAACATATCTATGGATGATGAATTGAGATGGGTTTCCATGGGTTTTGACCCTGCCGTCATGACATGTAAAAAGTATGATGTGAATGGGTATCGCTTCCATACAGAGGAGCACCAAAACAGCCGCCCCGATCCCAAAACTATAAATACCGGAGTGTACACCCCCGGTCAAAATTCAGTAGACTACTACGGAAGGGTACAAAATATATACGAGGTTAAATACCGCCAGGGGCGTGAGACCCTAAGTCTTCCTGTGTTCAAATGTCGATGGTTCGATCCGCGGGAGGGGGTAAAACATACGCCTTCCATTGGTTTGGTAGAAGTTAAACCATCAACCGTCTATGCCGGAGCCGATCTCTTCATTGCGGCTACCCAAGCTACACAAGTATATTATCTGCCTTACCCATGCCAGAAAGCGTATCTAAAGGGTTGGGAAGTTGTGTTCAAGGTTTCGCCACATGGTAAGCTGCCAGACCCGAATGAAGACGATTACTACAAGTCTACAACATTAACCCCATGACATACGAGGGAGTGTTCTATCAAGAGCAACCTGATGATGATGATGATGATGATGATGGTGTGGTTAGAAACGATGACGCTAGACCATTGGGTGATGATGATGTGGACCCAAACATCGACGATACACGGAATGATGGTGAGACCATTGTCAATGAAAATGACATACTTATGCTAGAAAAGTTAAACGAAGCCGCTGACGACGAGGAAGAGCCTCCACCTCCGTCGGACAACGAAGATGATATGATTGATAGTGATGATGAGACGGACCGAGAAAGAGGTTACAACAGTGATGATTCATATGGGTTCTAGCAGATGTACGTTTCAAGTATTTTTTTTCCTATAGTTTAGGAATATGCCTTTTTATGCATTTTTATTAATGTGTTTATTATCATGCATTTTCCTTCATTTCATTAATTTACTAATTGCTTTTTCTCTTTTCAATGCAGGTTCGTGGAACATGGGCAAGGGGAAGGCCGACGGCGTGGGTTTCCTACGCAAGGTCGTCGGGGGGGCTAGTCGGAGTGGTCGAGCACGTAATCCTCCCCCTCGGCTACTTGACGATGACTCCTCACAGGGAGGTCGAGGGAGAGGTGCCCCTAGAGGAGGAGGAGGGAGATCCTCTAGAGGACGAGGTGCTGGGGGGAGAGCCACTACAGGGGGTCGCGGCCAGAAAGAGCGCACCCTCACCGACTTAGGGGTGTTGTCTTCGAGGCCCTCCTCTAGTGAGGTACCCTCCTCTAGTGAGGTACACTCTAGGGAGGAGGAGGAGGAGGTGGAGGTGGAGGAGGAGGAGGAGGAGGTGGCGGAGGAGGCAGGCGAGGAGGAGGAGGAGGAGGAGGAGGGCGAGGCAGGCGAGGAGGAGGGTGGTGGCGGGGATGATGGTGGTGACGGGAACGGGGTTGACAACAAGGGGTGGCTGCGTGGTAACGCAAAGCTACCAAAGCAGGTTCCTGCTACTGAGGAGCAGAAGTGGCTCATTCAGCCCACGGGAAAAGAGTAAGCGCCACTTTGTAATAATTTCATTATTTTGCTTGTCACATGCTTATTCCGGTTGTTATTTATTTTGCTTGTCACATGCTAATAATTCATTCTTTTGCAGCAACTGGATATATTCTAAAGGGGTCCGTATTCCCAACGGCCTCATCACTGTCTTGCTGAAGTTACACTGGCCGGGGTTGTACTGTCCGGATCCAGTCAGGCAGCCGGATCGTCGGGTTTTGGCCACGAGCTGGGACCATTGGGAAGCGGCCCCCCACGCGGACCATGACACCCATGCCAAGGCCGTGATCACTACTTTTTGGGTGAGTTCTCTTCAGAAGTCCATTCTACTTTCATGTATGATTTAACTCAGGGCTTCTTCCATTCTTGTTTCATGCATGTTTGTAGAAATTCTATCGAGTTCTTCCGGAGCATAGGGCTAGAGCGGACCAGATTGTGCTGCGCCAATGCAAGAAGAAGGCCCGCCAGCTGCAGTACGAGGTGCGCTATGTGGCCATCTCCACATACTACCACGACGTTCTTGGTGTGAAGATGACCAAGGAAGATGCGCGGAGGATGGGCATTACCTTGGAGAAGCCCGAGTTCTTGGCGGTAAGTATAAAAGATTTTCCATTATGCCATTATGCTTCCATTATGCCATTATGCTTTTCATTATGATTTTTCATTATGCTTTCATTATGCCATTATGCCATTATGCTCTTATTATGCTTTTATTATGCTTTATGCTTTATGCTTCCATAACACCAATTTGGACACACCTATATGCCATTATGCTTTTATTATGTAGGTGTGTCCAAATTGGTGTTATGGAAAAGACGAGTCCTGGGCGGCATTGGTTGATCTTTGGTGTGATGAGGCTGGAGCCTGGGCGGCTATGAGAACCAAAAATAAGGCTAACCGAGGGACGGAGGGAGTACATGCTCAGGGAAAACGAAACCACTATCTCCACAAGGCAGTTAATGTATGACTAATCCCATTAAACATTCTTCTTCTATTTACCATCAGTTTCTTATGTATGACTAACCTCTGTTTGGTGGTGCAGGAGGAGAAACTGAAGCGGCCGCTGTCAGACATGCAGGCGTGGGAGATCGCCCATACGCGGAAGGACCCCAAGCCTGGCGAGCACAAGTACTACGGCAAGAAGACCGCGGGGAACATCCAAGCATACTCTTAAGCCTATTTAAAGTTGCATCCTGACACACCTGACCCCATTGCGGCGCCTCTGGACGAAAGGGCGGTGGTGAGCATGGGGCCCAAGGAGCACGGTCGGGAGGCGGTTCTCGATGCTGTGATCACTCCTAGTATCTCCTACACACAGCTTCGTCGGATCGACCCGAGCCTGAGCCAGCGCACGAGCCAGCCAGTGACCAGTGCACAGTCCCTCTTCCAGGAGCAACAATCTGTAAGTATTTTCCCTCTTATCTTCATTGCTCATTTTATTTTCCGCATTTATTATTTTTATGAGTTCCATCATGGCATACCGTAGGCCTACCTGGAGTACACACGCCAGGAGACCATGGCGTGGCATAAGAGGCTTTATGAACACCAAGTGCAGAGGGATCTCCAGATGCAGCAGGCTTTTCAGGAAATGGCGGCCGGCAGGTGTCCTCAGTTGCAGCCAGCACTATGCCCTCCAGCGCAACCAGTGCTGCTGACCTTTGAGGAGTTTGTGGCACAGACCGCTGGCCCCTCGCCGGTTAGTTCATCCCCAATCTATTCATCCAAAGCATGTCATGCCTTTCAACATAGTCATATATCCCGTTAATATGTCTTTTCAACATCCAGGGAACAGGTGGATCTACCGTTGGCGGTGGTCTTCGCAGCACTCCGGAGACACGGAGGCGGAGGCGGAGGCGGAGGCGGAGGTGGAGGCTTCGGCGGTCTTGGTGGTAGCTCTGCTGCTAGCAGTGACGTCTTGGGCTTCGGCGGTCTTGGCGGTGACGACCTCTGTGGTGCTCGATGATAGTCCTAGATGACTTGCGTGCTTATCTATATGCTTATGTGATCACTATCGGCAGAGTTGGTTGTGTTGATGATCATTTAGAGATTTGTGTGTGATGATGCTTAATTATGCATATATTGTTGTGATGGTGCCGGATGATATGTGCTGCTGTTTATATGTTTATTCTGTTATATATGTCTATTCTATCATATATATGTGCTGTTGTTTGAATTGAATTCATTTGAAACAAAACAGAAAAAAAAGCAGAAGAAAACTATGCCGACGGCAAGGCCGTCGGCATAGGGATGCTGTGAGCTCCCAGTAGCTGACACGTGGCAGCTATGCCGACGACCTGACCGTCGGCACACAATTTGTACTAAGCCGACGGCCTGGCCGTCGGCATAGCTGCCACGCGTCAGCTACTGGGAGCTGCGTATGAATGGGTAAGCCGACGACATAGCCGTCGGCTTATAATTCAATATATGCCAACGGCCGGGCCGTCGGCATAGGCCTGGTCCACGACCAACGGCAGGCAGCCACGTGGCAGGCCTATGCCGACGACGGCCGTCGGCATAGCCCTAGTCCGCGAGCAACGTCGGGCCGCCACGTGGCTGACTATGCCGACGGCTGGCCGTCGGCATAGACCTGGTCCACGAGCAGCGACTGGCCGCCACGTGGCAGCCCTATGCCGACGGCAGGCCGTCGGCATAGCCATGTGCCACGTGGCGGCCCGTCGCTGGGCGAACTTGACGGCTGTGGGCGCCGTTAGGCACGGACTTTGCCGACGGTCGTTGCCGTCGGCATTGATGTATGGCCGCCGTCGGCATAGCATATATGCCGACGGCTTTTCTATGCCGACGGCCGACCAGGCTATGCCGACGTATATGTTGCCGACGGCCCTATGCCGACGAGGGCCGTCGGTATAGGTCTGTCCCGACGGGACTCAGGGCTATGCCGACGGCCCTGGCCGTCGGCATAGGGGGCGATTCTGGTAGTGTCTCCTCGTTCTCTTCCTCTGTGGCCTCGTCTTCTCTCCCGTGGGTCGCCGACGCCGCAGATCGCTTGGTCTCCGCCTCTCCCCCGCATGCCGCCTCCCCCACTCCCCTTCCCTCACAGCCTACACCCCTCTTATCTCGTCTTCTACCCATTTTTCCTTGCAAGGTGTGGCCCCGCTCTTCCCCATGGCAGCGACGGCAAGGCGTGCGGCGCCGCGAGCAAGGCGTGCGGCGCCGCGAGCTCTTGTCGAGGAAGCCGCAGGAGGACGAGGTCAAGCCGGACTAGGTCGTTGCACCCTCCTACCACACCTCCTTCTCGTGCGGGTTGGTTGCTGCTCTTGCTGGTGCCCGTTCATGTCCTATTTGATTGGCCTGTCGTTTCCTGCTGCTGCTGGAGGTTGCAAGATTATGGTTGGTGAGCTTTTCCTTTTCTTCCTCTCTGGTCCAGTAGGTGTTTAGATGGGCTCAGATTTTGGATGTGATCAGATCTGATTAAATTCTTTTAGACGCATTAGGTGGTCAGATTTGGTTGGATCTTTGAGATTTTTTGTTGCTATGCGGGAGATGGTGCGCCATGCCTAGATTCACACCAGTTTTTTGTTGCCTTTCCTATTTCGTCTGGCGGTTGTAGGTTAGGCGTGGGTTGATGTTGTTGGATTCGGTCAGTCAAAACTATTTCATTGGCACGATCTATTAGTTTGGTTAGTCCCCGTTTTAGGTGTTTGGCTTCAGGATTAGACCATGGATTATTCAAATATATTTTTCTATTGTATGGGTTGGTGCCTGCTTTAGTTCTATGGCTTGAGGACTAATTACATGGATACTTAGTTCTAGGGATTATGCCTGCATTAGCTCTTTGGGTTGAGGATTAATTACATGGATGCTTAGTTCTAGGGATTATGTTTGTCGTAGTTGCAGCTCTTAGATGCTTGATTGATGCATGTTATCATAATTGCAGTTCTTAGATGCTTGATTGATGCCTGCCAAGCAGAGGGGATGAGATGGGTTGTGTATGGCCTTGTGTTTTTGGAAAGTTTCTACCTGAGTTGATTAGATGGTGTGTTGGTTTCGTTGGAAATATAGTGAACAATGTGTGCATGTTGTGGGTACTGTCCTGTTAATCAAAAAGAGCTTCTCAAGGGATGGATTTGTTTGTGTTGGATTAGCGCTTCTGAAGGAGAGGGGAAGGGGCAGTCTGTGCTTGTTTAGATGGTGTCACTGTTGACTTGTTTTCATTCGGTCCCTACTTGGTTATTTATCTTAGGGAGTTTGGCTATGAGGATAATGGGGTTTATATGTCTATTGTGGTTGTAATCCTTTGAACCAAAGTGCTGGATTTATGGCACTGGATTGCGGCTTCTGAACGGGAGGAGGGGCAATCTGTGATAGTTTAGATGGTGTAATTGTTGGCCTATTTTGATTAGTCCCTGCTTGGTTATTTATCTTAGGGAGCTTGGTTAGGATGGTATTTGGGGTTCTATGCCGGCCTATTGTGTTTGCAATCCAGTGAATCAGAGTGCTCTTCTGAAGTGTCATTGCTGGTTTCTTTTGATCATTCCCTGCTTAGCCATTTGTCATAGGGATCATATCGGTCACATGGTTGTTTAGAAAGAACATGGAGGATCTATGCCTACCGTGGTTGCAGTTCTGTGAAGCATAGTGTTGATTTTTGGTTTTAATTGGGTTATCCTGATGGCTCAGTTTCCAGTTTCTAATCATGCATGAGGTATTAGTGTGGTATTGCTAATTGTTTTGGCCTTTATACATACAGCCCCAGGCCGAACCAGAGAAGGTGAGGGCGACGAGCTAAGGTCAGACACCTTCAATTCGCCCTGCGCGTTCATGGTGGCCTGATGATGCCGAATGTTGTGGCTGGGCTGGAGTACGCCCTTGAGACCATTTGCTAGGATGACACCACGTGTCCCCAACATCATCATCCTTGCTGCAGGTGTGCTTGATTGCAGGATCCCCTCCCTCCTCTCCCCCAGCTCACCTACGATCTTCTTATTTTGCGGTTCAGTAGAATGGAACACTTGGATTCATCCTCGCCCGCCACCCACCAGCTGGAACGCAGGGAGGTTGAGCCATGAGCGTAGAGTTTCCATTGCTAAAAATGGTGGTGCTACTGAGCGGTGGTTGACATAGCGGAAGTGCCGTGTGCCATTTCCATCATTGGCTGAGCGGCGAGGTGGAGTTGACGCTATTGAAAATGGTGGTGGTACCATGAGGAAACAGTGAGCTTGCAATGCCTTCAATGCACCAGCGATGGTGTTATTCGGAGATTTCTTAAGCTAGAATATCAATATTTAATTTGGATTGAAATAGTTAGGTCTATCACAAAAAGACATGGCTATCTTGCCTAAATAAATACTTTATGCCCGTACCATATACTTTCTCCAAATGAAAACTCCCCTTTATTTTGCAGGAAACAAGAGAGGAAAGGTAGTTCTGATCTCATGGTGGGCATGTGGTATTGCGGAGCTCCCATGTTCTAGAAAGGGTAACCAAATTGTGCATAGATTAATCTCTTGCTTGGCTGTTTGTGAGGAACTATGACCGCTTTATAATTTTGTTCCTGCTATGGACTGTTCATTGCCATTTTAATATTTTTCCTGATAATATATGGATGTTCATTGCATAATCCATTTTCTTTTCATCCATGTTTGACTAATTTTTGATGGTCATGTCCTATTGTGTATCTTTGTCAAGAATCGGCAAATTATTTATCTGCTTGTTGCCACACAATGAAGGAGAAGAGAAAAAATGAAAGGGATAAATGATCTGCCCAGTAGCCATCAAGATAATTTTAGCTATCTTTTTTTTCTTCTCAAACAGTCATATGGTAGTACTTTTAGTGCTCTTTGTCATTTAGTTTAAATCTATGCAGCTACAGACACATCTTTAGTTTAGGGGAATCTTATCAGATTCGATAGTCTAATCCTGGAGCGTCACTAAATTTACATTTGCAGATAGGACAAGTGAAATGGATAGCATGGTTTATGTTTGGCTCATGTATTGCTTGTGATTTTCTTCTTGTTATTTTTCGTGAATGGTACTCACTGATTTATAGGGATGGAAGATTTGTTATTTGATGTACGTAGCTAGCAAACAATTGGCTCGGGTTTCAGAAAGTGTTGTATGTTTCTTCGTCCTATATTCACTGGAATATTGTTATCAAATTGTGTCACGGAGGTTCATTAGTAGACATGTCTCAGCAATTAATTATTCAGCAAATGAGTGCTTATGTCCTCAACTACCGGGAGGAATAGCTGTTGAATATCAAAACTTACATTTTGAACAGCACTCCCTGCATTATTTGTTTATTCTCGATTTTTATTTAATCCAGAAGCCCTTAATTAGAACACAACTGCCACTACTTACTTAGGGATGGCAGTAGCAAAACATGTGTGAAGCAGGAGCAGGAAGAAGAATTCAACAACTGAATGAGCATGTACTTCTCTTATTAGGAAGACAAGGCCTCATCGTGCTTCCTACGACTTCCTCTTAGCTGTAGATTAGTATAATTGATCTATTAATTGAGATGAGTTCAACAACTACATGAGCATGTGCTCCTTTTAGTTGGAGGACAATTCCTCATTTGGTAAGCTCATGCTTCATGTAACCTGCAGCTGGCTGTTAGATTAGTCTAATTAATTTGGTAATTGAGTGCCTTTTGAGAAATACAGAATATTCTTACCAATTATTTTCAGTTGGCTCCTAGATTAGTCTAATTCATGCTTTATAGTAGCTAACAAGTTACTCATCATCCGGGGAAGAAGAGCAACCAGAGCAATCAAAAATGTGTGAGTATGTCTGCTTCATGCTTTACAGGGAGCCGTATGGCTGTCCTACGTAGAGGGTCGATGTTGTGAACATATTCGCAGGAGGTGCCATGAAGCAGGACTTTGCACAAGGTAAAGCTGGGAACACCTTCATATCCTGATCATCTGACAATATTTCTTGCTTGCTATATTACTCTGTTTCATGATGCACTATTAAATTTATCCTAACTTCTATAAATGTTTGATGGTTGGCTAATTTATCCACCCATTAGGTTTCTCACATTTTCTTCTGAATTTTGTAAATGTTCAGTGCTTGGAGAATCACAATTTTTTCACTATATTAGTATATGAGGATTGAGTTTGTTTCTCTCATTTATTTTGAAACTGAGTATCAGTTTTGATTAGTCATTATCTTTGACCATTTGATAGTGAGTTGATAGAATATTTCTCATTTCAAAATTCCCCTGCTTCAGCCCCTCCTCTTCGAAGAATATTTTTTCTTTTTGTGATTTTTTTGTTTCAGGTCCTGAAGAGGAGGTTTTTGCATCCCTATTATTGTTCATGTCCTTTGTGGGGAAAATGTGATGCTTGGCTGATTGGTAGTGAATCAGATCTAGCACAGAATTACATGTTACATCATTACCATTATGAGTATGGTTGTACAATTGTTTAAGTATTTTTGGTTGAATCTGGATTTTCTCTTCTACAGTTTGTGGATAGTTATCCTTCATTAAGGT
Organism: Secale cereale; assembly: GCA_902687465.1. Classification (NCBI taxonomy): domain Eukaryota; kingdom Viridiplantae; phylum Streptophyta; class Magnoliopsida; order Poales; family Poaceae; genus Secale; species Secale cereale. Next base: position 771,519,920 of record LR738714.1, on the reverse strand, counting down.
GTTTTGACTGAATAGAAGCAGATCAAGAGCCTTTGTCCTTGGTCCTCTAATGACGGCCCTTTGTATGATATTTTTTACAGCTAGTAGATTTCAATAGATGATTATGTTCATATTGATAGTAATTGCTCTTGTGCTTTTATTAGTAATTGCTCAGAGATTCCTTCTGTTATTGCTTAGTAATCGCTGGTGTATTTTTCTTGTCATTACTTCTTGGTGTCCTTCATAAATAATTTTCTCTAGAAATACCAGTTAAAAACATGCCTATCAAATCTTCAGTTTGAAATATCAGGCCCGTTTGATAAAAGGAGCCGTTAACAACGAACTGGATGATTAACTGCTCGTGCGACATACGATGTCTGTTCTTGGAGGGTGCCAACACACATAATACCAGGCCTTCTTTTACGGTGCCAGGTATTTATCTTCTGGTATTATGTTTATTTTTTTAGAACCAAAGACCCTGGGCAGGAGCCATTTGCTTTCAACATTGGCAAGGGTTCAATGATCAAAGGTGATCCTCTTTGCTCGTGGGCGTGCAATGGAGCGCGGCGCACAGTCTTCGCCTGCTCTAAGACACTACATGTGGCACAGTCGCGTTGGCCTCGGCGGCAGGCACCACAGCAACAGCGAGCGGGAATTTTCCATCGTTGAGATGCTAGCGTTCCAGTTCTGCACCTCTTCCATGTGTGTGCTCCAGTTTATGTCATGCATTGTGCCCTTTGTTCCACAAACCCCCGGCGTCTACGACAACGACTGCTACTTCTGGGACGCCCGCGACGTGGGCCGTGTTGAGGACTAATACGATGGCGATGATAAAGATGAGCGTCGGCTCATTGGGGCAATGGAGAGCGGTGAGGATGCCAAGGCGGATGCGATGCAATACATCGGCATGATGGAGAGGAGTATCTTGTAGAGACATAATGTTAAAATTACTTGTATATTTGTTGAGTTTGATTACCAGTTGTATATCCACTTGTCCTATTAAATGCAAAAAAAAGCCATTGAATGGGGCACTTCCTTACCTTGCCTTTTTATTCAGAAGTTGCAGAAAGAAAGAGAAAGTGCGGCAGCCTATCTGGCACTGCCCAGGAACGCCTCAGGTGGCGCACCAAGGGTGCGCCCCAGTTACTAGTGCGGATCAAAGGAGACCTCCTAGTGCCTGGTGTAGTGCGCATCACATCCAGAAAGAGAGCCCAGTGAAGCAGTCGCCATTGACCTGGATCTTAACTTCCTAGAGTACTTGATGGCACACACCTGGAATGCAAATTGTCTTGCTTGGCCCCAATCCTACAAGTCTACAACTCCGAGGCTTGTTGGCGAAGGGAGAACCGACCGACTCGCTCGCGTGCTTAGGCTTTGACTGTTGTCGCTGCCCCCGCAATTAGCTTCTGTGAGCGACTCCCTATACTGTCCGTTCCTTTCCATTCCATTCCTGCCTCCTCTCCTCTGTCGGCCTATCAGGCATGTCCTTCTTCCTCGCACCGGTTCTCCTTCTTTCTTTCCTTATCGATGATGTTTGAGGCTGCCCGACGGCAAGCTATCTACAAGGACGAAAAACAATCCTGCTATCAACGCCACCCAGAATCATCACAAAGGTCACATCTTTTTTCGCAGCTCCTCTTCCTTATCTAGGCGGACGTGCTGGACGATTTCTTCCCGGCTCCGGTGACTGAAAGTTGGTGAGTGGCGTGGATGGGCTTCCTTGTGAGTAGTCTTGGCGGGGCGGCGGTCTTCAGGGTCTCCGTGCCGATGGTGGACTTGCATGGAGTTGCTTCAACCTCCGCGGCGGGGCGGCACAACGACTGGCCAGTGGGGAGGTTGGTGGGAGGGATGGGTGGCGCAGACGCTAGGGCTGTCCATCGTCGGCATAGAGGTGTGCCGGTAGTGGATACGTCGCTCCCCTTCTCCTCACTCCCGGTCTGTTTGCGTGTGGCGGCAACTCCGGCGAAGTTCAAGGCGGGACGTGGGGTGCATTCGCCAATGTGGGTGTCCCTTCGGACCAAAGGCAGTCGCTTTGCTGGTCTGGGGATGTCTGGGTGTCCGGCGGCGGGAGGCATGGTGTTCGTGGGCAGAACTTGCGTCTCAGGCGTGGTCAGGCAACCTTGGCCATGTGGGTGGCTTGGCTGCGGGTGGTTGGCGGAGCTAGGGTGCGATGGAGGGATGTGAACGACGGGGTATATCACATGTCCAACGTTCTGGCCGACGGTGGTGGCGTCCGTGGACCTCGTATCCTTCATGAAAGCTCCGTCGCGGCGCTCTCACTCCTTCCGTCTTGCTCCTGGTGAAAACTTGATCTTCGGGATCGGGCGATGGCGCCTATCTATTATTGTAACTTTCTAGGAGGCACTGTTTTGGGGTCCTAGCTTCGTTCTGGTCTGCTTCCGTTCTCCGTTGTGGTTGCTCATGGTGGAGGTCCCCGTCAGCTCCAAGCGGTCCTCTTCGCACATCTGTAGTTTGCTTGGTTGTCGGTGGGTGGTCTGCCGGTGTCCGGCACCTTTGTATCTTGCCTTGGGTGCGTGCGTGGTGTGCGGTGTTGGCGTATGTCTGTATCAATTGTTATGTGGTGATGGTTGGTTTATAATATAAAGCAGGGAAAACCATTTTTTTTAATACATGCACTCAATGGCTCTAGGCAACAAAAGCTTTATCTGATTCTATTTTCCGAACTTGCACCTACAACTACTCATTGAAAATAATCATATTCTTATGGGTAAATGCTCAATATCCAAGTGGGCATACAAATTTGATCATGATCATTTGCTTTGTGGATTGTCTCATCTCACTTTATTAGCTTGTATTTATCCCCTCAATATCGCAAGGTTCTTACCTCCAAACAAAATATTTACTTGTTACTAATAAAACATAAAAAGTTTAGCCTACACTCTTCCTTAGATCCTTTCTTTTACCCCGATAGTATTGGGATCACAATCGACGCAAAGAAAATGAACACTTGTTGGACGGACGCGCGCGTATGTACACCAGTCTCAATCAAGTCGTAAATTTTTCCCTTTGATTTTTTTAAAGGAATTTTAGGCCTCCTTTGGTTCATAGGATAGGAATTTTTTCATTGAGTCTAGTCTAATGTTTTTTTTCTTCAAAATGTGAAGGATTGATTCCTATCATACATAGGAATAGGTATCCATTCACATAAACCAAATGGCTTCAAAGGAATTTTTCCTTTGCGGATCCTATACTATAGAGTTCCTACAAAATTCCAACAAATCAAAGGAGGGCTTACCCGTTGATTTAAGAGGACTTGATCGATGTCATGTAGTGCATGCAGTTTGCTCGATGATGAATCCAACCCAATCCATTGCTGTTTTTTTAAAATAATACAATGCTGCTGGTTTGGAAACCGTCCCCGATCGAGGGCACGCGGAAGGAGCGTTCCATCTTCCCGCGATTCATACTCCCTCCGTTTCTTTTTAGTCTGCATATAAGATTTAGTCAAAGTCAAACTTTGTAAAGTTTGACTAATTTTATAGAAAAACATATTAATATCTAAAATAAAAATGGCATATGTTATGAAAGTTAATTTCAACACGCATCTAATACTATTGATTTCATAGTGTGAATGTTGATATATTTTCCTATAAAGCTAGTCAAACTTTACAATGATTGATTTTGATCAAACCTTATATGCGAACTAAAAAGAAACGGAGGGAATACGTACAGTAGTGCGTACCTTCTCATGCATGCATGGAAATAAATCTCCACGTGCATGCAATCAACCAGCTATCTAGCAACTTATTTTTAAGGGACTAACTAAATTTTTTTTTTGAGACATAGCTATCTAACTACTACTACTATCGACTATACTCGCTAACATCAATCCACGTCCAGCTCAGGCCCCTCAGCCCCGGCCCACTAGCAGTGGCGGAGCCACAATTTTGGTGAAGTCTGGGCAAGTTTAAGCTTAAGTGTCTAAACTAGAAATCGAAATCGTGTGTTTGGATACACAACATAAAAATTGCAGTAAACTTTCGAACCACAAATTTACTTTTGTTTCCGGTTGCACAAATGTAGGAGCTAACGTTCGGAGACAATAGTGTACAGGTCCGGTCTAGACTACGTACAGTTCTAGTCAACTGATCCGCGTCGTGATCATGCCCGCTTCAGGCCTTGTTTGGTTAAACCTCTCCTGGAGAGGTTTGGAGGGGATTGAGGGGGATTTTGACTTGTAGGGGGTCTAATCCTCCCCCAATCCACTCCAATCCCCTTCGAATCCCCTCCAACCGAACAAGCCCTCAAGAACTTTTGGTGGTGGACTGCCGCCGGGGTGGTCTGTCTTCGAGGAGGATGCCGCCCGGCCCAGATGTTTGCGCTCTTCCCACGGCTGGCTGGGCAACCTGGAGGCATAGCACGATTCTTTGTCCGTTTCCAAAACAAAAAACACGAATTTTTTGGTCTCTAGCCGCCTGTGCCCAGAAGCAGAAGCTTATGCTGTTTCTCTGTTTTACTTTGAACTGCTTAGTCTGGTAGCTCGTCTTTAGATCTAGGGTAACCTGTTACTTGAACCTGGGTTCGTGCGCTGGTTTCGTTAATGAAATCAGAGGGGTGTTCCCCCCTCTTTTGCTAAAAAATAACATGATTTTTGTCCTCCTCGTCTGTCCGTCCATGTCAAGCAAGAGTAATCGATCGCGTTTCTTTCCGATCCCACCATGCATGCATGTGTTTTCTCTCCGAAACCACATAAATATGTCCATCTGTGTGAAGGAACAGTCGCGTTCCTTTCCGATCCCACCATGCATCTGATGCTCGCTTTTTTTCTCTCCCTTCCACATGCACAGCCCGAAGTGAAGGGAAAAGCCGGGGTTCCTCTAAACGCTCATAGGAAAAGAAAAAATGCGCGTACAGGAGTATATTTCTCACCGCTCTCGCTTTTCTCTTCTCATGTTCAAGTCGACCGAGGCTCACTGTATCTCTGCATTGCGCATGTGAAGTGCTGTTTTCCATAACCCATTGAATTACTGGGGAGGAGTACAATTGCACTGTTAATTTTATGCACGGACTCTGCATCCAGTGATCCTATTCGACTCTCTCTCTCTCTCTCTCTCTCTCTCTCTCTCTCTCTCTCTCCGGTGCATGATTCCTGGTACTTTCATTATTGCTCAACTGAGGTAGGGATGGGGAAGAAGCAAGGGAGGGGGAGTGTGCATGCTTTTGCTCTGCCGGCAGCATTGTGCAATCTGGGATCCATCGGCCCGCACCGCACACATTGCAAAAGAAAGAGAGATATTGCCAGTAACCCTCCCCGGATGCCTGCCCTAGCAACACGATGAGGCGCCTTTTGTGCGTCCACCAGCAGACATTGCTGCCACGCCAGCTCGTTCCGTTCAAAGGCGAACAAGATCGGTGCGATCCGATTCCACACCCCCTGGCCATAGCCCACGCACCGCAGCACCAACCCGCCAGCCGCGGCCTCGCGTCGTCTCGTCGTCTTTATAAAGCGATCTCTGGCTCGCACTCGATCTTCAAGCGCATCACTCCACTGCTCCATCCACCGGTCTCTGATCGCTCTCCTAGCTTGTTTCCATCATCTCCTCTTCCGTTTGATTTCCACAGAAATCGAGAGGGAAGATGGCGTTCAAGGGCATGGTCAACTTCATCATCTCTACTGCATCACTCTACGCCAGCATGATTCTCGACAAACACTACAGGAATGATCGAAAATGCCTACGGCTAAAGATATGCCAACGGGCCCCGTAGGCATAGAGAGAGCTAAGCCTACAGCTAATCCTAAACCGAAGGCATATTTCGGACGTCAGCAAACCTAGATATGTGCCTACCGGCCCCGTCGGCAACAATGTCACGTCGGCAAAGCTGGATCTATGCCTACGGACCCCGTAGGCATAGAGAGAGCTAAGCCTACAGCTAATCCTAAACCGTAGGCATATTTCGGCCGTCAGCAAACCTAGATATGTGCCTACTGGCCCTGTCGGCAAAGCTGGATCTATGCCTACGGGCCCCGTCGACAACAATAACCCGTCGGAAAAGCTCGTAAATACACCGACGGGCCCCGTAGGCATATAACAGGCCGTCGTTATACAGACCTGGCGTTGATGGGAGGCTGGCCCGTTAAAGCTAAGCCAACGGCCAAACCTAAACCGTAGGCATATTTCGGCCGTCGGCAAACCTAGATATGTGCCTACCGGCCCCGTCGGCAACAATCTCCCGTCGGCAAAGTTGGATCTGTGCCTACGGGTCCCGTCGGCAATAATATCCCGTCGGTGAAGCTCGTAAATACTCCCACAGCCCCGTATGCATATAATAGGCCGTCGTCATACAGACCTGACGTTGACGGGAGGCTGGCCCATTAAAGCTATGCCTATGGCCCTAACGGTGGCCATAGGCATAGACCCGGCTCGCGCCACCAGGTCATGACACGTGTAATGTATGCCTAAGGGTAAACCGTAGGCATAAGTCATCTATGCCTATGGTTAAACGATAGGCATATATCAGTAAAACGGTAGACATGAATATGATATATGCCTACGGTTTAACCGTAGGCGTATATTGGACACGTGTCGACATCTGAGGTGTGCACGTGTGCATACGGCACTTGACGGACGCGCCATTAAATATTTTTGCCGATGGGTATGTATGCCTACGGTCACCGCATCTATGCCTACGGGTTTTCTATGCCTACCGGCAGGGGAGGTAGACCGACGCTATTTATGCCTACGGGGATATGCCTACGGTCACCGCAGGCATATATAGCCTATGCCTAGAGGCTTTGGCCGTTTGCCTACGGGTTTAACCGTAGGCATATCCCGTGATTCCTGTAGTGCAAGTCCAACCAGAGGGTGTACTCTACAAAGGTATAGCAAATAATACGTTCACCCCGCACCCTTCTTAATCTCCACTTTACAGACAGGCTTTCTGATGATGCTTGCAAAATTAGTGACATGCTTTTTAGTTAGCCTCGTATCACCTTAGGTTTGCATGCACAAGATTATACTGGTTGTTTTTTTGGAAGGAATATTCATTGATTGTAGCCACTGGATTATTATCTGCTCCATCACTATATATACATCCATGATTAATTGTGTGTCAGCGTGCACAAAATTGCGAGAGTGGCGCGGATTTCCCGCAAACTGCTGTTTCACTATGGCATGCTTTAGCATGTAGCCGAAAACTACTTAATCCATAAGTTTACATGAAGGCCTTACATCAAACCAAATTTCATAAAATCTTGCGTGGTCTGATCACTCTGTTACATCTTTAGTTATCTAGAGAATTTCATGCGATTAGGGTTACTATGCTTCCCCAGTTTTATCATAAAACTATTGTTTCAGCACAAACATTTTTCTTCTGTTTGCCTTTTCAATTGAATGTTTAGCATGGCAATTCTAAAAGACTTTGCTCTCTCTTTCCTAAGTAATCCAATGAACATTGTTGTCTTATTTGTACAGTCGTGTTTCTGCTGTTTTTGGTGCTGTTCGGCGTTGCTGAGAATAATTGAATCGTTTCACTTGCAGGAGGAACTACCACAACTTTTCCATGAACTGCACACCATGGGAGGATCCACTAAGCGTGTCCGCACACTCTTGCTGCTGCTTCTTCTTGTATGCTTCACTGTTGGTGGGCAATGTAAGTGACTCAGCTAGAAAAAAACATATTTTCTTCTCGATATTTTCCTTAATTTTAGGCATGCCATAGATACTATGTCTTCGTCGGTACATATTACACAGAAAATACTATTAACCAGAAAGGAAATTAAGAAAAACCAGTTGTGCGTATCTTATTTGTAATTAACCTTCATATTACAATAGAAGGGTATTATTACCCGCCAAATGCAACATATATATTGTTCTACTCGTGCCCTTTCTTCCTTTGGTTCTTCATGTGTGTTTTTTGTCACTTTGCCACTTAGTCTTGACTATTAATGGTATATATCAATATTATCACAGGTGATCATCCTGGGTGCTACAGGAGTAGCACTTTCCCACCGTGCAACCCGGACAAAAACAAGTGTTACCGCTGTTTGTATAACTGGACTTGTTACAAGTCGTTTGCGGATTGCGGACCTGCTTGCCATCCTCCCCCCTCTTCCTCCTCTGTACATCCATAGAACTAGATTCTTGTAGGCAAATTGTGTACATGTGCTATGTATTGTGTTGTGCCTGTCCTCCCTATACTAGATTATAGAATCTGAGCATGCGGCTTGTGCATGCCTCCCGTCATTGAGATGGTTAGCCCACTCCTCCTTATTTGTACAACACTGTAACATCCTCGCATAATATTCAGCTTGGCAATCAGAACCCGAGCCTCCATGGCCGGCGCATCCGCTAGCTCCGCGTCGGCCGGCCTCCCTACCTGCGCCTCTTTCTATTAGCTCTGCTGCAAACACCATTACCTATTTTTCATTTAAAGGCCTCTGTTTCAAGCTTTCCCCCCTCTCTATTTCTGTATAATCGGTGGTTTAATAGCTTCAGCTCGCTCTTAACTAAAAATACATTTAGCATATATAGAACATGCACAAAAGGTCATTTTTCTGTTTTTTTATTTTCCTTCATGATTTTCATTATTTTTTCTCATGTTTTCCTTTAAAAAAATTGAAATAGGTATTTGTTTTTAACTCATGGCCATCTTTTTTGAATTCGTGGTTTGTTTTTTAATTGTAGAAACTATTTCTGAAATTTGCAACATTTTTTGAATTCATGAAAAGCTTTTGATATTCATGGTTTTTCTGAACCGGTTAATATTTTTCAAGTATAGGGAAAACTTTTGGAATGAGCAGTACAGAACATCAAGGAACCGTCACATGAAAAATGAAAGTCCTGCAAAATGGATTGTGATCCTCCAAAGCTTTACAAAACATCTGTTTGTGGAATCAAGAAAATGGTAGTCGACTAGTCCGGGGTGACCCAAGAGAGCGATCTTCCTCCTTTAATAGACGTACTATATTTGATAACCCTATATGTTGAAAGTGTTGAGGCACATGCGGTGAGCAGGTGAATAATGTTGAGAGGATTCCGAGCAAAAGGATCACAGATACTGGCATATATGAGTGCACCTGCCTGTCAGGCAGTGGCGGAGCGTGACACACAATTAAGGGGGGG
>LR738714.1:771471367-771504438 GCA_902687465.1 Secale cereale | reverse complement strand
GATATTGCTGCTGCTTGCGGCATACTTGCAGCTCGAGCACAACCACCGTCTAAAGAATCCGAGTCTCCCTGAGCGTCCTCACCATCTCTTGGATAGGGATTCTGCTCCTTCTCGTTGTCAACCACAATAAGACAGTCAGCCTCGACGACATCCAAAACCTTGACATGGGTGACAACACGACACTGCTCCTATTGTTCAAGGCAAACCACTAGGTGCTCATGGGAGACGGCTATGGCAAGAAGGTCACCGTATTTAAGATCACCATGCCACCACAGAAGGAGAATGCCTGCGGCTTACAGCCATCCCCTTTGTCCCACCAACATTGTTGTTCTGTGGATCTGCCTAGTAGTGGTGAGCGTGCATGTGGAGTTAATTAACCATTGTTTTCTGTCGCCATGATCGTCATCTTATTAATACCCTTGATGTTAAGGCTGAGTATTCTATCCTAGCGACCAGTGAGCTGGAGGCTAAGGTGACGGCCGAATCTAGGCTGAAGGAATTGTTGCGAGAGGAAGAATTGAAATGGGCACTCCGTGCCAAGGTTCGTGAAGTTATCCAAGGGGATGATAACACACAATTCTTCCATTTGATTGCTAATGGTAAGCATCGAAAGTAAAGAATTTTTCAGCTCGAGCAGGATGAGGGCACGATAGTTGGGCAGGAGAACCTCAAGCTTTACATCACTGACTATTATAAGCGGCTGTTTGGGGCTCCGGATGATAGTTTCGTGTCTCTAGACGAGACACGAATTCAGGATGTTCCCCAACTAGCGGCAGATGAGAACGAGATCTTATCTGCCCCGTTCTCGGAGAAAGAGGTGTTCAATGCGATCTCTCAGATGAAGAATAATAAGGCGCCTAGCCCGGATGGTTTTCCGGCTGAATTTTATAAAAGGTGCTGGCACATCATTAAGGATGATCTACTTGCGATGTTCCATGATCTTTTCGATGGTCATCTGAAACTGTTTCACCTTAATTTTGGTACCATAACTTTACTTCCTAAGAAGGCAGAGGCGAATCGAATTGAGCAATTTCGACCAATTTGTCTTCTTAATGTCAGTTTTAAGGTTTTCACTAAGGTGGGAACGAATAGATTGACGCAGATTGCACATAGCGTTGTGCAGCCTTTCCAGTCTGCTTTCATGCCGGATAGAAACATCCTTGAAGGGGTTGTTGTCCTTCATGAGACGCTCCATGAAATCCATACGAAAAAACTTGATGGAGTAGTTTTTAAGGTGGACTTTGAAAAAGCATACGATAAGGTCAAATGGCCGTTCCTTCAGCAAGCCTTAAGAATGAAAGGGTTTGATCCATCCTGGAGAAAGCAGGTGGACTCTTTCACTCAAAAAGGCTGTGTCGGAATAAGAGTTAATGACGATATTGGTCATTACTTCCAGACTCACAAGGGTTTAAGACAGGGAGACCCGATGTCTCCTATCTTGTTCAACATTGTAGCAGACATGTTAACAATCCTTATTGGTCGAGCAAAGGAGAATGATCAGGTAGGTGGTCTCGTTCCCCATCTAGTAGATGGAGGACTATCTATCTTGCAGTATGCGGATGACACGATTCTTTTCATGGAGCATGATTTGGCTAAGGCTAGAAATATGAAGCTTGTGCTTTGTCTTTTTGAGCAACTCTCGGGGTTAAAGATTAACTTTCATAAGAGTGAATTGTTTTGCTTTGGCAGAGCCAAAGATGAACAAGAAGCTTACAAACAGTTATTTGGATGTGGGGTAGGGTCGTTACCCTTCACATATCTTGGAATTCCGATCCATCATCGGAAACTCTCTAATAAAGAGTGGAAGAGTCTTGAGGATCGTTTTGAGAAGAAACTTAGCTGTTGGAAGGGCAAACTGTTGTCATATGGGGGCCGACTGATTTTGATTAACTCGGTGCTTACGAGTATGCCCATGTTTTTACTGTCCTTTTTCATGATCCCAGTAGGGGTAAGGAAAAGACTGGATTTCTATCGGTCGCGTTTCTTTTGGCAAAGTGATGAGATGAAGCGCAAGTATAGGCTGTCTAGATGGGATGTCATTTGCAGACCTAAGGATCAGGGGGGACTTGGAATTGAAAACTTGGAGGTTAAGAATAGATGCTTACTCAGCAAGTGGCTGTTTAAGTTATCTTCTGAGACTCATGCCACATGGGCCCAAATCTTACATAATAAATACCTTACAACCAAGACGCTAGCCCAAGTGGCAGCTAGACCATCTGATTCACCCTTTTGGAAAGGACTGATGAAAGTTAAGTCGGCCTTCTTCAATAGAACTAAGTTCTTGGTTGGTAACGGTGTTTCCACAAGATTTTGGGAGGATACATGGTTGGGAGAGACGCCCCTAGCTATTCAATATCCTTCTCTCTACAATATTGTTCAACGTAAAGCAGACTACGTTGCAACAGTATTGCAGTCGACACCTCTTAATATTCAATTCCGAAGGGCGCTGCTTGGACACCGCTGGGTAGCCTGGCTTCATCTGGTGAGAAGACTGATGGATGTTCAGCTGTCTCAACAGACAGACCGTATTCACTGGAAACTGACTAAGAACGGGACGTTTTTGGTGAAATCACTGTATTTAGATTTAATCAACTCAGTGCCTATCCCTAGGTCTGCTCACATTTGGAAGGTCAAAGTTCCCTTACGAATTAAAGTGTTTATGTGGTTTGTTCATAAACAAGTAATTCTCACTAAGGATAATCTGGCCAAACGTAACTGGAATGGGTCTTTGCGTTGTAGTTATTGCGACAAGGATGAATCAATTAATCACCTCTTTCTCGATTGTCCTATGGCTAAAGTATTATGGCGTTCGGTCCATATTGCTTTTAATATATCTCCTCCTACTAGTATCACCACGTTATTCGGCACGTGGTTGAATGGAGTCTCGAAAGAATTAGTGAGCCACATCCGTGTGGGTGTTTGTGCGTTACTATGGGCCATTTGGAATTGCAGGAATGACTTGGTTTTTAACAGATCAACGAATGTTCATTTTTTGCAGGTTATTCACAGGGCCACTACCTTGATCCGTATGTGGTCGCTACTCACTCCGATGGATGCCAGGGAGCGTTTGGTTACTGGGTCTATCCGTTGGGAGATGGTAGCTCGGGTTATCTTCAACCGGTTTGGATGGCGGTCATGTAATAGGATAGGAGTTTAGGTCATGTTTACATTAACGCATCCGAGTGTGGTGTCCTTGCTTGTTTCTAGCTCAGTGGGAGCTTTTTTGTAATTCTGTTCCGCATACTTGGAGACCTTGATTTCGCTGATTAATAAGATGGCCGCATGCATCATTTTGATGCAGAGGCCGGGGAATACCGCCTTTTCTAAAAAAAATGATCGTCATCTTTCTGGTCTCTAGCATCAGTTGTTGCCGCGTCAACCTACTACTCCAGCATTCCCCACCCCCACGGTTAAGTTCCTCTTCTCTGAGACTCTCGCCTGGAGCCTCCTCCGCCTTCCCCGAGCAGACCCGCCATGTGCGCTTGCACCATCTACTATCGTTGTCGACCATGCCATCCATGTCATCCTCCTTCACCGCTCTTGTTCACCCTTTTATGTGTCTCTCTCATCCTCTTTCGTGCTTGCGCCTAGAGCCACTATCCGCCGACACCGGAGCTTGTCTATGCCACCAGGCACGTGTCCAGCGGCTGGGGCACATATTACTATGAGACGCGAGGACTGCGGCCAGTGGAAGTGCCATGTTTTTATTTTGAAACGGAGGCAAAAGATTTGCCTCATTCATTATTTAAGTAGTTGGACAGAACGTTACAAGAACAAAAAAAATGTACTATACACAAGATCACTACTGTCCTGGAAGAATTTGCCCCAAATATTTCGTACCTGCGATAGCCCAAAGCCTCACCTTTCTGGATGATGGGAAGAAGGATGTGAAGGGCGGGTGGATTTGCTTTGGGAGACCCTTGCGTTATTCTCATCCCAAATGGTCTTGCTAATGAGGATAGTGAGGGAAGGCATCGCCCTTCTATGGATTCTTTGGCCGGAAACCATGTCAAACCACCAGTCGCTGATGCTCCTAGAAGTTGTTACTGCAACTCTTTGGGTGGAAGCGCAATGGTGACTTGGTGCTGCAAAGAATATTCAACATGTGTTTTAATGTTTTTTTTTGCTATGGAAATTTGGTCTCACATGAGAGTACCACATTGGATTTATTTGTGCACTGCTGCGACGAAGATGTGAGGGGGGCTATAGAGATAACATGGATGCTTTTTTTGGGGGGGGGGGCTAATTACTACACTTTCTTGTATTTAAGATCCTAAAGTAAATTTTCTTCTGTGATTATATCAAGGCTGAGGGGGGCACAACCCCCAAAGATATACTCCCTCCGTCCTAAAATAAGTGACTAAAAACAACTCACTTTGTACTAACTTTAGTACAAAGTGAGTCATTTTCGAGTCACTTATTTTGGAACGGAGGGAGTACATAGCTGCGCCGTTGGCCGCATGGGCTAAACATACATCACAGACAAGGAGACCATAATACGTGAGATTGTAGCATTCCTTTGCAGCAGCAACAACAACATAAAACCTGACAACAACAACAAACTACTAAAAGTACAGAAGACCACAACAATTAAAAGAGCCAACCAAAATGACATCACCCATCATGTTGATGAATGTTTCCAGGAATAAAGACACGAGAGCACAAAAAGGTGAGCTAGCGCTGGGACGTCTATGTCTGGCCCTGCCTCTTAGGGCATCTCCAGCCGCGCTCCCGACAGGCCCCTCAAGTCCACTTTTTAGGCGCCGGCACCGAAAAAATGGCTCAGTCGCGCCCCCAGGACTCCGAAAATCGCCGGATTGGGCCGAAACTGGCACCGGCGGACCCAACCCGAACCCGGGGCGCTGGGGTCGCCTGGGGGCGCCGGGCGAGGCGTTTTTTGGCGCGAACAGGATGGGCCCGCCCTGTCAGCGACATGCTGCGTCGTCGTCCTCATCGCCTCTGTTCCCGCGGGAATCAATGCCAAAGCTGCCGCACTGCCGAGCCGTCGCCTGCCATTGATGCCGCCCCCAGCGACCCGTCGCGTCGCCCGGCACCACGGGCGACCGCCACGCGTCGCCTGGCATGCACCTCTCGCCGCGCGAGCTCCGGCTATAAAAGCATCCTACCTCGCCGGTGAACGCCCACACCGCAGCCACATCGCCCACCGCACTCTCCTCCGCACTCCCACGCACTGCGCCCCTCCGGCCGCTGGCTGCTTCGTCGCCGCCACGCATTGCGCCCCCATGCCGCCTCGCCACCGGGGAGGTGCGGGCTACCGCGGCGTCCGGGTTCGTCCGTCTGGCACCTACTCCGTCGAGATTCAGTCGGGCGACGTGCGTCTCCGCCTCGGAACCTTCGACACCGCTCAGGAGGGCGCCCGCGCGTACGACGCTGCGGCGTGGCGCCTCCGGCGTTCCCGTTGGGACATGAACTTCACGGACATGCCGACTCTGGAGCGGGCACAGGAGCTGGCGCCTCCCCCGCGGCTTAGAACCGACGAAGATCGTCAGAAGAACCGTAGGCGGGCGCACCGTCTCCACTTGGCCGAGATGGATGAGGAAGCCATGGCGATGTGGCACCAAAACTTCCCGCAAGACTTCATCGATGAGCACCGGTTCTTGGCCGAGAGGAGGGCGGAGAGGAAGAAGAGGAGGAAGGAGCGAGCGGCTTATCGCGAGGACAAGCAAGCGCGGAGGGCGGTCGCTAAGTCCAACGTCGAGCAAGGAGATGCGTCCTCCTGGGACTTCACCGACGAGCGGTTCCTTGACGCCTACGCTGAGAAGTCGGAGGAGGACATCACCGAGGAAGAGTCCGAGTCGGAGAATGACTAGTAGTAGGTCGTAGGAGAAGACTATGTGAACTATCTATCTATCGTATGAAATATCTATCTATCTATATATGTGAACCATCTATTAACTATCTACGAGAACGTCGAGCCTGGGCCATTTTTCGCCGGAAATCGGCTGAAAAAGCGTCGAAAATGGGCTGAAAGCACCGAAAATGGGCCGATATCGGCGCCTGGGGGCGACCTGGGGGGCCGGCGACTGGGAACGAACTGGCACCCAAGCCGAAACTAGCGCCGGCTCGCCCCCAGACGGCGGTTTTCGGCGCGTCCTGGGGGGCTGAACGGCTGGAGATGCCCTTACACTGAGTGGAGTGGCTATAGTGGCGGCCGGCCTTTTGTTTCTGTAAGCATCAATCCATCCATCGGCTGCCCGGGCCGGTATAGCTAGCGTCTCACGTGCGTGCTTGCTTTCGTGCACGCACTTACCCTATCTGGCGAGCTACACGTACTCCCTCCGTCTGGAAATACTTGTCATCAAAATGAATAAAAGGATATGTATCTAGATGTATTGTAGTTCTAGATACAGCTCATTTGATACTGCACTCTGTACGCGACGTACGTCTCCTCATCGAAAACATATAATAAAGCACCTGCACGCAGGACCTCTCTATCTAGCCATCCATTCCCCGCATCACGATTCATGCAAATACATTTCTCTTTTTTGTTTCTCTCACATAAAACATGTCTTGAAGTTCAAACCTTTGCAGTGTGGTAAAGCTTTCCAACTAGAATCTAGGATAAATCTTTCAGAATTGTTTGTCAAACATAAATATACAAAATATGTTATTGAATTAAATAGAAAATTTTCTATAGAAAGTTAGTTGTGTTGCACAGATCTTAAAGCAATGTTGGACGGCCAGGATAGCAAGCCCGGGGTGCAAGTGCTATAAAAATCCACATCCGTCTCCTCATCACCAGCTAGTTTCTCGTTTCTTTTTTCCGTTAATTTGTTCGCAAAATAAAATAAATGGGTGCACCGTCTGCAAAAGAGATGTTGCCAGTATACCACCCCGGATGCCTACCTGCCCTGTAGCTCAACTGATGTAGAGTTGGGTAAGAAGTAAGGGAGATGAGGTGTGCATGTTCTTTTCACTAGTAGAAAAAGGACCATTTGTCCCGGTTTGTAAGGACCATTTGTACCGGTTGGGGAACCGGGACTAAATGGTTGATACAAATACCCTAGACCATTAGTCCCGATTCTTATACCAACCGGGACAGATGGGGTTCCACGTGGCCACTGCGGCTTGCCTAGGCAGGGGGGCCTTTTGTCCCAGTTGGTAGCACCAACCGGGACAAATAAGCTTCCACGCGTCAGCAGTTCAGTGTCTCGGGCTTTTTTTTCTGAAAGGGGGAGGGGATTTGGGGGTTTTGTAGGGTTAATTTAGGGGTTTCATATATTGTGTTAGCGCGCTAATAGAGAGAAGTGTCCTCCCTTATCTCTGTGCTTGGTCGACGCTACGTACTATATATATACATATAGATTGGAGGACTCGACACGCTAGCTAGTAAGCAAATGAAGGAAACCATTAAATACAGAAGATCGACCTCTCTACTTCTCCGAGAGAAATAGGTCGAACAACAAGTTTTCGTATATCTATCCGATGCTACTGGCTATATACATACAATATAAGATCTCTTACTACAATTTCCTAACATCTTAACTCAATCTCCAGATGGTATTCTCCGGATTTATTGATGACGTGATCAAGAAAGAATCCCGCCAATTCCTCTTGAATTGCCCGTATGCGATCTTGTGGTAGGAGTTCATCCCGCATCTGCCACATCTAATTTGAAGAAGGGGGTCAATATATATATATATATATATATATATATATATATATATATATATATATATATATATATATATATATATATATAGGAAAATGGTTGTGTACTCCTGGAAGTACGTACTCCCGCTCCTCATATATCATATAGATGAATCTTTTTAATATAATTCATTAGTAATTATTAGATACCCCAAAATGATTTTCATGAAAAAATTAATGCGAGTCTACATATTTTTAAATATTTACGTATATACTGATGTGTTTGTCTTTTAGAGTAGCCCCGCCTATTCTTGGCCGTTGCATTGTAAATGAACTCGCAGACGTAGTATCCACAACAATTATTCCCGGGTTCCTGCCACAAGCACTTTACAAGAAATAGAGGTCAATCAAACTGATAATGAAGCATTATAAATGGCATTGATGAAAGTATAGCTAGAGTCAACGGGAGATGCGCGGAACTAGCTAGCTAGTAGTACTTACTTTCGGGTAAATCCATCGCAGTTGCCGCGGCAGTGCCGGAACTGTTTTGGCGAATTCTTTCCAAACCCTGCGAGACAAAAAAACAATTACTTTATATCAGGAAATGAACAAAGTTGCCAAGATGGTGCGGTAATGATCGATTGAACTTACTTGTTGAGCATTTTAGACATGTCCACAAAGGTCTCCGGATCTTTTCGTCTCGAGTCTAAGACGGTTACTAGTCCCTCCTCAAGCTTAGTCTCTAGGCGAATATAGTGGAACCTGCGCACGCATGCATACAACTCATCAATTACATTAATTACTATAACCTCGAGTAATATATAATTAAGGGAAACCGAATATGCACAAGACAGTAACATTCACTTGAAGTTGTAAAGAAAGAGTATTTTATCTTTGTTTTGATTTACTATCAAAGATTGTAGCAAGTTGGCCTCGGCTTCTTTGGCATGAAATTCAACCTGATATTCATCTATGAGATTTGTGTTAATGAAGCCAATATCATAGATATCATCTTTTCTACATTCGACGATCTTCAACCTGCATAATGTAGTGAGGATAATTATATATATTTGTAGTAAAGTATACTTGCAATATGAAGAGCTGAGCTATATATAGAGACTTAATTAATGACAGAATTAGTACTTACAGATAGTAGCAAGTGATCGTTGGTTTATCGAGGGCCTTCTGATTGAAAAAGTTGAAGAACTCCTCAAATGTAATAGACAACATTTCAATTCCAACGAGGTCGTGCTCCTCTTTAACTTTCAGCATCAGAGTATCCTGGCCACCAGAGTCTCTGCAGGTTTCCATGTACCAGTCATGCAATCTTCGCATCATCGTGGTTAGAGTTCTGGCATCTTTGGCGAGAGGCTTCCCGTACCGGTATTTGTGATCATCCACCTGTAACACATCAAGAACTACATCATCGGTTAGGTAATCTCCAAGATTGGTACCGGGCACCATCCCCGGATGATGAGGGACGATGTCGCTAGGCACTTTGAGCGGGGGGCACGATTGGTTCTCTTGTTCGCCGAGCTGGGAAATTTGTTTCCCACTTTTTTTCTGTGCTAACATGTGATCACTGCAAGTACTTCCCGACCGCGATGCTTCGACATATGACTTTTGAATAATGCGCTCATAGTTGGTTTTCGGCGGAGACGATGATGGTTTCTTCAGGGCATCAATAGTGCGCTTCGCTCTCGCCGGATCTATCTTCTGCTTTGGAGGTAGAGGTTTCATTGCAAAAGAGTCCTTCACCTCGGCTTTACAGATCTCCGCGTTTTCCTCGTCGGTCCTCTCGTATGGTAACTTCTCTAAGGGCCCGAGAGATGGACCGTATCTGTATTGCCTCCTGCCTTTGGTTGTACAGCTAGACGCCTGAGCAGTCCCAGCGGCTGCCTTCTTTTGTTGCTTACGAGACGGAGGAGGAGGCGGGGTGCTACCACGAGCCGGAGCAGCCGGAGCGTTGGCGGCTCTCTTCATGCCTTGCTGACGAGGCGGAGGAGGAGGCGGGCTGCTCAGACGCGCCAGCGCAGGCGGAGGAGGAGGCGGGTTGCTCGGACGCGCCGGCGCAGGCGAAGAAGGAGGCGAGCTGCTCGGACGCGCCGGCGCAAGCGGAGAAGGAGGCGGAGTGCCGCCACGCACCTGATCACCCGGAGAAGGAGATGGAGTGCGCTGATCCCTTGCCGGAGGAGGAGGCGGAGGAGGAGGCAGAGTGCGCTGACTCGCCAGAGGCGTCCTGTTCACAAGGTTGATGAGGTCCTTCCGCCATAGGCATGGAGTCTTCAGAGAAGAACCCAGCCGAGTGTCCCCTTCACCGGTAGGGTGGTCAAGCTCGAGATCCTCAAACCCCTCCGTTATTTGATCCACCATCACCCTAGCATATCCCTCTGGAATCGGACGGCAGTGAAAAGTTGCGCCGGGTTCAGAAGGAAAAACAAAGCCTACAACCGCCTTGACTTTGAATTGCATCCATTGCGTCATAAGGTGGCAATGTTGAGACTCCATGACAGCATCCACGGGGTAGCTAGCAGGAGCCGTGAAGACATGCTCCTCAGGCAGCTCGGTGGAAGCCACGCTGCTTTTCCGCTGAGCTGGCGAGTGTAGCTTCGACAGGTTGCTTGCTGCGAGATACTTATCGTTCGTCCTCTAGCGCTTTTACTCTTGCGTGCAGCGCCTGCAAAGTGGTCTGATCCAGTTTCTTCTTCCTCTCTCGGCATTTGTAACCGCCTGCGTCGGGAAACCCGGCCTTCCACGAAAGGGAGCCTGGCGTGCCTCGTGTCCGTCCAGGGTGCTCTGGATTCCCGAGGGCCATTGTGAGCTCGTCATTCTCTTTGTCGGGAACGAACGTCCCTTGCTGCGCTCCTTCGATATAGAATTGAAGGTTCTTGATGGGTATTGCAAGTTGCTCCTCCGTCCAAACGTACTTCCCTGTTGCAGGGTCCAAGGTTCCCCCAACTCCGAAGAACCAAGTCCTTGAATGGTCTGGCCAGTGTAATGTCTGTGGTTCGACCCCTTTAGCAAGCATGTCATTCTCGGCCTTGTACCACAACGGCCAGGCTTGAGGTAGCCACCTGACCCCGTGTGATGGTGATACAGCTTCTTCGCACCATTTATCTTGTTTCTCTCTGACATCTGCTTACTCTTTTCCGATTTCTTGTGGGCCACAAATGCGTCCCAGTGATCTCTGATCTTCTCAAACCGACCGGTGAATTCTGTAGTCTTGTTTTTTCGACAAACTTCGCATTCAGCTCATTCTTCCACCTCCTGAATAGTTGCCCCATCTTCTTAAGAGCGACCGCCTTGACCAATTGCTATATAACTGGTGGCTGCTTCTTCGGATCCTCCTGTGGCGGTAGGGTGAAATTGTTCTTCAGTGCGGTCCAAAGATCATTTTTCTGCATATCGTTGACATAAGACACCCGAGGGTCTTCGTTCTTAGGCTTGTACCATAGTGAAAGGATCAATATGGTTGACTAGAGGGGGGGGTGAATAGGCAACTAACAATTTTTAGCTTTTCTTAACCACTTTAAATTAAACGTCAAAGTAAGTTGTCTAGATATTCTACTAATATGACAACTAAAGGAAAGAAGGATAACAACTACACACGCATGCTATAGGAATTGAACAAGTAAAGCATGCACAAGTAAATGTAAGAAATAACCACAAGTGGAACCGGTGGAGACGAGGATGTGTTGCCGAAGTTCCTTCCCTTTGAGGGGAAGTACGTCTCCGTTGGAGCGGTGTGGAGGCACAATGCTCCCCAAGAAGCCACTAGGGCCACCGTATTCTCCTCACGCCCTCACACGATGCAAGGTGCCGTGATTCCACTAGTGGTGCCCTTGAAGGCGGCGACCGAACCTTTACAAACAAGGTTGGGGCTATCTCCACAACTTGGAGGCTCCCAAGAAAACCACGAAGCTTCACCACAATGGAATATGGCTTCGAGGTGACCTCAACCGTCTAGGGTGCTCAAACACCCAAGAGTAACAAGATCCGCAAGGGATTAGTGGGGAGAATCAAATATCTCTTGGTGGAAGTGTAGATCGATTCCTCCTCAAGCAATCCCGAGCAAATCAACAAGTTTGATTGGCTAGGGAGAGAGATCGGGCGGAAATGGAGCTTGTGGAGCAACAATGGAGTAGTGGGGGAAGAGGTAGGTCTTCTTGGAGAAGAAGACCCCCTATATATAGTGGGAGAGCTAATCCAACCGTTATGTGCGTTTTCAGCCCGCAGAGAGCGGTAGTACCGCACGTAAGTTGCGGTACTACCGCTTGCTGAGCGGTACTACCGCTCTGGGAGCGGTACTACCGCTAGGCAAAAACATGCGACATGATTGACAACCACAGATGAAATAAATTACATCCGCGGCTACATCCGCAGAGAAAACAGTAGTAGCAAAACACGACACGGTACTACCGCTTGGAGTAAGCGGTACTACCGGATAGGATGCGGAAGTAAAAATTTACTTCCGCACCTACTTCCGCACTTAGAATCAGTGCCGGGCCAGATACGCGGTACTACCGCTGGTGCGGTACTATCGTGTCTGCAGGCGGTACTACCGCGTGGCCGTGCGGTACTACCGCTTTAAGGAGCGGTACTACCGCTTGCCAGGAAGATGATTTAGTTAAGAAGTCAAGTTTTGCATAAACGATAATAGCCGGTTGGAACTCCAGAGAAGCAAGGGAAAGGTGGTGTGAGAGAAAGATGTGTACGTGTTGATTCCACCCAAACCTTTCCGAAGCGGACCCCCTCTTAATAGTACGGCTTTCCTATTACTCAAAGCCACCGACAGGGAGCAAAAAGGAAACACCGTCTTCCATCGAATCCGAGGGGCAATCAATCGTCTTGTGCCTAAGTGAGATATACCTGTAGAAGCTTTAGAGCACACGATTAGTCCGCAAATGCATTGTCATCAATCACCAAAACTACTTAGGGAGAAATATGGCCTTACAATCTCCCCCTTTTTGGTGGATTGATGACAATACGGGATTTGCACAGGAATAGTATACAAGAGTATGCAATCCTAAAACTAGAATATAGGTGAGCTCCCCGTGGATGTGTGCCTACACAAGATTATGCTTTGGACTGCACAACACACATACAAGGTTCAGTGCTCCCCCTATATTCTTCACGGAATAAACTCCTTATATACCACTGAGCACATAAACAAGGGAAAGTAAATTAACTGATCACGACATAATAATAAAGACATAACGACGAGTTCAACGATAGAGAAGCATATGTCTTACACCATACGATAGTCTCACACACACGACACAAAAGCACGCAAATAAACAGAGTTCGAAAAGAAACAACTGGCAACTGACACAAGACGCAAATCACTCTCTCCCCCTTTGTCATCGAGACACCACAAAGGGGAAAGAGGACACTAAGAAGGGTGGCAGCCCTGGAGAAACTCAGTCATCGTACTCATCATCAGATCCCTGCTGCTCCTCCTGACGCTCCTCGTTAGACTCTGACCACTTGTACCCCTGACGGGCCATCCAAGTTGCCTCAGGGGTGATGTTATCCTCGGACCCATTTGACACGTCCTCTCCATAGACTGCCAAAAGCTTCTTGTCACGCTGGCGTGTCTTCTTGTCAGTCACATGAGCCCTGTATTGACCCTTAGCCTACATGCAGAAGAGGGCCTTCATCTTTTGCTTAATCTTTTTAGCCCAAGAAGGCTCCTCCACAGCAGAGGAGGAAGAAGGAGCAAATCTTCCAGGTCCTTCATCATCAGCCTCCTCCACAGGCTCCTCATCAGTGCCCATCTGGGCTGCAGCAGCTTGCGCATGAGTGGTGGTGTTAGCCCATCGAGTCTTGATGCGAAGACGGATGGGATCATGACGGAAACAGTCGACCTCGAACTCCTCCTCAGGGTATAGCTTCTCCCAGGTCTTGGAGATCAGCAGAAACAAGAATGGACCATAGATGGGTACCTTGCGAGTGTAGATGGCAAAACGGAGCTCATTCCATATGATATGCGATATGTCAAGTGGTGGAGTCTGGGTGGTGCGAGCCTCTTCACACATCAGCGGCATGTCAACCAGGTAGGCATGGACCTTGTCCTTGTCTCCAACGCGAGGAAACAGAGTGTTGCGAAAGATCCGATACATGATGTCCAAAAAGGGGTTCAACACCCATGTCTTCTTGCCACTAGCAAGAGTCTTCTCCACATAGAATGGTAGCAGCTTGTCCTTGTTGGCAGATTCAGGATTGGCGTGAGGCCGAAATCCAATTGGGTTCTGGAGTCCCTCGTCAGGAATCTGGAGAAGATCCATGAACTCCTTCCAAGATGAAGTCATCTTGTGACCATTTGTCATCCATGTCATTGGGCGATCATCCTTTGTGTGGAAATTGACTGAAGCATAGAACTGAGCAATAATCTCCGGATCAAAATCATTCTGGAAGGTCATAATGTGCTCAAGTCCCAACTGCTCGACCAGATCAAGAGCCTCGGCAAAGTAAGCCCGGTTGGAGTCCTTCCGCATGTGGTCCACATCCACCCAGTGGGCATCCACGTACAGGTTGGTCTTGCTCTTGAGCACCTCCTGGTAGATGCGATACTACTGCCTGGTCCAGAAAAGCTCATCTCCAGGAAATTGAGCACGGGGTTCTCCATAGGGGTTGTGCTTCCTCCGTGCCATGAACTCATTCGCTGGCATTTCTTCCATAGTCATCGAGGATTCCTTTTGCTTGTTGGCGGCAATCTTGTACCTGCCCTGGGGATTGGAGCCCTCTGGCACATCAGTGGGGTTGCGCAGACGCTTGGATCCGGTGTCGCGGGGAGGGTTGGTACGACGAGCATCGAAACCGGAGCCACCACCTAAAACACAACCACAAGAACACGACAAAAACACGAAGAGAATCAATGCCAAAGACTCAAAAAGCACAAGAAACCAGTAGAAAGAGGAATGTGTACATGCTACGAAGACAATATGACACAAGCGGTAGTACTGCTGGCCAGACGCGGAAGTAAAAAATTAGTACCGCTTAGTAAGCGGTAGTACCGCTTGGAGGAAGCGGTAGTACCGCATACTCTGCGGTAGTAAGAATTTACTTCCGTGTACAGAAGCGGAAGTAAAAAATTAGTGCTGCTGGCGGAGCGGTAGTACCGCGTTGGGGGCGGTAGTACCGCTCGGCAAGCGGTAGTAAAATTTTACTTCCGCCAGAGCGGTAGTACCGCTGAGGACAGCGGTAGTACCGCTGTGGTCAGATCTGATTTGGACCAGATCGGGCGGTAGTACCGCGGTTCCCCAGCGGTAGTACCGCACGGAACAGATCTGTGAGGAACCGATCTAGAGAAGGCCATATAGATCAACTAGCGGTACTACAGCTGATCATAGTAACTTGGTAGCAACATACATATTCGCATTACTAGTGAAAAAACACTCTCCTACATCCTAAACTTCCATGGATAAGAACACGAATAACACAAGAACACTAAGCATCTCCCCTAACCCTAAAAACCAACAACAAGGCAACAAGAAGTGTGGAAAAGGGGAGAAACCTTCATCCATGGCAAGAGGGCGCGGTGGGGAGCGATCCCACCGGTCGGAATGCGAGGAGAGTGGCCGAGGGAGGAGATCCGGCGAGGTCCTCCGGCGGCGTTCTTGAGAGGGAGAGATAGGGACGACGTGGGGGTTAGAAGTGAATGGGTATGGGGGAGTTGGAACTCTACCTGCCTGCTTATAACCCCCACCCGTTCGAATACGTGCGGTAGTACCGCGGTCATTGCGGTAGTACCGCTTGCACGGTAGTACCGCTCGCTAGGCGGTAGTACCGCTCGACCAGCGGCAGTAAAGAAATACTGCTGTGCTGTACGAGCGGTAGTACCGTACCCCCTTTGCGGTAGTACTGTAACCATGCACAGTAGTACCGCTCCTCCAAGAGTTTGCACGAAATGACAAGAGGCTTTTAGCAAAGAGGGAAGAAGAAAAGAGACGAGCGCACAAGCAAGGAAAATAAACACAACTCCACAGAGGAGGGCGGTGGCCGAGGCCACCTATGTTTGAGTTTGTTGGTATGGCACCACGAAGAATTATCCTTGGGCCCATGACCAATACTCGTCTTGAAGCACTTAAACCAACTATGTATGGCAAATGATAAAGACTTGATTAGTTTATGCATAATGGGGGGAGGAATGGTTCATTGAGAGAACAATACTCCCCCTATGTCCATGCCTACATCTAGACAAGATAACTATATTGAGTGCGAGGGGTGCGTGCACAGACTCAAACCACATTGCTCAAATCGATGATATTTAGCTCATGCCTTAACTCGCGAAATCTTGCTTCATCCAATGGCTTCGTGAAGATATCTGCAAGGTTATCATGAGTGTTGACGTAGTGGAGCTCGATCTCTCCTTGCCTTATGTGATCCCGGATGAAGTGATACCGAATCTCTATATGCTTCGTCTTGAAGTGTTGCACCGGGTTGAGAGAAATCTTGATGGCACTTTCATTGTCACACCAAAGAGGCACTTTGTCATAAGTGACACCGTAATCCTTTAAAGTTTGCCTCATCCATAAGAGTTGAGCACAACAACTGCCAGCAGCCACATACTCTGCTTCGGTGGACGAGAGGGATACACAACTTTGCTTTTTGGAAGACCAACTAACAAGAGAGCAACCAAGAAATTGGCACCCTCCCGAAGTGGACTTCCTATCCACTTTGTCCCCCGCCCAGTCAGAATCAGAGAAACCTACAAGGTTGAAATTTGCTCCTCTCGGGTACCATAAGCCAAAGTTTGGGGTATCAAATATCGATAGATTCGCTTGACAGCCACAAAGTGACTCTCCTTAGGTGAGGCTTAAAACCGTGCACAAATTCCTACACTCAACATAATATCCGGTCTAGATGCACAAAGGTAAAGCAAGGATCCGATCATAGAGCGATATACCTTTTGATCCACCGCTTTACCATTGGGATCAATGTCAAGTTGGCATTGGAGTAGTAGCCGGCTTGACATCACTTAGATTGAACCTCTTGAGCATGTCTTGAGTATACTTGGATTGTTTGATGAAGATGCCTTCTCTTCTTCGTTTGATCTCAAATCCAAGGAAGTACTTCAACTCTCCCATCATGGACATCTCAAAATGTGTGGTCATGAGAGCGGCGAAATCATCATTGAAAGCTTTGTTAGGAGAACCAAAGATAATATCATCAACATATAGTTGGCATACAAACAACTCCCCTTTGACCTTCTTAGTAAAAAGAGTGGGGTCGATTTTCCCAATTTCAAACCCACGATCTTGTAACAACTCGGTAAGATGCTCATACCACGCACGTGGGGCTTGTTTAAGGCCATAGAGTGCCTTATCAAGTTGGTACACGTGATTGGGGAGCTTAGGATCCTCAAACCCCGGGGGTTGTTTAACATACACCAACTCATTAATAGGACCATTAAGAAATGCACTTTTCACATCCATTTGTTGCAATTTAAAGTTATGATGGGAAGCATAGGCAAGCAACAAACGAATGGATTCAAGACGAGCAACGGGGGCAAAGGTTTCACCGTAGTCGATACCCTCGACTTGGGAGTAGCCTTGAGCCAACAGACGTGCCTTGTTGCGGATGACAATTCCATGAGCATCCTTCTTGTTCTTAAAGATCCACTTGGTTCCAATGACATTATGGTTCTCCTTTGGCCTTGGCACCAGACGCCACACCTTGTTGCGCTCGAAGTTATGGAGTTCTTCATGCATGGCATTGAGCCAATCGGGGTCTTCGAGCGCCTCATAAACCTTCTGAGTTTCAACACAGGAGACAAAAGCTTGATGAGCACAATAGTTAGCTAATTGTCTGCGAGTGCTTACCCCCCTTTTGATGCTTCCTACAATGTTATCGATGTGATGTTTGTTGGAAGCAAGCCTGGAGGCAACTTTTGCAGCACGACACTCTAATTGCTCTTCAAGAGTTAACTGAGGAGCACTGAGTTGATCATCTTGAGCGTCGTCAGGAGCTAGATCTTGATCTTGAGCTTCCTCTTGATCTTGATCAGGCTCAGAGGACAGAACTTGGCCTTGTGCATCATTTGGTGGCTCTCCACCATCTTGTGATTGATCTTGCACTAGGCCTTGTTCATCAAGTTGAGGGCCTTCACTTTGTTCTTCGGAAGCGTGTTGGTCTTGGGTTGGTGATGGTTCCACTTGAGTGGAACATTGTCCTTCTCCTTCGGCCACAAGGGGTTCCTCAATGGGTAGGATATATCCAACACCCATTCTTCTTATGGCTTGAGGAGGAATTTCATCACCTGCATCACAAGTACCACTTTGCTCCACTTGGGAGCCGTTATTTTCATCAAACTCTACGTTACTCGTCTCCTCAATGAGTCCATTGGACTTGTTAAGGACACGGTAAGCATGAGAGTTTGTAGCATAACCAACAAATATGCCCTCATGAGCTCTGGATTCAAATTTAGACAAACGAACACCTTTCTTGAGAATGAAACACTTATACCTGAATACCCGGAAGTACTTGAGATTGGGCTTGTTACCGGTAAGAATCTCATACGGAGTTTTGTTCAGGCCCTTGCGGATATAGAGACGATTTGATGCATGGCAAGCGGTGTTGATGGCTTCGGCCCAGAAGTTGTATGGAGATTTGAATTCAGCCATCATGGTTCTTGCCGCATCTATTAGAGTTCGTTTCTTTCTCTCCGCCACACCATTTTGTTGAGGGGTATATGGTGCTGCATACTGATGTTTGATCCCCTCATCACCAAGAAACTCATCCAAGGTGTAGTTCTGGAACTCGGTGCCGTTGTCACTTCTGATCATCAAAATCTTTGCTTCATGTTGTCGTTGAGCTTCATTTGCAAAGTTGATGACGGTTTGTTGGGTCTCACTCTTCTTTTTGAAGAAGTATACCCAGGTGTATCTTGAGTAATCATCCACAATCACCAAGCAGTACTTTCTACCCCCAAGACTATTGATACGTCCAAAACGTATCTATAATTTCTCCTTGCTCCATGCCTCTTTTGTGTGATATTGCTATGATATTTATGCACTTCCATACACTTTTGATCATATTTGGACTAACCTATTAACTCAGTGCACCACAGTGCCAGTTCCTGTTTTCTGCTGTTTTTCTATTTCAGGTTTCCCCCATATTAAAAGTGCCCTAAAAATTCCGGGAAAAATACAGGAAAAATTAGCGTGTCGGGAGCTTCAAGAAAAACCAAGGCAAGGCCAGAGGGGAGCCTGGGGTGACCCAGGCGGCCACCCGGCGCGGCCCCACCCCTGGCCGCGCCAGGGGGGCGCCTGGGGCCCCACCTCCGCCTCTGGTGACCCCCTTTTGCATATATATTGATCGCGTCCCGAAACCCTCGAGGACGGAACCCTTTTTCGCGATCTCGTCTCTGTTTCGCCGCCGCCGCGCTTCCAAGATCAGGAGCACTAGGAGAACTCTTCCCGGCACCCTGCCGGAGGGGAGAACCACCACCGGGAGCTTCTCCACCACCATGGACGCTTCCTGGATGAGTTGTGAGTAGTCCCCCTTGGACCATGGGTCCATGACCAGTAGCTATGTGATGTTCTCCTCCGCTCTTTGTTCTTCATGGATTAGACCTCGTGAGCTGCCCTACATGATCGAGGCACATATGTAATCTTTCTGCTGTTGCTATGCTGAGTTTGCTGGGATCCGATGGATTATGAGATTATGTTCAGATTGTGTGTGAGTAATATATTTGATTCACCTCTTTTATATTTATGTTCTTGAGTAATTCTTGCATGTTCTCCGTTGCTGTTTATTGCTTTGGCCAAGTAGTAGGTAGTAACTCCAAGAGGGAACGTTATGCTTGATTGTGGGTTCATGCCCCTCGATGACTAGTTTGAGTGACAGAAACATGAGTCTAGGGGATGTGCTGTTGCCACAAGGGGGAAAACAACGGTGCTTGTGCTTGCGGGTGCAAGGATTGTTTACTTTACGCAAAGTTCTTTTAATGCAGTTGTCTGTTGCTTTGAGTTTACACTTTGGGTGGGGCTGGCAACTTAATACCAGCGAGATGTTCTGGATAGATATCTCAAGGTGGATGATTAGTAGTAGATGCAGATGGATTTCGGTCTACTTGCCTTGGCGTACCGCCCATGCTTTTGAGCCTCTACCTTTCTTTACAGCATAGTTAGCATTGGTTTGAGCACATAATCCTGTCAATTGCCCAGCTGTAATTTGTTTACCTCGCTTAGCTGTTTTATCGTCTTTTGGGAGAGAGACATCACTAGTGAACATCATGGGACCCCGGTCCATATTACCATCACTGATCACACCCGCTATTTACTTCCTGTTCTTATTTCCTAGTTGTAGTCATACCTATCAGTATTACCTCTTGCGTTTGATCCTTTGTAAACAGCAAGGCCGGAGGGATTGACAACCTCTCTGTACTCGTTGGGAGCAAAGTTATTTGTATCTGTGTGTAGGTCCTGTCAACCGCTAAGTTGGCGCCGTTAGCATTGACACCTTCTTGTTGGCCCTCGGAGTCTCACGGGATTCGATCCTTGGTATCTTGCCAAGGGAAAGTTGCCGTTACGCTACATCTCAAACCTTCCACTTGGGGTAACCAACGAGGGGCGAGAAGCCATCAAGCAAAGTTTCTGGCGCCGTTGTCGGGGACTCCACTCTTCAAGATAGGGGAGTTGCACGCTATCTTTTATCTTTGCTTTTTAGTCTTGTTAGTTTACCTTTCAGTTTTTGCTTTAGTGTCCCTTTGCCAAAAATCACAAAAATAGTTATCTTGCTTGCTGCTGCTATGGGTTCCACCAAGAACACCAAGTTGTGTGACTTCACTAGTCATAACAACGATGACTTTATCTGCACGCCTATTACTACACCTGGCTCTTCAGCACCTTCTTATGAAATTAAACCTGCTTTACTGAACCTAGTTATGAAAGATCAATTCTCCGGTGCTGGAGATGATGCTGCTTTGCACTTAAATAATTTTGTTGAACTCTGTGATATTCAAAAGTACACCGAAATAGATGGTGATATTGTTAAGCTTAAGCTTTTTCCTTTCTCCTTGAGAGGAGGAGCTAAAATCTGGTTTCAATCTTTGCCTAGGAATAGCATAAATTCTTGGGACAAGTGCAAGGATGCCTTTATTGGGAAGTACTATCCCCCTGCTAAAATTATCCAACTAAGGAGTAACATAATGAATTTTAAACAATTGGATAATGAACACGTTGCCCAAGCTTGGGAACGCATGAAATCTCTTGTCAAGAACTTCCCTACTCATGGTTTGACTACTTGGATGGTTATCCAAACTTTTTATGCAGGCTTGAACTTTACCTCGCGGAACTTGTTGGATTCGGCCGCGGGAGGAACCTTTATGTCAACTACACTTGGTGCTGCCACGAAGCTTCTCGATGAGATGATGACCAATTATTCCCAATGGCACACCGAACGCGCTCCAACAGGTAGGAAGGTAAACTATGTCGAGGAGATTTCCTCCCTAAATGAAAAAGTTGACTTGATCATGTCTCTACTTTCCAAGCAATCTTCTATTGATCCTCATGATGTTCCTTTAATTTCTTTGATTGCTCAAGATCAAGTAGATGTGAACTTTATCTCTAGAAACAATTTCAATAACAATGCTTATAGGAGTAATTTTGGTAGCAACCCTAGACCGTTCCCCTCTAATTCCTATGGGAACAACAATGCTTATCCTAGCACCAAGAACTCCACTTCTGAACTAGAGATTATGCTTAAAGACTTCATCACTACCCAAAAAGCCTTCAATAAGAGTGTAGAAGAAAAACTAGCCAAACTAGATAATCTCTCTTCGAAGGTAGACAATTTAGCCCATGAGGTAAGGTTGCTTAAAATTAGAACTTCTCCTCTTGAGGAGAGGAAGACCACTCCTATGAATGCTATTCAAGTGCAAATTAATGAAAACATTAGGATGATGGCTAAACTTAAAGAGAGATGGTCTAGAGAAAAGGAGGAAGAAGATAGGATTAAGAACCTTCCTACCCACCACACTGTTGCTACTATCCAAGTTGTTGAGGATATCCAAACTCTTAGCACCCAATGCACTCCTAGTCCCATTGGACCTATTAATGGTGATGCTATGACCTCAACCGTAGAAACTCCTATGACCATAGAAGCTACCAAACAAGTGAGCCTAAAGGACACCACTACCACCTTACTTGATAGTAGTGACCTTGATTTTGATAATTGCACCATTTCTGAAGTTATTGATTTTCTTCACAAGATGTCTAGAGATCCCCACACTAGCACGCTTAATCTTGCCTTTACAGAGCATATCACTAATGCTCTCATCAAAGCTAGGGAGGAGAAGCTTAGGGTAGAAGCCTCCATACCTAGAAAGCTAGAAGATGGTTGGGATCCTTTGATTAAAATTAAGTTGAATAACTTCTCTTGTTATGCTTTATGTGATGTTGGAGCTAGTACCTCCGTTATGCCCAAAAGAATGTATGATATGCTTAAATTGAAACCTTTTGATCCTTGTTCTTTTGGTGTTCGTCTTGTTAATTCTTCCGTAAAGAAACCTTTGGGGAAGATCGATGATGTTCTTATCGTTGTCAATGACAATTATGTTCCCGTTGATTTTACTATTATGGATATTGAATGTGAACCTTCATGTCCAATTATTTTGGGACGTCCTTTTCTTCGCACCGTTGGTGCTATCATTGACATGAAAGAGGGGAATATAAAATTCCAATTTCCTCTCAAGAAAGGGATGGAACACTTCCCTAGAAATAAGATTAAGTTGCCTTTTGAGTCCGTTACACGGGCTAGCTATTCTTTTACTCTTGATAAAACTTGATCCTCTCTTTTTGCATTATGCCTAGCTTAAAGGCATAAAAGAAAGCGCTTTTGGGAGGCAGCCCACAATGAATACAATTTTATTTTGCTTTTGTTGTTTCTTGATGTTTGTTACTACAGTAGCATCATCATTGTATCTTTCCTTTTCAGCTTTGTGCCAAGTTTAGCCTCTGATTGCAAGAAAGTTCAAAAGTTGTGACGTGCAGTCCAGAAAACAGATGCTGTCCTTGGATAGAAAAATTCGTATAAAATCACCAGATCATCCTTTTGATCTGAATTGTTTTGACAGCGTGCACTATACAATTGGCTTTCAGGCGTCTGTTCTGAGTTTTTTGATTTGAGTTGCAGAAGTGCCACGAAAAAATTATTTACTACCTGCTGGTCTGTTTTTCACAGATTCTGTCCTGTTTTGCCTTTTCTTCGTTTTGCAAACCTTGAGCTTGCTTTTTCTTTGCAAAAAACCTATTGGCAATCTTGAGAAACAGTAGCTCTTCAAGATTATCCTTATTTCCAGCAAGGTAAAATTATTTTATTATGGGTACTAACCTCGCTAATCAGATTATGATGAGTTATGTATGAAGGGAGTTTTCAAGTGTGCGAGGGAAGATGATAAAAAGATTCAGGAGAGTCAAACGCTCAAGCTTGGGGATGCCCCCGTGCACCCCCAAGAAATATTCAAGAAGACTCAAGCGTCTAAGCTTGGGGATGCCCCCGTGCATCCCCTTCTCCATCAACAATTATCAGTTCGTCTTTCGTTCCACTATATTTTAATCACTTCATGCGTTATGTGCTATGCTTGGAGCGTCTTGCTTTTAGTTTCCTTTTTAGTTTTCTTTAGCTTTGCTTGCTGTTCATAACAAGTTAGAACCCAGCTTTCTTTGTGTGGGAGAGAAACACGCTCCACTTCAACCTAGAACACAACATAGGATTTTCATGCTTATCTTTGCTGTGTGTGTTCTTTGTCTTTCCATAGCTACTGTCATGTTTAGCTCTTAGTTTTCATGCTTTTCTTTTTAAAGAGCTTTTGTTTAGTTGGTTGTTGAACTCTCTTGAGTTTTCATGTTTATCTTGTTAAGAGAGTTTGTCTGTTGCACTGAGTTGTGTGTCTTAACTTAAAGTAGGTAATTGAGGTTGTTATTTAATTTTAGTAGTAACTTGCAATAGTTTTGAGGTATTGCCATGAGTAATGACTGAACTTTTGGTTTCAAGAGCTTTAGCCTATTAGTGATAGATGTCATATTTTGGGCAATCCGTGTTTATTTTCGAAAACCTACAAAATAGTTGAGAACTTTAGCTACTAAATGGATCACTAATCTTTGGAGGGATCGAATATTAGAGTACACTCACGTATCATGAGTCGAGGATGCGCAAGGATAACCAAATCCCCATACACTCCTCCTCGGGGTACTTGTCTCTTTGTGAACCTCCTAATTAGATTGAGAGTTGCCGATAATAAGTGCATGAGTTCTTCGGACTAATGTGAGTATTCGAAAGTTGACACTTAGACCTATCCATATTTTTCTAGCCTATTCGGTACCGTGCATTGCCCTTTCTCACCTCGAGAGTTGGGGCATACTTCGCCGGTGCATCCAAATCCTTGGCATGATACGCTCTGTCATCATAAGCCTCATTATATCCTTCCTCAAAACAGCCACCATACCTACCTATTAAGGCATTTCCATAGCCTTTCCGAGATACATTGCCATGCAACATCCATCTTCTCATGACTTGATCTTCATGTCATACATGCTTTTTGCTTGACCGATGAACCGCATGTTAGTTGGGCCTTGCCCTAATCATTGCTACATGACGCGCTAGTATCATTGCATATCCTGCTACACCGGCAGAGGCAAACATTTGCATACATCATGATAGTTTCATTTTCTTTATGTTGAGTACTTTTGTAAAGTGTGAAAGATCTTCTATACTTCTTGTAATACATAGAGTGTTGCCCCTAAAGTGAGGAAAAGATCCCAAAGAGGACAAATCAAAAGATCCCAAAGTGGACAAAATCAAAAGATCCCAAAGAGGACAAATGAGAGATAAATAGAAAGAGCCATTGAGGCCACAAAAAATAAAAAAATAGAAAAAAGAGAAAAAGAAATAAAAAGAGAGAATTGGGCACACTACTATTTCTTTTGAGAGATCCACACTCGTACTCCATCTTATACCTTGTACTCCATAGAGATTATCATTCATGCATATAGCTATGTGGGGACCTTTACACTATAGAACTTGGCTTGTATATTCCAATGATGAGCCTCCTCAAAAGTGCTCTATGTCTTCTTGAGCAAGCAAGTTGGATGCACCCCCACTAGTTCCATTGGAGAGCTTTCCTTAGCTCATATGTGCATCCGTTGCATGGCAATCCCTACTCCTCACATCATATCTATCATTTGGCTTTCTCTCGCCGATGATTGTCCTCATTGATGTGAGCCTTTCACACCTTTTTGTCTTCCCCCTCTATCATTTTTCTCTCTTTGCCATCCTAAGTGTCGACTTTCTTGCTTACGCTCATCCATTGCATGAGTGCTCAAAATATCGAAAGGGAGTGGATCATTTTGACTTGTACCTGGCTGACGGTCTGGGGATGAGTCAAGATAAGATTCCAAAGAAGACCAAGTGTGAAACTTTAGTAGATTAAGTTCTCCACAATATAAAAACTATGTTTTACTCTCTCATATATCCCTATCCCCTTTCTTGCACGCAAACACCATTTGGAGACATTCGAGTCACGGACAGCGAGAGCTCTTGCACCTTTATGTTCTTATGTTACTTGTTACAATGCTAATATAGACTCCGGCTTGTTATGACTTGAATTGAATTAAGTGCCTTGATTGATTTACTTTAAAAGTTCTTATATGGTTGATAGCATGTCACCACAGAAATTATGCTTGTTATCATTTACCTACTCGAGGACGAGCAGGAATTAAGCTTGGGGATGTTGATACGTCCAAAACGTATCTATAATTTCTGCTTGCTCCATGCCTCTTTTGTGTGATATTTCTATGATATTTATGCACTTCCATACACTTTTGATCATATTTGGACTAACCTATTAACTCAGTGCACCACAGTGCGAGTTCCTGTTTTCTACCGTTTTTCTATTTCAGGTTTCCCCCATATTAAAAGTGCCCTAAAAATTCCGGGAAAAATACAGGAAAAATCAGCGTGTCGGGAGCTTCAAGAAAAACCAAGGCAGGGCCATAGG
This sequence comes from Secale cereale, assembly GCA_902687465.1. Classification (NCBI taxonomy): domain Eukaryota; kingdom Viridiplantae; phylum Streptophyta; class Magnoliopsida; order Poales; family Poaceae; genus Secale; species Secale cereale. The sequence continues at coordinate 771,478,826 of LR738714.1, read as the reverse complement.
GGAGCCTGGGGTGGCCCAGGCGGCCACCCGGCGCGTTCCCACCCCTGGCCGCGCCAGGGGGGCGCCTGGGGCCCCACCTCCGCCTCTGGTGACCCCCTTTTACATATATATTGCTCGCGTCCCGAAACCCTCGAGGACGGAACCCTTTTTCGCGATCTCGTCTCTGTTCCGCCGCCGCCGCGCTTCCAAGATCGGGAGCACCAGGAGAACTCTTCCCGGCACCCTGCCGGAGGGGAGAACCACCACCGGGAGCTTCTCCACCACCATGGACGCTTCCCAGATGAGTTGTGAGTAGTCCCCCTTGGACCATGGGTCCATGACCAGTAGCTATGTGATGTTCTCCTCCCCTCTTTGTTCTTCATGGATTAGACCTCGTGAGCTGCCCTACATGATCGAGGCACATATGTAATCTTTCTGCTGTTGCTATGCTGAGTTTGCTGGGATCCGATGGATTATGAGATTATGTTCAGATTTTGTGTGAGTAATATATTTGATTCACCTCTTTTATATTTATGTTCTTGAGTAATTCTTGCATGTTCTCCGTTGCTGTTTATTGCTTTGGCCAAGTAGTAGGTAGTAACTCCAAGAGGGAATGTTATGCTTGATTTTGGGTTCATGCCCCTCGATGACTAGTTTGAGTGACAGAAACATGAGTCTAGGGGATGTGCTGTTGCCACAAGGGGGAAAACAACGGTGCTTGTGCTTGCGGGTGCAAGGATTGTTTACTTTAAGCAAAGTTCTTTTAATGCAGTTGTCTGTTGCTTTGCGTTTACACTTTGGGTGGGACTCGCAACTTAATAGCAGCGAGATTTTCTGGATAGATATCTCAAGGTGGATGATTAGTAGTAGATGCAGATGGACTTCGGTCTACTTGCCTTGGCGTACCGCCCATGCTTTTGAGCCTCTACCTTTCTTTACAACATAGTTAGCATTGGTTTGCGCACATAATCCTGTCAATTGCCCAGCTGTAATTTGTTTACCTCGCTTAGCTGTTTTATCGTCTTTTGGGAAAGAGACATCACTAGTGACATCATGGGACCCCAGTCCATATTACTATCACTGATCACACCCGCTATTTACTTCCTGTTCTTATTTCCTAGTTGCAGTCATACCTATCACTATTACCTCTTGCGTTTGATCCTTTGTAAACAACAAGGCCAGAGGGATTGACAACCTCTCTGTACTCGTTGGGAGCAAAGTTATTTGTATCTGTGTGCAGGTCCTGTCAACCGCTAAGTTGGCGCTGTTAGCGTTGACACCTTCTTGTTGGCCCTCGGAGTCTCACGGGATTCGATCCTTGGTATCTTGCCAAGGGAAACTTGCCGTTACGCTACATCTCAAACCTTCCACTTGGGGTAACCAACGAGGGGCGAGAAGCCATCAACTATCAAAAGATGGAGGCCCAAAGAGGTCCATGTGGAGGAGCTCTAGGGGTCTCTTTGAATAGATGATTGTCGTGGGAGGGTGAGCCTTCTCATGTAATTTTCCTTCAATGCAAGCCCTGCAAGCACGATCTTTGGCAAAGCTAACATTTGTTAGTCCTCGGACATGCCCCCCCGTGAGAAGACTTTGCAAAGATCTCATATTGACGTGGGCCAAACGGCGATGCCAAAGCCATCCCACATCAACTTTAGCCATTAGGCATGTCGCAACCTTAGTGGGTTGCTTCGAGAAGTTAACCACATAAAGGCCGTTCTCGACATGCCCAACATAGGCTACTTTAAGAATCTTGCTCCACAAGAGGGCCACGGTATCAATATCAAAGAATGTAGCAAAGCCCATCTGTGCAAGTTGGCGTACAGAAAGTAAAACGTATGCAAGGGACTCAACAAGCATGACTTTCTCGATCGTGAGATCATGAGAGATAACAACCTTGCCAAGTCCCAATACCTTAGAGGATGAAGCATCACCCCATTCGATGTTGGTGGCCATAGATGGACCGAGATGCACGTCCACCACCAAGTCTTTGCTTCCGGTCATATGATTTGTGGCTCCGCTATCAAGCAACCATGATCCCCCACCGGAAGCAAACTCCTACAATAGATCAATGCTTGGATTTAGGTACCCATTTGGTAATGGGTCCTTTGAGGTTAGTAACAAGGGTCTTAGGAACCCAAATGGACCATTCAATGTACTCATAAGAAGAACCAACAAATTTAGCAAACACATGACCATCACTAGCACGGCATAAAACATATGAAGGATTAAAATCGCCGGCCATGTTTGATGGCATGGTGGAGTTTTTCTTGACACCACCACTTTTCTTCTTCTTTGACGTGCCCTCTCCTTCTTTCACAAAAGATTGTCGGAGAGGGGGTGGTTGCTTGGTCTTGTCGTTCTTCATCTTCTTGGGATTAGGAACAAACCCAATTACTTCCTTTGCCACAACCTCCTTTTGATTGCTCAAAAGGGTGTTGAGGTTCTTCTCACCTTGTATGCAAGTCACAAGGCCTTTCTCAAGTTGCTTCTTCAACTCGGCATTCTCTTCAACAAGATGCACATGCTCGCAACATGGGTTAGTAGCATTTGCATTATCAATTAAAACCATGCGAGGAAAGATAGCCTTTTCCTTGGTTAGCGAAACTTGGAGTTGATCATGAGACTCCTTGAGAGTAGTATGCATACCTTTCAAGGCCTTGTGAGCCTTGTCAAGTATGTCAAACTCCTCTTTGAGTTTAGCATGGTCAACCTCAAGTTTTGCCTTCTCGGATTTAAGGACACGAGAGATGACTAAAGCATGATCAAGATCTTTCTTTAATTTAGCATGGCCATCGTTGTGTGACTCCTCAAGAGCCAAACAAAGACCAAGCTCTTCCTCTAGGGCATTAGAGAGATCTGATATCTCATCGGCATAGTCTCGACTATGTCCTTCCATTTTAGTAATGGTTTCCTCGTGTGCCTCGATCATGTCATTGGACTCACCGAGTTGTTCCAAGAGAGCAACAAAATGCTTCTTGGGTTTGCCCTTAAGATTTTTCATGAACAACTCAAATTCATTTTCTCCCTCCTTGGCACCCTCACTCTCATCAATACAATTTGTCAATGAAGGATTAGAAGAGAGAGTAGTGTTGATGCTTGGGGTTACCTTGTTGGTGGCCTTGGCCATGAGACACTTGGCTATGATGTTCTCATTTGGTGAGTCGAAGAGAGATGAGCGCGGAGTAGTAGCAATTGCAATTGTGGCCATGGTGGTCACCTCATCGTCTTCATCATTATCATCATCCTCAACATATTCCTCTTGGGCTACCAACACTTTCGGAGGAGTCTTCTTGTTGAAGTTGTTCTTGTTGGGATAGGACTTTGACTTGTCCTTCCGAATAAGCTTGCCTCCAAAGTCTTCTCTCTTCTCATAAGGGCAATCCACAACGAAGTGACTTACATTTCCACAGTTAAAGCATGTCCTCACTCGTTGCTTCCCTTTGTTCCCACTAGTGTTGTTCCTGTTGAAGTTGGGTCTTGTGTTCTTCTTGCCCCAGAATTGCCTTGAAGCAAGAGCCATGTGCTCATGATAGGCATATTTGGTGTCCTCGGGGCTACACTCATCATCATCTTCCACTTCCTCCTCTTCCACGCAAGCCTTGGCTTTCAGTGCAAGATTAGGCTTCTTTGATCGTTGAGCTCTTAAGACCGCATTGTCGGCGGTCAAGTCCAAGATCCTCATGGCAACAAACTCATCCAACACTTCATTTGAGGATAAGGTGTGGAAGTCCGGTCTCTGACGTATGACAGAGGACATGGCCTTATGATAGGGCATCATGGCCTTGAGGAACTTGTGCTTGATCCAATTGTCATCCGTATCCTTACTGCCATGATCTCGAAGAGAAACCGCAAGGATAGTTAATCTTCGATAAAGTTCACGAGGATCTTCATCTTCGATCATAGCGAACTCATCGGCTTCATCTTGCACCACTTCATAGTTGGAGCGTTGAATACTGGTGCTTCCCTTGTACATCGTGCCAACATGCTCCCAAGCTTCCTTGGCCACAGTGAAGGGTCGAAGGTGTGCAATGTCTTCAGGAGGGATGGAATCTTGAAGAATGCAAAGAGCGGACTCGTTGAACTGATGATCTGCAGTTTCTCTTGGAGTCATGTTGTCAGGATCATATGGGTAGAAACCTTGCTCAATGATTCTCCAAAGGTTAGTAGAACAATGATTAATATGACGTTTGAAACGAAACACCCAAGTAGCAAAATCAGTATTTTTGATAAACTTGGGAGGGGGCCCAATGGAATTTAAATGCGCTGTGGGAATGGGTCCTCCATAGTGAGTAGGAGGAGCGGATTGGGCAAATTTTCCACTCCCATTCTTAGTAACCGGGGCTTGTTCACTACTAGCTTCTCCCTTGTTGGGATTAGCCTCTGACACGTTGGTAGCGGGACGAGCCACTTCCAACGGTGTGGTGGATAATTTAAGCCCCTCAAGCAAATCTTTAAACATGCCTTTGACCTCGCTCGCTAGTGATTCTTTCAATGTGGTCAAGGCCACATTGAACTCCTCACGAGAGACCGAGGCTCCCCCATCTGACATAGGCAAGGACGGAGTTCCACCGGAATGGTCCTCCATCTCGACTACGTTGTCACCCATACTCTTTGGACGGTAAAGTCCTTAAAAAGAGACGAGGCTCTGATACCAATTGATAGGATCGATATGGTTGATTAGAGGGGGGTGAATAGGCAACTAACAATTTTTAGCTTTTCTTAACCACTTTAAATTAAACGTCAAAGTAAGTTGTCTAGATATTCTACTAATATGACAACTAAAGGAAAGAAGGATAACAACTACACACGCATGCTATAGGAATTGAACAAGTAAAGCATGCACAAGTAAAGGTAAGAAATAACCACAAGTGGAACCGGTGGAGACGAGGATGTGTTGCCGAAGTTCCTTCCCTTTGAGGGGAAGTACGTCTCCGTTGGAGCGGTGTGGAGGCACAATGCTCCCCAAGAGGCCACTAGGGCCACCGTATTCTCCTCACGCCCTCACACGATGCAAGGTGCCGTGATTCCACTAGTGGTGCCCTTGAAGGCGGCGACCAAACCTTTACAAACAAGGTTGGGGCTATCTCCACAACTTGGAGGCTCCCAACAAAACCACGAAGCTTCACCACAATGGAATATGGCTTCGAGGTGACCTCAACCGTCCAGGGTGCTCAAACACCCAAGAGTAACAAGATCCGCAAGGGATTAGTTGGGAGAATCAAATATCTCTTGGTGGAAGTGTAGATCGATGCCTCCTCAAGCAATCCCGAGCAAATCAACAAGTTTGATTGGCTAGGGAGAGAGATCGGGCGGAAATGGAGCTTGTGGAGCAACAATGGAGTAGTGGGGGAAGAGGTAGGTCTTCTTGGAGAAGAAGACCCCTTATATATAGTGGGAGAGCTAATCCAACCGTTATGTGCATTTTCAGCCCGCAGAGAGCGGTAGTACCGCACGTAAGTTGCGGTACTACCGCTTGCTGAGCGGTACTACCGCTCTGGGAGCGGTACTACCGCTAGGCAAAAACATGCGACATGATTGACGACCACGGATGAAATAAATTACATCCGCGGCTACATCCGCAGAGAAAACGGTAGTAGCAAAACGCGACACGGTACTACCGCTTGGAGTAAACGGTACTACCGCATAGGATGCGGAAGTAAAAATTTACTTCCGCACCTACTTCTGCACTTAGAATCAGTGCCGGGCCAGATACGCGGTACTACCGCTCTGGAGCCGCGGTACTACCGCTGGTGCGGTACTACCGTGTCTGCAGGCGGTACTACCGCGTGGCCGTGCGGTACTACCGCTTTAAGGAGCGGTACTACCGCTTGCCAGGAAGATGATTTAGTTAAGAAGTCAAGTTTTTCATAAACGATAATAGCCGGTTGGAACTCCAGAGAAGCAAGGGAAAGGTGGTGTGAGAGAAAGATGTGTACGTGTTGATTCCACCCAAACCTTTCCGAAGCAGACACCCTCTTAATAGTACGGCTTTCCTATTACTCAAAGCCACCGACAGGGAGCAAAAAGGAAACACCGTCTTCCATCGAATCCGAGGGGCAATCAATCATCTTGTGCCTAAGTGAGATATACCTGTAGAAGCTTTAGAGCACACGATTAGTCCGCAAATGCATTGTCATCAATCACCAAAACTACTTAGGGAGAAATATGCCCTTACACATAGGTGGATGCTGATCGGGATCATGCCCCTAACAACAACCCTGCACTGAGCAGTAAATGCGTCCTTGGACTTCCTGGGTTTACTCGGTAGGCCATCGCGCCCGATTTCTTCGATGATGAACTTTTCATCCTGGCGCAACCTTTTCTTCGGGCCTCGTGTCTTTACCGAACTTTGGCTCGATCCGGAGGGCTAGAAAAGAAGAAAGAAGAGAGTTAATACGTGTACATATATACCAAAACAATCAATGCATCAATTAGCTATAGTGTCAACACATGCTTAATTAATACATATATACCTGGCCGGACTCCGTTCGGTCACCGGAGCCGTCATCACCGTGTCCTTCTTCCACCGGTAATCGGTCACCGGAGCCATCATAATCATGTGTGTTTCCTCCATTGGATCACCGGAGCCATCATAATCATGTGTTATCTCCTCCATTGGATCACCATAGCCTACTTCTTCATCACCATATCCTTCCAAATGACCATCGTAGTCGACGTTGATATACATTTCGACAGAAGCTCCGTCTTCGATTATGTCCCCCAACACCTGTTCTGCTACCTCGTCTCGTCCTATCTCCATAGTTTCTGCAAATATTATGACATGGCAATTATTATACAAACATGACAGAACGGATATATTAGTGGCAAACGTAGACCTAGCTAGCTATAATCACAACAAGGAACCATATTAGTGGCCTCGACGCTTCTCTAGGGTTTGCGGTGGCCTTGGCGACCCTCGACCCTCGAACCCTCAGCAACCCTCGACCCCTCGGCTACCCTTCCCCCCCTCATCTCGAAGTTATTGGGGATGGGGGGGGGGTATCGACAAAATTTCATCATCATATATCATCGAATAAAATTACATCATCATCATCATATATTATACATCTAAAAAAGTTTTCATATATCACCATATATATCATCATCATCTAGTACAAAAAATTGACCAAGCAAGTTTTCATATATCATCATCATCTACTACAGAATAAATTGACCCCTCGACGACACTCGAACCCTCGACCCTCGAACCCTTGGCCCCTCGACGACCCTCGAACCCTCGACCCCTCGGTGACCCTCGACCCCTCGAACCCTCGACCCTTGACCCCTCGACCTTTTTTTCTTCTTCTTCCTCTTCTTATTTATTTCTCCTCTTCTTCTCCTTTTTCTTTTCTTTCTTCCTAACCTAAAAATTAACTAAAATAATCCTAAAACTAAACGAAACTTCTCCTCCTCCTTTTTTTTTCTTCTTCTTCTTTTTTTCAATCCTAAAACTTTATGAACAAAATTACAACAGAAAAAA
>LR738714.1:771374459-771466633 GCA_902687465.1 Secale cereale | reverse complement strand
TCGGGCAAGTAACATACCGATGACAAAAGGAACAACGTATGTTGTTATGCGGTTTTGACCGATAAAAGATCTTCGTAGAATATGTAGGAGCCAATATGAACATCCAGGTTCCGCTATTGGTTATTGACCGAAGATGAGTCTCGGTCATGTCTACATAGTTCTCGAACCCGTAGGGTCCGCACGCTTAACGTTTGATGACGATCGGTATTATGAGTTTATGAGTTTTGATGTACCGAAGGTAGTTCGGAGTCCCGGATGAGATCACGGACATGACGAGGAGTCTCGGAATGTCCGAGACATAAAGATTGATATATTGGACTACTATATTCGGACACCGGAAATGTTCCAGAAAAGTTTTGGATTTAACGGGATTACCGGAGGGGGTTACCGGAACCCCCTACGAAGGGGGATGGTCCATAGTGGGCCTTATGGAAAAGAGAGAGGCAGCCCATAGGGGCTGGCCGGCTCCCCACCTAGGGTTCCTAGTTGGACTAGGATTGGGGGGCGCCACCTCTCCCTCTTTTACTTTCCCTCTCTTCCTTCTTTGGTAGTTCCTACTAGGAATAGGATTGCAATCCTATTCCTAGTAGGATTGCACCCCTAGCCGCACCATAGAAGGGCCGGCCGGCCTCCCCCCTTGCTCCTTTATATACGGGGGCAGGGGGGCACCCAAAAACACACAAGTTGAATTGTTCCAGCCGTGTGCGGTGCCCCCCTCCACAGAAACACACCTCGGTCATACCGTCGCGGTGCTTAGGCGAAGCCCTGCGCCGGTGAATACATCATATCCGTCACCACGCCGTCGTGCTGACGAAACTCTCCCGTGAAGCTCAACTGGATCAAGAGCTTGTGGGACGTCATCAAGCTGAACGTGTGCTGAACGCGGAGGTGCCGTACGTTCGGTGCTTGATCGGTTGGATCGCGAAGAAGTTCGACAACATCAACCGCGTCACTTGACGCTTCCGCTCCCGGTCTACGAGGGTACGTAGACACACTCTTCCCTCTCGTTGCTATGCATCTGGTAGATAGATCTTGCGTGATCATAGAATTTTTTTAAAATACTACGTTACCCAACAGAACACGTGCTTGCCGTACTTACGAAGAGGCCTGGTGAAGGTGCCTCCAGATTTGGCGTAGCCGGGGAGAACATCATCAAGAACTTTCTTGACATTTGTGTAGTATACCTTCGACTGTCGGTCCGAGTCGAAATACGTGGCCGTGGAATATTTCGGGCTTAGGAGGATGAGTGTGCAATGTGTGTCACTGCACAAAACACGGAATGTTAAAAGAAAAATGATCGAAATCTAAGAATTCATATGTTACGGGGCGGTTGAGGGGACGACTTACTCGGGAAAGTAAGGCACGAGGAAGTTATCCTTATCTCGATTTGCCAGAATTACGCCTTCGAGATAAGAACTCGCTACTTGCCGGTCCCCAGCGCTGCCCAAGATCTTGGCACACATGTAGAAGGGGTCGACTATCACGATGTCCGGGGTCTTGTCTCTAATGATCCGCATCTCCATACTCAGCGAAAATAGCCGAATGAAGGTGTAGTGCAGTGGATGAAGGTTAAACATAGCGTAGATGTCATCAAACCGCAGGACGATCGTACCCCCGATGGAGTTATCCACAAAGCCCTTGCCCTCTAGTACCTTGGCCGCGAAAACCGGGTATGCCTCATCCTTCTCTCTGAGACGTCGCTTCTCCAAAGAAAGAACACTGTCATGCAGACTCCGCATAGCACCGGTTGCAGCATTGAGCATATTAGTCGGTAGCATCGGCCTACCCGCCACATGCACCTTCCTCATTATATCCTCAGGTGAAGGTGGCCCATCCTGAGCACGGATCATACTCGGTGCCGGTTGGCTCGCACCCTTGTTAGTCTTTCTTTTCCGTGCCTTCTTCTTCTCCTGTAATGGGACCGAGTTCTGCTCGCAGACCGCCTTCTTGAGTGTGTTGGAGCTGATAATATTTTGCACCTCAGCTATCTGAGGCTCGGTGAAGTCGGCAGCTGGAGGCGTCTCCTGAGAACTGAACGGCAGACGACGCCTGTTGCAACTTGGTTTCTCCGCGGTACCAGCTAGATCGCGCACGTCTTTTGTAGGGTTGGGTTCTTGAGAAGGAGGCCCCATGAATTCGCCATCGTACCCATGATCGACAAACTACTCAGCGACGTTGGCAAATGTATCATCGTCGTTGTTGTCGTCGTCTTTCGGATCATGTGCCATATGCATGTTCGGATCCAGTGCCATAGGGATGTCCGGCGCCGTTGTGGCGGTCTTGACATGGCTTGGCGTCGGCACAACTAGTGGTGTTGTCTTTGGGGTGGTGTCCCCCGCCCCCAAACGAATCTGGCTCTTTGGCCAAAGCAGGGGCCAGCTTAGGCAGGCGCTGAGGGTCATCACATCATCTTCGTTGGCCCCGACGGGTCGAATCGGAGGTAACAACTCGTTGCAGCCTGGCAGCACCCGAACCAGTTGAACCCTATACAAGGTGGGTGGCTTCGGAGTACCGTGGAACACGGGGTTGCCCGGTTGAACGATTTTGCACTTGGCGACATCGACCAACTCGTTGTTCACGAAGTGCAGGAGAGTGCACGGAACGTCGGCGGCGCCCTGCGAAAACATGTAGGGCGTCAGGGATGCCTAGTCAAAGGCAAGGAGATGAAGTCCTCGGCCGACAAAGGCTTAATTAGTTACCGTGATGATGGCTTCGAGCTCGGCTAATGTCGAGGCACCGCCAACGGCGGGCGTGCAATTGACGGAGGGGCCGCTTGCTGCAGAGGTGCCGGCCGGCGTACACCCGGGTGCATTAAGCTCCCGTGCCGGCGTCAGAGACACCAATGCCGCCTCCGCCGGAGACACCAATGGCCCCGCCATCGCGTTCTGCGAGTTGATGGCCGTGAAGCTGGGAATCGGGGGCGGCCCCTGTTGGCCGCCCGCAATCCACGTCGTCAGCCCCTGAATCAAGGTAGGCATAATGCCGGTGAGCGTCGATCCCAGTTGTTGTTGCACTTTCTCTTGGACAATCTCCGGAATCCGCGCCACTTGTGCCTTGAGTTCTTGAACCTCGCGTGACTGGCTTTCCGAGCTGGTCTTTTTCTCCTTTCGCCCACCAGCGTTATAGTATGACGACCATTTTGTGGACAAGCCTTTGCCGGCCACACGACCAGCTGACGACGGCTGACTGAGCTTATCCTTTTCTTTCATTACATTCAACGCCCTATTTAGAGTGCTGTCCCAAGGGTTGGTCTTAGTCGACCCCGCGCTACTGCTTTCAGTCGCCTGCGGAAGGAATGTGAACCATTTAGAAATTTGGCATCATTAATTAGAATGCAACCATATGGAGCTAATTACGCGGGGGTGTATTCCTTACCAGAACAAGCTCAAGCGCCCTGGTCTTCGGATCCGTGGTAAGCTCCTTTGTTTTCGGGTCCTTCTTGTACCGGGCCCTGACAAAGTTCATGGTCTGCTTGTCACCGTATTTATCGAAGAGGGGCGGTAGGCCTTGCTCGGCACGCTCCGCCTCCTCCTTGTCCCATATAGGCTCCGCCACTCTGTAACCGCCGGGACCGAGTGTGTGTTCCCCTAAGTTCAGCTCCCGCATTTCTTTCCCCCACTGACTTGATTCGGAGGTTGCGGTGCTCTCGCACTTGATCTTGAAGTCGTTGTAGTCATCTTCGATGATCGAAGGATTTTTCTCCTTGATCTTCTCATAACTAAAACCTTTGTCAATCATTCTCTTCACCGTGCTTTTCCAAGTAGACGGGGCCGTGCTCATCCTCATGAGGGCGGCATTGTTCACTTTATTCCCTTTGAGGCTTGTGTTCTCAAATTCAGCGGGGAACTTGTATCGTTCGTGCAGCTTCGTGAAGAGGAGGTTGCGCAAATTCCCTCGGTCAGGATGCCTCAGGTTCTTGGTGTTGATCCAGACGGTGCTCCGGAGAATGCACCAGAGCTGAAGCAAGTACTCCTTGACTATTCGTTCGGGCGCCGTTGGATATCATTGCAAGATCCAGGCATCCCAAAGTAGGCATGCCAAATCCATGTCTCCTGATCCGCCACTGCCTTAAGAATGATGGTTACATCCTTGTTGCGTCCTTTGTAAAGTCCATGTCATGTTTCTTGGCAATTCTTCCACTTCTACTGCATGCAATCAATGGAGCCAAGCATGCCCAGAAACCTACATGCCTTGTTCATCTCCAAAAGTCACGCCGTGTCTTGAGCATTGGGTGCTCTAAAGTGCTCTTGACCGAACACTTCCATAACTGCCATCGCAAATTGTTTGATGAAGAAGATTGAAGTTCTCTCTCCCATTGTCAAGTTGTCATCAATGGAATCTGTTGGAATACCATATGCCATCATGCGCAATACAGAACTGACCTTCTGCCCAGTGCTATGTCCAAGAGCTCTGGGACAATTCCTCCTTTGAATGAATGATCGATCATGTTGCTTCCCAGCATTCCAAATGTGAAGAAACAAGCCCGTGGACATCCTAAATCAGCGTCGAGAATACCTCTCTAGATAGCGAGGTCTTGAAGCAAAGTAGTTGCGCCAGAATAGGTCACCCGCCTCTTTATTTTCTCTCCGTAGAAACTCATGGCCAAAAACTGAACCTCCGTGCTTCGGCTTCTTGTTCTTATGCATCATCACAATCATAACAATATCTTCCTCCTTGGTCAAATCAAATTCCTCATCCGTCGAGGAATAATCATAATAGTTGGAGTCGCACGAACTCATCTACAATACGGAACTATGTATCAAGCTATAATTCCACAAATGCATAACAAAATGCAAATCAAATACTTTTTCCCTTTTTAGTTATTTCATCGAACACCTTGTGTACAAGGAGAAGAAATACGTCAGACGAGTCATCGGTGGCTTGTGCCTGCCAGGAGGGGGTGGCCAACGGCCACCGGAAGTGCTCCATAATGTGAGAAAGCCAACTATCCGTCCAAGAAGTTCGAAATGCCGCTTCGTGGCCGGCCAAATATCACCAACCTCCGTTTGGCCGCGGAGGTGGTGCAACTGGCTGTCCAGCTCCGGTGGCTGATAGGACACCACATGGGGACACGACAGAACAACCATTGACACGACAGCAAATAGACCGCAAATCGACGCGGCTGCCGCGACGTGGATGGAGAACAAATTGGGGCGGACTACGGAGCAGCGATGGCCCGCGGGTGGCCGGAGGAGGCGTCGCGGGGTATGGAAGTAGCGGCGGAGCGACGGAGGTGGTATATGGCGGTGGATCTGCAGCAGAAGCGGCAGCGGGCACGCGGATAACGCGACATTTGACTGGGCAGCGGAACGGCTACATGCGGGGTGTTTGCGGCCTCGCGTTTTTGCGGCAGGCACGCGACAGCCGCATATTTGCCAGAGGCTGAGACTTTTTTTGGGCTGCTCTTTTTTTGTACAAACTTTTTCATATTGGGCTACAGTTGAAGAGGGTTTTTTGCACTCCTACGCCCTAAAAACACCCCGTGTAACACCTCATATCCTAACTCTTAAATTCATGCAAATCCATCCATCATACACATGAATGTCACACGTAAATAATATTGTTGTTAGCAAAAATACATAGTTCGAATATAAAATTTATTTTAAAATGTACAATTCAAACATTAACTCTTTAGTTTTTATTATGATTCCACATATGCTCCACAAGATCACTAAGTAGATGTGCGTACACCGAACGATATCGAAGATTCTGATGCATCTGCAGAAAATTCATAAGTTGATCTGCATCTTGTCGTTCCAGGATGTGGATTTGTTCTCTAGGCGCTTCAAAATTATTGGTTTGGGCTACCCCATCACCCTCGTTCTCGACAATCATAACGTGCAAAATGGCACAACAAATTATCAGCTGCCACAAAGTCTTTGATTTCCACATTAATGCAGCTCCATGAACAATTCTTCAATGAGCTTGAAGCACTCCAAATGCCCTCTCCACATCCGTCCGATCTTATTCTTGCATTGTTTCAAAGTGGCTTTATTTGTTGCATTGGAGATCACATGTTGTCTTCAGAAATGTCACCCACGGAGCATAGATACCGTCTGTAAGGTAGTACTCCCATGTTGTAGTCATGGGGGTTGACAGTGTAGTTGCACGACAGCGATTCCCCATTACAAGAAAATGGGAGATCATTGAAGCACATTCATAGAATGGTGAGAACTAGCATTCCAACACTACAAGAAATATGTCAACTTGTGACCTTGATTATTGGTCACTGAATGGTCATTATTTCCCATTTGTGACCTTTTTGTGACCAAAAACAGATGGTCAAAAGCTGGCCATCGTAAACTGAAATTAACGACCTTTCTTCTGGAATGGTCAAAGATGTTTACGACCAAAACAAAAGGTCATTGAACCAATGACATTTTGTTTTGGTCACTGGCTGTCTGCCAAGGCCACGTCGGATCTGACGTGGCAATCTGACGTGGCAAAATTACGACCAATTGAAAAGGTCATTGATAAGATTCAGCTCGGTCCAATTCGACGCCTTACATGGGCCAAGCCCACTAATTCAGCCTTTTTATTATTTTTCCTATCAATTTTTTATCGGCTTCATGGGCCAAGCCCAACAATTCGGCCTTTTTATTTCTAGGCCTCATCCATTTCATAGTCCATTTAATTAAGCCTTTTTATACCTTTTTTCATAAATGCGCAATATTCCAGTCCACTATTGTTTGGGCCATGGCCTTTTTAGAGCCTAAATATTATTCGATTCAATAGAACATTCAGCCTTTTCATTCACAGATTTCTTTTACACATTTCAACAGCAAACAATCAATAATTCTCTCAATTAAATGATCAACTCCAGAAATCACTCAATGAAACTCACAACAGCACATACACGTCTGCACGATCCATCATGTGTGCATACAATCAAAAAGAAACACACATGCACCAAAACATGGTGGCAACATCAACTAAAACTATTGTGCACATCTCCAGGCTTCTTCTGATCATGGTCACAACAGCAGCCACCTCAACAACATTAGATACTGATCTGCATATATTATAAGTGAGATACAGTGGAAGTTAAATGATTGCCAAAAAAAATATCCATTCAAGAGAATAAAAATTACACATAAATGCCCAAATACCTCAGTTCAGTAAACACTAAGCATGGCATGGCAAAACTTCCAAAACTTGACTACAACACATCAACCTGATGATGTTCTACTAAGACATTCAACACACCAACAATACTAGCGTATAGGTACCAACACGTCTACTAGCTACTAGTGCAGGTCATGCAATGAACATCTACTGGCTACTAGCTCAATTGCACAAGCAATAGAAGCACCAACATCTACTAACACTGCTAGCAGTAACTACTAAGTACTCCCTTTGTCCGAAAATACTTGTCATCAAAATGAATAAAAGGTGATGCATCTAAATGTATTTTAGTTCTAAATACATCCTTTTTTGTTCATTTCGATGAAAATTATTTTCGGACGGAGGGAGTACTAACTAGTAGCAGCTAACAGCTAGCAGCAATGAAACTAACACTGCAGTAGCAAAACAACAATAGTACAGGCTACAGCTAGAGCATCAACAGCAGCAGTACATCAAATGACACCTTGTTGTGATGTAACAGCATAGTACAACTGACTTGCTTCTAGAACAAAGTGTGGATTATATAGAAGAGTAGAGATTTGTGTCCCTTGGAAGCACATCAAATGTTCAAAATCTGGACTGGTTAAATAATAATTGTATTCTTCTCTACAAGCACATATGAGTAGTTAATAAGTACTGAACCTATCAAGTATGGAAGGCTTGCAACATGGAGATGCATACATGACTGAGCACTAACATATTATGGTATGACAGGGGCTATACATGTCCAAGAACCAGGTTCTCGATCAGAGCTACATTGATGTTGCGTCCAGCAATTTGCAGGCGGCCTGTCGTGAACATGAACATATTATGTCAGGGAATACTTCGTATAAATAAATACATCTTATTGCAGGAAAATTTTGTTGGTTCCGTGGCGGAAATAAATAACACAGATGATGATACACTAATACACTGTGCATACTTGAAAATGCCAGAAGAGTTAAAATTATTAAACTGAGAGCAGTCACAGAAACACAACATACTTGAAAATGCCAGATTTAGCATACCTCCATTCCTACGTACTACTACACATAGGTTAACAACTAGGATAGCAACAGAGCATGCCAAGACTACAATTGGCCGACTGATTGCTTTAGGTCATAGTGCCAAGAACACTGCTACATGTACAAGTACAACAAAAGAAGAATCTCAGGCCTCTATAATTCGCTAGTTTCTTAGGCAACAAACATCATTGCAAATTTTGATGAAATGCATAGGTCCAGCCGATGATTGCACAGCAGCAACTACTGCAGACATTGGCTGGAGAAATGCTCATATTTTTATTCTTTGTGAAAGAAATTTTGAGTTCAAGCAGTAGCACTAGTTACTGACTACACATGTAGGTGCATATGCAGGTGCATACTACAAACTAGAGTACATCACCAACTTGACAGCCGAGTAGTCCAACTTGATAGGTGGGAGTAACATTTACAGTATCAAGCTTGGACTTGCATCCCACATGTCAATTCTTCTACTACCTAGACGCTAGAGCATGCATATGCAGGTGGTATAACATAGCATAACATAACATAAAGAGCAGCAACTTGATAAGTCTGCCCCAATAGTCCAAGTCATGGAAAACCAAATATTTCAACTGATCGAGAAAGACCTTGCAGAAATGGTCTTGTCCACGCCTTTTCTTGGCCCCAAACTAAGGCCTTCCATTATCCAGTCGAATTCGCCGTTGTTGCTCAATGTACGAAAGGAGCCTGCCAGGAGGACGAAATCAAATGAATAAGAACCCCACATAAACAAAGAGGCTGAACAATGATTCTGCAAAGTATTACCTCTGGTCATAAATAAGTGAACTAAAACCACATCGCTTATTTATGAACGGAGGGAGTGATATTCAGCTTCAGCAGCCGAAGGAGTATTCAGTTTACTAATGCAGCTGCTATAGTACAGTGTTGCTGCTACAGTATGGTACTCCAAGAATAATATGAATGTGGACTAATGGTAATTAAACCCCAGGATTAACTAGAAGTACTAGACAACCATGAATGAAGCCCAAGGATTTGATTTTGAGGTGGTAGTTAAACTTTGGTGTCGGCTTCGGCATCTTTGAAGTCGTCCAGCAGCTTGGGGTCCTGGGCGACGGCGGACCTCCGGTCTGGGTCACCGCCGGAGTCGGTGGCCTGGCGGTTAGTAGCATGACGACGCCCGGTGTACGGTACGGTTGAGTCCTACGGTGTAGCTGATATCAATGATTACTAGCAAGGGGAATGCAACTACTTTCCCTTCAGGTTAATATGTTACCTCAAGAGACACTGAGTTGTAGAAGAAATGCCAGGTGCACGCGCACATCGCTCCACCAAGAAGTGGAACCTGTTATTGGGCAGAAATGCAAACTTGTTAGTGAGAAAGCACATGAACTATTATCAATAAAACTTTGCTGCTTGCAATAGCCATCTCAATGGAATGGATGCACACTTCAATAAGGAGGGTTCCTGAAGAAACTGCATATGCTCAGTTTATGACGACGAAATCATTGGGTGAAGTGAAACAAATCATCTTCCAGAATCTGAATGACATGCAAAGCTTGCAACTGAATCTTAACTAAACCTTGTGACGGAATGGTATAGAATGCAGTTCAATAATAGAACAACATGTTCAGAATCACAACAAATGCTACTACTGACTAATAACTGGAGTTGCCCAGTTTGGATCTACGAGAATGCCCCGGTGCCCGCCATTGACGCTGATTAACCGCTAGATCTACATGAACACATTGCTTGCTTGATTGGTTTCGTTGACTTCTAATGGTGCTACGACTATATGGACACGAAATGGGGATCTGGCTACCTAATGACACAACTACAGATGGAACTGCTATGGGGATCTTGGGTGGGAGAGGAAAGGGCGGCGTCGCCTGAATCGCACCTAACGTCTGGTTCAACTGAGCTTGGACGTGAAGGAGGAGAGGGCA
This sequence comes from Secale cereale, assembly GCA_902687465.1. Lineage (NCBI taxonomy): Eukaryota > Viridiplantae > Streptophyta > Magnoliopsida > Poales > Poaceae > Secale > Secale cereale. The sequence continues at coordinate 771,456,582 of LR738714.1, read as the reverse complement.
GCGTTGCCACGCCGCCGCTGGTGGCCGCCGATTGGAAGGCGGAGCGGCCGGAGCCAACTCGTCGGAGCTGATCACCGACGACTACTTGGTGGACTTGGATCTGGACCTCGACCGCACGGGCGCCGAAGATGTCGTCGAAGAAGCCCTCCTCGGTGGGCACAGCCGCCGTCGCCGGCCTACCACAGCGGCACAAGGCGTCGGCGCCACCGCCGTAGGAGTAGTACGGGTACTGGCCGCCGTGGCCGGCCTCGGCGGTGTGGTAGTCAGCGGCGACTGCATCGCCGCAGAAGCTGCAGAGGTGCACGGTGCGCGGCGGTGGGATGCGGGAGCTTCGAGAGGTGGGAGGGAGAGTGGAGGGGGAGCTCGATCTGAGGAAGGGAGATAGTGGTGGGAGGCATCGAGGGGAGCGCCGTCGGTGGTGGCGGCGAGGAGATGGTGGGAGGAGGGGTGCGATGGGTGGAGGGAATCGATGGGATCTGGGTAGGGTTTGGGTAGGTGGATGTGGGTGGGGTTTTCTTTTTCATTTTGTTTTTTTCTGTACATAAATGGATGGATGGATGGATGCGGTATGGAGAGATGGATGGATGGATGGGCGCCATGTCATCGATCCGTGTCACAATGAATTCCACCAATGGGAATAGAGCACATATAATTGTGTTTTTTCTTTTGTTTTTCTTCTACTTTTTCACATGAAAAAAAATCAAATATTGATCTCATATTGTGCACAAGAATGCATCTTGGAATGCCAAATAATGTTGCCTAAGGAAGTTTCATTTTCATTGGACGAAAACTCAATTTTCCATTTTTGAGTGCCCAAAATGGGTTTAATTATGAAGGGCTACCAAATATTTGTTGCCAAATTGGACCAAATCATTTTTCTAAAATATTAGGCCATATTTAATGCACAATTAACAAAATGGTTGGGTGTAAAAAGTTTTGATCCACCTCTCCTGAAAAAAGACAAATTTCCACCGATTCAGTTGGAAGTGGGTCAAATTTGAACTGTAGCTGCCTTGTAGTTTGCTCTTTATTTTTTACAAAAATAATTTCTAGGTACATAAGTATCTATTTAATCAGAGAAACGCCAAAAAATACCAAGATTCAACCACTAGCTAGGAACGGTCATTCCCGCTGTTTTGACCGCATTTTGAAACGGGCATAAAAAATTCAAAAAAATCAAAAAATTGGAAAACCTTCGCATTGTGTCATTATATATAACCAAGTTACGAGGAAAAATTAATAAACTTGTAATACGGCAATTCTTTTAAAAAAGTGTTCTCAGAAATGAGCTATCATGCGTGAAGATTATTGGCTTTCAAGACAAATGATCAATCTTATGGCTGATGGGCCTCTAACCCCTCGTTGGTTACAACAAGTGGAAGGTGTAAGATGTAGTGTTGTGGAAGTTTTTCCCTTAGCAAAGATGCCAAGGATCGAATCCCCACAGACTCCTAGGTTCAACAAGTAGGTGTCAACTGCTAACGGCGCCAGATATTAGCAATCAACGTGGACCTGCACACAGATACAAATAACTTTGCTCCCAACGAGTACAGAGAGGTTGTCAATCCCTCCGGCCTTGTAGTTCACAAAGGATTAAAAGCAAATGATAGTAGTGATAGATCGTGTTTGCAATAGTAAGTAAAAGCGAAAAGTAAATAGTGGATGTGATCAATGATGGTAATATGGACCGGAGTCTCATGATGTTCACTAGTGATGTCTCTCTCCCAAAAGACGATAAAACAGCTATGTGAGGTAAACAAATTACAGCTGGGCAATTGACAGGACCACGAACGCAAACCAATGCTGACTACATTGCAAGAAAGGTTGAGGTTCAAAGCATGGGCGGTATGCCAAAGTAAGTAGACCGAAATCCATCAATGCCTACTACTAATCATCCACCTTGAGATATCTATCCAGAACATCTCGCTGGTATTAAGTTGCGAGTCCCACCCATAGTGTAAACTCAAAGCAACAGACAACTGCATTAAAAGAACTTTGCGTAAAGTAAACAATCCTTGCACCCGCGGACACAAGCACCGTTGTTTTCCCCCTTGTGGCAACAGCACATCCCCTAGACTCATGTTTCTGTCACTCAAACTAGTCATCGAGGGGCATGAACCCACAATCAAGCATAACGTTCCCTCTTGGAGTCACTACCTACTACTTGGCCAAAGCAATAAATAACAACGGAGAACATGCAAGAATTACTTATGAACATAAATATAAAAGAGGTGAATCAAATATATTACTCAAGAACAATCTGAACATAATCTCATAATCCATCGGATCCCAGCAAACTCAACATAGCAACAGCATAAGGATTACATATGTGCCTCGATCATGTAGGGCAGCTCACGAGGACTAATTAGTGAAGCACAAGAACGGGAGGAGAACATCACATAGCTACTGGTCATGGACTCATGGTCCAAGGGAGACTACTCACGACTCATCCGGGAGGCGTTTATGGTGGTGGAGAAGCTCCCGGTGGTGATCCTCCCCTCCGGCAGGGTGCCGGGAAGAGTTCTCCTGGTGCTCCCGATCTTGGAAGCGGCGGCGTCGGCAGAACAGAGATGGGATCGCGAAAAGAGTTCCTGTTCTGAGGGTTTCGGAGGACGCTTTAAATATATGCCAAAGGGGGGCATCGGGGAAGCTTCGGGGGGCCCAGGCGCCCCCCCGGCGCGGCCCAGTGGGGGGGGGGGGGCGCCAGGGCGCCTGGAGCCCTGGTGCCCCCCCCGGCTGTCCTTCGGACGCACGGTTGTTTCCGAAACGCTGATTTTTTATATAATTTTTCTGGATTTTTCCTGGCAGTTCTCGTAACGTGAAAACCTGAAATACAAAAACAGCCGAAAACAGAAACTGGCACTGGGGTGCACTGGATTAGTAAGTTAGTCCAAATATGATCAAAAGTGTATGGAAGTGTATGAATATCATAGCAATATCACCCAAAAGTGGCATGGAGCAAGCAGAAATTATAGATACGTTTTGGACGTATCAACATCCCCAAGCTTAATTCATGCTCGTCCTCGAGTAGGTAAATGATAACAAGAATAATTTCTGTGGTGACATGCTATTAACCATATAGGACTTTTCATAGTCATATGACAAAAGCTTACTGAGACAATGAATCTGTAGTAATTAAGTTGCCTCATGAGAAAATCACAAATGACTGAAAGTTTAACAACATGAAACTGAAACATCAACAAGATTTGCAATGAACATGATGTGCAAATATGATAAAGTGATATCTAGCTTGCCCCCTTTAGTGAAGCAAAACATAAATGCAGGGGCACCTTCAAGGTTTAAGTGATGACTAGATACAATGATTTCAAAATAAACGATATCACAATCATGCAAAAAGACAATGCTACTTTAGGACAATGCACATTACACTCAGAATGACAATCATGCTCTCAGTAGTTGGTGCTTGAAGAAAGAAGGTGGAAACTCATAAAAGTAAAAGAATGGTTATGTGTTAGAGCTTTTTATTTTTGAAAACATAGAAGCAATTTTGTCAACGGTAGTAGTACTTCATATGTGTCATGCATAAGACATCCTATAAGTTGCGAGCCTCATGCATCGAATACCAATAGTGCCCGCACCTTGTCCTAATTAGCTCGGATTTCCATGGGTTATCATTGCATTACATATGTTTCAACCAAGTGTCACAAAGGGGTACCTCTATGCCACCTGTACAAAGGTCCAAGGAGATAAATCGCATTTGATTTCTCGTTTTTGATAGATCTCAACTTGAGGACATCCATGCCGGGACAACATAGAAAATAGATGATGGACTCCTCTTTAATGCATAAGCATATTCTCATAAGAGATTGAAGATTAACGTCCAAGCTAAAACTTCCACCATGATACATGGCTTTGGTTGGCGGCCCAATGTTCTTCTCTAACAATATGCATATTCATACAACCCACGGCAAATCAACCTTACTTCAGACAAGACGAACATGCATAGAAACTCACATGATATTCAACAAAATTGTGACAGTTGATGGCGTCCCCAGAAACATGGTTACCGCTCAGCAAGCAACTTATAAGAAATAAGATACATAAGCAACATATTCTTTACCACAGTAGTTTTAAGCTACTTTCCCATGAGCTATGTATTGCAAAGTTAGTTTGCTTAGTACAGGTGGAGGTTAGCAAAAGACTGGGAGCGACCAACTAAGAGAGCAATGACGGTCATAATCATGCAGAGCGACAAAGCAACATTGAATCAGGCATGGTAGTTATATCGCTACTCAGAAATAAAAGATCATCAAGGCTTGACAGACTTTCTTTACAGTCTTAAATATGCGTGAGCATACGCCAAGTCAATCAAAATAAATTCTCGAAGGAAGATATTACTAAACCATACCACATCATAGGCAAACAAATCATGTTGGTACTCCAATAACACATTGGGAATCCCCCAGCTATTTGAGATTAACCATAAGAAAAACATGAACTACTAAGCACCATTATGCAAGTAGCATCTTTATCATAGACACATTAACCAATGCAACGGAAGCAAACTCTCTTAATAAGGTGAGCATGATAATTAAAGAGAGTTCAAGCAACCAACTAAACAAAAGCTCTTTGAAAAGATAAGCACGAATACTAAGAGCAGAGCATGATAGTAGCTATTAAAAGACAAAGAACACACACAGCGAAGATAGACATGAAAATTCTATGTTATGTTCTAGGTAGAAGTGGAGCGTGTTTCTCTCCCACATAAAGAATCCTGAGTTCCGACTCGTTATGAAAAACTAAAAAGAAAACTAAAAGCAAGACGCTCCAAGCATAGCACATAACACATGAAGTGATAAAAATATAGTGGAACGAAAGACGAACTGATAATGTTGATGGAGAAGGGGATGCACGGGGCATCCCCAAGCTTAGACGCTTGGGTCTCCTTGAATATTTCTTGGGGGTGCACGGGGGCATCCCCAAGCTTGAGCGCTTGACACTCCTGAATTTTTTTTATCATCTTCCCTCGCACACTTGAAAACTCCCTTCATACATAACTCATCATAATCTGATTAGCGAGGTTAGTACCCTTAATAAAATAATTGCACCTTTCTGGAAATAAAGATATTATTGAAGTTATACTGTTTCTCAAGATTGCCAAAAGGTTTTTGCAAAGAAAAAGCAAGTTCTTGATTTGCAAAATGAAGGAAAGGCAAAACAGGACAGAATCTGTGAAAAACAGAACAGCAGGTAGTAATTGATCTGTTCGGGATACTTCTGCAACTCAAATAAAAAAACTCAGAACAGACGCACGAAGGACAATTATATAGAGAACGCTTTCGAAAAAATTCAGACCAAAAAGATGACCTGGTGATTTTATACGAATTTTTCTATCCAAGGACAGAATCTGTTTCCTGGACAGCACCTCACAACTTTTGAACTTTCTAGCAATTAGAGGCTATACTTGGCACAAATATGAAAAGCAAAGATACAATGATGATGCTACAGCAGTAAACAACATCAAGACACAACAAAAGCAAAAAATTTATTCATGTGGGCTGCCTCCCAAAAGCGCTTTCTTTTATGCCTTTAAGCTAGGCATAATGCATAGAGGAATCAATAACCATCATAATAATCGGAGTTATAAATTGCTTCAAATGGTTCCTCAACAAGTTCATTCTTGTTCCTTCTAGGAAAGGGGTACACACCTTTTTCCTTCTCGCGTAAGCTGATTTGTCCCTTACCTATATCAATGAAGCCTTTAACTGCTCGGAGGAAGTCCCTTCCAAGCACTATATTTCCTTGGTTTGGCTCCATGATGAAGAAATCAACCATTGCAATCCCTTTAAGGATTTTAACTGGCACATCTTTTATTCTTCCCTGGATTTCAGAGATATCTCCATTAGTGTGTTCATGATAAGATGGTAATCTATCCATGTTAAATTTTAAAGAATCATGAACAATTTTTGGCATAGTAGAAACCATAGATCCAATATCACAATAAGCAAGGAAGTCTTGATTAGAGATGCTAATCCTAACAAGAGGCTCCCAGTCATTATCTATTTCCAAAATATCTCTCTTATTGGGTTTGGGTTTCTCTACATTCATTAAGTCTAGAGCATCCATTCTCTTTTCAATAGTAGCAAGTCTATCTATGATAGTATCAAAGTTGTGATCATAAACAAAGTAACTAGATAGGCCATGTATAATTTCAAGAGCTCTAGCTTCATCACATTCTAGGAAATATCCCTCAGCTATAATGTCAAGGGAGTGTTTACACCATTTAAAAAGACCCTGGTAAAAATTCCTAAGCACAATTTTTATAGGTATCCAAGGCATAAGTCTCCTATGTGCATCAGAAATTCTGTCCCATGCCTTCTTCATATTTTCACCATCCCTTTGATGGAAATCTAGAACTTCTGATTCCCTCAAAGCACCAAATCCTAACATGTTTGGCTAAACAGAAAGGACTACTAATAAAAAGGCAAATAATTTTTTTGTGATTTTTGATAAAAAGGTACTAAAGCAAAAACTGAAAGGTAAACTAACAAGACTAAAAAGCAAAGGTAAAAGATAGCCACTACAAGAAATATGTCAACTTGTGACCACCACTATTGGTCACTGAATGGTCACAAATTTCCATTTGTGACCTTTTTGTGACCAAAAACATAAGGTCAAAAGCTGGCCGTCATAAACTGACTATAGCGACCTTCTCTGTGAGAAGGTCATAGACGTTTATGACCAAAATATTTCTACTGTCGTGTTTTGGTCACTAGCAGCCTCCCCAGGCCACGTAAGCATCCAGCGTGGCAAGCTGATGTGGCACAAGATTCAGCCCGGTCCATTTCGGTTTTCTACATGGGCCTAGCCCAACAATTCGGCCTTTTTAATATATATTTTCCCTGTGAATTTTGTGTCGGCTTCATGGGCCAAGCCCAACATTGCTGCATTTTTTATTGTTGGCCCATGGCCTTTTATTGTTTATTGATTTTCTATTTTCAGCCATTATATATTCAAGCTGGTCCCACTAGTCAGATGGGTCCCACTTGTCATGATCATCTCTCAAATTGGTCCCACATGTCAGAAATGTACAAATTTGACAGATTATTTTCATAAGTGGCCCCATTGGTCAAGTTTCCATTTCACAAATTTTCAAATCACATACATAATCAAAAAGCACACATAAAATTCATCAAATATACCACTAAATAAATCGATTACAATCTTTACAACACATATATGCTACAATATGCTACTCTTCACTGAGTACGACTTGATGGCTTCACACTTCACGGCTTCACACTTGCTTCACACTTCACACTTGAGCTTCTGTAAAACAGGAACAACCACAACTTTAAATCTCAATTGCAATATAGGCCATATACAGAAGCAGTTCAAAGTTGAAACAACATCAATTAAACAAACGCGCATAGAAACATATGAGTCAAAACGCTAATGAGTTAGTTGCTTGATCATGTATTACAAATGACTCTCTTTTAATTTAAAAAAAAGAGGACATTTGAAACTTTTAACAGCCATAATCTTGAGTTTGACAAGTACACATTAATTTTAGCATAGCATCACTAGCTCTGTTGTTGTTTGCATATTATACGAGTAGTTGTCCGCCTAAACAAACACAAATGTGCAATGCTTGAGATACAGGTATGCAGCAACAGCAGGCAATACGATGACAGTCTGAGACCAGTATAGCTCTAGAAGTAAAAGGAACATAAATAATATGTACAACAATATCTGGAACACATAGGTAGTAACTAGTATGGTTGCTTGTTGTTCATGAGTGACAATCATTTGTGTGCGTACATCCTAAAGAAAACAACAGGTTTCAATTCATCTTGCACATATATAGCAACCAGCAGACATCTAATATCATTATATTACCACAAAAGAAAAGTACAGAATTCCCAAAAGGTTGCATTCTCACAAAATTGATAGGAAGCACATAACTAGAGACTCGTTATTCCAAGTCCCATTTTCAACTTGAGTACACACAAATATGTAACCAGGATTCAGTGAAAATGATGCTTATAATCTTAACGATGCACTAGGCAGAATAATGATGCAAAAAAGAGTTGTACTGATGCAACCATCCGCAAGTGCTATACTATTGTTGCCCTACACTAAATTACTGCAACCAAGCAAATTAATTGAAGAAAAAGGTTCCATTTAAATGAAAAGATTTATTTAGTTTTAAACGAGTTCCAGTTAATTCCAAGCTACTAGATTTAGCCCAAGCCCAAGTGTGTGTGTGTGTGTGTGTGTGTGTGTGTGTGTGTGTGTGTGTGCTCCAAGTATAAACAAGTGCAAGCAATAAGAGTAGTGCACTATTGATGCAAGCAATCAGTATACACCAAATTTTAATTAACTAAAAATGTTTCTGTTAATTACTCCTTCAAGCAAAAAAGAGCATATTTGAAGGAGCAACAAGTCTCAGAAAGGTCACACATTGCTAGCCATGGCAACACTCCTAGAGAATACTAATGCGGGATCATGTGCTGTAGATATTGTGTTCATGGTTGTGGTCAAACTTACACTGTGTAGAAAGAAAGAAAAAAGTGAGATGTGGCCCTTTAAACCAAGATGTTCAGATTTGGTTCCAATCAGTCAGGCGCCACAACGAGGGATCCACCAGCGGACGCCATAGGCCATAGTATGGAGAGCGGATCTACTCCGGGTGCTGGTCTGTACACCACTGCAGGGAGGATCATAATCAATGAGAAACATGGCAAAATTGATAAAGAATAGAAAGCTTTAGGCTAAAGACAACAGTTACAAAGGCACTGAATATGAAATCTTCTTCAATAGGACATAGCGGAGACGAAAACTTAGTGGACGAGGATATTAAAAAAACAGACCCAGACATATTTTAGGTGTCGGGGGAAACTGTCCGCCACGAACACCTATGGGACCGGAGCCCCTTGTCTGTGCGGTACGAGGGCGGAGGGAGCACGAAGAGCAGATCGTAGCGAGCACGCGGGCAGTTTTACCCAGGTTCGGGCCGCGGTAGACGCGTAAAACCCTACTCCTGCTTAGTTGTGTATTGAGTTGGAGAGCTCGGGAGCTTGAAGAAGCAGCTACCCCGAGCGTATGAGTGATCTAGGTTCCGAACCCCCTCCATGTTGTGCATGGGCCTCCTTTTATAGTGCAAGGGGTCACCGACAGGTGTCAACGTAGGAGAAAGGGGTAAAAACGTAAAAGAGGTGGTAGTTGTAACAGTGCGGGAACAGTGAAGCTACAGTGCGCGAACAGTGGTCGCTACCTACTTTGACAGTGGGGGACAAGGGCATTTAATGCCCGTCGCCGTCGACCCCAAAAGCTCCCGCCCTTGCGTCTTCGTCTGCCACGGCGATGGATCCACCACCGTGGAGTGCCACCGTGTCCCCCAGGCTGCACAGCCATCCGCCACGCGTCCCTGGATAGGCCCCAGGGCGACGCGTGGGCCGATGAGCTGGAGCGCGGGCACACATCGCAACCTTCCCGGCAAGCACCTTGCCGGGGTCTTGATCTTGCCGGGCCCGGGAGCTTGTCGCTCCCCGGACCCTCGCCGGGTCTTCTACGAAGGAATCTTCTAGTCTTCCTGGCAAGCTCCTCTTGCCAGGGCCTTGTGCTAGTGAGGTAATCTTGAGCCTGGTACGGCCTTCCCGGCAAGTTCCACTTGCCGGGGTCTCGATCTTCTGTTTTGCATACTTTGTTTTTGAATGGCTTGATATGGAGCAGGAAGGTCTCCGGCGAGCGCGTGGTAAACCCTTCCGTGGGAAGCCGCAACTGCCCGTGCACAAGTTGGGGTACTGAGGTACCCCTACCTTAGTACACCGACAGGAGCCCCCGGGCCTGGGCCACACACGGTGCCGAGCGCTGTTGGGCCAGGCCCAAAACAGTGCACGGGCACACGCGGCCCACGGCGCGCCGAATCCACTTCCGTATCCGCCGCATCCCCCCGTAACGGCACGCGTCGATCGCGGCGTCGTGGGATGGGACGTGCCCACGTTCCATCAATGAAAAGGGCGAAACGCCCCCACTCCCCCATAAAAGCAGAGGAAGCAGGAGCGGTTCCCCTCCTTGCGCTTTCATTGCATCTTCTTCTTCCTCCAGAGATCCCTTTGCGCTCCGCCTCCACACCTCCGTAGCCGTCGTCTGCATCTCCGGCGTCGCCGGGCTCTTCGTCCCCCTCCTTCCACCGCGTCCGCCATGGCCCCGAAGACCGACAAGGCGAAGGCGGAGAAGGCCAAGAGGGAGAAGTCGGAGCAAGCGGCAAAGCTCGCCGCGTATCGGAAGCAGAATCTCGTCTTCCCGCCGAGGCTCGGCGCGTGGGAGCTCTGGAACAAGTACTACTTGTTCTGGGCCAAGGAAACCAAGGCGCACCCCCGCACTCAAGCTTATCCGGCCGCCGCCAAGGACAACTACCCCGGCGGGTACTACTTCTTCGCAGCCTTCTTTCACTGCTGTCTTTGCCCTCCTTTCTCTAATTTCTTCTGCGACGTCATGCACACCTACGGCCTCCACCTTCTTGACTTCACCCCCAACGCCATCCTCACCATGGCGGTTTTCGCACACATGTGCGAAAACTTCATAGGGATACACCCAAACGTAGCGTTGTTTAGGCACTTCTTCACTCCTAGAGCAGAGGCCGACGCCCCCCTCTCCGGAGGAATTTCTTGGGTTTTCCGTCTGAACAAGAAGGGGTCCTACTTGCCGGGGGAGCTCCGCGGCAAGTGGGAGGAGTGGCGTGCGGAGTGGTGCTGGATTGTTGAGGACGAGCCGCAGCCCTTCACCGCGCCGCGCACAACGCCCATCGTGCGCGGCAGGGATTGGAGCGAGCTGGACTCGGACGACATCAAGCTCGACGTCGCCCTCGTCCGGATTCTTCGTCTTCGGACCGCCAAGCTGTCCGTTGCAGAGGTAGGCGCAGATTTCCTCCGCCGCCGCATCGCCCCTCTCCAAGACCTGAAAAGGGCGGCCTGGGAGTACGGCGGCCCGGCGGATATAATGAGGCTGCGCCCCGGGCTAAACTTCAACTTCACAACGCTGGAGCTGAAGGGGATGGTCCGGGAACTCTTCAAGTATGACCCGGCACACCCTGAGTGGTTCAGACCTCCCCGGGGAGTGGTGCCGCTCTGCAACAGCACAGTCCGGGACCGTCTCTGCGCCATGATGCCCGCCTGCGATTCGCACGGCGTGGACCGCACGTGGATTCCGCCCAAACCCATCGACGTCCTCACCTTCTTCGACAACCTCGTGGAGGTGGCGAAGAACAAGAACGGCATCAAGGAGCACACGCGGGACACCACCGAGCAGGAGCTTGCTTACATAGCTTCTCGGGCTGAAGAGGTCGCTGCAGCCGCAGCGGCAGGAAATTTTGGGTACACGCCTGACGAGGCGGAGGCTGCAGATGCGTCCAGCCAGGCGGAGGAGGCGGAGATCCGCAGACTGCTGTAACTCCCTCCCGACGCGCTCGCCGGGGTCCCCTCTCTGAGGCACTCCGGGATCCACGGGATCGTGGCCGAGGCCGCGGCAATGGAGGGTGCCGCCGGAGGGAACAGAGGCGCCGCGAGGAGTGGAGGCGCCGGAGGGAGCGGAGGCGCCAAAGGAAAAGAGGCCGCAGCGCAGGGCGCTGGGCCCAGCGAGCCGGCCGGGGAGGAGGAGGAGGAGGAGGCCGAGGACTCCGACGGATCTACGGAGCTCTACGCCGACGACCTCTCCTCGTCGGAGAGCTCCCCGCCCCCGGCAAGCCCAAGGCAGTCTCCACCGAAGCGTCTCCGCAAGACGGCGACGGGAGAGAGGGCGCAGGCGCCCCGGCAACAACCAGCTCGCCGAGCAGCTCCCCGGGGGAGCCAAGCTGCGCCGGGGGCGACCGGCGCACCAGCCGCAGCGGAGGCGGCCCGCGCGCGGGCCACGACGGAGGCGTCCCGCAAGCAGGCGTCGAGCCGACAGGGGTCTTCTCGGAGCGGAGCAGCGGCTCCGCCCGCTCCCCGGGCTCCGGCTACCACAGGGGCTGGGTCTTCGCAGCCCCCAGCCCCCGGGATCGCCAAGCGCCCGAGGGAATCTTCATCTTCTACTCCTCGTGCCGACGCGCCCCAGGTGGAGTATGACTTCTCCGCCTTGAGCGAGGACGACGAAGAGGATCAGGAGTAAGGATCCAAGATCTTACACCTTCTCAAGTTTCATCTTGATTATTGTTGATACTAATTTTGTCTGTTGCTTTGATTTCAGGACCTTGGTTCAGCGCGTGGCGAAGAAAGCCAAGGCGCCTGTGGTCGAGGTCGCGGAAGACTCGGCCGCCGCGGCAACAGGGGACGTGCCGGAGCCAAGCCTGCCGGACCCGAGCGCTGCTCCGAGGAGCAGCCCCCAGCGCAGCCCCCAGCGTAAGTCTGGGGTCTATCCTTCCGCTCGTCGGGGTGCGCTTGAGGATTTTGTATTGTTTCAATATCTTGATGCCTTTGTCTTGACTTGTGCAGAGGTGGAGCCACAGCGGCAGGAGCGCCCGGAGACTGTCCTTGAGGAGCCGCAGGCCCCGCCGTCCCCGCCAAGGCCGAACTCTCCGGCAAGGGAGAGTGCTCCGCCAAGGGCGGGTACTCCGCCAAGGCAGAGTACCCCGCCAAGGGCGAGCAGCCCGGCGAGGGCGGCCACTCCGCCTAGGCAGAGCTCCCCGGCGAGGGAGCCCGCCGCTGACGACGGCCGCCAAGGTAGGTCTTGAAATTTTTCTTCTTGGCGTTGTTTCTTTTTGGATTTTTGCTTGAACTTCTTTTTCTTCTTCTTCTTTTCAGATCCTCCTCCTCCTGAGCCGATGGAGACGGAAGTCATCAACATCGAGGATGAGGAGGGCGCGCAGGGCGGCGGCGGCGACGTCCCTGTCGTCGAGGACACGGCGGGAGCCGCCGAGCCGGCCGCGCAGGAGACCGCTCCGGCTGCGGACGCAGCGGCCGGGGAGGGGGACGGCGACCGCACCGCCGACCCGGAGGCGGCGGGAGCACCAAGTGCTGCGCCGGCCGCCGACCCCTCCGCCGGCAAGGAGCAGGGCTACTACCTTGAGGCCCCCAACGGCGTCTTCATCCAGGTGCCTTGGGGGTCTTCGTCGCGAGCTCCCGCGGAGGGCGAGGCTTTTGACGGGGAAGTCCTCGCCTCCGCAGGCCTGAAGATTGTCGAGGCGCCCGGCGGGAGTGAAGGGCCCGAGGAGGAGAAGCTACTTCACCAGCTCCTGGCCCTTTACCGGGCCAGGCAGGCGAAGCTCGCTTCCCGGGAAGCCCTTGCCGCCAAGGCCGCCGCGGAGATGGAGAAGCGCGCGGCGGAGCTCAGCGCCGCCAACCAGGCGGCCCTCCGCGAGGTGGCGGAGGAGCGCGAGCGGCTCGCCGGCGAATACCAGGAGTGGGTGTTGGAGAAGGCTGAGGCTGAAGAGCAGCAGCGGCTCGCCGGGGTGGAGCTGTCCCGGCGAGAAGGAGAACTCGCCCAGCGGAAGGTCCAACTCGACTCCCATGAGGAGGACCTTGCCGCTCGCGAGGAGGCCCTTGGCGGGGAACTGAAGGAGGCGAAAGCCGCCGCGGTTGCCGCGGAGACCGCCAAGAAGGAGCTCGCCGCCAAGGTCGTGCAGCTGGAGAAGGCGCTGAAGGTGAGCGCGGAGAAGGTTGCCGCGCTCATCACGGAGCGCGAGAAGGACGCCCACACCAATTCAGAACTCCAGGTGCGTCTTTCTGAGAGGGGCGACGAGTTGAAGGCCGCCAAGGACTCCATCGAGGACTTGGAGTTGAAGGTCTCTACACTGAAGGATTCACTCGACGCTGCCCGGGCCCGGGAGACCAAGCTGAAGGAGGAGCTCCGCAAGGAGCGGACCCTAGTGGACAGCGCCAACAAAGCGGCTGAGCTCTTCCGCAAAACCGTTGAGGTATGGACCAAAGACTTAGTGTCTTGTGCGTCCAACATCGACCAGGAGCTGCTGGCGCTGAAGCTGGAGCACCTCATCTACTCCCCGGATCCAAACCTCCCACACAGCGCCAAGCTCAGCCTCTTCTTCAGGGGAATCGCGCCGGCCCTTGCTGATCTGCGGAAGAAGATCCCCGCGCAACTGGCCGAGGAGACGCGCCTACTCTGCGCGGGAACTCTGGAGCGCGTGCTGACGAAGATCGTGTTCCGCAATCCGGGCATCAACCTCACCAACGTTCTTCGCAGCTTGCCGGCTGACGCGGACATGGAGGCTCTGAAGGAGCAGGTCGCCCACATCATTGCCAAGGTGGCCAAGATCTCCAGGAAGGAGGGTGACCGCGTAGATTAGGCCTCCATTATCTTTATCTCTTTTTGCTGCTGCACATTATGTCATGAACTCATTAGTCCATCGCGACAAGTTATCCTTTGTAAGATATTTATCTCATTTTGATCAATCAGTGCAATGTTATCTTCCTTGTCTTAATCCTTGACTTTGCTCCCGGGGAGCTTGTCGGCAAGGGGTCCTTTGCCGCGAGCGCTGAGTGCTGGACTCTGAGCAGCCTGCTGGCTAAGACCTCATCGGCAAGCAACCTTGCCGCAGCTAGCCGCAACGCACTTAGCTTGCTGAGCGTACTCGGAAACGAAGCAAGGGCGCGACACTTGTCGCAGCTCACTTAAATCGTTGAGCGAACTCGGAAACAAGATAAGGGTGCGGCAAGCTACGGGTAGGTTCCTCCGCGCACAGGTTTCCCATACAAAGTGTGATTGTTCAAGGAAGACAACTAAAATTTAAAATTTGAACTGGTCAAATTCTAACAACTTAGCTTTCATATATTGTTTGCTTCCCGGTAAGGCTTCTCTTTCTTGAACAGCACTTGGTTCCTCCTCCACCTCCTTCCCCCCCGGCAAACTTGTGCGCGAGGAACGTTCCTTCTGCTTAAGAGGCAAAGGAAAAGAAGAGGGAAACAAGTACATGGCTTTTCGGCGTGCTAATGCTTACCGGATGGGTGTGTTGTACAAGATGCCAAATAACACATGCAAATAGCAAAGAAAAGCATGCAAAAGGCAAATAGTGCAAAACACAAAATCTTTACTGATGCACGGGGTCTGCGCCCGGCTTTGTACAAAGGGTTACATGCAACAGCGGCAAAGCTTGTACAAAAGGTGGTTGCCGGAGCGGATCACGGCAACCGCGCCTTATGGGTGAAACTTGCGAAGATGCTCTATGTTCCAGGAGTTGCTCACCGATAAGCCTTCTTCGGTCTCGAGGCGGACAGCGCCGGGCCTCGTGACTTGTCTCACCCGATAAGGGCCTTCCCACTTCGGCGTCAACTTGTTGGAATTCTTGGCGGACTGAACACGCCGAAGAACAAGGTCGCCTTCCTCGAGACTCCTGGCCTTGACCTTGCGGCTATGGTAGCGGCGCAAGGCTTGCTGGTATCGAGCAGCTCGTACAGCAGCCTGGAGACGTCCCTCCTCGAGGAGCAATGCATCATCTTGTCGCAGTTGCTCTTGCTCGAGCTCATCATAAGCGAGCACTCGAGGAGATCCGTATACGAGTTCCGTGGGGAGAACTGCCTCTGCTCCATAGACTAGAGCAAAGGGTGTCTGTCCGGTGGCTCGACTTGGCGTCGTTCTGATTGACCAAAGAGCCGCCGGTAGCTCCTCTATCCAATTTCTTCCGCACTTGCGCAGCCTGTCAAAGGTCCTTGTCTTGAGTCCGCGCAGCACTTCAGCATTGGCCCTCTCCGCTTGACCATTGCTCCTCGGGTGAGCAACAGAAGCGAAACAGACCTTGGCGCCAATGTCTTGGACGTACTGCATGAAGGTGCGACTAGTGAATTGTGTACCGTTGTCGGTGATGATCCGGTTAGGGATCCCGAAACGGCAAACAATTGACCTGAAGAACCTGACTGCTGACTGTGCTGTCACCTTTCTCACTGGCTCCACTTCTGGCCACTTTGTGAACTTGTCGATTGCTACGTACAAGTATTCAAAGCCCCCGACAGCTCGGGGGAAGGGGCCGAGGATATCGAGCCCCCAGACCGAGAAGGGCCAGGACAAAGGGATTGTTTGGAGAGCTTGAGCTGGCTGATGAATCTGCTTCGCATGGAACTGGCACGCTTCACACTTGGTTACTAGTGCAGTTGCATCTTGGAGGGCTTCTTGCCAAAAGAACCCTTGCCGGAAAGCTTTCCCGGCAAGCGCCCTTGCGCCAATGTGGTGGCCGCATATGCCTCCGTGTATTTCCGCCAACAGCTTCTGTCCATCTTCCCTGGAGATGCATTTCAACCTGACACCATTGAGTCTCCTTCTGTATAGCTCGTTATCCACGAACTGGTACATACTTGACTGCCTGGTTATCTTCTCTATTTCTTCTGGGTCGTCGGGAAGTTCTCCAGTTTGAAGGAAACGGACGATCTGCTGCGCCCATGCCGGAGCCTGTGGCTCGACGGCAAGGACTAAAGGCTCGAGGGCCGCTGCGTGAACCTCAGCTTCGACGGCAAGGATCTCTGGTTCTGCCGGAGCTGATGGTCCCCCGGCAAGCTCGCCGGGGCGAGGCTTGTCGGGAACGCTTGCTTCAACTGTACAGACCCGAAGATCTGCAGGAGCAAACTGTTCCATAGCGTTGTGATTGTTGATCTTGGGGACCTTGGCGGCAGTTTCAGGAAGATCCGCCGGCAAGTAGTCGCCGGAGACCAACTTTCTCTTCTTGGACTGCCCAATTGATGGTGTAACAGATGGTTGAGTCAGCTTGAGCAAGAAGGTCCCTGGTTCCACAGGTAACTTCATCGAAGCACACTTTGAAAGGCCGTCTGCGATTTCATTCTGAGCTCTTGGGACGTGCTCCATCTGCAGACCTTCAAAGTGCTCCTCAAGCTTCCTCACTTCATCGACATAAGCTTCCATCAAAGGGCTCTGATAGCTCTTGTTAACTTGCCGGACCACCAACTGAGAATCTCCCCGCACAATCAGCTTCCTGATCCCAAGTTCGGCCGCAATCCTGAGGCCGGCAAGCAAGCCTTCATATTCTGCGGTGTTGTTTGTCGCTTGCTCCCTGGGAAAGTGCATCTGGATAACATATTTGAGGTGCTATCCGGTGGGCGCGATGAGTACCACGCCAGCACCGGCGCCTTGCAGCGAGAAGGCACCATCAAAATACATTACCCATTCACTTGTCGCTTCTTGTACGGGTGCACTTGTT
The DNA here is from genome assembly GCA_902687465.1 of Secale cereale. Classification (NCBI taxonomy): domain Eukaryota; kingdom Viridiplantae; phylum Streptophyta; class Magnoliopsida; order Poales; family Poaceae; genus Secale; species Secale cereale. The sequence continues at coordinate 771,439,484 of LR738714.1, read as the reverse complement.
TCTTGGACTTCTTCGTCGGGCGTTGGGGTCCACTCAGCTATGAATTCTGCCAAAGCTCGGCTCTGTATGGTTGAAGTACTTTCAAATTTGAGCCCAAAGCTCGACAGCTCCAGTGCCCACTCAACGATCCTGCCTGTTGCTTCTGGGTTGTGCAATATCCTCTTCAGCGGAAAGCGAGTGACCACTGTTATCTCATGGGCTTGGAAGTAATGGCGCAGCTTTCTCGAGGCCATGAGGAGGCCGAAAAGCAACTTTTGCACACCAGAGTACCTTGACCTAGCCCCCTGGAGAAGGGAACTTGCAAAATACACTGGGCGCTGCACCATCTTCTTCCGCACCTCATCCTGTTCCTGCGCAGAGTTATCCTTGTCGGGGCCAGAGCTTGCCGGAGCAGCCCCCTGCTTGTCGCTGGATTCGCTTGCCGGTGGTGCTGACTCCTCGTCGGACTCCCTCTCCGCTACTAACGCAGCACTAACCACTTGGTTGGTTGCCGCTAGGTATAGCAACAACTTTTTCTGTGGTCTAGGTGCGACAAGTATTGGAGTGGAGGACAGGTACCGTTTCAAATCCTGCAGCGTCGCCTCCGCTTCCGGAGTCCACTTCATGGGACCTGCCTTCTTCAAGATTTTGAAGAAAGGTAGGGCGCGTTCTGCAGACTTCGAAATGAACCTACTGAGGGCAGCCACACAACCTGCAAGCCTTCTGACATCCTTAACGCGCTTTGGGGCCTCTATCTGCTCAATGGCTTTAATCTTGTCGGGGTTGGCTTCAATCCCCCTCTGTGACACAAAGAACCCGAGAAGCTTGCCGGAGGGGACTCCAAAGACGCACTTCTCGGGGTTCAACTTGAGCTGTATTCTGCGCAGGTTCTGAAATGTCTCCTCCAAATCCTGGATCAGGGTTTCCTTGCTCTTGCTCTTCACCACGATGTCATCCATGTAAGCCTCTACATTTCTGTGAATCTGTGGCTCGAAAGCAGTGTATACTACCCTTGCAAAGGTTGAACCTGCATTCTTCAGTCCAAATGGCATGCGTATAAAGCAATAAGTGCCACATGGAGTGATAAATGCAGTCTTCTCTTCATCCTCTTTGGCCATGAAAATCTGATGATAGCCTGAATATGCATCAAGAAAGCAGAGTAGCTCACATCCGGTAGTGGAGTCAACGATCTGGTCAATGCGTGGTAAAGGGAATGGATCCTTGGGACATGCTTTATTCACATCGGTGAAGTCTATACACAGTCTCCACTTCCCATTGGCCTTGCGCACGACGACTGGATTTGCCAACCACGTCGGATGGATCACACCTCTAACTAGGCCTGCTGCTTCTAGCTTCTTGATCTCTTCGTTGATGAATTCTTGGCGCTCCACGGCTTGCTTCCTCACTTTTTGCTTGATGGGCCGCGCATGAGGACAGACATCAAGCTTGTGCTCAATTACCTTCCTGGGAACACCGGGGATGTCAGATGGCTGCCAGGCAAACACATCGACATTCGCCCGCAGGAAGGCAACGAGCGCGCTTTCCTATTTGCTGTCAAGCGTGGCACTGATGGTGAAGGTACCACCAGTGCCGTCCTCCTTGGCGGACACCTTCTTGGTTGCCGGAGGAGCGGCCATTCCCTTTCTTACTCTTGCCGGTGGAGCTCGATGGGACGTCCTCGACGGCAGCGCAGCACTCCGAAGAGGTGCGGTTGCCGGAGTGGGCCCCAGAGCACTTGCTGGACTTGGTCTTCGTCTTCTTCCCCCCGGGAGCTTCAGCGGCAAGAGTATCCTTCTCAGCCGCGGCTGCCGCATCCCGGTAGATCTTGTCGGCGCAGACAAGCGCATCCTTCTTGTCGCCGTGGACAGTGATGACGCTTATCGGCCCCGGCATCTTGAGCACGTTGTAAGCATAATGGGAAGCTGCCATGAACTTGGCGAGGGCAGGACTGCCGAGTATTCCATTGTAGGGCAATGGAATATCGGCGACGTCGAAAGTGATGCGCTCAGTTCTGAAGTTGAGCTCCCCACCAAAGGTCACCGGCAGAGTGATCTTTCCCTTGGGCTTGCTCCTTCCCGGGTTGATTCCTTGGAAAGAACCGGTTTCTTCGAGCTCGCCATCTGGAATCTGGAGTTTCTTGATCACAGCAGAGGAGATCAAGTTCAGCCCGGCCCCGCCGTCAACCAACATTTTGGTGACCTTGAGGTTGCGGATGGTGGGTGAGACCAGCATCGGCAAGCACCCGACCGCAGTGGTGCGGTCAGGGTGATCCTCAAGATCAAAAACGATGGGCGTGCTGGACCATTTGAGGAGCCTGCGCGACTCCACGGGCGGCTCTGCTGCATTCACCTCGCGCACCCACTGCTTTAGTTGGCGGTGGGAGGTGTGCAGAGAGGCGCCACCGTCGACGCACAGGACCTCCGTGGCCTTCTGGAACTCCTGCTCGCTGTTATCCTCGTCCTCCATGTCTTCGTCGTCGTCCTCTTCGTCCTTGTCGCGGCCCCGGGGAGGTCGATCTCCTTGCCGCTGCTTGGCCTTGCCGCGGCGTCCTCCCCGGCCGTTGAACGGCCGCTTCTTGCTTGGCTCTTCCCCGCCACCTTGGGCCTTCTCCTTGTCGCGCCTCTCGTACTCAGCCTTCTGCTGCTCGACGAGATACTCAACGCGCTTGCAGTTGGAGAGATCGTGACCCTTGGTGCGGTGGATCTTACAGTATTGCTTGTCGGAGCTGCCCGGCTTGTCAGCCGCCGCTACAGGGGCAGGCTCCTTGCCGGAGCCGCCAGCCTGCGTTTGCTTGGCGGGAGCCTCCTTGCCGGACTTCTCGACGGCAAGCACCTCTTTCTTGCCCTTCCTTCTGTTATTCCGCCGCCGGCTCTTCTTTGCCGGGGCGGCGTCGTCGCTGTCGCTTCCTCCTGCGCCAGCATCCTCCCCGGGGAGTCTCCTCCCCTCTTCTGCGCGTGCGCACTTGTCAGCCAGAGCATAGAGCTCGCTGACATCTCGAATCTTGGTCATCGCCATTTCTTCACGCATGCGGCGGTTACGCACGTTCTGATGGAACGCGCTGATAACCGCGGCAGGGTGGACATCAGGGATGTTGTGCTGCACACGGCTGAAGCGTTGGATGTACTTGCGCAGGGTTTCTCCTTCCTTCTGGGCCAAAATGTGGAGATCGCTCTCCTGGCCGTGGGGTTTGTGGCCGCCGGTGAAGGCGCCAACAAACTGGTGGCAAAGGTCGGCCCAAGAAGAGATGGAACCTTCCGGCAAGTGCATAAGCCACGAACGGACGTTCGGCTTAAGCACGAGCGGGAAGTAGTTCGCCAAGATCTTCTCGTCGCGCCCCCCGGCAGCCTGCACCGCGATGGTGTAAACGCTGAGAAACTCCGAGGGGTGCGTCTTGCCGTCGTACTTCTCCGGTACGTCGGGTTTAAAATTCTTCATGCTGGGCCACTGGACGCGCCGCAGCTCACGGGTGAACGCAGGGCAACCTGCCGCGTACGGCAAGTCGCCTGGTTCACCGGGCGCGCGCGCGTCGACAGCGTCCTCAGCCCTCTGGTCTGATTGTCGTCGAGCTTCTCGGCGGCGCTCGATTCTTGTTCGAGCGTCTTCTTGGCGCCGGTCGTCGAGGACCTGGCGCTGGTCCCGACGGGCCCGCGGATCCGACGAAGCCGTGGAGCCATCGTCAGCGTTGTTCCGGCGGGGCAGCGTCTTCTGCTTTCGCTGCGGGGAGTGCACGCTTGTCGCACCCCCGGCGGTCTTGTCGCCGTCGGCCTTCGTCTTCTCAGCTTGCCGCGGCCGCGAAGCCGTCGGCTGCTGTGGAGAATCGTTGTTGGCGAAGGCTATCAGGCTCTGGATGGTGGCCCTCCAGTCTTCGGCCTTGTCTGCCGCTGGAGGGAAGTCGAGGAGCAGTTGCGCCCTTGCGAGCGCTTCCGCTGGAGTGGAGGGGAACGCGGGCGAGCGGTGCGAGGAGCGGGATATGCTCGGACTCCTAACGGCGTTAGAAGTAGCAGGGTCCCGCGCCGGCGCCTTCGCTTTGCTTGTGCCCGGACGGAGGTCCGGGGCGTCCTGCGAGCCTCCGGTTTGGCCTTGCCCCAGCAAGCGGATACCACCTCCTGTGGTATGGCGCTGCTGTGTTGTCGTGTGCTGAGATGGACGCGGCGCGTCCACGGAGACCGAGGTTCGGTCGTCCGTCCTGTTCTTGGACCTGGTGGCGCCGTGAGTGTCCTCGCCGGCGACCACCCTTCCGACGGCGTCTCCCCCGCCCACCGTTGGCTCTGGTGGCGGCGGATGAGACGCAGACGGGCCTCCGACCTCCGAAGCCTTCTTCTTCGGGGCCATGGAGCTGTTGCTGATGAAGTTGCTGATGGAACTGGAGAGGTTGATGAAGAATGCGCCCGCGCGAACGCCGGATCAGGTTCGCACAACCTCGACGCCCCCTACCTGGCGCGCCAAAGATGTCGGGGGAAACTGTCCGCCACGAACACCTATGGGACCGGAGCCCCTTGTCTGTGCGGTACGAGGGCGGAGGGAGCATGAAGAGCAGATCGTAGCGAGCACGCGGGCAGTTTTACCCAGGTTCGGGCCGCGGTAGACGCGTAAAACCCTACTCCTGCTTAGTTGTGTATTGAGTTGGAGAGCTCAGGAGCTTGAAGAAGCAGCTACCCCGAGCGTATGAGTGATCTAGGTTCCGAACCCCCTCCACGTTGTGCATGGGCCTCCTTTTATAGTGCAAGGGGTCACCGACAGGTGTCAACGTAGGAGAAAGGGGTAAAAACGTAAAAGAGGTGGTAGTTGTAACAGTGCGGGAACAGTGAAGCTACAGTGCGCGAACAGTGGTCGCTACCTACTTTGACAGTGGGGGACAAGGGCATTTAATGCCCGTCGCCGTCGACCCCAAAAGCTCCCGCCCTTGCGTCTCCGTCTGCCACGGCGATGGATCCACCACCGTGGAGTGCCACCGTGTCCCCCAGACTGCACAGCCATCCGCCACGCGTCCCTGGATAGGCCCCAGGGCGACGCGTGGGCCGATGAGCTGGAGCGCGGGCACACAGCGCAACCTTCCCGGCAAGCACCTTGCCGGGGTCTTGATCTTGCCGGGACCGGGAGCTTGTCGCTCCCCGGACCCTCGCCGGGTCTTCTACGAAGGAATCTTCTAGTCTTCCTGGCAAGCTCCTCTTGCCAGGGCCTTGTGCTAGTGAGGTAATCTTGAGCCTGGTACGGCCTTCCCGGCAAGTTCCACTTGCCGGGGTCTTGATCTTCTGTTTTGCATACTTTGTTTTTGAATGGCTTGATATGGAGCAGGAAGGTCTCCGGCGAGCGCGTGGTAAACCCTGCCGCGGGAAGCCGCAACTGCCCGTGCACAAGTTGGGGTACTGAGGTACCCCTACCTTAGTACACCGACATTAGGACAAACAACCACAACCTGAAATAAGCCTGCAATAGATAGCATGTCTACTTGGATTTACGGCTGTACACATGTATGTAAAAATGCAGAACCAGTTAAAACAGTGTAGAATAGTTGATGATCCTAAGATCCTACCTACCCAGCACTGAAATGCAAAACTTTTAGTAGTAACCGCTAAATATACATGCTACGAGGGGTGATAAACAATTACATAACAAAAGCATCATCCTCCATGTTCCCATCAAAAATTCTTCACCACACACTTACACTAGTACTGATCATGCATGCATCACTGAGAGACATTTCGCAAGTTGCGGTGTGTTTGGCATTTGGACATTGGAGACTATACCCACTGAACTACACTACATATTTAGGGTCAGTCGTGTAGAATAAAAGAAAAGAAAAAGGAAACAGAGCTAGACAAGTGAACATACAACACAGGAATCTGTACTACTGGTAGTAGCTAGTAAAACACTAGAGGCAAACAGGTATGCAATCAGCGGCTGCGCATAACACAATTCTAGCAAAGCGCAAGCAGAACTCAAGGGCGCATGGTTCTTCACCTTTCTTGCCACTGTTGGTGTTAATGACTGGTATTAATTAATGACTTGTAGCATCAAAGTTTAACAGCAGCAATCTTGCAAAATTCTCTGTTAGAACAATTGCTGGCATCTCAATCTCTAACTGGAGGATGACGCAGCACGTATATATCAACTGCCAGTACAGTGCTTCTAGTTAAACTGATTCTGACAGTGAAACCTTTGTACAAATTCTCTGTTTTCTCCTTAAAAATGGGGAGGGCAATGGCACCTTGGGCGTGAAGAGCGGCTCGGTGAAGAGGACGTAGGTGAGCAGGTCCTCCATGGCGTCCCCGTCCTTGACGAAGCCGCGCACCACCGGCTGCACCACCTCCTCCACCACCGGCGGCGCGCCGTCGGCCACCTCGCTCTCCTCCACCTCCGTCTTCATCTTCGAGGGCATCACCTGACCACACACGCGCACGCATCGAACAGGGGGGTCCCGCGAAATCTCGAGCGAATCGACGGGGAGCAGAGGAGATTTGGCGACTCACCAGCCCGAGGGCCTGGTCGGGCAGCGCGATACCGGCCTTCAGCAGCTTGGACCCCGCGTCGACGACCACCGCCTCCATGGCCGGCGGCGGGTGCAGGGGGAGCTCCGGCTCCGTGGCGGGGATGCGGGGAGGGGCGGGCCCTCGCGGGAAGAGGGGGCAGGAGGAAGAAGGTCACTCGGCAGAGGATGGTGGGGATGGCGGAGACGAGGTGGCCTGGCACGCCGCGCGCACGGCCTCGGTGGCCCGGGCGCGCGCTCCCGCATCGTCGGCGTCCTCCACGGCGAAGAACTGCGCCAGATCCACCACGGGGAGCGCGCCGCCGTTGCTGGCCGCCTTGAGCGCCGTCTGCACGCAGCTCCGCACCGGTAGAGGCGTGGGTGGGAGGTCACGGCGGGATCGGCCGCCGTAGATGGCGGCGGTGGTGGCGGCGATGGAGGCGAGGAGGAGGTCGTGGAGGGAGAGGGGAGAGGGGTTAGGGTTTGGGCTGCGGGTCGTGGGGGGAGCAGTGGTGTGCGAGGGAGAGAGAGAGGGGGGAGGAGTGGTTTGGGCTGCGGTGGGGTTTTTTTTTTGCTGTAGATAGATGGATGGATGGATGGATGTGGGATGGTGAGATGGATGGATGGATGGATGGGCGCCATGTCATCGATCCGGGGGAAGAGTCCTGATTGGTTCGGAAAACCAGTGATGTAAAAAAATATATAAGTACTAAAAATATCTAAGGGATTTTGTGAAGTAGCTACCAAAAATATTTTGCAAAAGGGCACCATACAAATTTTCACTAGAGTTAGACCACATATTATGGATAAGTACCAATTTGTATGCATTTCTGATCTTTCTAGCTATTTTTAATCATTTTCCAAATGCCCAAAATGAGTTTTTTTGTGAAGGACCTACCATATATTTGTTGCAAAATTGTACCAAATCAATTTTCTAAAATACTAGGCCATATTTAATGCACTATTGATAAACTGGTTGTGTGAAAAAAGTTTTGATCCACCTCTCGTGAAAAAGACAAATTTCGGCCGATTCAGCTGGAAGTGGCTCAAATTTGAACTGTAGCTGCCTTGTAGTTTGCTCTTTATTTTTTACAAAAATCATTTCTAGGTACATAAGTATCTATTTAATCAGAGAAATACCAAAAAAATACCAAGATTCAACCACTAGCTAGGAACGGTCATTCCCGCCGTTTTGACCGCATTTTGAAACGGGCATAAAAAATTCAAAAAAAATTCAAAAAGTTGGAAAACCTTCGCATTGTGTCATTATATATGACCAAGTTACCAGGAAAAATAACAAACTTGTAATACGGTAATTATTTTTAAAAAGTGTTCTCAGAAACGAGCGATCAAGCGTGAAGATTCATGGCTTTCAAGCCAAATGATCAATCTTATGGCCACATTCATGGCATAGTTTGTTCAAATGATCTCATATTGTGCACAAAGGTGCATATTGGAATGGCAAACAATGTTGCCTAAGGAAGTTTTCATTTTCTTTGGACGAAAAATTCATTTTCCATTTTTCGAGTGCCCAAAAGGAGGTTTTTTTGTGAAGGACCTCCCAAATAATTGTTGCAAAATTTGACCAAATCATTTTTATAAAATACTAGGCCATATTTAATGCACAATTGACCAAATGGTTGGGTGTAAAAACTTTTGATCCACCTCTCTTGAAAAAGACAAATTTCCGCCGATTCAGCTGGAAGCGGGTCAAATTTGAACTGCGGATGCCTCATAGTTTGCTATTTATTTTTTCCAAAAATCATTTCTAGGTACATAAGTACCTATTTAATCAGAGAAACACCAAAAAAATTCCAAGATTCAACCACTAGCTAGGAACGGTCATTCCCGCCGTTTTGACCGCATTTTGAAACGGGCATAAAAAATTCAAAAAAAATCAAAAAACAGGAACACCTTCGCATTGTGTCATTATATATGACCAAGTTACCAGGAAAAATAATAAACTTGTAATACGGAAATTCTATTAAAAAAGTGTTCTCAGAAATGAGCTATCATGCGTGAAGATTCATGACTTTCAAGCCAAATGATCAATCCTATGGCCACATTCATGGCATAGTTTGTTCAAATGATCTCATATTGTGCACAAGGGTGTATCTTGGAATGGCAAACAATGTTGCCTAAGGAAGTTTTCATTTTCTTTGGACAAAAAATTCATTTTCCATTTTTCGAGTGCCCAAAAGGAGGTTTTTTTGTGAAGGACCTCCCAAATAATTGTTGCAAAATTTGACCAAATCAATTTTCTAAAATACTAGGACATATTTAATGCACAATTGACAAAATGGTTGGGTGTAAAAAGTTTTGATCCACCTCTCGTGAAAAAGACAAATTTCCGCCGATTCAGCTGGAAGCGGGTCAAATTTGAACTGCGACTGCCTCATAGTTTGCTATTTATTTTTTCAAAAAATCATTTCTAGGTACATAAGTACCTATTTAATCATAAATACATGGTTTGGTGGCGATACGTCGAGGTTTGGGCGGTGGTCGAGGGCCCCAACTCTAGAGCGCGTAAACTCGCATGCCCGCTGCGTGGTCACCGCGTGACTGTGGCGTTGCCATGTGTTCTGGGCGGCCTAAGCATGTCTAGTGGGTTTGCCACTCCTCAGGTAGGTGTTAGGAAGAAAATTACAACATAAGATTCTCACGAGGAGACCGATCGATGCTCAAACATGAATTAGCAGCCAAGTGTTTGATTAGCGGTACGGAAAATGCACATGGCTAATGGGCGTGAGTTTTGGTTGAGGATGATCAGTTACTAAGAAGACCGTCTTCACAAATTTTCAGCTCAAAAGGAGGAGTCTAGGTGGTACTTGCTTTGCAAAGTACCACACTGGACATAAATACGAATGTTGAAGATGGGCTCAAAATAATGAATGGATTGAGCTGGCATTTGGTGGAGGATAGTTATTTGGGCATAGGAAAGCACTGTAGAAAATGGATACCATTTGGACATGCCAAAGTGGTACTTCCTTCACAAAGTGTTTTTTTGAACAGAATAGGAAAATGAATATTTTTGAATTATTTTTGAACTAGGCAAGGAAGGTTTTTTACATATTTGACGAAGATATGACCCAAAGAATTTATGAGATTTTTTGGGGAATTTTGGGAATGACAGAAATATAGGTTGCTTCACAACCTAGGGCAAAAACTGCCACATGGACATGACACATAGGCAAAACTGATGAGGTGGCGCCTAGTCGTAGCAACCCACCACAATTTTCAAGGTTATGACCATCTATATTGGTCATGAACAGCTAGAAATAAGGCAGCGAACCAGTGCTATCTGCTTTGTGACCATTTCGTGTAAGGAAATTATGACCTTTCTGACCAAAATGGTCGTTATAGTTTAGGGTTTGGAGCCCCCCGAACAGCTTTTGACCAATTGGTCTGAAATGGTCATAGATCTATGACCAATTCTTCCAGGGTCACTAAAAAAAGGTCATAAGTTGACATATTTCTTGTAGTGAGCATGCAACTCCCCTATCCTGAAGAGTGGAGTCCCCGACAACGGCGCCAGAAAAACTCCTTGATGGGCCTCTAACCCCTCGTTGGTTACCCCAAGTGGAAGGTGTAAGATGCAGTGTTGTGGAAGTTTTTCCCTTAGCAAAGATGCCAAGGATCGAATCCCCAGAGACTCCTAGGTTCAAAAAGTAGGTGTCAACTGCTAACGGCGCCAGATATTAGCAATCAACGTGGACCTGCACACAGATACAAATAACTTTGCTCCCAACGAGTACAGAGAGGTTGTCAATCCCTCCGGCCTTGTAGTTCACAAAGGATTAAAAGCAAATGATAGTAGTGATAGATCGTGTTTGCAATAGTAAGTAAAAGCGAAAAGTAAATAGTGGATGTGATCAATGATGGTAATATGGACCGGAGTCTCATGATGTTCACTAGTGATGTCTCTCTCCCAAAAGACGATAAAACAGCTATGTGAGGTAAACGAATTACAGCTGGGCAATTGACAAGACCACGAACGCAAACCAATGCTGACTACATTGCAAGAAAGGTTGAGGTTCAAAGCATGGGCGGTACGCCAAAGTAAGTAGACCGAAATCCATCAATGCCTACTACTAATCATCCACCTTGAAATATCTATCCAGAACATCTCGCTGGTATTAAGTTGCGAGTCCCACCCATAGTGTAAACTCAAAGCAACAGACAACTGCATTAAAAGAACTTTGCGTAAAGTAAACAATCCTTGCACCCGCGGACACAAGCACCGTTGTTTTCCCCCTTGTGGCAACAGCACATCCCCTAGACTCATGTTTCTGTCACTCAAACTAGTCATCGAGGGGCATGAACCCACAATCAAGCATAACGTTCCCTCTTGGAGTCACTACCTACTACTTGGCCAAAGCAATAAATAACAACGGAGAACATGCAAGAATTACTTATGAACATAAATATAAAAGAGGTGAATCAAATATATTACTCAAGAACAATCTGAACATAATCTCATAATCCATCGGATCCCAGCAAACTCAACATAGCAACAACATAAGGATTACATATGTGCCTCAATCATGTAGGGCAGCTCACGAGGACTAATTAGTGAAGCACAAGAACGGGAGGAGAACATCACATAGCTACTGGTCATGGACTCATGGTCCAAGGGAGACTACTCACGACTCATCCGGGAGGCGTCCATGGTGGTGGTGATCCTCCCCTCCGGCAGGGTGCCGGGAAGAGTTCTCCTGGTGCTCCCGATCTTGGAAGCGGCGGCGGCGGCGGAACAGAGATGGGATCGCGAAAAGAGTTCCTATTCTGAGGGTTTCGGAGGACGCTTTAAATATATGCCAAAGGGGGGCATCGGGGAAGCTTCGGGGGGCCCAGGCGCCCCCCGGCGCGGCCCAGGGGGGGGCGCCGCCAGGGCGCCTGGAGCCCTGGTGCCCCCCCCCCCCGGCTGTCCTTCGGACGCACGGTTGTTTTCGAAACGCTGATTTTTTGTATAATTTTTCTGGATTTTTCCTGGCAGTTCTCGTAACGTGAAAACCTGAAATACAAAAACAGCCGAAAATAGAAACTGGCACTGGGGTGCACTGGACTAGTAAGTTAGTCCAAATATGATCAAAAGTGTATGGAAGTGTATGAATATCATAGCAATATCACCCAAAAGTGGCATGGAGCAAGCAGAAATTATAGATACGTTTTGGACGTATCAATGGCCACATTCATGGCCTAGTTTGTTCAAATGATCTCATATTATGCACAAGGGTGCATCTTGGAATGGCAAACAATGTTGCCTAAGGGAGTTTTCACTTTCTTTGGACGAAAAATTCATTTTCCATTTTTCGAGTGCCCAAAAGGAGGTTTTTTTTAAGGACCTCCCAAATAATTGTTGCAAAATTGGACCAAATCATTTTTCTAAAATATTAGGCCATATGTAATGCACAATTGACAAAATGGTTGGGTGTAAAAAGTTTTGATCCACCTCTCTTGAAAAAGACAAATTTCCGCCTATTCAGCTGGAAGTGGGTCAATTTTGAACTGTAGCTGCCTTGTAGTTTGCTCTTTATTTTTTACAAAAATCATTTCTAGGTACATAAGTATCTATTTAATCAGAGAAACACCAAAAAAATACCAAGATTCAACCACTAGCTAGGAACGGTCATTCCCGCCGTTTTGACCGCATTTTGAAACGGGCCTAAAAAATTCAAAAAAAATAAATAATTGGAAAACCTTCGCATTGTATCATTATATATGACCAAGTTACCAGGAAAAATAATAAACTTGTAATACGACAATTCTTTTAAAAAAATGTTCTCAAAAATGAGCTATCATGCGTGAAGATTATTGGCTTTCAAGACAAATGATCAATCTTATGGCCACATTCATGGCATAATTTGTTCAAATGATCTCATATTGTGCACAAGGGTGCATCTTGGAATGGCAAACAATGTTGCTTAAGGGAGTTTTCACTTTCTTTGGACGAAAAATTCATTTTCCATTTTTCGAGTGCCTAAAAGGAGGTTTTTTTGTGAAGGACCTCCCAAATAATTGTTGCAAAATTGGACCAAATAATTTTTCTAAAATATTAGGCCATATTTAATGCACAATTGACAAAATGATTGGGTGTAAAAAGTTCTGATCCACCTCTCCTGAAAAAGACAAATTTCCGCCGATTCAATTGGAAGTGGGTCAAATTTGAACTGTAGCTGCCTTGTAGTTTGCTCTTTATTTGTTACAAAAATCATTTCTAGGTACATAAGTATCTATTTAATCAGAGAAACACCAAAAAAATACCAAGATTCAACCACTAGCTAGGAACGGTCATTCCCGCCGTTTTGACCGCATTTTAAAACGGGCATAAAAAATTCAAAAAAATAAAAAAATTGGAAAACCTTCGCATTGTGACATTATATATGACCAAGTTACCAGGAAAAATAATAAACTTGTAATACGGCAATTCTTTTAAAAAAGTATTCTCAGAAATGAGCTATCATGCGTGAAGATTATTGGCTTTCAAGACAAAATGATCAATCTTATGGCCACATTCATGGCATAGTTTGTTAAAATGATCTCATATTGTGCACAAGGGTGCATCTTGGAATGGCAAACAATGTTGCCTAAGGGAGTTTTCACTTTCTTTGGACGAAAAGTTCATTTTCCATTTTTCGAGTGCCCAAAAGGAGGTTTTTTTGTGAAGGACCTCCCAAATAATTGTTGCAAAATTGGACCAAATAAATTTTATAAAATAGTAGGACGTATTTAATGCACAATTGACAAAATGGTTGGGTGTAAAAAGTTTTGATCCACCTTTCGTGAAAAAGACAAATTTCTGCCGATTCAGTTGGAAGCGGGTCAAATTTGAACTGCAGCTGCCTCATAGTTTGCTATTTATTTTTTCCAAAAATCATTTCTAGTTACATAAGTACCTATTTAATCATAAATACATGGTTTGGTGGCGATACGTCGAGGTTTGGGCGGTGGTCGAGGGCCCCAACTCTAGAGCGCGTAAACTCGCATGCCCGCCGCGTGGTCACCGCATGATTGTGGCGTTGCCATGTGTTCTGGGAGGCCTAGGCATGTCTAGTGGGTTGGGCACTCCCCAAGTAGGTGCTAGGAAGAAAATTACAACATAAGATTCTAACGAGGAGACCGATCGATGCTCAAACATGAATTAGTAGCCAAGTGTTTGATTAGCGGTATGGGAAATGCACATGGCTAATGGGCGTGAGTTTGGTTGAGGATGATGAGTTACTAAGAAGACCTTCTTCACAAATTTTTAGCTCAAAAGGAGGAGTCTAGGTGGTACTTGCTTTGCAATGTACCACACTGGACATAAATAGGAATGTTGAAGCTGGGCTCAAAATAATGAATGGATTGAGCTGGCATTTGGTGGAGGATAGTTATTTGGGCATAGGAAAGTACTGTAGAAAATGGATACCATTTGGACATGCCAAAGTGGTACTTCCTTCACAAAGTGTTTTTTTGAACAGAATAGGAAAATGAATATTTTTGAATTATTTTTGAACTAGGCAAGGAAAGTTTTTTACATATTTGACGAAGATATGACCCAAAGAATTTATGAGATTTTTTGGGGAATTTTGGGAATGACAAGAGTATAGGTTGCTTCACAACCTAGGGCAAAAACTGTCACATGGACATGACACATAGGCAAAACTGATGAGGTGGCGCCTAGTCATAGCAACCCACCACAATTTACAAGGTTATGACCATCTATATTGGTCACGATCAGCTAGAAATAAGGCCGCGGACCAGTGCTATCTGCTTTATGACCATTTCGTGTAAGGAAATTACGACCTTTCTGACCAAAATGGTTGTTATAGTTTAGGGTTTGGAGCCCCCCAAACAGCTTTTGACCAATTGGTCTGGAATGGTCATAGATCTATGACCAATTCTTCTAGGGTTACTGATAGAAGGTCACTAGTTGAGATATTTCTTGTAGTGCAAAGAAAACCTGTCAAATTCATAAGTCATGTGATGCCACTACTTCCATTATGATAGTGACCTCTTTGGTGTGACCTTGGTACATTCCGTGCAAACTTTTGGGGGCAGATTTCCATTGCCAACGCCAATAGCCTGCAACATTTTATATTTTCCATATTTAGTTCTCTCAAATACTCTGCTTCAAACACCTCCACCACGACGCGGGAAAACCTCACAGTGGTCTTTAGGCATGTGCTCACCCCATCCAGATCATCTCACCAATGGCATCGGTTGCAGTACCAAGGTGCAAGCATACTCAGCGCAGCCGTCCATTTCTGCTTAGCAAAGAATGATAGTTGTCTACCACAATCCCTGGTGGGGTTGAAGTAGTCATCATGTACTTCCACTCCCTCCACCACGCAGAAGAACAATGGATTGCGCAAACGGAAATTTTGACGAAACCATGGTTCATCTAGGAAAGTTGGGTTGGGAGCAAAGTAGTCATTGTAGAGTAGCCATGCTCCAGAGACCAGATCCCGATTCAGAACTCTTCTCCCTTTGATTGAGCCCTTAAATTTGACAATGTGCTCAACCTACTAGCCCATCTTTTGTTTGATTTTCATGAGCATGATCATCTCGTCTTCTTTGTCCGAATCCGATGAATCGAAGAACTCATCTTGAATCATTCCATCAAGCTCTGTGGGTCCATACTCCTTGTCCGACGCACCATCAGATTATGTAGCTTTGTCTATGAAACAATCACACACAAAAAATGGTGGGATAATGTGTCAAACACATAAAGTGTAGTGCAGTCCAAGAGTTGCCGGATGTACCACGGTTGTGTCAGGGCCAGCGAAGATGTCCGTGGTGGGTAGAATGGATGGGAGGACTGTTGTGGTGGTGCCCGCGGCATCGAGGGTTCATTGAGGTAGCGGTGCTAGGCAAGGGCTAGGGAGAGGAGGGAGAAGAGAGGAACAAGTCAAATCGGCTAGGTTGGGGTTGAAGGAAATATGCCCTAGAGGCAATAATAAAGTTGTTATTTATATTTCCTTATATCATGATAAATGTTTATTATTCATGCTAGAATTGTATTAACCGGAAACTTAGTACATGTGTGAATACATAGACAAAATAGAGTGTCCCTAGTATGCCTCTACTAGACTAGCTCATTGATGAAAGATGGTTATGTTTCCTAACCATAGACATGAGTTGTCATTTGATCAACGGGATCACATCATTAGGAGAATGATGTGATGGACAAGACCCATCCGTTAGCATAGCACTATGATCGTTTAGTTTTACTGCTATTGCTTTCTTCATGACTTATACATGTTCCTATGACTATGAGATTATGCAACTCCCGAATACCGTAGGATCACCTTGTGTGCTATCAAACGTCACAACGTAACTGGGTGATCATAAAGATGCTCTATAGGTGTCTCCGAAAGTATTCGTGGTGTTGGCATAGATCAAGATTAGGATTTGTCACTCCGAGTGTCGGAGAGGTATCTCTGGGCCCTCTCGGTAACACACATCACAATAAGCCTTGCAAGCAAAAGACTAATGAGTTAGTCACGAGATGATGTGTTACGGAACGAGTAAAGTGACTTGCCGGTAACGAGATTGAACTAGGTATGGAGATACCGACGATCGAATCTCGGACAAGTAACATACCGATGACAAAAGGAACAACGTATGTTGTTATGCGGTTTTGACCGATAAAAGATCTTCGTAGAATATGTAGGAGCCAATATGAACATCCAGGTTCCGCTATTGGTTATTGACCGGAGATGAGTCTCGGTCATGTCTACATAGTTCTCGAACCCGTAGGGTCCGCACGCTTAACGTTTGATGACGATCAGTATTATGAGTTTATGAGTTTTGATGTACCGAAGGTAGTTCGGAGTCCCGGATGAGATCACGGACATGACGAGGAGTCTCGGAATGTCCGAGACATAAAGATTGATATATTGGACGACTATATTCGGACACCGGAAGTGTTCCGGAAAAGTTTCGGATTTAACGGGATTGCCGGAGGGGGTTACCGGAACCCCCTACGAAGGGGGATGGTCCATAGTGGGCCTTATGGAAAAGAGAGAGGCAGCCCATATGGCTGGCCGGCGCCCCACCTAGGGTTCCTAGTTGGACTAGGATTGGGGGGGCGCCACCTCTCCCTCTTTTCCTTTCCCTCTCTTCCTTCTTTGGTGGTTCCTACTAGGAATAGGATTGCAATCCTATTCCTAGTAGGATTGCACCCCTAGCCGCACCAAACAAGGGCCGGCCGGCCTCCCCCCTTGCTCCTTTATATACGGGGGCAGCGGGGCACCCAAAGACACACAAGTTGAATTGTTCCAGCCGTGTGCGGTGCCCCCCTCCACAGAAACACACCTCGGTCATATCGTCGCGGTGCTTAGGCGAAGCCCTGCGCCGGTGAATACATCATATCCGTCACCACGCCGTCGTGCTGACGAAACTCTCCCGTGAAGCTCAACTGGATCAAGTGCTCGTGGGACGTCATCAAGCTGAACGTGTGCTGAACGCGGAGGTGCCGTACGTTCGGTGCTTGATCGGTTGGATCGCGAAGAAGTTCGACAACATCAACCGCGTCACTTGACGCTTCCGCTCCCGGTCTAAGAGGGTACGTAGACACACTCTCCCCTCTCGTTGCTATGCATCTAGTAGATAGATCTTGCGTGATCGTAGGAAAATTTTAAAGTAGTACGTTCCTCAACAGTGGCATCATGAGCCAGGTTTATGCGTAGATGATATGCACGAGTAGAACACAATGAGTTGTGGGCGATACTAGTCATACTGCTTACCAGCATGTCATACTTTGCTTCGGCGGTATTGTGAGATGAAGCGGCCCGGACCGACATTACGCGTACGCTTACGCGAGACTGGTTTCACCGTTACGAGCACTCGTTGCTTAAAGGTGACTGGCGGGTGTCTGTCTCTCTCACTTTAGCTGAATCAAGTGTGGCTACGCCCGGTCCTTGTGAAGGTTAAAACAGCACATACTTGACGAAACATCGTTGTGGTTTTGTATGCGTAGGTAAGAACGGTTCTTGCTAAGCCCGTAGCAGCCACGTAAAACTTGCAACAACAAAGTAGAGGACGTCTAACTTGTTTTTGCAGGGCATGTTGTGATGTGATATGGTCAAGACATGATGAGATATACGGTTTTGTATGAGATGATCATGTTTTGTAATGTTATCGGCAACTGGCAAGAGCGATATGGTTGTCGCTTTATTGTATGAAATGCAATCGCCATGTAATTGCTTTACTTTATCACTAAGCGGTAGCGATAGTCGTAGAAGCAATAGTTGGTGAGACGACAACGATGCTACGATGGAGATCAAGGTGTCGCGCCGGTGACGAAGGTGATCATGAAGGTGCTTTGGAGATGGAGATCAAAAGCACAAGATGATGATGGCCATATCATGTCACATATTTTGATTGCATGTGATGTTTATCTTATTATGCTTCTTATTTTGCTTAGAACGACGGTAGCATTATAAGATGATCCCTTACTAAATTTCAAGGTATAAGTGTTCTCCCTGAGTATGCACCGTTGCGAAAGTTCATCGTGCCGAGACACCACGTGATGATCGGGTGTGATAAGCTCTACGTTCAAATACAACGGGTGTAAGCCAGTTTTGCACACGCAGAATACTCGGGTTAAACTTGACGAGCCTAGCATATGCAGATATGGCCTCGGAACACTGGAGACCGAAAGGTCGAGCGTGAATCATATAGTAGATATGATCAACATAAGATGTTCACCATTGAAACTACTCCATCTCACGTGATGATCGGACATGGTTTAGTAGATTTGGATCACGTGATCATTTAGATGACCGGAGGGATGTCTATCTAAGTGGGAGTTCTTAAGTAATATGATTAAATTGAACTTTAATTTATCATGAAGTTAGTCCTGGTAGTATTAGCATATCTATGTTGTAGATCAATAGCTCGCGATGTTGCTCCCCGTTTATTTTTTATATGTTCCTAGAGAAAACTAAGTTGAAAGATGTTAGTAGCAATGATGCGGAATTGTTCCGTGATCTGAGGATTATCCTCATTGCTGCACAGAAGAATTATGTACTTGATGCACCGCTAGGTGACAGACCTATTGCAGGAGCAGATGTAGACGTTATGAACGTTTTGACAAAAGCTCGATATGATGACTACTTGATAGTTTAGTGCACCATGCTTTACGGCTTATAACCGGGACTTCAAAAACGTTTTGAAACGCCACGGAGCATATAAGATGTTCCAAGAGTTGAAATTAGTATTTCATACTCATGCCCGTGTCGAGAGGTATAAGACCTCTGACAGTACTTTGCCTACAAGATGGAGGAGAATAGCTCAACCAGTGAGCATGTGCTCAGATTGTCTGGGTAGTACAATTGCTTGAATCAAGTGGGAGTTAATCTTCCAGATAAGATAGTAATTGACAAAGTTCTCTAGACACTATCACCAAGTTAATAGAACTTCGTGATGAACTATAATATGCAAGGGATGACAAAAGTAATTCCCGAGCTCTTCACGATGCTGAAATCGGCGAAGGTAGAAATGAACAAAGAGCATCAAGTGTTGATGGTTAACCAGACCACTTGTTTCAAGTAAAGGGAAAAGGGATAGAAGGGGAACTTCAAGAAGAATGACAAGCAAGTTGTCACTCCCGTGAAGAAACCCAAAGCTAAACTCAAGCCTGAAACAAGTGCTTCTACTGCAAAGGAAATGGTCACTAGAAGTGGAACTGCCCTAGATATTTGGCGGATAAGAAGGATGGCAAAGTGAACAAAGGTATATTTCATATACAGATTATTGATGTGTAATTTACTAGTGTTCATAGCAACCCCTTGGTATTTGATATTGGTTCAGTTGCTAAAGAGTAGTAACTCGAAATGGGAGTTGCATAATGAACAGAAAGTAGTTAAAGGATGAAGTGACGATGTGTATTGGAAGTAGTTCCAAGATTGATATGATCATCATCGCACACTCCCTATAATTTCGGGATTAGTGTTGAACCTAAATAAGTGTTATTTGGTGTTGAGCATGAATATGATTTGATCATGTTTATTGCAATACGGTTATTCATGTAAGTTAGAGAATAATTGTTGTTCTGTTTACATGAATAAAACCTTCTATAGTCATACACCCAATGAAAATGGTTTGTTGGATCTCGATCGTGGTGATACACATATTCATAATATTGAAGCCAAAAGATGCAAGGTTAATAATGATAGTGCAACATATTTGTGGCACTGCCGTTTAGGTCATATTGGTGTAAAGCGCATGAAGAAACTCCATAGTGATGGACTTTTGGAATCACTTGATTATGAATCACTTGGTGCTTGCGAACCATGCCTCATGGGCAAGATGACTAAAACTCCGTTCTCCGGAACTGTGGAGCGAGCAACAGATTTGTTGGAGATCATACATACAGATGTATGTGGACCAATGAGTGCTGAAGCTCGCGACGGGTATCGTTATTTTCTGACCTTCACTGATGATTTGAGCAGATATGGGTATATCTACTTAATGAAGCACAAGTCTGAAACATTTGAAAAGTTCAAAGAATTTCAGAGTGAAGTGGAGAATCATCGTAACAAGAAAATAAGAGTTTCTACGATATGATCGTAGAGGTAAAATATTTGAGTTAGCGAGTTTGGCCTTAAGTAAAAAACAATGTGAAATAGTTTCACTACTCACGCCATCTGGAACACCATAGTGTAATGGTGTGTCCGAACATCATAACCATACTTTATTAGATATGGTGCGATCGATGATGTCTCTTACCGATCTACTACTATCGCTTTTGGGGTTATGCATTAGAGACAACTACATTCACGTTAAATAGGGCACCATCTAAATCCATGGAGATGACACCGTATGAACTGTGGTTTGATGAGAAACCTAAGCTGTCATTTCTTTAAGTTTGGCGCTGCGATGCTTATGTGAAAAAGTTTCAACATGATAAGCTCGAAGCCAAATCGGAGAAGTAAATCTTCATAGGATACCCAAAAAGAAACTGTTGGGTACACCTTCTATCACAGATCCTAAGGCAAGGTCTTTGTTGCTAAGAGTGGATCCTTTCTAGAGAAGGAGTTTCTCTCGAAAGAAGTGAGTGGGAGGAAAGTAGAACTTGATGAGGTAATTGTACCTTCTCCCAAATTGGAAAGGTAGTACATCACAGAAACTCGTTCCAGTGATTCCTACACCAATTAGTGAGGAAGCTAATGATGATGATCATGAAACTTCAGATCAAGTTTTTGCTGAACTTCGTAGATCGACCAGAGTTCGTTCCGCACCAGAGTGGTACGGCAACCCAGTTCTGGAAGTCTTGTTACTAGACCATGATGAACCTACGAACTATGAGGAAGCGATGATGAGCCCAGATTCCGCAAAATGGCTTGAGACCATGAAATCTGAGATGGGATCCATGTATTAGAACAAAGTATGGACTTTGGTTGACTTGCCCGATGATCGGCAAGCCATCGAAAATAAATGGATCTTCAAGAGGAAGACCGACGCAAACGGTAATGTTACTGTTTACAAAGCTCGACTTGTTGCGAAAGGGTTTCGACAAGTTCAAGGAGTTGACTACGATGAGACTTTCTCACCCGTAGCGATGCTTAAGTCTGTCCGAATCATGTTAGTAATTGCCGCATTTTATGAAATCTGGCAAATGGATAATAAAACTGCATTCTTTAATGGATTTATTAAAGAAGACTTGTATATGATGCAACCAGAAGGTTTTGTCAATCCTAAAGGTGCTAACAAAATGTGCAAGCTCCAGCGATCCATCTATGGACTGGTGCAAGCATCTCGGAGTTGGAATATACGCTTTGATAAGTTGATCAAAGCATATAGATTTATACAGCCTTGCGGTGAAGCCTGTATTTACAAGAAGTGAGTGGGAGCACTACAACCTTTCTGATAAGTATATGTGAATGACATATTGTCGATCGGAAATGATGTAGAATTTTCTGGAAAGCATAAAGGAGTGTTTGAAAGGAGTTTTTCAAAGAAAGACCTTGGTGAAGCTGCTTACATATTGGGCATCAAGATCTATAGAGATAGATCAAGACGCTTGATAAGACTTTCGATGAGTACATACCTTGATAAGATTTTGAAGTAGTTCAAAATGGATCAGTCAAAGAAGGAGTTCTTGCCTGACTTGTAAGGTGTGAAGTTGAGTAAGACTCAAAGCCAGACCACGGCAGAAAAATATAGAGAGAATGAAAGTCATTCCCTATGCCTCAGCCATAGGTTCTATAAAGTATGCCATGCTGTGTACAAAACACGTTGTGTACCTTGCCATGAGTTTGACAGGGAGGTACAAATAGTGATCCAGGAGTAGATCACTGTATAGCGGTCAAAATTATCCTTAGTAATTGGATGACTAAGGAAATGTTTCTCGATTATGGAGGTGATAAAGAGTTCGTCGTAAAGGGTTACGCCGATGCAAGCTTTGACACTAAATCCAGATGACTCTAAGTATCAATCTAGATGCGTATTGAAAGTGGGAGCAATTAGCTAGAGTAGCTCCATGCAGAGCATTGTAGACATAGAAATTTGCGAAATACATACGGATCTGAATGTGACAGAACCGTTGACTAAACTTCTCTCACAAGCAAAACATGATCACACCTTATTACTCTTGGGTATTAATCACATAGCGATGTGAACTAGATTATTGACTCTAGTAAACCCTTTGGGTGTTGGTCACATGGTGATGTGAACTATGGGTGTTATTCACATAACGATTTGAACTATCGATATTAAATCACATGGCGATGTGAGCTAGATTATTGACTCTAGTGCAAGTGGGAGACTGAAGGAAATATGCCCTAGAGGCAATAATAAAGTTGTTATTTATATTTCCTTATATCATGATAAATGTTTATTATTCATGCTAGAATTGTATTAACCGGAAACTTAGTACATGTGTGAATACTTAGACAAAATAGAGTGTCCCTAGTATGCCTCTACTAGACTAGCTCATTGATCAAAGATGGTTATGTTTCCTAACCATAGACATGAGTTGTCATTTGATCAACGGGATCACATCATTAGGAGAATGATGTGATGGACAAGACCCATCCGTTAGCATATCACTTGTTGGAAATATGCCCTAGAGGCAATAATAAAAGAGTTATTATTATATTTCCTTGTTCATGATAATCGTTTATTATCCATGCTATAACTGTATTGATTGGAAACTCAGATACACGTGTGGATGAATAGACAGATTTTGTGTCCCTAGTGAGCCTCTACAGGACTAGCTCGTTGATCAAAGATGACCGCGGTTTCCAGGTCATAGACATGAGTTGTCATTTGATAACGGGATCACATCATTAGGAGAATGATGTGATGGACGAGACCCAAACGTTAACATAGCTTTTGATCGTGTCAGTTATCGCTATAGTTTTTCTGCATGTCAAGTATAAGTTCCTATGACCATGAGATCATGTAACTCACTGACACCGTAGGAGTGCTTTGTGTGTACCAAACGTCACAACGTAACTGGGTGACTATAAAGGTGCTCTACAGGTATCTCCGAGGGTGTCTGTTGAGTTGACATAGATCGAGACTGGGATTTGTCACTCCGTATGACGGAGAGGTATCTCCGGGCCCACTCGGTAATACGTCATCTCAATGAGCTCAAAGTGACTAAGTAGTTGGTCACGGGATTATGTATTACGGTAACGAGTAAAGAGACTTGCCGGTAACGAGATTGAACTAGGTATAGAGATACCGACGATCGAATCTCGGGCAAGTAACATACCGACGAGACAAAGGGAACTGTATACGGGATTGCCTGAATCCTTGACATCGTGGTTCATCCGATGAGATCATCGAGAAACATGTAGGAACCAATATGGGTATCCAGATCCCGCTATTGGTTATTGACCTGGGAGTGTCTCGGTCATGTCTACATGGTTTCCGAACCCGCAGGGTCTACACACTTAACGTTCGGTGACGCTAGGGTTGTTTGTGAGAAAAGTGTATGGTTACCGAAGGTTGTTCGGAGTCCTGGATGAGATCCCGGACATGACGAGGGTCTCCGGAATGGTCCGGAGACGAAGATTGATATATAGGATGAAAGGTTTCGGAGTACCGGAAGTGTTCCGGGGAGCATCGGGAAATCGGCGGAGTACCGGAAAGGTTTTCGGGGGGTCCGGAAGAAGTTCTGGGCCTAGTGGGCCACAAGGGGGAACACCACAGCCCTCAGGGGGCTGTGCGCCCCCCCTGGGCCCTCTCCTCATGCGGCTAAGGGGGTGGGACCCCCTAGGGCTGGCCGCACCCCTTGGCCTTGGGGGGCAAGGCACCTAGGGGGGGAAACCCTAGGGCCTGGCCGCCCCCCCTGCCCTGGCCGCCGCCCCCTCCCCTTGCCCTGGCCGCCGGCCCCTAGGGGGAAACCCTAGGGCGCCCTCACCTCTCCACCCCCCCTATATATAGTGGGGCAAAGGGAGGGCAGCGAACACAGTTTGTGCCTCGGTGCTGCCCTCCCTCTCCCGTTACATCTTCTTCTCCCGCGGTGCTTAGGCGAAGCCCTGCTGGAGTTCTTCTCCACCATCACCACCACGCCGTCGTGCTGCCGGTTCTCCATCAACCTCTCCTCCACCCCTTGCTGGATCAAGAAGGAGGAGACGTCCCCGAGCCGTACGTGTGAAGAACGCGGAGGCACCGTTGCTTCGGTGCTAGGTCTTCGGCGATCTGAATCGCGACGAGTACGACTCCATCATCCGCGTTCATAACGCTTCCGCTTAGCGATCTACAAGGGTACGTAGATCACACTCTCCCCTCGTAGTTGCATCTACTAGATTGATCTTGGTGAACGGTAGGAAATTTTTTGTTTCCCATGCAACGTTCCCCAACAGTGGTATCAGAGCTAGGATCTTGCGTAGATGCTTTCTCGAGTAGAACACAAAAGGGTTTGTGGCGTTGATGTTTAAATTGCTGCCCTCCTTAGTCTTTCTTGATTCAACGGTATTATAGGATGAAGCGGCCCGGACCAACTTTACATGTCCACGTACATGAGACCGGTTCCATCGACAGACATGTGACTTTTGTTGCATAAGATGGCTGGCGGGTGTCTGTCTCTCCTATCTTAGTTGAATCGGAATAGAACAAGGCGGTCCTTGTAGAAGGTTAAATAGCAACTTGAATATCACCGTTGTGGTTTTGCGTAGGTAAGAAGCGTTCTTGCTAGATACCCATAGCAGCCACGTAAAACATGCAACAACAAATTAGAGGACGTCTAACTTGTTTTTGCAGGGTATGTATGTGATATGATATGGCCAATGACATGATGAAATATATTTTGATGTATGAGATGATCATGTTGTAATAGTTAACATCGACTTGCATGTCGATGCATACGGCAACCGGCAGGAGCCATAGGGTTGTCTTTAATTTTTGTATGACCTGCGTGTCAATCATTAAGCGCTTTGTAATGCTTTACTTTATCGCTAAACGGTAGCAATAGTAGTAAAAGCATGGTGGGCGCACGACAACCCCGATGGCGACACGATGATAGAGATCATGATGATGGAGATCATGGTGTGGCGCCGGTGACGATGGAGATCATGCCGGTGCTTTGGAGATGGAGATCAAAAGCACGAGTTGATGGCCATATCATGTCACTTATGATTTGCATGTGATGTTAATCCTTTTATGCATCTTATTTTGCTTAGGACGACGGTAGCATTATAAGATGATCCTTCACTAAAATTTCAAGATAAAATTGTGTTCCCCCCGAGTGTGCGCCGTTGCGAAGGTTCGTCGTTTCGAAGCACCACGTGATGATCGGGTGTGATAGACTCTACGTTCGCATACAACGGGTGCAAGCCAGTTTTGCACATGCAGAACACTCGGGTTAGACT
This sequence comes from Secale cereale, assembly GCA_902687465.1. Taxonomy (NCBI): domain Eukaryota; kingdom Viridiplantae; phylum Streptophyta; class Magnoliopsida; order Poales; family Poaceae; genus Secale; species Secale cereale. The sequence continues at coordinate 771,414,230 of LR738714.1, read as the reverse complement.
TGACGAGCCTAGCATGTACAGACATGGCCTCGGAACACGGAGGACCGAAAGGTCGAGCATGAGTCATATAGTAGATGTGATCAACATGTTGATGTTCACCATTGACACCACCTCATCTCACGTGATGATCGGACTTGGGTTGGTGAATTTGGATCATGTCACGCTCGAATGACCGGAGGGATGTCAATTTGAGTGGGAGTTATAATTAATTTGATTAGGTGATAACTCACTTATCATGAACAATAGTCTAAAATGTCTTTGCAAATTTTGGTTGTAGATGGCTCGCGCAGTAGCTCCCCTGAATTTTAATGCGTTCCTAGAGAAAGCTAAACTGAAAGATGACGGGAGCAACTTTGTGGACTGGCTCCGCAATCTGAGGATCATCCTCACAGCTGCCCAAAAGGTTTATGTCCTAAATGCACCGCTAGGTCAACCCCCCGCTCCTGGAGCCTCTGCGGACGATATGAACGTCTGGCAGACGCGTTCGGATGACTATTCGATAGTACAGTGTGCCATGTTGTATGGCTTGGAAGGAGGACTTCAAAGGCGTTTTGAACGTCATGGTGCATATGAGATGTACACGGAGTTGAAGTTCATCTTTGAGAAGAATGCTAAGATCGAGAGGTATGAGACCACCGATAAATTCTTCGCTTGCAAGATGGAGGAGAATTCGTCTGTCAGTGAGCACTTGCTGAAGATGTCTGGGTACTATACCCGCATAGCTGATCTGGGACTTGTGTTCCCGGATGAGGCTATCATTGACAGAATTCTCCAGTCACTCCCTCCAAGCTACAAGAGCTTCGTGCAGCAGTATAACATGCAAGGGATGAACAAGACCATCGCCGAGCTGTTTTCGATGCTGAAAGTCGCTGAGGCAGACATCCAGAAGGAGTATCAAGTGTTGATGGTCAATAAAACCACCAGTTTCAAGAAGAATGGCAAGGGCAAGAAGGGTAACTCTAAGAAGGGTGGCAAGGCAGTTGCTCATCCAGTGAAGAAACCCAAGGCTGGGCCCAAGCCAGAGACTGAGTGTTTCTATTGCAAGGGGAACGGCCACTAGAAGCGGAACTGCCCCAAGTATCTGGCAGACAAGAAGGGGGCCAACAACAACAACAAGCAAGGTATATGTGATATACATGTTATTGATGTGTACCTTACCAACTCTCGTTGTAGTGCCTGGGTATTTGATACCGGTTCGGTTGCTCACATTTGCAACTCTAAACAGGAACTACGGAATAAACGGAGGCTGGCGAAGGACGAAGTGATGATGCGCGTGGGGAATGGTTCCAAGGTTGATGTGATCGCCGTCGGCACGCTCGCTCTTCGATTACCATCGGGATTAGTTATGAACCTGAATAATTGTTATTTAGTGCCTGCGTTGAGCATGAACATTATATCTGGATCTTGTTTAATGCGAGACGGTTACTCATTTAAATCAGAGAATAAAGGTTGTTCTATTTATATGGGTAATATCTTTTATGGTCATGCACCCGAAGTAGGGGGTTTATTCTTATTGAATCTCGATAGTGATGATACACATGTTCATAACATTGATGCCAAAAAGATGTAGAGTTGATAACAATAGTACCACTTTCTTGTGGCACTGCCGTCTGGGTCATATCGGCGTGAAACGCATGAGGAAGCTCCATGCTGATGGACTTTTGGAGTCTCTTGATTTTGAATCACTTGACACATGCGAGCCGTGCCTCATGGGCAAGATGACTAAGACCCCGTTTTCAGGAACAATGGAACGGGCAAGTGACTTATTGGAAATCATACATACTGATGTGTGTGGTCCAATGAGTGTCACGGCGCGCGGTGGATATCGTTATTTTCTCACCTTCACTGACGACTTAAGTAGATATGGGTATATTTACTTGATGAAGCATAAGTCTGAAACGTTTGAAAAGTTCAAGCAATTTCAGAGTGAAGTTGAGAATCATCGTAACAAGAAGATCAAGTTCCTACGATCTGATCGAGGGGGAGAGTATCTGAGTTATGAGTTTGGCAATCACTTAAGAAAATGTGGAATTGTTTCACAGTTGACGCCACCTGGAACACCACAGCGTAATGGTGTGTCCGAACGTCGTAATCGAACCCTATTAGATATGGTGCGTTCTATGATGTCTCTTGCCGATTTGCCACTATTGTTTTGGGGATATGCGTTAGAGACAGCTGCATTCACTTTAAATAGGGCTCCATCTAAGTCCGTTGAGACAACACCGTATGAACTATGGTTTGGTAAGAAACCTAAGTTGTCTTTTCTCAAAGTTTGGGGTTGCGATGCTTATGTCAAAAGGCTTCAGCCAGAAAAGCTCGAACCCAAAGCGGACAAATGTGTCTTCATAGGATACCCAAAAGAAACAGTTGGGTACACCTTCTATCTCAGATCCGAGGGCAAAGTGTTTGTCGCTAAGAACGGGTCCTTTCTCGAGAAAGAGTTTCTCTCGAAAGAATTGAGTGGGAGGAAGGTAGAACTTGATGAGGTTATTGAACCTCTGCTTCAACCAGAAAGTAGCACAGCACAGAAAGATGTTTTTGTGGAGCCTGCAGAGGTTGAAGAGGAAGCCAATGATGATGATCAAGAAGCTACTGATCAAGTTACTACCGAACCTCGTAGGTCGACAAGGGTACGCACTGCACCTGAGTGGTATGGTAACCCTGTCTTGGAGGTCATGTTGTTAGACAACGGTGAACCTACGAGCTATGGAGAAGCGATGGTGGGCCCAGATTCCGACAAATGGTTAGAGGCCATGAAATCCGAGATGGGATCCATGTATGAAAACAAAGTATGGACTTTGGAAGTATTACCTGAAGGGCGGAAGGCCATTCAGAATAAATGGATTTTTAAGAGGAAGACGGACGCTGACGGTAATGTCACCGTGTATAAAGCTCGACTTGTGGCAAAGGGTTTTTCACAAGTTCAAGGGATTGACTACGATGAGACTTTCTCACCCGTAGCGATGCTTAAATCCGTCCGAATCATGTTAGTAATAGCTGCATATTTCGATTATGAAATTTGGCAGATGGATGTCAAAACAGCGTTCCTTAACGGTTTTCTTAAGGAAGAGTTGTATATGATGCAACCAGAAGGTTTTGTCGATCCAGAGAATGCTGACAAAGTATGCAGGCTCCAGCGTTCCATTTATGGGCTGGTGCAAGCATCTCGGAGTTGGAATCTTCGCTTTGATAAGGTGATCAAAGCGTTTGGGTTTATACAAGTTTACAATGAAGCTTGTATTTACAAGAAAGTGAGTGGGAGCTCTATAGCGTTTCTAATATTATATGTGGATGACATATTGCTGACAATATAGAATTTTTGGATAGCGTGAAGGGGTATTTGAACAAGAGTTTTTCGATGAAGGATCTCGGTGAAGCTGCTTTCATATTGGGCATCAAGATCTATAGAGATAGATCAAGACGCTTGATAGGACTTTCACAAAGCACATACCTTGATAAAGTTTTGAAGAAGTTCAAAATGGATCAATCCAAGAAGGGGTTCTTGCCGGTATTGCAAGGTACAAAGTTGAGTAAGACTCAGTGCCCAGTGACTGCGGAAGATAGAGAAAAGATGAGTGTCGTCCCCTATGCTTCAGCCATAGGCTCTATCATGTATGCAATGCTGTGCACAAGACCAGATGTCAGCCTTGCCATAAGTATGGCCGGAAGGTTTCCAAGTAATCCTGGTATGGATCACTGGACAGCGGTCAAGAATATCCTAAAGTACCTGAAAAGGACTAAGGATATGTTTCTCGTTTATGGAGGTGATCAAGAGCTCGTCGTAAAGGGTTACGTCGATGCAAGCTTTGACACTGATCCGGATGACTCTAAGTCTCAAACCGGATACGTATATATTCTCAACGGGGGAGCGGTGAGCTGGTGCAGTTCCAAGCAGAGCGTGGTAGCTGATTCTACATGTGAAGCGGAGTATATAGCTGCCTCGGAGGCGGCAAAGGAAGGTGTCTGGATGAAGGAGTTCATGACAGATCTTGGAGTTGTGCCTAGTGCACTGAACCCAATGACTCTGTTCTGTGACAACACTGGTGCCATTGCTCTAGCCAAGGAACCAAGGTTTCACAAGAGGACCAGACACATAAAGCGACGCTTCAATTCCATCCGTGATTCGGTCAAGGAGGAGGACATAAGTATTTGCAAAGTACACACGGATTTGAATGTTGCAGATCCGTTGACTAAGCCTCTTCCACGGGCTAAGCATGATCAACACCAAGACTCTATGGGTGTTAGATTCATTACCTTGTAATGCTAGATTATTGACTCTAGTGCAAGTGGGAGACTGTTGGAAATATGCCCTAGAGGCAATAATAAAAGAGTTATTATTATATTTCCTTGTTCATGATAATCGTTTATTATCCATGCTATAACTGTATTGATTGGAAACTCAAATACATGTGTGGATGAATAGACAGACTTTGTGTCCCTAGTAAGCCTCTACAGGACTAGCTCGTTGATCAAAGATGACCGCGGTTTCCAGGTCATAGACATGAGTTGTCATTTGATAACGGGATCACATCATTAGGAGAATGATGTGATGGACGAGACCCAAACGTTAAACATAGCTTTTGATCATGTCAGTTATCGCTATAGTTTTCTGCATGTCAAGTATAAGTTCCTATGACCATGAGGTCATGTAACTCACTGACACCGTAGGAGTGCTTTGTGTGTGCCAAACGTCACAACGTAACTGGGTGACTATAAAGGTACTCTACAGGTATCTCCGAGGGTGACTGTTGAGTTGACATGGATCAAGACTGGGATTTGTCACTCCGTGTGACGGAGAGGTATCTCCGGGCCCACTCGGTAATACGTCATCTCAATGAGCTCAAAGTGACTAAGTAGTTGGTCACGGGATTATGTATTACGGTAACGAGTAAAGAGACTTGCCGGTAACGAGATTGAACTAGGTATAGAGATACCGACGATCGAATCTCGGGCAAGTAACATACCGACGAGACAAAGGGAACTGTATACGGGATTGCCTGAATCCTTGACATCGTGGTTCATCCGATGAGATCATCGAGAAACATGTAGGAACCAATATGGGTATCCAGATCCCGCTATTGGTTATTGACCTGGGAGTGTCTCGTTCATGTCTACATGGTTTCCGAACCCGCAGGGTCTACACACTTAACGTTCGGTGACGCTAGGGTTGTTAGTGAGAAAAGTGTATGGTTACCGAAGGTTGTTCGGAGTCCCGGATGAGATCCCGGACATGACGAGGGTCTCCGGAATGGTCCGGAGACGAAGATTGATATATAGGATGAAAGGTTTCGGAGTACCGGAAGTGTTCCGGGGAGCATCGGGAAATCGGCGGAGTACCGGAAAGGTTTTCGGGGGGTCCGGAAGAAGTTCTGGGCCTAGTGGGCCACAAGGGGGAACACCACAGCCCTCAGGGGGCTGTGCGCCCCCCCTGGGCCCTCTCCTCATGCGGCTAAGGGGGTGGGACCCCCTAGGGCTGGCCGCACCCCTTGGCCTTGGGGGGCAAGGCACCTAGGGGGGGAAACCCTAGGGCCTGGCCGCCCCCCCCTGCCCTGGCCGCCGCCCCCTCCCCTTGCCCTGGCCGCCGGCCCCTAAGGGGTAAACCTAGGGCGCCCTCACCTCTCCACCCCCCCTATATATAGTGGGGCAAAGGGAGGGCAGCCAACACAGTTTGTGCCTCGGTGCTGCCCTCCTTCTCCCGTTACATCTTCTTCTCCCGCGGTGCTTAGGCGAAGCCCTGCTGGAGTTCTTCTCCACCATCACCACCACGCCGTCGTGCTGCCGGTTCTCCATCAACCTCTCCTCCACCCCTTGCTGGATCAAGAAGGAGGAGACGTCCCCGAGCCTTACGTGTGAAGAACGCGGAGGCACCGTTGCTTCGGTGCTAGGTCTTCGGCGATCTGAATCGCGACGAGTACGACTCCATCATCCGCGTTCATAACGCTTCCGCTTAGCGATCTACAAGGGTACGTAGATCACACTCTCCCCTCGTAATTGCATCTACTAGATTGATCTTGGTGAACGGTAGGAAAATTTTTGTTTCCCATGCAACGTTCCCCAACATCACTATGATCGTTTAGTGTTACTGCTGTTGCTTTCTTCATGACTTATACATGTTCCTATAACTATGATATTATGCAACTCCCGAATACCGTAGGATCACCTTGTGTGCTATCAAACGTCACAACGTAACTGGGTGATCATAAAGATGCTCTACAGGTGTCTCCGAAAGTATTCGTGGTGTTGGCATAGATCAAGATTAGGATTTGTCACTCCGAGTGTCGGCGAGGTATCTCTGGGCCCTCTCGGTAACACACATCACAATAAGCCTTGCAAGCAAAAGACTAATGAGTTAGTCACGAGATGATGTGTTACGGAACGAGTAAAGAGACTTGCCGGTAACGAGATTGAACTAGGTATGGAGATACCGACGATCGAATCTCGGACAAGTAGCATACCGATGACAAAAGGAACAACGTATGTTGTTATGCGGTTTTGACCGATAAAAGATCTTCGTAGAATATGTAGGAGACAATATGAACATCCAGGTTCCGCTATTGGTTATTGACCGGAGATGAGTCTCGGTCATGTCTACATAGTTCTCGAACCCCTAGGGTCCGCACGCTTAACGTTTGAGGACGATCGGTATTATGAGTTTACGAGTTTTGATGTACCGAAGGTAGTTTGGAGTCCCGGATGAGATCACGGACATGACGAGGAGTCTCGGAATGTCCGAGACATAAAGATTGATATATTGGACAACTATATTCGGACACCGGAAGTGTTCCGGAAAAGTTTCGGATTTAACGGGATTGCCGGAGGGGGTTACCGGAACCCCCTACGAAGGGGGATGGTCCATAGTGGGCCTTATGGAAAAGAGAGAGGCAGCCCATAGGGCTGGCCGGCGCCCCACCTAGGGTTCCTAGTTGGACTAGGATTGGGGGGGCGCCACCTCTCCCTCTTTTCCTTTCCCTCTCTTCCTTCTTTGGTGGTTCCTACTAGGAATAGGATTGCAATCCTATTCCTAGTAGGATTGCACCCCTAGCCGCACCAAACAAGGGCCGGCCGGCCTCCCCCCTTGCTCCTTTATATACGGGGGCAGGGGGGCACCCAAAGACACACAAGTTGAATTGTTCCAGCCGTGTGCGGTGCCCCCCTCCACAGAAACACACCTCGGTCATATCGTCGCGGTGCTTAGGCGAAGCCCTGCGCCGGTGAATACATCATATCCGTCACCACGCCGTCGTGCTGACGAAACTCTCCCGTGAAGCTCAACTGGATCAAGAGCTCATGGGACATCATCAAGCTGAACGTGTGCTGAACGCGGAGGTGCCGTACGTTCGGTGCTTGATCGGTTGGATCGCGAAGAAGTTCGACAACATCAACCGCGTCACTTGACGCTTCCGCTCCCGGTCTATGAGGGTACGTAGACACACTCTCCCCTCTCGTTGCTATGCATCTAGTAGATAGATCTTGCGTGATCGTAGGAAAATTTTAAAATACTACGTTCCCCAACAGGGGTGGGTGGGGGAGTGTCGATTTTGTGCAATTTGAGGTAGCGTCGGCCTGCCTGGTCCGACTTGGCGGACATGCCTGTCAGGACCGGTTTTCCGGGATATTAATTTCCCAGTAAATGGCCCTTGTGCTCACCAGCCCCAGGATTACTGTTAGCTGATGAGACACAAACTTGATACAGAAATTCCAAGCAAAATACCAAATATGTAGTACAAGACCATTCTGGTCAATGAGTACAACAAAAGGTTTCTAGTGGTTGATGGCGGAAGCGGTTTGCGATACTTCAGCGGCTATGGGACTCCATTTCCCACAGGAACAGCTGACCTGGATAACTCCTATCTTCGCGAGGCTGCTATCTCCGTTGCCTAGGTTCCGGGGCTGTCATCGCAGCGCTCCTCTCCAAGCAAGGAATCTGGCCAAGACAATAGCCAGGGACAAGCCAGTGAGTACTTTGAATGTACTCGCAAACATTATGAACACAGGTACAATATAACCAATGATAATCATGCACTGAAACATTCCATGATCATTTTGTTAGTCACGAAATAAAATTCATGACGCACGCAAGCAGGTTATTCTTATAAAATACGAATAAGTAATCAGAGAATAAAAATAAAGTGCACCGATCGGGTGTCTGAAGCGACGCCTCGAAAGGATAATAAAATAAAGCATGCCTCAGTCGGACGTCTGAGCGACGTCACATAAAGGGCTTATAAGAATAAATAATAATAAGCATGCCACAGTCGGGCGTCTGAGCGACACCACAAAAAGGGCTTATAGGGAAATAAATAATAAGCATGCCGCAGTCGGGCGTCTGAGCGACACCACATAAAGGGCTTATAGGGAAAATAAATAATAAGCATGCCACAGTCGGGCGTCTGAGCGACACCACATAAAGGGCTTATATGAGGATAATCACAGGGAATATCCAGGAGGTAGAACCATCCCAGGGATACTCAATAATCCAAATAATACAAATGGTTAGTCCATAATAATAATAATCATAATCATCATGTGTCACATGTTATGATCAATGTTCTGGCTTAGCAGTTTTTCCTCCGAAGACCGACACTAAGACCGACACTTGACCCATCCCAGACTGTAATCCTTAACCGCAGACACGGCTATTCGAATAGATATAACCTCTGCAGGGGGTGTACTCTTTACCCACGAGTAACGGATTCCTTTAGTCCATCGGGACTAATTCCATTTACGGTCTTTTAATTGAAAACACACCTGACCCGCACACACCAGCTTAACTTACCGGTGACTGGAATCACCCACGACACCTGTTAAGCAAAACTCTAAGTGGGGAGGCTACAACCTCGAGTAGCATGGGATCACAGAATTTATAATGCGCGCAAACTAGGGGAGCTACCCCCTCGGCCCCAACCGGAAACACCCATGCCCCAGACCAGGTGGCATGCCTACCGGATGCATCCGGTATCTTCCACCATGGCCTCTCTGTACGGTGTGTGCCAAGAAAGGGGTTGACAACTTACTGGACTGTACCCTACCTGCGGCAGGGACAAGTGGTAGCACGAAACAAGTATGGGGGTTACCGGAACAAGACTCGATCTCTGGTCGACTCAGGAGGTTAACGCATCACCTGCATGATTAACATAGCAAATATATTTCACACCAACAGGCAGGATCACTACTCATCATACCTCAACATGCCTTACTGACTATACTCGCCTCAACGAAAAATCAGTAGCAAGCTCGTGTCTACCCAAGACAGAGACTTTCCCGGATTCCTTCCAGTAGGCAGGAGAGGTAGACGAGGGTGGTTACTATCTCAAGTATATCAATTCCCAACAGCAAGGAATCTTCATCATGCACTTATGAGCATGTTCATACCATCACATAAAATAACGAGTACTCCGTGTCAAGGTGGTGTTGTAAACGTATCAAACAGCACACAACAATATTATGACGGGGTTCAGAATGCTTGCCTTCCAAGAGTATGAAGGAGGGGTGCACTTTGAGAGTTTTCATCTTCCCTCCAAAAATCCTATTTTAAGAAAATTCAAATTAACACATAATCTAAAAACAGTACACAAAAGTTGTTCAGAAATTTTTCGAATAAATGTGAAAATAAACTATACAAAATTTTAGAAACAACAGAAAAAGAATCAAGTCAAAAGGACTTATATTTTAAAAGTTATAGACAGTCAAAGTTTAGTCAAAACTCTGTTTTTAAATAAAACAGAAAAGGAAAACGGTTCAAGGAAGAATACGCTTTTGAGACAGAGAAGACGTACTCCTGTTATTTATGTTTTCACTTAAACCAGCGCGGGCAGTCGCTGGGTCACTGACAGTGGGTCCTTCGGGCCCACTGGTCAGGTTTGACCAGTCGCCCACGCCCTCTTCCTCCTCTGGCCGAGCCGAGGCGGGGCTCCGGCGATCGACGCCGGCGAACGGCGGCTCCTCGCAGGGTTCTGAGGGCGGGGATGGATCCGCCAGTCCATGGCGGTCCTCCCGGTGGTTGCTAGGTCCGCGGGGGTGGAGGGAGTCGCCGGCGGCGAGCTTTGCGGCGGACGGCGTCTCGGGGGGATTTGGGGTCTCGGGCTACGGCGGTTCTTGGTCGCGTTTGAGGGGTTGGGAAGCTCCGCATGGTTTAGGGGAAGAGTATGGTGGCACTGGATGGGCGGGGGAGGCTCTGCTTGCGACGCACGGCACTGGAATGCGGCGGCGGCCGAAGCTACCAGAGACGAGGAAGACGGCCTCCCTCCATCGATTGCTGGCTACGGGAGCTCTAGGGAGATGGCCTGAGGTCGCCTGAGGGTCTGAACGGGCTCGGGGGCTCCTTTTATAGGCGGGGGAGGTCGGTTCCCGCGGCTACGGATAAGAACGCCGGCGTACCGTCGTTCTGTTGCTAGCAGGGCGACGTGGCGATGGTCGGCACTAACCAACGAGCTCGCGGATGAGCTCGAGCTGTTCCTCAGGGCAGCTGGCGAGCTGGGGTGGTCAGGGCGGCGCCGGCCATGGCAGGGGCCTGCTGCGGCCGGCCGCTAGCTGCCGTGGCCGACCTGACGGCGGCGCTGTAAGGCTCCAGGGGTTGGCTTGGAGGGTTCCGACGTGTGGACGAGGGCGGCGTGGCTCTGCAGGTGAGCAAGGGCCAGGGGCACGACGCGGCGGCTCGGGCGCGCGCGCGTGCAAAACGTGCGCTCTGGGCGCGCCCAGCGCACGCACGCCAGGTGCTCGACGCAATGTCAGGGTGTGCTAGAGGTCTCGGGTGCAAACAAGACTTAACAGGACTGGTTTAGGGGTAGAGGGAAGACTAGTGGACATGTTTGTTAGGCAAAGCAAGCAGGTTCATAATGCAAACTCATAACTATGCCAAAACTGATCATGCACTATAGGTGTTCGACATAATGCCAGAGCCACCTGTAGGGCTTTGCTAGAGATGCAAATTGGCAGAATGGGGTCTCTTTAGGAGAGAAATATGATGGTGAAGTTGGATTGGATAAACAAGAAACTTAGTAATGCAACTCTTGTCAGAATCCAATTCTGGACAGAAAAAAAAGACTATTATTGTATGGACCAAAAATATTCCAATGGGTCCAATCTCCTGGATTTAAGGGTTTGGTATGGTGGTCTAAAAGCAGGAGAAAAACCAGTGGCAATGGGGCAAGATAGAATGGGGTTGCAGTAGAAAATGCCAAACTGGACCAGAGAGCATAAGAGGATGTTCTGCTCAATTTTTCCAAAGAACACCAATGGGTTTTTGCATAGAAATGAATTATATTCTTCTACTAACATCTCCAAATTTTGGTGGAATTTTTAAATGCATTTACCAAAGGGTTGCAGTGCAAAAGGGACTCCAAGACTTATGAGAAACCAATTTAAAAGCAATAAAGTTTTAGGAAAACATTTATAGAAACAATTCCACTGATAAAAGAAATGATCTTGAGAAGGTATACAAGTCCAACAATATTTTTGTAAAGTTCCCCTTGGAGGGAAAACTCCACAATTCAGAAGAAAAGAATGGTTCTGAAATCAAAAGAAAATCCAGAAAAGAACAATTTAATTTCCTGGCAAAATTTTAATAAATAAATCATGGTTAAATTTTTGGGGTGTTACAACACTACCCCCCTTAAGAAAAAATCTCGTCCTCGAGATTTGCTAAGGTCGATCTCAAAATATCCATCCTATTATCATAAAGTATTAATTCAAAAGAAACGAACATTCTAAACACGTAGTACACTGAGGTTACTGCGAGAGAGCAAATAATTGGCACAACCTCAGTAGGGTACTGGTGCTATGTGGAAAAAAAACTATGGTTGGGGAAACCGAGAAATTACTACTTTCGGCTATGAAAAAAATAATTAGAACAACAATCTAACTTCACGAATTACACTGGTCGTACCCGAGTGTATAGAGCTCTCTCTGGCTGACAGGTGGACCCGCGGTCCACTGTCAGTCTCTTCTTCTACCTCTGGCTCTCTTTTCTTCCTCTCTATCGCGTGCTCTCCCGCGCTTTCTCCACCGGCGACGCCTAGCGTGTAGGGCATCTAGGCCGTACTGCGGTAGTGCGCGGCGTGCTAGCTGCCGGCGCAGCGTGCACTCACCTCGCGGGCCAGTGCGCTGTCGGCACTGCTCGCGGATTCGCCTTCGAACACCGGTGATCGAGCGTCGAGCGGCGCTGGTGGACTTCGCCCACCGTACACCGATCCCGAGCTATAAAATGACCGCGGTGCTCCTCTCTTCTTCCTCACATCTGGCCTCGCATCTTCTTCTCTTTCCTTCTCCTCCATTTCTGTTTGCAGGAGGTCGCGTCGAGGCTCTAATGGAGGAGGTGATGCCGGATTGGTACGTGATCCTGATGTGCGGAGGGTTGGCGGCATTGCTGGGGTTCTCCGTGCTCTTGTGCGTGATGATCCTCGATGATCGCCGGGATGCTGCTGCTCGAGTGTTAGCTCTTCGCGGCGGTGGTGATCATGAGGATTAAGTGTGGTTATTAGGTTCTGACTGCTGTCAGTGTGATGGAGGCAACTTGCGTTCGAATAATCATCCACAAATTTCTCCTTTAGAGACGGTGGTGTGTTAGCGAGGTGATCAGTTAGGTGCGAAATATGTACGTGGCTATGCAATTAGTGCATGCAATTGAGTGGTTGTGGATGTGAGCCTGCTGTCGTGGTGCTGCGTGAATTAAAAATACATGTCATGAAGAATTTATGTGGTGCAACAACATTAAGAAAAAAAAGAAAATCCCACCTCTAAATCTACCGAGAGCAAAAACAGTCAATCAAAATGAACAGCAGTAAAAAAAAACCACTCACATTAATCGAAAACAAACATTTAATTCACCGCACAGACTTAGGATACAACGCATAAGCTGTAATACATAAACAAGTGCTAGATTAACAAACATAGCAGTGACGTCTATGATATAAACGGAAAATGGACAGGGTCCTGAGGAAATGTCTCCGGCACTGGGGCACATTCCTCTTCTATCGGGGGAAGCGGATTGACTAGTCGAAAAATGCATCTCCCCCGTTTTGGCCTCAGTGGCTCGCCAATGGTGATCCGAGGATTTAAATCAGCGAGGCTCTGGAGATAACCCATTACTCGCTGTGTCAAACGCTCTTGAGCGATGACATACTGGGCAAGGTTGGCTAGAGCTGGGTCCCTCTCAATTCGACCACCAGGAAAAGATGCTACTTCTCCGGGTGCTGCACGACTCGGGAAGTAATAATACCCCCGTTCGCTGGCATAGGGTACTGCGAACCGAAGGCGAGCAAGCGCTTCGTACGCAGCAGCTTCTATTGCCATTTGTGGAGTCGGCATAGATTTCCCCATGAAGGATACTTCCGTTGGGTCTTGGTTTGGGTTTGCGGGAGGGATATGCACTACTGCCCAATATTTCGAGGTGGAAGGGGTGATCCTCGTTTTGAGCAGCTCGTACTGGGGTGGATGGGTAGAACTCATGGTACTGCAGGTAAAGTCCCACAATATTTTAACAAAACTACCTGGGGTTGCATCTGGAGTTCTCAGATGAATACTGGGGCTCGGCATTGTAAAAAAAATGGTTGGGCGAGCTGTGCACAAGGTGAGGGACGCTTGGTAAGGTCACGAGGTGGCCTTTTATAAAGCATCAGGGCTGGGTTATCGAGGATGGTGTGGGGCAACTAGTTTGTCGATTCTGCCCTATGGGGTCGGGGTCAATGCCACAGATACACATATCTCATAAAAGTGACGTTTTACTGTGGCACCGTCGGGGTGGTTTTTGGTAGCTACGCCTGGAATTAAAAATGCAACCGTACGCCAACATACTTATGCATGGCTACTTTTAAAAATAGAGGCACACAAGCAGACTGCATTTATTTAAGGCGATACAAGGTCACACTACTACAAGACGTAGAAATACTAAGACTCGGTACTACTCGAGTGGCTTAGTCTACTACGTTAATATCTAAGCGGGCGTGCCTTGTGGACGTCGAGGCCTCTCCATGGGCTTCTCCGTCGGGGTTAGCTGGGTGGGGTTGAGGATCTGCAGGGTCGGGGTAGCGATGATGACCATCGCGGGGATTGTTGGCCATAATCCCACTGGAGCGTGTTCCCAAAAGGCGACGAAACACTTCTGGGGACACTAAAGCATTTTGGTCGATGGCCGGGGCAGATCTTAAGGATTCGATCGGTTGCCCGAACAGTACAACTGGGTTGTCGGCGTCGGGCTCCTCTTCCTCTCTTGCCGGGGCTCGGCGAGCAAGTTCCCCACGAGCGGCGATCAGATCAAGGGTGATCTGATCAAACAGTGCCTCTAGTGCACTTACATAGCGCACCAGGTGCAACAACGCAGGGTCCGTCTCGTGGTCTCCGTTGGCAACCTGGGGTGGCCTACCATACCCGTCACGGCTGGGGTAGTAGTAGAACGAACGGCAGTTAACTCTGGGTGACAGGTGCCGGAGTTGCACTACAGCCTCTCGAGCGGCCAGCTGGATGGCTTGTGGCTCAAAGGAAGTTGTCCTTCCGGTGAACCTGTAGGGGCGTTCTGGCAAAATACCCCTACCATAGATGTGCACCGTGGCCCAGAATTGACGGCTCTCACCGCCCATGGGCCCTTGGTACACAACATACTCTGGGGGCTCTTCTAATGCAAAGGCACGGCGGGTGAGGTTTGCTAGCACGGTCACAAAACCTCCAAGGTTGGTTGCTGTGGTCTCATTGTGAACAATGGGGCCAGGCATCTTGGCTTGGTTTTGGGGTAGAGGCTGTGCTGTGCTGGGTTGGGGCTAGCGTGTCCTTTTTATAGAAAAAGGAAACAGAGTCTTCCTTCGCACGCTTGCGAATGAGACAATTTAGGTGTCGGTCACTGGCGCGTGATCGACATGCTAGACTGATAGGTTAGGCACCGACTGCCGAAAGGTGTCCGGGTCACTGTGTGGCTATCTTGCACGAGAAGTTTGGCTGGGTTTAGGTTAAGGTTTAGTGGGTTGTTTAACCTAGGTTTTTCGACCTGGCTAAGATAGGATTAGCCAATGGTCAGCCTGGCTCTGATACCAAGGTTGTCAGGACCGGTTTTCCGGGATATTAATTTCCCAGTAAATGGCCCTTGTGCTCACCAGCCCCAGGATTACTGTTAGCTGATGAGACACAAACTTGATACAGAAATTCCAAGCAAAATACCAAATATGTAGTACAAGACCATTCTGGTCAATGAGTACAACAAAAGGTTTCTAGTGGTTGATGGCGGAAGCGGTTTGCGATACTTCAGCGGCTATGGGACTCCATTTCCCACAGGAACAGCTGACCTGGATAACTCCTATCTTCGCGAGGCTGCTATCTCCGTTGCCTAGGTTCCGGGGCTGTCATCGCAACGCTCCTCTCCAAGCAAGGAATCTGGCCAAGACAATAGCCAGGGACAAGCCAGTGAGTACTTTGAATGTACTCGCAAACATTATGAACACAGGTACAATATAACCAATGATAATCATGCACTGAAACATTCCATGATCATTTTGTTAGTCACGAAATAAAATTCATGACGCACACAAGCAGGTTATTCTTATAAAACACGAATAAGTAATCAGAGAATAAAAATAAAGTGCACCGATCGGGTGTCTGAAGCGACGCCTCGAAAGGATAATAAAATAAAGCATGCCTCAGTCGGACGTCTGAGCGACGTCACATAAAGGGCTTATAAGAATAAATAATAATAAGCATGCCACAGTCGGGCGTCTGAGCGACACCACAAAAAGGTCTTATAGGGAAATAAATAATAAGCATGCCGCCGTCGGGCGTCTGAGCGACACCACATAAAGGGCTTATAGGGAAAATAAATAATAAGCATGCCAAAGTCGGGCGTCTGAGCGACACCACATAAAGGGCTTATATGAGGATAATCACAGGGAATATCCAGGAGGTAGAACCATCCCAGGGATACTCAATAATCCAAATAATACAAATGGTTAGTCCATAATAATAATAATCATAATCATCATGTGTCACATGTTATGATCAATGTTCTGGCTTAGCAGTTTTTCCTCCGAAGACCGACATTAAGACCGACACTTGACCCATCCCAGACTGTAATCCTTAACCGCAGACACGGCTATTCGAATAGATATAACCTCTGCAGGGGGTGTACTCTTTACCCACGAGTAACGGATTCCTTTAGTCCATCGGGACTAATTCCATTTACGGTCTTTTAATTGAAAACACACCTGACCCGCACACACCAGCTTAACTTACCGGTGACTGGAATCACCCACGACACCTGTTAAGCAAAACTCTAAGTGGGGAGGCTACAACCTCGAGTAGCATGGGATCACAGAATTTATAATGCGCGCAAACTAGGGGAGCTACCCCCTCGGCCCCAACCGGAAACACCCATGCCCCCAGACCAGGTGGCATGCCTACCGGATGCATCCGGTATCTTCCACCATGGCCTCTCTGTACGGTGTGTACCAAGAAAGGGGTTGACAACTTACTGGACTGTACCCTACCTGCGGCAGGGACAAGTGGTAGCACGAAACAAGTATGGGGGTTACCGGAACAAGACTCGATCTCTGGTCGACTCAGGAGGTTAACGCATCACCTGCATGATTAACATAGCAAATATATTGCACACCAACAGGCAGGATCACTACTCATCATACCTCAACATGCCTTACTGACTATACTCACCTCAACGAAAAATCAGTAGCAAGCTCGTGTCTACCCAAGACAGAGACTTTCCCGGATTCCTTCCAGTAGGCAGGAGAGGTAGACGAGGGTGGTTACTATCTCAAGTATATCAATTCCCAACAGCAAGGAATCTTCATCATGCACTTATGAGCATGTTCATACCATCACATAAAATAACGAGTACTCCGTGTCAAGGTGGTGTTGTAAACGTATCAAACAGCACACAACAATATTATGCCGGGGTTCAGAATGCTTGCCTTCCAAGAGTATGAAGGAGGGGTGTACTTTGAGAGTTTTCATCTTCCCTCCAAAAATCCCATTTTAAGAAAATTCAAATTAACACATAATCTAAAAACAGTACACAAAAGTTGTTCAGAAATTTTTCGAATAAATGTGAAAATAAACTAGACAAAATTTTAGAAACAACAGAAAAAGAATCAAGTCAAAAGGACTTATATTTTAAAAGTTATAGACAGTCAAAGTTTAGTCAAAACTCTGTTTTTAAATAAAACAGAAAAGGAAAACGGTTCAAGGAAGAATACGCTTTTGAGACAGAGAAGACGTACTCCTGTTATTTATGTTTTCACTTAAACCAGCGTGGGCAGTCGCTGGGTCACTGACAGTGGGTCCTTCGGGCCCACTGGTCAGGTTTGACCAGTCGCCCGCGCCCTCTTCCTCCTCTGGCCGAGCCGAGGCGGGGCTCCGGCGATCGACGCAGGCGAACGGCGGCTCCTCGCGGGGTTCTGAGGGCGGGGATGGATCCGCCAGTCCAGGGCGGTCCTCCCGGTGGTTGCTAGGTCCGCGGGGGTGGAGGGAGTCGCCGGCGGCGAGCTTTGCGGCGGACGGCGTCTCGAGGGGATTTGGGGTCTCGGGCTACGGCGGTTCTTGGTCGCGTTTGAGGGGTTGGGAAGCTCCGCATGGTTTAGGGGAAGAGTATGGTGGCACTGGATGGGCGGGGGAGGCTCTGCTTGCGACGCACGGCACTGGAATGCGGCGACGGCCGAAGATACCGGAGACGAGGAAGACGGCCTCCCTCCATCGATTGCTGGCTACGGGAGCTCTAGGGAGATGGCCTGAGGTCGCCTGAGGGTCTGAACGGGCTCGGGGGCTCCTTTTATAGGCGGGGGAGGTCGGTTCCCGCGGCTGCGGATAAGAACGCCGGCGTACCGTCGTTCTGTTGCTAGCAGGGCGACGTGGCGATGGTCGGCACTAACCAACGAGCTCGCGGATGAGCTCGAGCTGTTCCTCAGGGCAGCTGGCGAGCTGGGGTGGTCGGGGCGGCGCCGGCCATGGCAGGGGCCTGCTGCGGCCGGCCGCTAGCTGCCGTGGCCGACCTGACGGCGGCGATGTAAGGCTCCAGGGGTTGGCTTGGAGGGTTCCGACGTGTGGACGAGGGCGGCGTGGCTCTGCAGGTGAGCAAGGGCCAGGGGCACGACGCGGCGGCTCGGGCGCGCGCGCGTGCAAAACGTGCGCTCTGGGCGCGCCCAGCGCACGCACGCCAGGTGCTCGACGCAATGTCAGGGTGTGCTAGAGGTCTCGGGTGCAAACAAGACTTAACAGGACTGGTTTAGGGGTAGAGGGAAGACTAGTGGACATGTTTGTTAGGCAAAGCAAGCAGGTTCATAATGCAAACTCAGAACTATGCCAAAACTGATCATGCACTATAGGTGTTCGACATAATGCCAGAGCCACCTGTAGGGCTTTGCTAGAGATGCAAATTGGCAGAATGGGGTCTCTTTAGGAGAGAAATATGATGGTGAAGTTGGATTGGATAAACAAGAAACTTAGTAATGCAACTCTTGTCAGAATCCAATTCTGGACGGAAAATAAAGACTATTATTGTATGGACCAAAAATATTCCAATGGGTCCAATCTCCTGGATTTAAGGGTTTGGTATGGTGGTCTAAAAGCAGGAGAGAAACCAGTGGCAATGGGGCAAGATAGAATGGGGTTGCAGTAGAAAATGCCAAACTGGACCAGAGAGCATAAGAGGATGTTCTGCTCAATTTTTTCAAAGAACACCAATGGGTTTTTGCATAGAAATGAATTATATTCTTCTACTAACATCTCCAAATTTTGGTGGAATTTTTAAATGCATTTATCAAAGGGTTGCAGTGCAAAAGGGACTCCAAGACTTATGAGAAACCAATTTAAAAGCAATAAAGTTTTAGGAAAACATTTATAGAAACAATTCCACTGATAAAAGAAATGATCTTGAGAAGGTATACAAGTCCAACAATATTTTTGTAAATTTCCCCTTGGAGGGAAATCTCCACAATTCAGAAGAAAAGAATGGTTCTGAAATCAAAAGAAAATCCAGAAAAGAAAAATTTAATTTCCTGGCAAAATTTTAATAAATAAATCATGGTTAAATTTTTGGGGTGTTACAACACTACCCCCCTTAAGAAAAAATCTCGTCCTCGAGATTTGCTAAGGTCGATCTCAAAATATCCATCCTATTATCATAAAGTATTAATTCAAAAGAAACGAACATTCTAAACACGTAGTACACTGAGGTTACTGCGAGAGAGCAAATAATTGGCACAACCTCAGTGGGGTACTGGTGCTATGTGGAAAAAAAAACTATGGTTGGGGAAACCGAGAAATTACTACTTTCGGCTATGAAAAAAATAATTAGAACAACAATCTAACTTCACGAATTACACTGGTCGTACCCGAGTGTATAGAGCTCTCTCTGGCTGACAGGTGGACCCGGGGTCCACTGTCAGTCTCTTCTTCTACCTCTGGCTCTCTTTTCTTCCTCTCTATCGCGTGCTCTCCCGCGCTTTCTCCACCGGCGACGCCTAGCGTGTAGGGCATCTAGGCCGTACTGCGGTAGTGCGCGGCGTGCTAGCTGCCGGCGCAGCGTGCACTCACCTCGCGGGCCAGTGCGCTGTCGGCACTGCTCGCGGATTCGCCTTCGAACACCGGTGATCGAGCGTCGAGCGGCGCTGGTGGACTTCGCCCACCGTACACCGATCCCGAGCTATAAAATGACCGCGGTGCTCCTCTCTTCTTCCTCACATCTGGCCTCGCATCTTCTTCTCTTTCCTTCTCCTCCATTTCTGTTTGCAGGAGCTCGCGTCGAGGCTCTAATGGAGGAGGTGATGCCGGATTGGTACGTGATCCTCATGTGCGGAGGGTTGGCGGCATTGCTGGGGTTCTCCGTGCTCTTGTGCGTGATGATCCTCGATGATCGCCGGGATGCTGCTGCTCGAGTGTTAGCTCTTCGCGGCGGTGGTGATCATGAGGATTAAGTGTGGTTATTAGGTTCTGACTGCTGTCAGTGTGATGGAGGCAACTTGCGTTCGAATAATCATCCACAAATTTCTCCTTTAGAGACTGTGGTGTGTTAGCGAGGTGATCAGTTAGGTGCGAAATATGTACGTGGCTATGCAATTAGTGCATGCAATTGAGTGGTTGTGGATGTGAGCCTGCTGTCGTGGTGCTGCGTGAATTAAAAATACATGTCATGAAGAATTTATGTGGTGCAACAACATTAAGAAAAAAAAGAAAATCCCACCTCTAAATCTACCGAGAGCAAAAACAGTCAATCAAAATGAACAGCAGTAAAAAACAACCACTCACATTAATCGAAAACAAACATTTAATTCACCGCACAGACTTAGGATACAACGCATAAGCTGTAATACATAAACAAGTGCTAGATTAACAAACATAGCAGTGACGTCTATGATATAAACGGAAAATGGACAGGGTCCTGAGGAAATGTCTCCGGCACTGGGGCACATTCCTCTTCTATCGGGGGAAGCGGATTGACTAGTCGAAAAATGCATCTCCCCCGTTTTGGCCTCAGTGGCTCGCCAATGGTGATCCGAGGATTTAAATCAGCGAGGCTCTGGAGATAACCCATTACTCGCTGTGTCAAACGCTCTTGAGCGATGACATACTGGGCAAGGTTGGCTAGAGCTGGGTCCCTCTCAATTCGACCACCAGGAAAAGATGCTACTTCTCCGGGTGCTGCACGACTCGGGAAGTAATAATACCCCCGTTCGCTGGCATAGGGTACTGCGAACCGAAGGCGAGCAAGCGCTTCGTACGCAGCAGCTTCTATTGCCATTTGTGGAGTCGGCATAGATTTCCCCATGAAGGATACTTCCGTTGGGTCTTGGTTTGGGTTTGCGGGAGGGATATGCACTACTGCCCAATATTTCGAGGTGGAAGGGGTGATCCTCGTTTTGAGCAGCTCGTACTGGGGTGGATGGGTAGAACTCATGGTACTGCAAGTAAAGTCCCACAATATTTTAACAAAACTACCTGGGGTTGCATCTGGAGTTCTCAGATGAATACTGGGGCTCGGCATTGTAAAAAAAATGGTTGGGCGAGCTGTGCACGAGGTGAGGGATGCTTGGTAAGGTCACGAGGTGGCCTTTTATAAAGCATCAGGGCTGGGTTATCGAGGATGGTGTGGGGCAACTAGTTTGTCGATTCTGCCCTATGGGGTCGGGGTCAATGCCACAGATACACATATCTCATAAAAGTGACGTTTTACTGTGGCACCGTCGGGGTGGTTTTTGGTAGCTACGCCTGGAATTAAAAATGCAACCGTACGCCAACATACTTATGCATGGCTACTTTTAAAAATAGAGGCACACAAGCAGACTGCATTTATTTAAGGCGATACAAGGTCACACTACTACAAGACGTAGAAATACTAAGACTCGGTACTACTCGAGTGGCTTAGTCTACTACGTTAATATCTAAGCGGGCGTGCCTTGTGGACATCGAGGCCTCTCCATGGGCTTCTCCGTCGGGGTTAGCTGGGTGGGGTTGAGGATCTGCAGGGTCGGGGTAGCGATGATGACCATCGCGGGGATTGTTGGCCATAATCCCGCTGGAGCGTGTTCCCAAAAGGCGACGAAACACTTCTGGGGACACTAAAGCATTTTGGTCGATGGCCGGGGCAGATCTTAAGGATTCGATCGGTTGCCCGAACAGTACAACTGGGTTGTCGGCGTCGGGCTCCTCTTCCTCTCTTGCCGGGGCTCAGCGAGCAAGTTCCCCACGAGCGGCGATCAGATCAAGGGTGATCTGATCAAACAGTGCCTCTAGTGCACTTACATAGCGCACCAGGTGCAACAACGCAGGGTCCGTCTCGTGGTCTCCGTTGGCAACCTGGGGTGGCCTACCATACCCGTCACGGCTGGGGTAGTAGTAGAACGAACGGCAGTTAACTCTGGGTGACAGGTGCCGGAGTTGCACTACAGCCTCTCGAGCGGCCAGCTGGATGGCTTGTGGCTGAAAGGAAGTTGTCCTTCCGGTGAACCTGTAGGGGCGTTCTGGAAAAATAACCCTACCATAGATGTGCACCGTGGCCCAGAATTGACGGCTCTCACCGCCCATGGGCCCTTGGTACACAACATACTCTGGGGGCTCTTCTAATGCAAAGGCACGGCGGGTGAGGTTTGCTAGCACGGTCACAAAACCTCCAAGGTTGGTTGCTGTGGTCTCATTGTGAACAATGGGGCCAGGCATCTTGGCTTGGTTTTGGGGTAGAGGCTGTGCTGTGCTGGGTTGGGGCTAGCGTGTCCTTTTTATAGAAAAAGGAAACAGAGTCTTCCTTCGCACGCTTGCGAATGAGACAATTTAGGTGTCGGTCACTGGCGCGTGATCGACATGCTAGACTGATAGGTTAGGCACCGACTGCCGAAAGGTGTCCGGGTCACTGTGTGGCTATCTTGCATGAGAAGTTTGGCTGGGTTTAGGTTAAGGTTTAGTGGGTTGTTTAACCTAGGTTTTTCGACCTGGCTAAGATAGGATTAGCCAATGGTCAGCCTGGCTCTGATACCAAGGTTGTCAGGACCGGTTTTCCGGGATATTAATTTCCCAGTAAATGGCCCTTGTGCTCACCAGCCCCAGGATTACTGTTAGCTGATGAGACACAAACTTGATACAGAAATTCCAAGCAAAATACCAAATATGTAGTACAAGACCATTCTGGTCAATGAGTACAACAAAAGGTTTCTAGTGGTTGATGGCGGAAGCGGTTTGCGATACTTCAGCGGCTATGGGACTCCATTTCCCACAGGAACAGCTGACCTGGATAACTCCTATCTTCGCGAGGCTGCTATCTCCGTTGCCTAGGTTCCGGGGCTGTCATCGCAGCGCTCCTCTCCAAGCAAGGAATCTGGCCAAGACAATAGCCAGGGACAAGCCAGTGAGTACTTTGAATGTACTCGCAAACATTATGAACACAGGTACAATATAACCAATGATAATCGTGCACTGAAACATTCCATGATCATTTTGTTAGTCACGAAATAAAATTCATGACGCACGCAAGCAGGTTATTCTTATAAAACACGAATAAGTAATCAGAGAATAGAAATAAAGTGCACCGATCGGGTGTCTGAAGCGACGCCTCGAAAGGATAATAAAATAAAGCATGCCTCAGTCGGACGTCTGAGCGACGTCACATAAAGGGCTTATAAGAATAAATAATAATAAGCATGCCACAGTCGGGCGTCTGAGCGACACCACAAAAAGGGCTTATAGGGAAATAAATAATAAGCATGCCGCAGTCGGGCGTCTGAGCCACACCACATAAAGGGCTTATAGGGAAAATAAATAATAAGCATGCCACAGTCGGGCGTCTGAGCGACACCACATAAAGGGCTTATATGAGGATAATCACAGGGAATATCCAGGAGGTAGAACCATCCCAGGGATACTCAATAATCCAAATAATACAAATGGTTAGTCCATAATAATAATAATCATAATCATCATGTGTCACATGTTATGATCAATGTTCTGGCTTAGCAGTTTTTCCTCCGAAGACCGACACTAAGACCGACACTTGACCCATCCCAGACTGTAATCCTTAACCACGGACATGGCTATTCGAATAGATATAACCTCTGCAGGGGGTGTACTCTTTACCCACGAGTAACGGATTCCTTTAGTCCATCGGGACTAATTCCATTTACGGTCTTTTAATTGAAAACACACCTGACCCGCACACACCAGCTTAACTTACCGGTGACTGGAATCACCCACGACACCTGTTAAGCAAAACTCTAAGTGGGGAGGCTACAACCTCGAGTAGCATGGGATCACAGAATTTACAATGCGCGCAAACTAGGGGAGCTACCCCCTCGGCCCCAACCGGAAACACCCATGCCCCCAGACCAGGTGGCATGCCTACCGGATGCATCCGGTATCTTCCACCATGGCCTCTCTGTACGGTGTGTGCCAAGAAAGGGGTTGACAACTTACTGGACTGTACCCTACCTGCGGCAGGGACAAGTGGTAGCACGAAACAAGTATGGGGGTTACCGGAACAAGACTCGATCTCTGGTCGACTCAGGAGGTTAACGCATCACCTGCATGATTAACATAGCAAATATATTTCACACCAACAGGCAGGATCACTACTCATCATACCTCAACATGCCTTACTGACTATACTCGCCTCAACGAAAAATCAGTAGCAAGCTCGTGTCTACCCAAGACAGAGACTTTCCCGGATTCCTTCCAGTAGGCAGGAGAGGTAGACGAGGGTGGTTACTATCTCAAGTATATCAATTCCCAACAGCAAGGAATCTTCATCATGCACTTATGAGCATGTTCATACCATCACATAAAATAACGAGTACTCCGTGTCAAGGTGGTGTTGTAAACGTATCAAACAGCACACAACAATATTATGCCGGGGTTCAGAATGCTTGCCATCCAAGAGTATGAAGGAGGGGTGCACTTTGAGAGTTTTCATCTTCCCTCCAAAAATCCTATTTTAAGAAAATTCAAATTAACACATAATCTAAAAACAGTACACAAAAGTTGTTCAGAATTTTTTCGAATAAATGTGAAAATAAACTAGACAAAATTTTAGAAACAACAGAAAAAGAATCAAGTCAAAAGGACTTATATTTTAAAAGTTATAGACAGTCAAAGTTTAGTCAAAACTCTGTTTTTAAATAAAACAGAAAAGGAAAACGGTTCAAGGAAGAATACGCTTTTGAGACAGAGAAGACGTACTCCTGTTATTTATGTTTTCACTTAAACCAGCACGGGCAGTCGCTGGGTCACTGACAGTGGGTCCTTCGGGCCCACTGGTCAGGTTTGACCAGTCGCCCGCGCCCTCTTCCTCCTCTGGCTGAGCCGAGGCGGGGCTCCGGCGATCGACGCCGGCGAACGGCGGCTCCTCGCGGGGTTCTGAGGGCGGGGATGGATCCGCCAGTCCAGGGCGGTCCTCCCGGTGGTTGCTAGGTCCGCGGGGGTGGAGGGAGTCGCCGGCGGCGAGCTTTGCGGCGGACGGCGTCTCGGGGGGACTTGGGGTCTCGGGCTACGGCGGTTCTTGTTCGCGTTTGAGGGGTTGGGAAGCTCCGCATGGTTTAGGGGAAGAGTATGGTGGCACTGGATGGGCGGGGGAGGCTCTGCTTGCGACGCACGGCACTGGAATGCGGCGGCGGCCGAAGCTACCGGAGACGAGGAAGACGGCCTCCCTCCATCGATTGCTGGCTACGGGAGCTCTAGGGAGATGGCCTGAGGTCGCCTGAGGGTCTGAACGGGCTCGGGGGCTCCTTTTATAGGCGGGGGAGGTCGGTTCCCGCGGCTGCGGATAAGAACGCCGGCGTACAGTCGTTCTGTTGCTAGCAGGGCGACGTGGCGATGGTCGGCACTAACCAACGAGCTCGCGGATGAGCTCGAGCTGTTCCTCAGGGCAGCTGGCGAGCTGGGGTGGTCGGGGCGGCGCCGGCCATGGCAGGGGCCTGCTGCGGCCGGCCGCTAGCTGCCGTGGCCGACCTGACGGCGGCGCTGTAAGGCTCCAGGGGTTGGCTTGGAGGGTTCCGACGTGTGGACGAGGGCGGCGTGGCTCTGCAGGTGAGCAAGGGCCAGGGGCACGACGCGGCGGCTCGGGCGCGCGCGCGTGCAAAACGTGCGCTCTGGGCGCGCCCAGCGCACGCACGCCAGGTGCTCGACGCAATGTCAGGGTGTGCTAAAGGTCTCGGGTGCAAACAAGACTTAACAGGACTGGTTTAGGGGTAGAGGGAAGACTAGTGGACATGTTTGTTAGGCAAAGCAAGCAGGTTCATAATGCAAACTCAGAACTATGCCAAAACTGATCATGCACTATAGGTGTTCGACATAATGCCAGAGCCACCTGTAGGGCTTTGCTAGAGATGCAAATTGGCAGAATGGGGTCTCTTTAGGAGAGAAATATGATGGTGAAGTTGGATTGGATAAACAAGAAACTTAGTAATGCAACTCTTGTCAGAATCCAATTCTGGATAGAAAATAAAGACTATTATTGTATGGACCAAAAATATTCCAATGGGTCCAATCTCCTGGATTTAAGGGTTTGGTATGGTGGTCTAAAAGCAGGAGAAAAACCAGTGGCAATGGGGCAAGATAGAATGGGGTTGCAGTAGAAAATGCCAAACTGGACCAGAGAGCATAAGAGGATGTTCTGCTCAATTTTTCCAAAGAACACCAATGGGTTTTTGCATAGAAATGAATTATATTCTTCTACTAACATCTCCAAATTTTGGTGGAATTTTTAAATGCATTTATCAAAGGGTTGCAGTGCAAAAGGGACTCCAAGACTTATGAGAAACCAATTTAAAAGCAATAAAGTTTTAGGAAAACATTTATAGAAACAATTCCACTGATAAAAGAAATGATCTTGAGAAGGTATACAAGTCCAACAATATTTTTGTAAAGTTCCCCTTGGAGGGAAAACTCCACAATTCAGAAGAAAAGAATGGTTCTGAAATCAAAAGAAAATCCAGAAAAGAAAAATTTAATTTCCTGGCAAAATTTTAATAAATAAATCATGGTTAAATTTTTGGGGTGTTACAATGCCCAAGCCTTCTCATACCCGCTCCAGATTTGGACTGGCTATGAGGGGTGTCGGTTAGTCCGGACATTTTGGGCCGGTATGAGGAGTCCGTCTGAATCGAAGCTTTTGACCGATCAGTGACCTGGCTGTCCGCCAAGGCGTTTGAGGCCAGTTTGAGGTGCCCGACTATAAATGCTCTCACATATCAGGGAAGGGAGAGGGTGTGACGCCCGGTGACTGACGCTCCAGAAGACTTCCAGCTATTCCGGGTTTCGCCGTGTGTTTATTTGCTTGCTCTCTTTTATTTTCCATAAAACTTGATCATGTCATCCGCATCATGATAACAACCTTGTATGTTAAATTGTTGTTGCTTTAATAATTGCTAAATTGGTCATGCGGATTTTCCGGAATTATTGTTGTTATTTCCGGCCTCATTTAAAATGCCTAGATAGTGTAGTTTTACTTATGCTTCACCTCTTGCCATGTTTAATAAAAACATTTAATCTTGTCTTGTAGATAAACGAGAGTCAACTAAATAAATAAAATGGGGTGTTTCGTCAATATGCAACTCGTTGCATATTGAGCTCCACTTAACTTGTAATATTGTTTGTGCACTTTGCCATGCCATGCATATTTAAACCGGACATGCATCATACTTGTTTGTGCATCATATGCCATGTTTATGCTTGTGTGTTTACCGTGTTGTTTGCTTATTTCCGGTATGCTTCTCTCGTTAGCTTCGGTTTCGTCCGGAGTTGTGAGGATTGTTCGACTACTTCCTGGACTCGTTCTTCTTCCTTGCGGAATCCCAGGCAAGATGGCCATCACCTTGGATACCTTTACTATCATTGCCAGGCTAGATGTCTCGATGCTATTGCTATATGTCGCACTACCCATCATTTATTGTCAGCCCCTCTCCTTGTTGCCATGAAACCTCTAACATGTTGACACCTTCCCAGCAAACCGTTGTTTGGCTATGTTACCCGCTTGCTCAGCCCCTCTTATAGTGTTGCTGCAGGTGAAGATGAAGATCGTTCCATGTTGGAACTTGTTGTCGGAATATCACAATATATCTTATATATTAACACACCTATATACTTGGCAATGGGTGGAAGGCTTGGCCTTTTGCTCGGTCTTTTGTTCCACTCATGCCGCCTTAGGAGCCGATAAACCGGCGTTATGTTCCTTGATTTTGCGTTCCTAACACGGTTGGGCATATGGGGACCCCTTGACAGTTCGTCTTTGAATAAAACTCCTCCAGCAAGGCCCAACATTGGTTTTAATTTGCCTCATAATAAAAACTTAATTAATTAATTAAAATGCATAGGGGGTCGCACCCCCGAGGTTTCTTTCTACATAGCAGGGGAGCCAGAGCTGATGGTGTTGGTCCCAAACGGGCAACCTGCGGGGCCACCATGGGGAAACTCGAGGTCTGGCTCCCGTAGCTTGCCCCATCCAGACGTGGCCTGAGACGAGATACGCGCGGCTACTATCAGGATGTCGGCACGGCGGGAGGTCTTGCTGGATTTGTTTTACCATTGTCGAAATGTCTTGTGCATCGAGATTCCGAGCCTGATCGGATTGTCCCTAAGATAAGGGGTATTATTATTATTACTTCTGCTGATCGTGAGAGCTTGTGATGGGCTAAGTTGGGACCCCCAGCAGGGTTATGATCTTTCAAAAGTCGTGCCCGCGGTTATGTGGCAGATTGGAATTTGTTAATGTCCGGTTGTAGAAAACTTGACAGAGGATCCATAATAAAACACACAACCGTGTGAGTAACCGTGAGTGACTCTTTTCACTTTGAGAAGAGAACACGGTGGAGTTATGTTTGACTCGTAGGTAGTTCGGGATCTTTAGCGATCATTACTTGTTTGCAACCGTTTGCGTAGATGCTCATCTTATTCTTGTACTCGTAAATTAGCCACCATAGATATGCTTAGCCGCTGCTGCAACCTCACCATTACCCCTTTTCCATACCCATAAAGCTTTGCTAGTCTTGATACCCATGGTTATGGGATTGCTGAGTCCTCGTGGCTCATAGATACTACAACACCAGATGCAGGTACCGCTGAGAACAGTGCAGGAGATGGTTTAGAACTTCAGTGGGAGTTTGATGAAGAGCGTGGATGTTACTATGTTTCGTATCCCGATGATCAGTAGTGGTTCCTACTAGAGGTGATCCGGGCTTGTGTTTTTATGGTATCTTTCTAGTTTGGTTTTCGTCCGTAGTCGGACCCTGTGTTAATTGGATGATGTATGCTATTGTATTCTTTGTGTGACGTGGCGAGTGTAAGCCAACTATTTTTTTTTTCAAATTTCATCCCTAAATTTTACATGAGATGTGCAAAGATATCATACTTGAGATCATTCTAGTATGCGCTTATGTCTTTAAGTCGTGCCTCGACACGTGGGAGACATAGTCGCATACTGGGCATTATAAGTTGGTATCAGAGCCTTCTCTGACCTAGGAGCCCCCTGATTGATCGAATCGTTGACGGTTGAGTCTAGACACACACAAGAAAAATGTTTTGAGTCCTATATATATCGGAGAGTAGGATTACTTTTACTCCTCATCCCTTCAACGCTCTGGTGAGGACTCCTGACGTTGTTCTATCTCCTCTACTCTAAAAAATTCACTAATTGTTTTTAGGATCACACAGGTATTGTTTGGATTGTTCCGATATCTTTGTGATGAGAACATTGTTCTCGATGCCTCCTGTCATTTAGGGGTTGTGGCAGTGTCCCGGGGAGTTGAACTTCGAGGTGTTGTCGTCACAAATGTATCGTTGCGGTTCTAGAATACCAGAGTCGGCCGACATCGAAAACTCTTCTATGCGGTTAGTGGTGAGATAACTTCGACGTCAGCTAGTACTGGCGGGATAGTTCGGGAGTATTGCCAAAACTTGTATAGCGGATGCGTTTCGAAGGTCCGAGGTAAACGATTTCTGAAGATGACTGGTTATGTGTTGATGGATGGATACAGCTGGATGTAGGTTTAGAGTTGAGTGCGCGGTGCTTCCCCTGTATCCCCAACAATAGATTGCATAACCGGTAAGCTTCGGGAATTAATAGGTGGGTTTCAAGTAGCTCGTAGGTAATCTTCCAACGGGTGCATGGTATGAAGTTTGGGGTTCTACATTCAGTGAAGAGGTTTCATGGGCGCTGTTCCAATTGGGGGTTACATCTTAAAGGATCCTTGGCTATGCTGATCCGGGGATGACAATGCCCTTTGTAACACGTGACATGGGGCATTCAGCACGAACATGTGGGACGAAATCTCTATTATGTATTTGTTCCATCTGTACCTTGTTGTTTTATTCTATCTTTTTGTTCTCCTAAGTGGCTTCTCGACAAGTTGATGTATCACTAAGCTATGGAATTCACTCGTTCAATTTTTGTTCGAATGTTCATTGTGAAGACTATATGTTGCAACATATCTATCCTTTGTTTTTGTTTTGATTCTGGTATTCGAGTTGCTTCGATGTCAAGTGTTGATTCCATACCTTTCCTAGTCGGTGTCCTCATATTTCTATGGGAGTGCTAGTCCTTCTTGATCATCAAGATTGTCATGTTAAATTATTTTCGACCGGTGCAGTTCTCTTCAAGTTACCCGATCCTTTTAATTTGTTCAAGAGCAATTCTTGATTTTTCTTAATGGTGTCTGTTTCATTCATCCCAAGTTGTCTTTGGTTTCCCTCACCCTCCCACCCTTCTTATTCTCGGAGTCAGAAATTCTAAAATGAAATATGCATTTTATTAATGTGATGTTTCTTCATTCTTTTCGTTCAATTTCATTATCTCAGGAGATGCTCATGAGTTTCAAGTTTATCATTCTCCGTTCTCGTTTCTTCTCCGGTGGATGTAATTCAAGCTTCGGTGTTGATCATATCGCTTCCTCTTGTTTCACATGTTTTCCCATGTTGGAATTTCTTATGCAAGGCTCTCTTATTTATTCAACTCTCTCTAATTCTTCTCCGGAGTGTTCAAGATATCTCGGAAGATTCGTGTTTCCATTCTTATTCCGTTCAAGCTGTTTTGAGGTTGTTATCTCATCCAAGCCATTTAATTCAACCGGTGCAATATCTCTTAAGTAATCAATTCCAACGGTGTTTGTTTTGAGTGGGCCCTAACCCACAGTTCTTTTCCCAGGGTCTTACCTGACTCTTCTAATTATCCGGAGTTATTACGGACTTCTTTTCAAAGTGTGACATAAGTATGGATTGTCATCAGTCACATGCCTTCTCCAAGATCGCTTTCAAATTCTTTTCATCGTTGGTTCAACCTTTTAATTCTTCATTGCGGAGTGCCTCAACAATTCATGGTGGTGTATCTCATCATCTTCTCAGATTTGAAGACCGAAGAAGAGTTTCTCTCAAATCTTACCCGTTCTTCTAAAGATTCATGGTTCTAGCTTCATGCCATCCTCATTATTGTCCCGATTGTGAGGAATTCTTTTTATACCCATCCGAAGCATTTCTTGAATTCTTTCCATTGTGATCCTCCGAAGGCCATCAATTCCGAAGATTTCTTCATTCTCAGTTTGCAACTTCGTCCTCCAACTATTCTTAATTGATGCCTCTTCATTCGTCTCCATATTCTTACGGTGGTTCATTCACGATTACTCTTTCGTTCTTATCATATCAATTCATTCGTTCTTTCCAAATCTTATCGGTGGTCCGTTGAATTGTGCTATATCTCTCTCCAATCCTTTTCAAGAAGAATAAGTAGTATGCCAATTATTGGCTGTTCATCTTTTCTTTCCGGAGTTCCAAGTTTTCTCATTATCTCAGCACGAAGATCCATCTAAATCATGGCAAGGCTTAAATCTTATTCTTTTCATCCTTCACTTCTCATCCTTTTGTTACCGGAGTTCTTCATGGTGGTTCATCATGATTTAATTCATCCTTGAAGTGTTCTTCAAGATTCTTGTTGGAGCTCAAGTATTCGTCTTCTTGCATTCCAAAGTGCAATTCTTTCTACCTTTTTTCTTTTGAGGTGATGTTATGTCATTCTTGACAATTCCTTCATGATTTATGTTTCACGACTTTATCAAGAATGAGATATTTAAAACCATCATTTTCTTTGTTCAGGAGATCTTCCCAACCCTTCAATTTATTCATTGAAGTAATCTTGGGTTGTATCTCACCTAAAAGCTTTCCCTAAAGAATTGTTGCTATTATGGTGCTTAATAATGACCAAAGTTCTTCATTTATCCTCTCGGTGAAATAACTCTTCCGTCTCCTTGCTTATCTCAATCCAATCAATTGTTTCCGTTAGTGGCAGAATTTGACCTCAAGTTTTGAGATGTTTTCCACAAGCCCACATCAAGCCTATCTTTTGCTTGTTGATTCTTCCAACAACTCTGTTCAATCCATCTTGTAAGGATGCTCTTTCTAATTCATTTGTGGGAGAAGTTGTCATTTTCTTCTCCGTTCTTTTCTTTCCAACAATCTAGCATCTATTCTTTCATACCAGAGGCTTTGTGATATTGCTCTCTTCGAACCATTATCTTGTCATATCAAGATCATTTTCTTTTCCTTTCTGTTCAATTCAATAGAAGTGTTGTATTCTCCATTCAAGTTCTCTCATCTTATCAAGTTTTATCTCTCTTTTAATTGGAGTGTTGTTTGAAATCCTCTTACCCCTCGTGCCATCCTTTCAATTGTTCCGGAGGCATTGTGTTGTTGATTTCATCAAGTACCATCCCGACTTGACAAGTTCATGTTAATTCCTTCCGTTTTCAGACGGAGTGCTGTCCAAATTATGTCATTCTTATTGCTTGGCTATACCGTTGCGGTTTCATATTCTTTTGGTTCGTAAGCTCTTGTTTCATCTCTTTCAACCTACAAGGTTCTCGTAATGTTCCTTATTTCTTTTTCCTAACGGAGTGTTTTCATCTTCGTTCATCTTCATTGTATTCTTTCTTTAACTTGTTTAACCTCTCAAGTTCGTGGTTTCACTCGTTTGTCATAGTTGCTGCAATTCATGAAACTTCTGAATGGACAATATCATACTTGGCTTATCTTACCCGTGGTGAGCTCCTAGATGAGAAAATCATCGCCCGACAGATTATTAGATGCTCTAAGTCCCTTTCCATAATCAATGGCGAGCTGCACGGGAGAAGCATTGCAGGCATTTTTTTAGTGTTGTGTCTCCCCTGAAGATCTCAATGAGATCCACTCTGGTGATTATGGGCATCATGTCAGTTCAAGGTCTTTGGTGCCCAAGTTTTTCAGACACGTTTTTTACTGGCGAACAGCTCTTGTTGATACAGAGGATATTCTCCGCACAGGGCTGGTCCTAACATTTCAGGGGCCCGGGGCGAAAGTTAAACCCGGAGCCCTTTTATATGAACATAAAAATAATAAAGTATAATTTGGCCATGGCTCTTGAACATCCTAATACATATGTGTAAATATCTCCTAGAGGTAGCCTCTTAATTGTCATTAGGTAAATATAAAAGCATAGGTCAGATTCTCCCTTTAATTTGAACTCCAAAGCACGTCATGTACGAATTTCTAGGCTACAGATGGGTGATCCATTTTATGAAATGATAAAAAGAAGCAAATTAGGATATTTAACATGAAGCGATCTAAGTCTTTCATGTTGTAATCAAAAATTGATTATGCTTGGATATTGACTAGTTCTTGCGAAATAGAAATCTGCTAAAAGTCACAAATAATAGTATTCGCTGAACTTTGAAAATACTTGTACAACAACACCGTTCTGGCGATTCCTCGGCAACCATTAATCCAAACCACTCAAACTGGTTTCAACCATTACAAAGTTGAGTTTTGTGTCATCTCGAAATAAGCACGAATAGTGCAGTTTTCAAAACACTAACCTTTTTTCCTTATCCAATGATTGGATTATCAAAAAGCAATTCTCGGCATCAACTTCAATTAACAAAAAACAGAATTCGGGAACCAGAGACTACCAGAGAGCAGGGCTGGCCCCACAGTGGTGCAAAAGGTGCGGCCCGCATAGGGCTCAAAATTATGAGGGGCCCATATTTTTCATATATGTCTAGTAGTAATAGTTAGCGCCGCTGGGCCGAGCATGGAGCGACTAGGCCCATCGAGCGAGAGCGACCAGGCATCGAGCGCGATCGATCCTGGACTCCTCCTCCGACGCATTCAGGGTTTTCCAGCCTTCCAGGCGACGAGGCGTCGAGGCCGTAGCTACGTTATAAAAAAAGAAAAACTAGTTCGCTAGGGATCGGGATCGTGGCTATGCTACAGGCACTAGTAGAAAACAGGGCATTGGTCCAGCCCATTAGCCCCGGTTCAATCTAGAACCGGGACCAATGGGGGTACTGGACCCGGTTCGTTAGCCCAGGGGGCCGGCCGGGCCACGTGGGCCATTGGTCCCGGTTCGTCTGGACCTATTGGTCCCGGTTGGAGCTAAAAACCGGGACCAATGGCTCTTGCTCCTGGCCCACCACTATTAGTCCCGGTTTGTATTATGAACCGGGACCAAAGGCTCCCCTTTAGCCCCGGTTTGTAGCACCAACCGGGACCAGTGAGTTGCCTATATAAACCCCCTCATTCAAGAGCAGAGCTCACTGCTCTGTTTTTTTTTCTGGCCGAGGGAGAGAGGGGTTAGTGGTGCTCTAGCTCACCTCCTATGCACACAACATGTTCGGTGGAATGCCCGAGCCACACTAGTTAAGCTTTTCTGCTCTCGAAGCTCTATTTTCTCTGAGATTTGTCTAGGTTTAGCGGTCCGTCACGTCCCGTCCCCGTCTTCGCCGCCGTCGATCGCCCCCGCCGATCTCGTCACCGGCACCACCGTGGTGAGCCTCTTGTTATGTCCATGCTTTTCTTACTTTTATTTTTGCTTTAGATAGATATTTGTCTAATTTTCTTACGTTTATTATTGCTTGTTATTATATAGTGTGATGGTTTTGATATCCGCCCACGTGGGCCCTCGTCCGGTCTACGATTCGGATGTGGTATATTATCTTTAATTTATAACTATTTGTTTTAGTGCTTATGATAGTTATGCCGACCAACCTGACATGCATAGATGTTTTATTATGTCTAGGAGGTAGTTGAACCGGAAATTCCAACCGACCCTCTTGTGGAGAGGTTAAATTTAGTTGAAGAGGAAAACATTTCGTTAAAGAAAAAATTGGAAAAAATGGAGGAGGAGAAGATGGAATTGGAGTTGCATGTTGCGGAAGTTATCGATGATCACAAGATCAAGATGGAACCTATTGTCGAGAGGTTAAATTTAGTTGAAGAAGAAAACAAATTCTTGAAGGAAAAAATAAAAAAAATTGTGGACGAGAAGATGATATTGGAGTTGCATGTTGCGGATGTCGTCGATGATCACAAGATCAAGATGGATGCAATGCGGTTGAAGATTAGAAAGATTAGAAAATATGCCATTAATACCGAGGCTTGGTATCATTATGCCGTTGGATCAATTGTTACCTTGGTTGCGATTATGATAGCATTTGTTTTCGCGTTGAAATGTTTTACATAGTTTCGATGTGTATGGAGAGCTATATATGTTGTTAGATGAGAACTATATATGTATGTACTTTGGTTTTAATGTGATGATGAACTTTTATCCATTTGGTCACTTAATTATCTATTTATGATGTTCTGTAATGGTTTTTGACACACTTAATTATATATAAATGCACGCAGATGAACCGCCAATGGATGTACGGTGACAGACACACCTCCGAGTACATTAAGGGCGTGCGTGAGTTTCTAAATGCGGCAGAGGCAAACAAGCAGAATGGTTTTATGTGTTGTCCATGCACTCAATGTGTGAATACGATGTCTTACTCTAACCGAAAAATCCTTCACTCCCACCTCCTTTACAAGGGTTTCATGCCACACTATAATGTTTGGACGAGGCACGGAGAAATAGGGGTTATGATGGAAGACGGCGAAGAAGAAGAGTACGATGACAACTATGTGCCCCCTGAATACGGTGATGCTGCAATGGGGGGAGCTGGTGAAGATCAAGAGGAACCAGACGATGTGCCCAATGATGCTGCAACGGGTGAAGCTGCTGAAGATCAAGAGGAACCAAATGATGATCTTCGCCGGGTCATTGTCGATGCAAGGACACAATGCGAAAGTCAAAAGGAGAAGCTGAAGTTCGATCGCATGTTAGAGGATCACAAAAAAGGGTTGTACCCCAATTGCGAAGATGGCAACACAAAGCTCGGTACCGTACTGGAATCGCTGCAGTGGAAGGCAGAGAATGCTGTGGCTGACAAAGGATTTGAGAAGCTACTGAAAATATTGAAGAAGAAGCTTCCGAAGGATAACGAATTGCCCGACAGTACATACGCAGCAAAGAAGGTCGTATGCCCTCTAGGATTGGAGGTGCAGAAGATACATGCATGCCCTAATGACTGCATCCTCTACCGCGGTGCATACAACGATCTGAACGCATGCCCGGTATGTGGTGCGTTGCGGTATAAGATCAGACGAGATGACCCTGGTGATGTTGATGGCGAGCCCGCCAGGAAGAGGGTTCCTGCGAAGGTGATGTGGTATGCTCCTATAATACCACGGTTGAAACGTTTGTTTAGAAACAGAGAGCATGCCAAGTTGATGCAATGGCACAGTGAGGACCGTAAGAAAGACGGGAAGTTGAGAGCACCCGCTGACGGGTCGCAATGGAGAAAAATCAAGAGAAAGTACTGGGAGGAGTTTGCAAAGGACGCAAGGAACGTATGGTTTGCTCTAAGCGCGGATGGCATTAATCCTTTCGGGGAGCAGAGCAGCAATCACAGCACCTGGCCCGTGACTCTATGTATGTATAACCTTCCTCCTTGGATGTGCATGAAGCGGAAGTTCATTATGATGCCAGTTCTCATCCAAGGCCCTAAGCAACCCGGCAACGACATTGATGTGTACCTAAGGCCATTAGTTGAAGAACTTTTACAGCTGTGGAATGGAAACGGTGTACGTGCGTGGGATGAGCACAAACAGGAGGAATTTGACCTAAAGGCGTTGCTGTTCGTGACCATCAACGATTGGCCCGCTCTCAGTAACCTTTCAGGACAGACAAACAAAGGATACCACGCATGCACGCACTGTTTAGATGACACTGAAAGTATATACCTGGACAAGTGCAGGAAGAATGTGTACCTGGGCCATCGTCGATTTCTTCCGACCAACCATCAATGTCGAAAGAAAGGCAAGCATTTCAAAGGCGAGGCAGATCACCGGAAGAAGCCCACCATGCGTACCGGTGATCACCTACTTGCTATGGTCAATGATTTACACGTATTCTTCGGAAAGGGCCCCGGCGCACTAGCTGTTCCGAATGACGATGAGGGACACGCACCCATGTGGAAGAAGAAATCTATATTTTGGGACCTACCCTACTGGAAAGACCTAGAGGTCCGCTCTTCAATCGACGTGATGCACGTGACGAAGAACCTTTGCGTGAACCTGCTAGGCTTCTTGGGCGTGTATGGAAAGACAAAAGATACAGCTGAGGCACGGGAGGACCTGCAACGTTTGCACGAAAAAGACGGCATCCCTCCGAAGCAGTATGAAGGTCCTGCCAGCTATGCTCTTACGAAAGAAGAGAAAGAAATCTTCTTTGAATGCCTTCTCAGTATGAAGGTCCCGACTGGCTTCTCGTCGAATATAAAGGGAATAATAAATATGGCAGAGAAAAAGTTCCAGAACCTAAAGTCTCATGACTGCCATGTGATTATGACGCAACTGCTTCCGGTTGCATTGAGGGGGCTTCTACCGGAAAACGTCCGATTAGCCATTGTGAAACTATGTGCATTCCTCAATGCAATCTCTCAGAAGGTGATTGATCCAGAAATCGTACCAAGGCTAAGGAGTGATGTGGCGCAATGTCTTGTCAGTTTCGAGCTTGTGTTCCCACCATCCTTCTTCAATATCATGACACACGTCCTAGTTCATCAAGTCGACGAGATTGTCATTCTGGGGCCCGTATTTCTACACAATATGTTCCCCTTTGAGAGGTTCATGGGAGTCCTAAAGAAATATGTCCGTAACCGCGCCAGACCAGAAGGAAGCATCTCCATGGGCCATCAAACAGAGGATGTCATCGGGTTTTGTGTTGACTTCATTCCTGGCCTTAATAAGATAGGTCTCCCTAAATCGCGGTACGAGGGCAGACTGACTGGAAAAGGCACGCTTGGAAGGGACTCAATAATATGCAGGGACGGTTATTCTTGGTCTCAAGCACACTACACAGTTCTACAGAACTCTACATTGGTGACCCCGTATGTCGATGAACACAAGAACAGTCTGCGCTCCAAACACCCGGAGCAGTGCGACGACTGGATTACACGTGAACACATCAGGACTTTCAGCAGTTGGTTGGAAACACGTCTCAGAGGTGACAACACTGTTTGTGATGAGTTGTACTTGTTGTCCAGGTGACCATCTTCGACTGTATTGATTTACAAAGGATACGAGATAAATGGAAATACATTTTACACGATTGTCCAAGATCAAAAGAGCACCAACCAAAACAGCGGTGTCCGCTTTGATGCAACAACCGAGAGGGGAAAGGACACATATTATGGTTACATAGTGGACATATGGGAACTTGACTACGGACATGATTTTAAGGTCCCTTTGTTTAAGTGTAAATGGGTCAATCTGTCAGGAGGCGGGGTACAGGTAGACCCACAGTACGGAATGACAACAGTGGATCTGAAAAATCTTGGATACAATGACGAACCGTTCGTCCTAGCCAATGATGTGGCACAGGTTATCTATGTGAAGGACATGTCTACCAGAACGAGAAAAAGAAAAGATAAGGAAGCGAATACATCATACGATGAGCCAAAGCGCCACATAGTTCTTTCAGGAAAAAGGGACATCCTGGGAGTGGAGGGCAAGACAGACATGTCTGAAGATTATGAAAAGTTTCATGAAATTCCTCCCTTCAAAGTCAAGGCTGACCCAAGCATCCTGATAAACGATGAAGATTATCCATGGTTACGGCGCAATAAGCAAATGACACAAGCGAAGAAAAAGTGAAGAGTTATTTCCGCAACTATTATGATGATACCATGCCAACTTTGTAACAAACGAGTATGATACCATTGTCTGTTTGTACTATTCAAATTTCAATACTACTTGCACTAACAAAACAAAACAAAACAAAACAAACTTGAAAAATAAATAGCAACAATAAGTATTTTGTTGTAAGTATAAACAAAATAAAATAAATAAAGCAACAAAGAAAATGAATAAAGAAAGTAAAATAAATAAAGCAACTCTAAATACAGCAAAAAACAACTTAGAAATAAACAAAGAAAATAAAATAAATAAAGCAACTCTAAATACAGCAAAAAACAACTTAGAAATAAATATCAACAATAAGTATTTTGTTGTAATTAAGTATAAACAAAATAAAATAAATAAAGCAACAAAGAAAATAAATAAAGGAAGTAAAATAAATAAAGCAACTCTAAATACAGCAAAAAACAACTTAGAAATAAACAAAGAAAATAAAATAAATAAAGCAACTCTAAATACAGCAAAAAACAACTTAGAAATAAATAAAGCAAAAAAGGAAAGAAAAAAAATATTGGGCGCTGCCCAGTGAGCCTGCAAGGCCTATAGCACAGGATCCACCTGTAATATAAGGCCCAGCAAGCTCACAGGGCAGCGCGCAGAGTTAGGCCCAGAAGCCTGCATTTGAGAGGAGCTCGAGAGGGTGGGAGCAGCAGCCCTTATAAACCACTCTCGAGCTCCCTCAGCTAGCGAGGTGGGACTAAACATCCCACCGCACCCGCGCCAGCTCAGGGCCTTTGGTCCCGGTTGCTGCCACCAACCGGGACTAATGCCCCCCTTTAGTCTCGGTTGCTGCCACCAACCGGGACTAAAGGTCCCTCCTTCCCGCCCTTTGGGCTGCTGAAAAGAAACAAAATAAAATAAATAAAGCAACAAAGAAAACAAATAATTTCAAATTTAAACTATTCAAATTTGAATACTACTTGCACTAACAGAAAGTTCGTAATTGGTTTTACAAAAGAAAATAAATAATGCAGAAAACAAAACAAAAAAACTTGAAAAAAAAATAGCAACAATAAATATTTTTTTGTAAGTAGAAACAAAATCAAAT
Organism: Secale cereale; assembly: GCA_902687465.1. Classification (NCBI taxonomy): domain Eukaryota; kingdom Viridiplantae; phylum Streptophyta; class Magnoliopsida; order Poales; family Poaceae; genus Secale; species Secale cereale. Next base: position 771,374,680 of record LR738714.1, on the reverse strand, counting down.
AAATAAAGAAACAAAGAAAACAAATAAATAAAAATAGCAACAGTAAGTATTTTGTTGAAAGTAGAAACAAAACTAAAAAATAAAGCAACAAAGAAAAAAAGAAAAAATATGCCACCTGCTGGGCCCACACGGCCTGAATACGACTAGAAACCCAACCATGGGCCAGGATTCAGGCCCGTAGAAAGCCCAGCAAGTCCACAGGCAAAGCAGTGTCAGTTTAG